>CM055280.1:49737032-50183505 GCA_029237695.1 Conchocele bisecta | reverse complement strand
ACAGCGATTAATATTCAAGTATGTTTCACTTCACAAACCACTATCTTGAATTACACCACAATTGTTTATTTACCAATGTTCACTAATACATATTCAGTATTGTAGGTAGTTAACGTGTCACTGTTCCCGATAATACTGTATTGCTCACTAATTGGTATGTGTCACTATTCATTTATATGTGTCTCACTATTCATCAATGTGTATCACTAATATGTGTCACTGCTCTCTATTATGAGTCACTGCTCTCTATTATGTATCACTATGTATCACTGATGTCTAGTATGTATCATTATGTATCACCGATGTCTATTATGTATCACTATGTATCACTGATGTCTATTATGTATCACTGATGTCTATTATGTATCACTGCTCTCTATTACAAGTCACTTCTCACTAATACATGTATGTTGCCTAAGTCCTCAACACTGTCCAGTGTATGCACACTTCACCATGTTCCAGTGTATGCACTAAGTTGTCAGCACTATCACGTGTATGTACAGTCTCAAAGTATCACGATCTAATATTCAGCGAACATATCACAGCAATAGTGTAGATCCTATATATGTCACAATCAAATTTGTCATAATATATAGGCATGCTACAGCACTAAACACAAAGTCATCTAATATTCCGCACACATATGGTAGTACCAATAATCAGTCATCTGTATACAATGTAGATCCCTCGCAAGTTTTTCATGCAGTATCACACGATATATAGATTATGAATCAAAATGTCAACTAAATGTCTACCTAATATTATACCCTGAAGCGCACAAATCAATTACAATCGGGTCAAGTTCCATAAACCAATTATCTTTTGGCCTAAATATTCTATCACCAAATATGAGCTCTAAAATTTCAAAATAAATATTTCAGCCGAAACGCAAGTCAATTATCAAATAATTAAATTCAATTTCAAATTTATGAAATAAATTTCAAAAATAAATCATCTGTCCAATATGGAATAATAATTTAAATTACAACAAATTTTCAAAAAAATATTTCAAATAATATATATATATGTCAAATAATTAAACTAATCTAATTCGAAAGTGCAAAAGGCCTAATCACGAAATTCACAAAACAATCTAAAGATTAATCAACCTATTGTGCCGGGTCCTAATATGTTGGTGAAATACGGTAATTTGCAAAATGTAATAAACAATCAACTGTCAATGGCAAATTGTATTGTCACTGAAAACAATCAATAGTCAGCTGAAAATAAGAATAATCCCAATGTGTCCAAATTAAATATGATTACTCGAAACACTCAATTTCCGTGTACCTACTTAATACCAGAATAATTTTCAAACAATGTAGTAAGCATAAAAATTCCCCAAAACATCAATGAATACAATGTGTAAATATTGTAATCTAAATTAATGAAGAAAAAATCAATTTCGAAGAAAAATCTGAGAAGGGTAACATTTCGAACGAAAAAAATTAAGGTCAAATAAAGTCAAGGTCAAGTACAACAAGGTCAAATCAAGTCAAGGACAACCACGGTCGGGGTCAATACCAAATCAAGTCCAGACATGGCAAAAGTCAAAGCAAGGTCAAGGTCGACTATATTCAGTAACATCAACTACCCCATAAGGTCAAGGTCACCCTACATGAAAAAAATATACTAGAGATCCTGAAGGAAAAATAAAATAATACTACTATCAGTGGATAGACAAGATAAATATGCTTTCAAGTCAACAAAATGATGTAGTATAATGAACGTACTATCTCATAAAACAATAATATGCACACAAAAAAATCAGCAGACAACAAAATTATAAAAAAATTGACTAAATTCTGAGCCTATAAACGCGAGAAGTTTCAATCTACACTGGTTGCGAGAGCTTTCCCCAAAATGGCAGTTTTAGTGTGTAAAGTTGGATTAAGTAGTCAGGTTAGCAATGATTACCATGGTTACGGGTAATTAAAGTGGTTACAGAAAGGTCCGAGCATGCATAGAAGGTCAGTACCACAGACATCTTGTTAGTGTGCAACATTAGAAGTGAAAATCTTTCAGACTGCTAACAATGTCGCTCATGTAAGATATGCATTTCGAAAGAAGTACAGTTCCAATTGTCACAATATTTACCACATGGTAATGAGTGATGTACTTTGAGAACCGTAATTATTTCGCAATACAATAATTTACAGTTTCCTTACCACCCAGGTGATCGGCTTATACGTTATCACCCATGTAAACAATCGGTGTAGACTGTATCATAGTGTCTCTAGTCACGTGACCAATGTTCCACTCGGCATCACCCGATACACCAATAAATCGGCAGGTTACACGTCCATTCGTGGATAAATAATCATCTCAGTGTCCAGCACTACACGATTTCGCCACACGCCACTCGCGGATATATAATCATCTCAGTGTCCAGCACTACACGATTTCACCACACGCCACTCGCGGATAAATAATCATCTCAGTGTCCAGCACTACACGATTTCGCCACACGCCACTAAATAATCATCTCGGTGTCCAGCACTACACGCAGTGTACGTCCCTTCATATCACACTCACAAATTGTTCCGGTGTTGTACACATAGTCCAATAAAATTCGATATCTCACAAGGGGCTCCATTGTAACTTTTCTGGCTTCTTCCCACTTGGGATGTAAATGAAGAAAACCTTAAGAAAGTTGCAAGTTCGATCGTTTATGTATCATTCATGGACTATGTGTTGCGTGCCGTGTGTAAAAACGGTAATATATGTACGGGTCCAATGGAGGCTCCTATAGGAACTATCGTCACTCTGTAATACAAAAGTACAGAACCAATCCTAAGTATTACGTATTAACAATAGCCTATAGGACACACCGGCACACGCACAAATAGTCAATACAATACATGCAATACAGATGCAAATATAACAAAACAATATATATTACAGGTATGAGTGTGAATTTACTGACCACAAGCGAACAGTATTAACCTGTTAAATATACATTTGATTGTCAATTGCAAAGTGAAAAAAGGTGTTGGTGCTTATTCTGATCAGGTCTGTCAAATTACACCTTTAATAGATTAAAACATGGACTGGTCTATTTGCAATGTAAACATGGGGTACTTAAGAATTACAGGTCTGAACTGGGTGGCGGTATAACCAATTAATTAACGGAATGAATTGGTGGTTAACAGTACATAGACACAAATTAGATAACCAAATGGAATGATGCTTTACAGTCCATTTACACAGATTATAGGGCGTATTAATTATCTAGTGTTGACCGGCTTATACATCGGATGGGTAATTATCAATGAATGGAATGACTGTATATTCCAATGGAATATTATATATTCCAACGGAATATTAGCAATACTAGCAATACATGTAAATACCTACCAAATAGTAAATCTGGGTGATCCATCCATCCATCCGTACTCGTCTTTCTCAGTGAGGTTAGGGGGGTACTGTAATTAATTAGAACTGTTAAGTGCCATGCAACAATCGATAGTGATTCCGTGATATGTGCAAGTAATCGAATAGACCGCCATTTTAGGAAAAGTGCAGTTGTAAACAAACGTTTCAATGCATTTTAAAACCCATTACAAATTGCAACGCGACTCACACCCAATGTAAATTGAACCGATAGAAATGCTAAAAACGACAAAACATTACAAGAACCAGTTTCTTACCTATGTAAGAAGAATAAAGTCGTCTGTTCAGTAGGGAAATAACTCAGCAAGTGTCTGACAGTTGAAAATCACGGACTCAAAAGAACTCACTCAAATGCGCATGCGCAGTTTATCAAACTGGTGCTTGCCTACGGCTAATGGTCAAAGGGAGACAATTCTTGTCCCTAAGAATACGAAAAGATAAAGAATAGTAGAAATGGGCAAAATATGACCCTGCTACAGGTATATACTACAGGGTGTCGAGCTGTTACTTGCTAAATTAATCGCGCTTAATGAATCGGGCCTTAACATCGATGGCCGTATTAATTAATTGGCGGTTTCTTCAATGAAAACAATATAATTCCTTGTTTGAAAGTCGTGTAGTGTGATAATTGATGCCCGATTTTAATAGTAAGAAATCTAAATATAGTCAAATGTGCGCAACCTCATTGTCTCTTGGATGTCCGTGACAGTTTGATGCTTTGAAAACATAGAGTTTACAGTTACGCGATAACCGTAAGAGAAATGTTCAGTGAAAATTATGATTTTCATCACTTCTCCCTAATTTTGCCTCACTTCTCCCTATTTATTTTGCCAGGAGGGAGAAGTCACTTAAATTTTTGGCCTAGCTTGAACCCTGATGTGACTAATAAATGCGTTTGGTACGAAGTGGTCAGGGTGCCAGATTTTGTGCCCATCGAACTCGACTTCCGGTTTCACTTCCGGGATCGTGATATTTAGGACAATTTTGGCGATTACAACTTATTTTTACGCATTTTCAACACTAATTCACCGTCTAATCGTTGATGTATATGGATATTTTTTATTGCAATCATCAAATCACTCTACATTCGCAGTTTGGTCGAGATAATACTTTTGTAATTTGGAAATTAAATTGTTTCATTTGCGCACTCAGCAAATTTCCGTAACATAGAGTTCGGGTATTTTCCGATCATAAAAATGGGCGACATGCTTAGAAACGGAAAATAATTAAATTCAACCTGTTATTGTACCGATATAGCAATTTCACAATTTCGAGGATACAAACTTTCAATATTAATAATTGGGACACAAAAAAAATAATTTATTTATTTTATATTATGTATTGGGACATGTAGAATTTTATTTATTTTTTACTGTCCCAATACATTGTAATTGGGTAAAATAAAATCACACTACTGTTTACACATCAACATACAGCAATTATTGAATAGTTTGCTTCGAAATGAAAACACATCTTGGTATTTCATTAGAATTGTCTCCATTATGTGTTTTCATGGAAAATAAGAAAAATATGCTATATGTGTTTATTGTTTTCTGCAGCATGATAAAGGTACCACAATTTTTGTATTGCTTTTTGAGATTCTCGCTACTTCTGACTTCAATTGGGTTTTTGGCAATTTTAATTGGGTATTTAAGCAAATACGCAATTTTTCTGGAGCACTGTGATACATTCTTCAATGCTGATAGCAATCTACATTGTTGTCATCTCGCCATAGGTCAGGTTATTCTAATTTCAGGGCTGAATATTTTATGTTTTCAATGTAAATATTCCATTCTGATTTTGGGATTTTCCCCTCAATGCAGCAGGTTGAATACGGGATCGAACCCATTGGCCCGGCCTTAAATGACCTTAGCTGTTGATAGGCCGTTAAACACCAGCAAACATACAAAATCATCTCGCCAATAGGCAACTGGGTGTATCGTGACAGTTCATGAGTTCGTTAGCAGGCCCGTAGCCAGACCTGTTTGAAGGGGGGTTCGTTTGAGGTATATAGGGGGGTCTAAAAAAGTGGACCTCGATGCTAAAAAAGTGTACTTCGAGGCTGGGCGGGGGGGTCGACGACCGCTCCGAAAACCCCTGGCTACGGGCCTGGTTAGTAACACCTTTAATGTCTTAACAACTTAATGAACCCCTTCACCGACTTTAATATTTGTTCTCTTGATGTTTTGATAACGGAATGGCAAACCATGTAGAGCCTGACATGATTTCACAAATGATGAGGTTATTGGGTTATACTGGTGTTAAAGGCATGATTACATCTGTATAGCAGGCACTTGTAAGGTTTAGAACTGGTGGAATAGTGACACAATGATACACTTATTTAATTCCCATAAAAGAACCGTTTGTGCCTACTGAGTGGGCATGTACCTTTAACCCTTCCTACGCTGTTGACGGAAATTGCCGTCTGCTGTTTTTCATTTTTGCTTTAATTCTTAACAAAAAACTGGTTTTTGACAGCACATGAGAATGGAGACACTGGAGACGATTCTCATGTGCTGTCAAAACCAGGTTTTTGTCCAGAAATATTGAAAAGTAAAACATTTCCAGCAGACAACAACATTTAATTCAGCGTAGTAAAGGTTAAGTGAGATTTTGACCCTTACGTGAATACATAAAAAGACAAATCCTCGATGGACGACAACCACTTGTCATTTAAATAGTCATTTAAATGCTATCTAAATAAATAGATTAACGCAAACAAAACATATTGGCTTTAAATGAAGGCAAACATATCATGCATGATCTTTCAGCAATGTTTCGACATTATAAAAGATGGATGAGTATCTATAAGACAAATGAAGTGTCGGTTCTGATTGAGATCAAATATAGACAGTTTATGTAAATAGTTTATGAACGACCAAATTATTACGATCTTAATCCAGTGCTCATTGGTACTTGTTGGTTAACCCTTTCAACACTACAGACCTTTATAGCTGTGTTTGCAAACAGTGTAGATCCAAATGAGCCGTCGTCTCATCAGGATCTGCAATTTTTGCAAGTACAGTCAAACCTGTCTTAAGCAGCCACCCAAGGGAAGTGACAAAACTGGCTGCTTAACAGAGGTGACCTCTTAATAGAGGGTTGTGTTTTCAGGTACATTTCAGGTAAATTTTGAAAATTGAAATAAAGATAACATAGACATGTATGTTGACTTGATAATACAAATGTAATAAATAATATTAATGATTAATTTAGAAATTATAGTACCATATTGATTAAATATCAATATAAATATGTATCTTTATATTTATTTAATATTTTCAAAATTGAACCTGAACATGTAATGAGTGGATTTCTTAACAAGTAACAAATATTTAGTTGAAGTTGAAGTAAAAATTCTATCAACAAATAAAAACACCAATGTTCACGTTTTTGTTATTTTACAGCCTACTGCAACTGCTAATCTGCAAGACCTATATTGTAGACAACGTATTGTACTAGATAATAGGGCATAATGTGGTATAATCGGAAATGGTGTGGGATAAGTTATGCAAACTTTTTTTTTTTTTTTTTTTTTTTGTCGGGTATTGGTCAAGTCGAATTTGGATTCATTTCCAATTGTGTATGTAATTACGAATCGACGGACAAGGGTGCAAGAACCCGGATGCGATAGGCTGTTCTTTCAATAATGCGCCAACAGTTCGGGCAACACAATTTGCACCTGTGAAACATACAATATCGCCGATGCGGCGACGTGTTTGGTGTTTTAATTACCCGCATTGACTGCTGACATCATTGTTAATTCGCGCTTCGGTAACGACCGCCGCAGGGTACATTGAAATCGGGATTAGCAGTGACCGTTTAATGAAATTGGATCACTAGTTTGGGACGATAATTAATGACCGCTGGCCGCGTTAGACGAGTGACCGTTCAATGAAAGCGTTTTATATAGCAAAAATGCGCGGGGGGAATTTGAAGTGGCCGCTTAATGGCGGTGACCGCTGATTAAAGGTGACCGCCCGAGCAGGTTCGACTGTACATGTAATTTTCATATTTTTTACCGAAAAAAAACCCCACCGTTTTTATAAATGGACTTGTCAATCATTTTGTGACGATTGGATTGGTCGGATGATCAGTTAAATACAGAGAATAAATAGTAAATGTCCGTTGACATTTTAGGGAAACACGGTTATCGTACCTGATATCAATGTGGAAATTTACGTCTGATATAAAATGTATAATAATGCCAATCAATATGTGGGGTAATGGTGAAATAATGTTTATTTTGCCAGAAAATGTCTCGGATGATGTCTCTTGATATAAAGAACATTTTGTGCTTACTGAGTGGGCATGTACCTTTAAGTATTGAAAATAATAAGTCCCTATTTGTTGTGAGTTTGCCAGGATTAATTTTAATCCTCCATTTGGCAGACAATAGTCATGGAATAATGATTTGATCTTATATCTTGATCAGATATTGATCGCAAGATAAGGCTGTGTTTGTGTTGTGTGACAGCGAAAGTATACAGTTGTAATAACATGGCACCAGATAAGTTGTTGGTTCATGCATTTTGTCATGTAGTAAGCTACACATTGACCAAATACACATGTAGAGCCATGTAGAGGACTGATAACAAAATGATATATCAGTAGCCGATTTCACCAAAATTGCAAAGTATACTCATCTAGAAAAGTATGCTTGAGAGGGTAATCCTTTATTTTACGCGAAATGTATTATTTCATTTTGAACTAACAATTGCATATATTTGATGACTAAAAGTATGCAGAATTAATATACCCCGGTACTGAATTTATTACATTATCACAGCCAAATTGTAATCAATTCAGTATATTAAAAATTAATAAATTTGTCCTAAAATTTAAAATTTCTCCCTCAAAGTTTACTTTGCTAGAAAAGTATACTTTGCAATGTTGGTGAAATAGGCTACAGGCATTGACGCTAATTATACCCCGGCATACGAAGTATGTCGAGGGGTTTATAGTTTTCGTAATTCCGTCCGTTCGTCCGTTCGTCCATTCGTCCGTCCATTCGTCCATATTTGTGTTAAAGTTTTCAATGCTCCATAGTTTCCTAACCACTTCATCCACAGACTTGAAACTTCACAAACATGTTTATCATCATCCATATTTTCATTCCCGGCCCCACCTGTTCGGCCCCCATGCCCAAGGTCAAGGCTAAATATATGGCCCCCATGCCCAAGGTCAAGTCTAAATATACTTTGAAATTTACGTTAAAGTTTTTATTTGTTTGTCCAGGCAGCGGCTGGGGGTATCCGTTAGCATCTGCTCACTTTCTCTAGTTTCTCAAAATTGTCTATTGCATAATATACTGAAAGCCCCGACAATACGATAAATGTGCCAGTCCGCCTAGTCACATCAGACCCTGTCCCAGACAATTCACCAGCAGATTCCCTCAAAAGCTCGTAATTGCCAGAAAGAAAATGAAAGAAACACCAACCAACCTACCACCAATTTTCAGGATATATCCTGATAATTGCAGAAAATACTAATGTTTCAACATGCAAAGCAGCACACATTCACGCATTTGTGGGTGCAAAAATATATTTGTTTGGCAGTTGGAACTGCGCCCACCCCTGGTTAACGCTTTGCATGCTAGCGGTGAAAATAACATCCAACAAATTATGAGTATGTTTCTTATTTCTCTCTGTAAATATGTCTTGGAATTTCATTAGAATTGCGTCCTCTGGACGCAATTCTAATGAAATTCCAAGACATATTCATGATATTCATAGGGAGAAATGAAAGAAAATACAATGAATTGTCGTCAGCTATTTTTGAACTATTTATTGCCCACAAATTTCCCAGCATGCAAAGAGTTAAAAAGTCCATTAGTTATGATATGCATGCGCTCGTGTCGTTTGTGTTTACAATAACACCGGTATGGATTAATTTGCTGATTCTTACTTGTTTCACCGAAGGGACCTGGGCAAGTTGTGTTACCGTAATGCTTGTACAAATACAGATATTAATTATTGCAAATTCAACACAAACTTAGGGTTAACAAAATGTCCACATTTTTCACCTGTCCGAAATTTTAGAGACACAAAAAATAATTATTTTCTTGAAAAATAAGGGTGTCCGAATATTTAGGGCGTCCAAAAACATAGGGTTGTTATGGTAGTTGCGAACGGTAACTCGTAATTCTAGCTACGGACGGTACGGGAGTAGATTGTAAGAGTTACCTTTGCAACTAGGCAACCCCCCCCCCCCCCAAATGTGCTGGATCCGCCCCTGAAATTTCATTAGTTATGATATGATCTGTGTGTCCTGTCCCATAAACACGTAATAAGAATGCAGTGTGTTACAAATTGTTCATGTCCCCCAAAGTTATTCCAATGTCCCCTTAAAAAATGTTGTGTGGCGCACGCGACGGGTAGTTCCATGATCGGGGTTCATCCTTACTGGAATGCCAACTTACATGGATTGGCCCTAGTGTACATTTTCGGCCTTCTGATACTTGAGAGCTAAATCCTGTTATACCTCATTAACAAGTAATAAGATTAGTGCTAATCATTTTACTTTCGTGGTTAGAGCTAAGTGGCTGGTGTGGAGTGGACCTGGCACCAGGTCAGGATATTCTAATTTCAGGGCTGACGATATATTTTTATGTACGTATTGAGTTCTGCTTTTGGGAATTTCCCTCATTATAGACAGGTTAAATACGAGGTAGTCCAACCCGTTGGCCAGACCTTAAATGACCATAGCTGTTGATAGGCCGTTAAACACTCAACAAACATACAAAACTGTGACCTTAGCACTGCACACAGAGATGCACCAACAAATCTCGGTCTACAGCAGTTACAATGTCAGCGAGCTTATCTGCTGCCCAAGATGAGTTTTAATGATCAAGAGTTGTTAGTGGATTTAACTTACTCCAGTGAGAAGCAATCATTGTTATTTGGATTACTGCAGAGTTCAGGCCTAAATGCGTGTATAAGCAGGTAATGGGGGACTTATAGTTTAGTAGCATTTTTATTAACTTGTATTCATATTAACCCTTAGACCGCTATCTTAATTTTTTCGTCGTCTGCTGTTTATTTTCTATTTTTATTATCAAAAACATGCTTTGTCAGCACTTTAGAATAATTTACAACATGCTTTGACAGCACTTCAGAATCATTTCCATTGGAATCTTAATTTATCTTAATTCTTTTGTCGTCTGCTTTTTATTTTATTTTTTCCATTTTTATCATCAAAAACATGCTTAGCCAAAGGTGAATTTCTAGCGTGTCTTGGATGGTCAATTATTGTTTGTACATGTATATACATAGAAAGGTACAAAACTTCCATTTGCCACCATTGAAACAAAAAGCCACGCTATATAGACAATTGGAACTCGCCTGTACAACGCATAACAGCGTTGTCAAAACCGCTGCTTGGGGTGGGTTTTCAGCATAGATTTTACAGTTGTTAATACGTTAACCTAAACCAAAAAACGTGCAGCCAATTAATGATGAATCCTCCCTGAGGGATTCATATCTTAGTGGTGAAACTTGCTGGGATTCAGACCAAGTGATCTGGTGTAATATTGTAAGAGTACTTAGCACCAGATCAGGATATTGTCATGCTGAACATTTTTATTGTACTTTTAGTGTTGAATTTTCAGTGTCCAGCCATTAACCCATTTCATGATGAGGATCCCAAACAAAAATCGCAATCTTATTCTGCAAGCTTGCGACTAGCTTGCGGCAAGCTAAGAATGCAAGCTTGCGGTTAGGTTACCGCAAGCTTGCTGCAAGCACGCAGTTGAAACGCGCGGCAAGCTAGTCGCAAGCTTGACGCAAGCTTGCCGCAAGCTTGCCGCAAGCTTGCCGCAAGCTTGACGCAAGCTAGTCGCAAGCTTGCCGCAAGCTTGTCGCAAGCTAGTCACAAGCTTGCCGCAAGCTTGTCGCAAGCTTGTCGCAAGCTTGCCGCAAGCTAGTCGCAAGCTTGCCGCAAGCTAGTCGCAAGCTTTGCCGCAAGCTTTGCCGCAAGCTTGTCGCAAGCTTGTCGCAAGCTAGTCGCAAGCTTGCCGCAAGCTAGTCGCAAGCTTGCCGCAAGCTTGCCGCAAGCTAGTCGCAAGCTTGCCGCAAGCTAGTCGCAAGCTTGCCGCAAGCTAGTCGCAAGCTTGCCGCAAGCTAGTCGCAAGCTTGTCGCAAGCTTGTCTGCAAGCTAGTCGCAAGCTTGCCTTATATGGCATGAATCGGGGTTATATGGAATGAATCGGGATTGCTTGATTTTATTGGACGGGTTAGACTATCCCGTATTTAACCTGTTCATAATGAGGGAAATTCCCAAAATCAGAATTGAATATTTACACAAAAATATATATTCAGCCCTGAAATTGGAATATCCTGACCTGGTGCCAGGTCCATTCCACATCAGTCATTTAAGAATAGGGGTAGAACATTCATTAGATAATGAGGTAATGTACAAATCTGTTACTGGGAAGATGGAATAATTAATAACTAAAACAATACAATATTGCATATGATGTATTAAAATGTCTTCAGATGTAATATATTTAAGTCATCGGTGTATACTTAACAAATGGAGAGCTAGATTGTTGTTTTTCAGAGAAAAACATATGCCCACACAAACACTGCATGTTATCGGGCCTTGTAAAATTAGAATTTAAGGCAACAACCGCATATATGTAGCTACATTGTACCTTGTTTTTTCTGTGCAAGGTAACAAAATAAACCAGATGGCCGCGGCCCGCATGTCGAGCCCGCCGAGGCATTTGATGGTCTCAGAGTGTATTTATTTGAAGTTTGATGCCCAATAAGCATACAAAAGTTTCAAGCAAATCTGACTTACGGTTACAGAGATAGTAGGTATGTGAAAACTTTAACGCAAATTTTGACAGAAAACTTTAATGCAAACTTCAAGTCATTTGACCTTGACATAGGGTCCGCATGAGTGGGATACAGCATGAATATATGGATCACGACTAATAAGCATATGAAGTTTCAAGTCAATGTGACTTAAGACTGCAGAGTATAAGGTATTTAAAAACTTTAACACAGATTTCGGACGGACGCCCGGACACCCGGACGTCATTGTGATCACTATGTCTCACTTTCCGCAAGCGGGCTTGACACAAAGTGACCAATGGCAATAACTCCGGCCAAAATACACACGAATCCGCAATAAAAAACCCAGGTGTACAACTGCACATAGTGACAAACATTCCTGTAAAATTTCGCAACTCTTAACTAACATGCGCGACACAAATTTGTGGTGGACAAAATAGCCAATTTTCTCTAAGTCAAGGTCATAACTCCATCCTTACTGGATGATTCCGCACAAAATCACACGTGCACAACTATACATGCTGATTAACATTCCTATATAGTTTCATGCTTCAGTTACCGGCAACACAAGTTAAAAAAATCAGCACTTTATTTTTCACTTAGTCAAGGGCCATAACTCCACCCATACTCTATGAATCCACATCAAACTCGCATGATGCAGAACTCCACATGTTGATAAACATTCCTATGTTTCATGACTGTAGCTCAAATAGTTTTTCAGTTATGTGCGGCACAAGTTGAAAATCGCCACTTTTCACTGAGTCAAGAGCCATAACTCTGAATTCTGGATGAAACCGCAGCTAAAACCCCAGGTGCGCAGCTTGAAATGATAACAAATACATGTATTCCTAAAAGGTTTCATGACTGTAGCTCAAATAGTTTTTCAGTTATGCGGGACACGAGTTGAAAAACGCCACTTTTCAATAAGTCAAGGACCATAACTCTGCGACACAAGTTGAAAATCGTCACGTTTCTCTAAGTCAAGGACCATAACTCTGCTAATACTGGATTCTTGGATTTCCTCCTGCCTTGTGGTTAGCTATGGACAGTTGCGTTGGTGTCAAGTACACTTGAAATTCTGTCAATAGCTGAACATTCTTCACTCCACCGCTCTGAAATATTGACATACACATACAGGTCATACAAATATATACAGTCACACCTGTGAACAAGACCAGAGAAAAATCTGGCCTTTGTTCACATATCGTATTTGTTCGTACATGGTAGGTTCATTTAAGTAGTAATTGAATAATTTCGAAAACAAAAGCGTGGCTATAACTCGGATTTACTGTGTTGTACATTTGTTTATTAATTTTCACATCCGTTCAACAGCAAGGTCACATTACGCAGCAGACAATATGATATATTGTATCAGGGATTTTGCAATACATTTTATCTTTAATAGCGGTATTACAATGAAAGTGACGTACCAGCAACAACTAAGGTCATATAGAAATGGGATCACAGTCCGACATACCAGTGGGATGGAAAAAAAACTATGGAAGTATTTTTTTATGCCCTAGGCGAGGTTTGAACGCACAACCTCCGGATTGGAATTAAGTTAAGGCGTTCTAACCCCTAGGCCACAACCCATCCCTCTGAATGCACCGAATCATTGTGGATTTTGTAATAGAAGTACTCACGGTCTCCCGCTTCTCCCATTCTTGTGACCCACTGGCACTGTCAGCAAAATGTTCACGTTCCTGAAATATATTATAGTACTTAAGTGTTAATGTTTTTTTTACCCAAATTTAAGCAAAAGCTAGACATTATGTTTGTAAAGCATGGATATGCCCCCGTGGCATACTGGACTGTAACTGGAGAAACTCTTACAAACTTTTTGACGCAACAAAATGGCTAATAAATAAAGGATAGTCCACTTGTCTATTTATATATATGATAATGTCATTATTCTGTTTTGACGTTACTTTGTGGAAGACTGTTTTATATAAAATATGCAGCTGTTTCTAGTCAATAATGTACAAAAGGTTCTTTTGACTACAGTATGTCTAGTAATTTTACGCCTATTTATATGTAATATTGCAATTCTGGAATGCGTGCAAACATTCTTAAACCTGTAAATAGTTTCTACAGACATACTCCATTATTATACCATGGGCATAAGTATGTAGTATGTTGAACATGTTGAAGGGTAATGTTTTTCTTTATTTAATTGGTCAGCATACATAAAATTATATAATGTTTGAAACTCACGATCACTGAATCTTCCATCTCATGACTCCAACATTCTTGCGCCTGGCCAGCCGGTACATATTGTGAGGACTCCTGAACATGTTGAAACAAACATTTTATTATAATTTGGTACAGGTGAGTTATCAAATATTTACAAATGCCAATTAATCAATTTAATAAAAGTTTTTGCATACATTCACCAGTATGCACATATTTCTATCAATTATTAACATTATTAGCTCAATGGTCATTTCAGTGAGATCAAGAAATCATTGAATAATTTGACAACATATATTTAGCTGCACGTTTTCCGCTTTATTGGCAACAGGTTGCACTATATCACAACACCACATTACACAGTAAAAATGTGCGTAATAGCATTTACAGTTCGCACACTAAAATATAGAAACTAGATGGCAACAGCCAGTATATCACGCCCGCCGAGGTATTTATAGTTTAAACAGTATATACATGTAGTTTATTTCTTTATTTGGATAAACACATGTCATATATACACATAGTATTGGAGGATTGAGTAGAAAACAAATATGCTTGTATAATACCTCTTTTCTAGGTATTTGATGGTCCAGTACATATGAATATGTATCTGGTTAGAGCAATCGGATTGGGGAGATACGCATGTATTGGGTACGCAATTAAAAAGCAGACTTTAACACAAATTTCAGAGTAATTTGACCTTGGGCATGGGGTCTGCATGGGTGGGCTATAGGATGAAAATATGGATGGTGATAAAGAAGTATTGATATTGGGTAGTTAAAAACTTGTATCGAAGTAATTTTGACATTGACCTTGGGCATGTTAGTCACATGGCTGGGCTATTGGATGAAAATATGGATGATGACGAGGTATGTGAAGTTTCAAGTCAATCAAGACTTCGGGTTGTGGAGATATTCATTCAGATTTTACAAAAAAACTCATAACGCACATTTCTAACCAATTTGACATTGAACTTGGGCAGGGATCTGCATTGGTGGGCTATAGAATTAAAATAAGGATGATGATAATAAGGTATGTGAAGTTTCAAGTTTGTCAGACTTAGGGTTGTGGAGATATTTGGTACATGAAATACTTACACAAATGCTGGACGCACGTCAAAAGCACGGCAGCATGATTTACCCAAATCTACCCAAATCTTCATTAAAAATAACATTTATGATTATACTATATACGTTTTCAAAAATATATCATTAGTATATCATACAATAAGCACATTTTTGACCGAAAAAAGGAAGAATAAAGCACATATTTTCCGCGGGAAACCGATTAATATACATACAGCATTATTATAAAGGGAGACTACCGTGATCGAGACTCATTAATTATGTCTCAGCTGTCTAACGCTAAGTTGCCATCGATCATGATTTCATATGGCACATATACTAGTCCAACTGTCTAATTAACCGGTCACCTCCATAGTATTGCAATATTTATTTCGCCGAGTAATTATATGCCAACATCTTTTTGAAATAGTTAAAAACAAAGTATAATGCATTGAATGAATGTTTTTATTAGCATAAAATGACTTCTGGACATATATATTTAAGTTAATGCAATTTAATAATTTACGGATATTACATTTCAAAACTCACACAGGAAGCTATATATAAACTTACGGTATACAGTCAGTATGTACAAGATGGAAAACAGTGTAGACCCTGATCAGACTGTGATTGCAAATTTCCCTAGAGGTATAGCCTCAACAAGTGATTATGTACAAGATGGCTACACGTCATGGCGGGCAAAAACGGCCAGTATACGGTCGACAACTTCACACTGTCTCCTTGTATGTCAACATTATAGAGGTTTCTACAGTTTTTTATTTGTATTTCAATTAAAAATCATCATTCTTCCCATTTAGCATGTTTATCCATTATAAAGTGGATTATCTTCCTTGGCTTCCTAGTATTAAGTTTATCGCGGTACTCTCCCTTTATTTCATATACAAATATTTTCATTTTGCATCAAAACATTAAAATGGGCCCTGGTATGAGCAAATTAATGACATACATTATGTAATGAAGTACAGTCCAAACATCGTTATTATGATGTGTATAGCTTTATTTATTAACACATAGTAATTATATGAAGATTTGGGTAGATTTGGGTAGATTTGGGTAAATCGTGCCACCCTCAAAAGCAAGCCGTGATGAAAACATGCAGGGTTTCGACATTCATACTTTGCTATGTTGTTTATTGAGAGACAGTTCTACAGTATGACACAAAAATATTACAATAAACTTACCTTATAAAGTGTGTATTATCAAAATTCTTCGGACACTCCCCACAAAGTAGAAAGTAAACAAAGAATGCTTCGAACGCACATTTGGAAAGACCACTCAGTCATAACTCGTATGCAATGCAGTGTAATGAAATGTAATTAAGAGTTATGTACTCATCAAGCTCATATGCATAACTAACATGTATTAACTTCAATATTGGAAATCCAATATCACAGTTGTTTAATGGATCCAGTCGGTTATTGGTTAATTCTTTCATAATTATTTGGAAATCCTTACCTTATTTGATTTAAACGACAACAATAAGTCTCAATCATTTCTAGAAGTTTAGTTTATGTGTTTATGAATCTCTTACTGTTGTTTTGATTATAATTTACATAAGAAATGACTTTTTATATAAAAATAATTGATCCTTTGTTTAAAAAAAAAGCGGTTGTTGTTGTTGTTGTTGTATGTCTGTAATTCAGGACGCTTATTTTTGGCCTCCATCTCTCTACAGACGCAACCCATATGTGCATGCATACTCGTCTATTTGTCTGTCAGCCTGTATGTCAGTCTTTTGGCCAGTCTGTGTGTATTGTATGTTAATTATGCTTGTTTTTATGTGTAAGTGTATTAAAATTGTGTCTGTAATGTGCTGGAAACAAAAAATTGTCCTCTGCTTATTTGGAATTGTATTCTTGTTTCTTCCTAAAATCATGTTTTGGCAGCACATTAAAATTGTCTAAAACTGAGCAGATTCTACTGTGCTGCTGAAACATGATTTTATATTCACAAAAATGAAGAAAAAAATCAGCAGATGACAACAATCTAATTGGCGAGTTCTATCATATGTAATGTTTGAGAATTATAGTAGTTGCCACAAAACTATTTGGGTAAATTACCCCGAAACCAACAAAATCCACCCAACTATCAATATGACACCAAAATAATGACCATCTGTGCAAACACCTGTGGTTTTACAGAACTTATATTGAATATTAAAATGTGTTCTGTAAATAATATATTATCCAGGAAAAAAAAAAAAACTGTGATGCAATATGGAAGGTTATTTGAGAGTTCAAATACTGTTAGCTGTGGAATCAGTTCATCTGTACAAGTGTTTCATAAGTGGATGTGACTGGAGAAGTGGGGCTTATGGGTTTTCTGACCAGTGTTTATCCAGATCAGAGTCTCATCAGAAATCTGCACTGTTCGCCATTCCATCAATAAAACACCCGTCATGCTTCTAACAAGCAATGTACATTGTTATCGACTACAGGAGTGTGCTATTGGATGAGGAGCTACACTAGCCAGAAGTGCCAGAAGCCTCATTTCTCCAGTTACAGCCACATAATTATGAGAAATCATCAAAATGCTTTGATTACAAATACAATCTACACTTGTTTACTCAAAATTCAAGGGACTGAGGAAATAGTATGACTTAGCAAAAATTTGAGTTTACGAGAGTTATACTATACATGTGTATAGGAAAACATGTAATTGTGACCAATAATTTGAATTTGAGTTATCGGTATTTTGATTACAATTATGTTTCCCAATTATACTAGAGTGGCCGTTAAATCTTGATACCGTATACAATGTAGTACAGTATGAGCAAGTGTGTCGTGCTAATTTCCATGTTTCCACCATCATAATATCTTACATACATGTACATCGCATTACATACTGGGTACATATGTGCAATTGCTGGCTGCAGTGTACGCCAAACGCAATCTATGTTGTATGATAACACAATGTCACAATTCTGTGTTGCCATGGATACTTGTTTTGTGTATGATCTTTGTCATTTGTTCTTGTCATAACCATATTTTTATTTTTCGCAGCATTCTCGACGATGCGTGTCTGTCTGTACGACCGACCGTCTTTTTACGTTTACGTTAAAAAGTTTGTAATAGTTACTCCATCATGTAATATCTTCAATATTACTTGAAGAATTGCTTCAATATTTAGGTACATGCTCCACCTGAATGTGTGCAACACACTCCACCCCCATTGACATGACCTTGACCTTCGGAATGTCGCTGTAACACTCTATAATACAGCTATATTTTTTTGCATCAAAATGTTTCTCCCATCATATTATATCTTCAGCTAGTTTACATGATTAGGCTAATGGTCAAAAGAGACCCAAGTAAAATAATAAAGCATTGTAGTACTTGTGAAAATGAACAAATATAACCATTTACTATCAGTGGAACCATAGAAAATGACCAAAGTCCAACACTGTACTATTAATGTACAAGGTACCCGTCATAATGCACAAAGTCCATCAATGTACTATCGGCGTACCAGTAAAGAAGTCCAACACTTTACTATTAATGTACCAGTGACACAGAACGAAGTCCAACAATGTCACTATCAGTGTATCAGTGAAAAGGAACAAAGTATGATACTGTACTAATTAGTGTACCCATGGTTAACAAAGAATCATCACTGTACCAATGGTGTACTCGTGGTGTACGGTGACCAGTCGGCTAGAAAGTACACCATTAGTATAGTGTCTAATGTGGAACTATCGATGTACTGTATCGATGTACCAAATAGTATACTGTTGGTACTTTATTGGTTCCATGTTAGTATAGTGATAGATATTATGTTTGTCTGTGTGGAAATGTGGTGTATCAAGACTATTATGTAACAGTGGGTGGTTTGTTGGGAGCACATGTCCCTGGTTTGGCCCTCGGGTACATTTTTGGCTTTCTTGCTACCTGAGACTTGACTACGGTTATACCCATTAAACAAGTAGTAAGATTAGTGCTGATCCTATTATATTACTTTCAAGTGAAGTCTGGGATTTTACCCTGTTAACCCGGCATACAATTATATTGGCTGTTGATAGGCTGTTAAACACCATCAATTAAATAAATAGAATGAAACTACAAAATAAAATTTCTTAAATTACTTCCCGATAAGCTTACAGTATACATTTAAGTACATCTACATATTTATGATTGCACTTCACATGCGAGCTTGGGAACTATATTTTTGGAGAAAAAAAAACAGTTCATGAACATGCAGTCTTAATTCACAGGCATCGCAAGCCTATAGTATAGTTGTCACACAATTCTCACTGCAAGCTTTCGAGCCAACTGCAACCTTCTCCTGCAAGCTTGCGAGCTTGCAAGCTTGTCGCAATTTTCACACCGCAAGCTTGCGAGCCAACTGCAAGCTTGCGAGCTTGCAAGCTTGTCGCAATCTTCACACCGCAAGCTTGCGAGCCAACTGCAAGCTTCTCCTGCAAGCTTGTGAGCTTGCAAGCTTGTCGCGATCTTCATCCCGCAAGCTTGCGAGCCAACTGCAAGCTTCTCCTGCAAGCTTGCGATCTTGCAAGCTTGCCGCAATCTTCACACCGCAAGCTTGCAAGCTAATTATAAGCTTGCGGTCTATCGGAAACATGTGTTGCAAGCTTGCGCAAGCTAACAGTTAGCTTGCGATCAGCTTGTTAGCTTGCGGCAACCTTGTCGCAAGCTTGCCGCAAGCTAACCGCAAGCTAGTATTTTGGTTTGGGATATGCCATTATGTTTGCAGAAAATCCTAAATATTTTCATTCTATGCGTTAAGTAGCCTATTTCATCAACATTGCAAAGTATACTTATCTAGCAAAGTATACTTTGAGGGAGAAATTTTCAATTTTAGGATAAATTTATTAATTTTTTATTATACTGAATTTATTACATTATCACAGCCATTTTGGCTGTGATAATGTAATAAATTCATCAAATATATGCAGTCGTTAGTTCTGTATGAAATAATGCATTTCGGGGAAAATAAATGATTACTCCCTCAAAGTATACTTTGCTAGATAAGTATACTTTGCAAGTTTGATGAAATCGGCTACAGAAGTATATGTCACGACCACCATTACGAGACGGTTCAAATGAATGAGTGGTCACAACATATACTTTCATTGAGAAATAACAAAAATACAAATTTGTGGGGACATTTGTGTGACGCCAGGCCACATTTTGTTGTTTTCTGTTTTATTTGTCTCTCAATGAAAGTTTATGTTGTTACCACTCAGTTGAATCAGCCCAATGACACATTACAACATTATTTGGGTAAGACATAACACAGAAAATTGAATATCTTTAATAAACATGAAATGGGTTATATATCTTCCATTAATCTCAAACCTCTGTTGGGACTTAAGAGATGTAGATTATACTTTATTTCATATATACATGTACATACAATTCAAATACAATCGAGGTTCCCGGTAATGAGCCGGTACCCATTTTGATCAGGTAAGCTGCCCTGTATTGACCTAATACGTACCGACTGATAACATATTGCTGTACCAGGCATTGACCTGATACAAACATCCGGGTTACAACGAAGCGAAAACTGACGTTCCATTGGTCGGATGACTTCACGTGACGTTACCGAATTTCTTCAGTGTAATGATGCAACGTAAACAAGTCCGCGTTCTGTCCATATATAACGACGTCATCTGTGGTCATTTTTTAGCATAAAACGTTACCTGATAAATAGAATACCAGGCTAGTGTCTTTTGATATCAAGTTTATCAGGCGCGGCTCGGAAACGGTAGGAATTCCTCGGCAAGCCTCAGAATTCCTACGCGTTTCCGAGCCTTGCCTGATAAACTTGATATCAAAAGACACTAGCCTGGTATTCTCTACAGCCGACGACGTAGGGCGTATACCCGATGAAATTTATATTAACCCTTAGACCGCTACTCACAACAATTGTGGTCTGCTGTTGCATTGATATCTTGCCTTATTTCTCAATAAAAACATGTTTTGACAGCACTTCAGAATCATTTCCAATGGAAATGTTTCTGAAGTGCTGTCAAAGCATGTTGTAAATTATTCTAAAGTGCTGTCAAAGCATGTTTTTGATGATAAAAATGGAAAATAGAGAATAAACAGCAGACGACAAAAAAAATAAGATAGTGGTGTAAGGGTTAAAATCAAACAGGTGCAAATGAATGACAATGAATTGTTCTAGTGACGTAACATAGACAAAACGGTAATAGAGCTTGTCTATGGACATGTGAAAATCAACATTTCTGTGACATACACCTTTGTGATTGAGTATAAGTTAATAAATCAACAGAGATACAGTCTCCGCGAAACTGCCAACATCTTACAGGACATTTTACCAAACCAGACAAAAATTTACCAGACCAAAAAAAATTATAAAAATAAAAATGATTTTGTGTAATATTTAAGAGCTTTTTTAAGTATATCAGTCATATAAGAAAAGCTAGCTAGCACCAGAAGCACATACCAAAGGAAGCTTAGAATAGAAAAGGAAAAAAAAGCAAAAACATTTAGTCGGACATTTGGTTCGGCGACTTCTGTTTTACCGTCGGACTGGTGGCAATTTTGACGGACGGACGACTTTCGCAGAGACTGGACTGTCGATGGAAGTTGATGTGGCGTACTGACTGGTACTTGTAGTTGGCAGATTTTCGTTAACCCTTTCACCCCCAAGTACCGGTAACTGGGATGAATTTTGATATGTTAATTTTCCAACCAATCCAATCGTCACCAAATGATTTTCAGACTCGTCCATTTATGAAAAAGGGGTATTCTTGTTCTTACTTGCATTGGAAATGATTCTAAAGTGCTGTCAAACCATGTTTTTGATGAGAAAAATGGAAAATAAAAATAACAGCAGACGACAAATTTTAATTCAGCATTGTAAGGGTTAAGAGAGTTTCAGTTAATGAGTGTAGAGTGTATGTATGTATGTATATATGGTGTTTTCACTGAATGAATGGCGAACAATGCAGACTCAGAAGAGACTGCGCGTCTGATCTGGGTCTACATTGGTCGCAAATGCCATAAACCTCATGTCCCCGGTGACAAACACATATCTTGACAATCTTATTAATAGACATATCAAATTCCTAAAATCTGTCGGAGTCACTGAAGTTGAAACTGTCCTAATACGTAACACCATTATTAATACAATGGTGGAGTACGTCCAAGTGAAACAGTTCAACTTGAAATTGACAGCCAGCCTAATAAACCCAGATCAGAAGACTGCACAAACGTTCAGTCTAACATGTATATATGTTATTTTCCATATACGCTTGTTTATTATGAAGAAAAAAAACATAATAATTAAAGAATCACAATTAAACTACAATCCATTGTGATTTACAGGTTTGGGTACAATTGACAAATTTTCCATTTTGGCTTGTCCATAGTAATTGTCTATTAAATTTCAATTTGGCCATTTTTGGGACCTACTTTCAGATATCATTGTTTCTGATAATTTGAATGGTGTTTTTTCCGGTTGAATAGTTTATTTCAGTAGCATATTTCACCAACATTGCAAAGTATACTTTTCTAGCAAAGTATACTTTGAGGGAGAATTTTTTAAATTTTAGGATAAATTTATTAATTTTTATTATACTGAATTTATTACATTATCACAGCCATTTTGGCTGTGATAATGTAATAAATTCAGTATAATAATTCTGCATCCTTTTAATCATCAAATATATGCAGTCGTTAGTTCTATATGAAATAATGAATTTCAGGAAAAATAAATGATTACTCCCTCAAAGTATACTTTGCTAGAAAAGTATACTTTGCAATGTTGGTGAAATGGGCTACTGGTTATCCTGGAATTTATGTGAAATGTATGATCTAAACGGATTAATTAAGGAATTGTTTATTGCATTTTGTTAGTTTTTAGTCTACTGTCTGTTCCACGTTTTGCTGCAACAATGTTTAACATGGGGAGTCAAATTCCAAAACTTTTCAGGATCAAAAAACGAAAAAATTTGGAAATTGGCTCCGAAACCTGGCGAGATAGCTTGAAAATGATGTAACTAAGAAAACAAAAGTTAGGTTTTGAAAATCGGTCCACAAATAAAAAAAATATTTAAAAAAAAAATCTATTTTTAGCCCCCATGTTAAATTACCATAGAATTGTTTTTTCGCAATAAAATCAATAATTGATGGAAATTCATCAAATAATTTTTTTTGGGGAGGGTGACTTTTTTGTTTTTTGTTATTGATTAAAAAGGTTCTTACTTTTAGATATTTTTTAGATTTAATGTGTTTAATAGCCAAAAGTTTGTCGGCAGCAAAACGTGGAACAGACAGTAGTAACATGAGTGACACTACTCTGACAATACCTAGACAGACATGACGTGTCCTTGCTATGTCATGTTATCTGACAGACAAGTTCATGTGTAATCATCAGTGGCTACTACTGTAACTGATCTGGACTCTAACCTTAAAATGTCGCTGTCAAAAATGAAACCACATCGGAAATTTCCACCAGCACAAACTGGCCACAAATCTGACGTGAAAAACGGAATTATGTCAGTCAAGAAGTCAAACGTTTCTGCAAGTGTCGACAAGAAGTCTATGAAGACATCGGAAAAAAGTCGGAAAACCAAGAAGACGCACATGACGACATCTGCTTTCCTGGAGTCTTTCGGAAAGAAATCCACCTCAATGTCAGATCATATTTATTCCGACAGCCTGTTTTCAAACCTCATGGAACAGCGATTGCGGAAATTATCCGACCAGCAAACAAAATCATCAGTAAAACGAGAAAAGCCGTCAAAACAAAGAAAGAAAGTTTTCCGATCGTTCGTTATTCTGGAGCGCGATTTCGCTGTCTCCGACAAAACTAAAGCTCGGAATCCCGATCGCGATGTCATAATGTCGATGTTACCGAATGTAAGGAAATACAACCAGGCAATCCGATTGGACAATTCGGCACGATTGCCGATGTGTAGTTCGCAAGATGAACTTGTATATGACGATGGGAATGTCACGGGATCGAAGTGTAAACTTGATAGCGAGGTTAGCTTGTGTTTTGTGGTGATTCAGTGGCTGGCTTAATCCTTTCACCCCTAAGTAACTGGATTGGATTTTGATATGTTAATTTTTGCAGCCAATCCAATCGTCACAAAATGATTTTCATACTAGTCCATTTATGAAAATGGGGTGTTTTTGTTCTCAAAAATATGAAAATTACACTTTTTGCCACTAGCACTTTAAAGGCCTGTGGTGTTGAAAGGCTTAACTAATTAACCCTTAGAATGCTGGAATCGAAAATTGTTGTCTGCTGTTTTTTCATAGTTGTCTTTTAAATAAATATATAATTGTGATTAGCACTTGGAAAATGGTGTGTAGTACAGCTCACTCTCGACCAATCAAACTACATGATTTTGTGCAGGAGAACATGTATGCTTGGTCCTCGGAATTCCTTCGCGTTTCCTTGTCGCCTCAACTGATAAGATTGGTATCAAAAGACGCTAGCCTATACTCGTATTCTGTTTGCAGATTTTGGAGCGGCTGAGCTACCAGGATTCTGGGTTTGGTCGGGACATGTCGGAGGCCAGCCATGGGCGTGGCCACAAAGGTAAACAAACTTTGATTAGTTAGCTAAAACCTGTGGGTGGCAGGTGAGAGTCTGGGATTGGTCGGGACATGTCGGAGGCCAGCCAAGGTTGTGGCCGCAAAGGTAAACAAACTTTGATTGGTTAGCTAAAACCTGTGGGTGGGAGTCTGGGATTGGTCGGGACATCTCGGAGGCCAGCCATGGGCGTGGCCACAAAGGTAAACAAATTTCCATTAGTCGACTAAATCCCTGCTATTTCCATTTGTGTAACAGGTTGTACAGTGAATTCTCTTTAACTGAGACAGTGGACGGATGGTAGGGGATGCGTTTGTTAGCAATGAAGCCATGCTTAATGATTACAATTTCAGTATTAATTGTGAATCAGAGCTCCAGATAAGCTGCATATTTGCTTAAATACCCAATTAAAATTAAAAGTAGCGAGTATCAAAAAGCAATTAAAAATTTATGGTACCTTTATCATGCTGCAGAAAACAATAAACATACCACAAATATAGCATAGTTTTCCATGAAAACACATCTTGGTATTACATTAGAATTGTCTCCAAGGAGAAATGCCAAGACATGTTTTCATTTTGAAGCAAACTATTCAACAATTGCTGTCTGTTGATGTGTAAACAGTAGTGTGATTTTATTTTTCCCAATTAAAATGTTTAAATACCCAATTGCTTCAGAAATGATGAAGTGACAATACTCAATTACTAATTCCTTATCTGGAGCCCAGTAGCCTATTTCATCAACATTACAAAGTATACTTTAGTAGCAAAGTATACTTTGAGGGAGAAATTTTCAATTTTATGATAAATTTATTAATTTTTATTATACTGAATTTATTACATTATCACTGCCAATTTGGCTGTGATAATATAATAAATTCAGTATAATAATTCTGCATACTTTTAATCATGAAATATATGCATTTGTTAGTTCTATATGAAATAATGCACTTCAGGAAAAATAAATGATTACTCCCTCAAAGTATACTTTGCTAGTAAAGTATACTTTGCAATGTTGATGAAATAGGCTACTGGTGAATACAACTGCCACAGGGATTCAGACCTGGGTCCTAATGATCTGGTGTGGTAAGAATGCCTGGCACTGGATGGGGACGCTGCCTTTCAGTGTGGAAAGTTTTTGTCTCACTTCCGTTAGTGGAAAGTGAGACCTAGCGTTCACAATTCTGGTTTTGTTGGCATTGCCGTCAGAGGTGTCAACAATTTTGGCCGTACATTCAGGCGCGGATACAGGGGGGGGGGGGGGGGGGGGGGGGGGTCCAGTCCGACCACCCACCCCCCCCCCCCCTTGATTTGCTTCCATATTAAATAGGGAACAAATGATAAAAAATAAAACAAATTTAAAAATTCACATATTTGAGCTGCAAAACGCAAAGCTCAACTAAGTAAATCTGCATAGTTTGTGTACACAAATCCTCTGAAACCATTCAGTCGATCGATCTGAAACTATACACATGTCTTCTACACATATTGAAAATGTGCACCTTGGTGTTTTTATTCCGAAAAAGTCGTAAGTATCGACGGGCGTATTTTGTGACTTACGGCACTCTTGTTCTGTATTGTGTCTGTGACTGGAGGAATGGGGTTTATGGGATTTCTGACCAATGTAGCTCCTGATCGAATAGCACACTCATGTAGCCTGATAATGAACAATCTATATTACTTCTCAGCAGTAAGATGGGTGTTTCATTGACGGAATGGCGACCAGTGCAGTACGCTGGTCGCAAAACCGATAAGCCCCATTTCTCCAGTCAAAACTACATAAAACCTTTCTGTTGAGCAGACGTAAAACCGCAATCATTTATTTGACATTGTATATATGTAAGACCCAGATCAGGGGTCAGATTCAGAACGGGGGTCAATCCCAGAATGGGGGCTAATCCCAGAACGGGGTTCGAAAACGTGATATCAATCCCAAAACGGCCAATCTGAAAATAGCCAGTAAATACCGGAAAATTCCACACTTGGGAAATTTACAGATACGACCGTCATGTAAACAGGAAAGGCATACTTTTAATTCACTTCATTGCTAAACACATCACGGTAGGTAATGTATGTTTGGCCTAGATGACAACTCCGTCTTCACTAGTTGCCGCCATTTTTTATCTGAAAGCATACGGCCAGGGCGTGACGTTCCGTCACTAACTTTAACGTCATTCAAGCTTGAAATCAAAACTGAACGTGCAGAATTGGTCCCCGTTCTGGAAATAATTCACCCCTGTTCTGGGATTTGGCCCCTGGGGCTGACCCCCAATGTGAGTCTTACATATATATGCCAATCTCGTGTGATTTACAGCGTATCCGTATGCAGCCCCCCTGTCCCCAGTGAGGTCTGGATCAGAAGCCTCGGTCCCGTCTCCATCCACGTCTCATCGTGATCCCAAGGGTAAATAAATCTGTGACCCGCACGCTACATAAACTAGTAAGCGATGCTGTGTAATTATCAATATTTTAATTACCTTTTAGCACTATCGATTTTAATTGGCTTTTAATTAGTATTTTGCATATAACGCAAAATTTATACATTTATGCATGTATTTTTTTTTGTCGTCTGCTGTTTATTTTCTATTTTCCATTTTTATCATCAAAAACATATGTGCTTTGACAGCACTTTAGAATAATTTACAACATGCTTTGACAGCACTTCAGAATCATTTCCATTGGAAATGATTCTGAAATGCTGTCAAACCATGTTTTTATTGAGAAATAAGGCAAGATGTAAAAGCAACAGCAGACGACACTTGTTGTGAGTAGCAGTCTAAGGGTTAATGTTAAAATAATTTGTCTGTTTTTCACAGATTGGCGTAAGTTCTTTGACCTTCCGAACGCGGTGGAGCGTCGACAGATGGAGTTGATCAAGCGAGAAATGGCGGAGGGAAAACTGAGGCAGACCTCGCTGCCGCCGATCTCGTATTTCGCCGAGGATTTACCCATGTTACCCGGCGAGGCCGGTACCCGGTTACTGCAGACTGTCAGGGTCGGAGAGAAGGTGGGTACTGGAATATCTTGTGATGTATCTGTAGCTGCGCATTCACTGACTGCAATCTAAATTCAAAGTTTCTTTTGCAGACAGTAGGTCTGATTTCACCAAAATTGCTATAAAGTATACTTTGAAGGAGTAATCATTTATTTTTCCCGAAATGCATTATTTCATATAGCACTAACGACTGCATATATCTGATGATTAAAAGTATGCAGAATTATTATACTGAATTTATTACATTATCACAGCCAAAATGTGAATAAACAAATGTATCCTTAAATTGAAAATTTCTCCCTCAAAGTGTACTTAACAAGATACGTACACTTTGCAATTTTGGTGAAATATGCTGCTGGGGGAGTACACTCCCGCCTGCGATTCTCTTATCAAGAATTGCAATCCAGCGGTCCTTGCATTGCAATTCGTCCCCTCTGAAATTGCAGTCTAATTGCGGTCCAATCGCGGTCTGTTTTTGCGATCATTCTTTCGCGATACCGTTTGTGCGGTCATTCTTTCGCGATACCGTTTGTGCGGTCATTCTTTCGCTATTTGCGGTCCGCTGGTTTGACCGCAGAGCGCAGCGTAAAGCGGTCATTCTTTCGCAGTTTAAAGAAAAAAAGGAGCGTAAACTGCAATTAAAAACGGAGCGCAGCGCTAACTGCGCTGTAAGTATTGCAATTCCGCAACCAACTCTTTGGACCGCAGTCACATGATTGCAGTCCGATTGCGGTCCAATTGCAATTAATGGGAACGCGAATTGCAATCCTGCGCTCCAGGAATTGCAATTCGCCTGGTAAAAGAACCGCAGGCCACTCTGTACCAGCATGCCCCACCCTACCGTCAGTCCAAGGTCAAGGTCATTCACTTATGTGTCGTTTCACCGCAACACATAAACTTAACATTTTCTTGTACTTTCTGTATGTACCGGTATCCCTTCATATTTGGCCACAAATATAGCATATTTTTCTTATTTTCCATGAAAACACATCTTGGTATTTCATTAGAATTGTCTCCAAGGAGACAATTCTAATGAAATGCCAAAACATGTTTTCATTTCAAAGCAAACTATTCAACAATTGCTGTCTGTTGATGTGTAAACAGCAGTGTGATTTTATTTTACCCAATTAAAATTTTGAAATACCCAATTGCTTCAGAAATGTTGGAGTGACAATACTCAATTACTAATTCCTTATCTGGAGCATTGACCATATTCGGTTGATGTCTTGCTAACATCGTCCTGCACCCTTGCAAACTGCTTCATCTATGTGGCCCGCATGCCCAATGTCAAGGCCAAAAATATTTGGTGGTCGGACCTGCTCACTGGTTTTAGTTGTTGCGCCTTCTTTAGCAGAAAGTGTAACTATAGTTGCCGCTTGTCCTCGTGAGAAAATGTGAAAATGTTTCTTCATCATGATATAGCTATACTATTACTTGACTGATTGCTTCAATATTTTGGACACTTGCTACATGTGAGCATTTGGAACACACTCATGCTGCCATTAACATAACTTATGACATATGACTGTTTTCCTGTTTAAAGCATGCACTTCTCTGATGGTTTTTGTGATGCTTAGTTTAGCACACACCCTTGATCATGTTGTGGGGAAATGCATCGGCAGGCGCGACACCGCGTCCATGGCGGAATTCTTGTTAAGGAACTAAATGCTGCGGTTGCTACCGATCCCTTGCATTTAATTCCTTAAAAACCAATATGTGAACAATAACTTCTACCTGAAGAACATTCTATGCTCAACTCTTTGCATGCTAGCGGCGAAAATAACCGCCAAACGAATTAGGAGTATATGATTTATTTCTCTCTGTAAATATGTCTTGAAATTTCATTAGAATTGTGTCCTCCGGACACAATTCTAATGAAATTCCAAGACATATTCATGACATTTATAAGGAGAAATAAAAGAAAATATAATGAATTGTCATCTGCTATTTTTGAACTATTTATAGCCCATAAGTTTACCAGCATGCAATATTATGATACTTGTTTATGATATTGACCTGTTTGTTGTAGGTTCACGTACCAGGGGACGGGAGACACAGAATCGAGTCTGTACCCGGCAAACTGGGGATGCACACTCGCGATGAGTGAGTATACAGTTATCTTGAAATATCTAAATGTTACCGTATTTAGGCGTGTATTACGCGCATTTTTTCAGCCCCATTTTTAATCCAGAAGTCACCCTGCGCGTTATAAGTAGGAACATAAATTTCAAACATTTTTTCCAACTTATTTTTGCCAGTTTTACGCAATCAAAACAAGCCCGGAAACGGAAATATCAATTTTTGACAGGTGTCCGCTATGACGTTGAAATACGCATAGTGTGAAACAGAAAAGGAATCAATCGATATGAATGGGTGCGGTAAGTATAGATTGATGGTACATTGGTATATTTTGGGATTTAATATAGCCAGGCTCGTAACATAAGAGGCTACGTGTATTAGAGGAAATGTACGTGTTTTCTGTATTTACGCTGGTGTACCGATCTCATATCGGTCAAATGTTGCCTGTCGGGTATTGTTTGGTTGTACATTTTCAAAGTGACGTCACACATCTGCCATTCTGTGAATAATTAATGAGGACAGATCATCTCAATCACATGAGCGCTTGATGTAAGATTTTAGATGCTAAATCGAGCATCGCGCACATTCAGATCGCATTCGGTAACACTCGGTAATGGTCGTTTTTCGTTGCTAGGTGCCGACTGACTGTGTTACTATTTTTGTATTTTTGTACAAGTATTCACGCATCAATACCTTATGACATGTGCGACCAGCATAGCCCCTGATTCATCTGCGCATACACTGTATGGGGCTATGCTGGAATGTCGTGTATTCAGGTAGTACCTATGTATATTGTTAAACCTAATCAATAAACAGTGAATACACACTATCTGTACCTACGTATATCCACGGTGGTCCACAGTGTCAATATTTGGCTGGGGGGGGAATTGTTTATGGCCCATTTCTCGTGTGCAGGTCACTAGTAGGGAGTTATTATCTCCTTGGGGAAGAAGTTTACACATGGCTAGCCTGCTGTGTGTTTGCGATTACGGGTAATTATGTTATACACGAATGGCAAATATGGTGGAATTATATACAACAAATTTCTTCATAAGTACATTGTAGGTTCAATAAGTTTATTACATGCATCATGAATTTTTATTAAGCATATTAATGAGTAAATAACAATAAATATAACATACTTTTAGACAATATAAAGTCTAATTTATGCCATAAAGCTGACCTTTGGCGATATTTTTCTCTTCGAGAGAGCCTAACAGCACACGTTCAGCATTGTGGATGTGAACTCGGAATGCAATTTTCTTATACGTGACGGAATTTCCGCGGATATTTTTTTTATTTATTTTTTTTTTTGCGCGCTATAGATGCGAACTATTTTTTTCCCTGATTTTTCCCCCCAAAATATAGATGCGCATTGTACACCAGTGCGCGCAATACACAGCTAAATACGGTAATCCTTAGACCGCTATCTTATTGTTTTTGTAGTCTGCTGTGTATTTTCTATTTTCCATTTTTATCAACAAAAAACATATTTTGACAGCACTTTAGAATAATTTACAACAGGCTTTGACAGCACTCCAGAATCATTTCCATTGGAAATGATTCTTAAGTGCTGTCAAAGCATGTCTTTATTGAGAAATAAGGCAAGATATAAAAGCAACAGGTGACGACAATTGTTGTGAGTAACGGTCTAAGGGTTAAGTCTGTGTGCACACGTGTGATGAGTGAGTATATATATACAGCTCGTACAGTTATCTTGAATTATCTAAATGTTAACCCTTTCAACACTACAGCCCTCTATAGCGGTGTTTGCAAACAGTGTAGAACCTGATGATCAGGGTCTGCACTTTTTGCAAGTAATTTTCATATTTTTAAGGGGGAAAAACACCCCCTTTTCATAAATGGACTAGTCTGAAATTATTTTGTGATGATGGGATTGGTCGGAAGATTAACCTATAAAAATCCATATTTTTTCCTATGGGATTCTGATGAAACTTCATCAAATAAAAAAGAGGGCGACTTTTTGTTATTGTCGAAAACGTACTAAAAGTTTAAATTTATTGTGTTTAATACCCAAAAGTCGGCAGAAAAACGTGGAACTTACAGTAATGTTGTAGTTGTACCTTTGTAGGGATGCCGGGATGAGCAACTTCGGGATCATACAGATGCAGTGGACGACGGGTATCCCCACAGCGAAGGACGCGGCCCAACCCCCGCTACGGATACCCCAGCAGCGTAGCCACAGGTCACGCGAATCTCACCACAGGTATCGTAATTGTTAGGGAATTCCGACTGGAGACCGGATTTGGCCCTCACATATGTCTTTGGCATTTTGTATGTGACAGTTGAATCTGGTTATATCCCTTATGTGAGTATTACGATTATTCGTAATCCTATGTCAGGGGAAGGGGCCAAGTGACTTTGGTGTGGTATGGACCTGGCACCAGCTCCGGTTATTCTGATTCCAGGGCTGAATATATTTTGGAATTTCCCCCCCCCCCCCCCCCCCCCCCCCCCCCCCCCCCCCCCCCCCCCCCCCCCCCCCCCCCCCCCCCCCCCCCCCCCCCCCCCCCCACCCCCCCCCCCCCCCCCCCCCAATGCAGCAGGTTAAAATGGGATCGAACCCGTTTGCCCGGCCTTACATGACCTTAACACAGGTGGAAGACTCGGACCTATGACACCAAAAGAAAATCACATTACCCCACCCACTTGGTCTCGTACATTACCATCTTCTATTTATAGAAAGGTGGGTAAGCATATGGCTATTATAGAAAGAGCCCTCTCTTTTCCGATTCGCACAAACACAATAAACATTGATTAAATGTATGACTTCTGTTTCTGGCAATCGATAAAGGTATTAGGTGTGTGAATATACTCACTTCAAATCGCTGTTTCCAGCATTTATTCAGTTATTCGCGTTTTGATTACCCCATCCAAAGCGAAAGTTGTGTGTACGAAAGAATCTCACAGAATCGGAGGCCGTCCGGCGTGGAGTATCGGTCATATTTGGCCGATAGCTGATCGCCAGCTCAAACTAATGATGTGCACCATGACCATATACATTTGAAACTCCAGTGAGTATATTCACACACCTAATACCTTTATCGATTGACAGAGACACAAGTCATACATTTAATCGATGTTTATTGTGTTTGTGCGAATCGGAAAAGAGAGGGCTCTTTCTATAATAGCCATATTCTTACCCACCTTTCTATAAATAGAAGATGGTACTGTACGAGACCAAGTGGGTGGGGTAATGGGATTTTTTTAATAGGCATTTTTTTGGTGTCATAGGTCCGCACTCAAATCTCGGCACAGGTGTTGTTCTTGGAAGTAGTCTAGGGGTAGTACATTGAACTACAATTCTATATTAATTGATTCATCATTTTCTCTATAAAACAACAAAGTATTAATTAAAAATGTAGTTTATATAATTTGCAACCAGTGCATATCCAGATCAGGGGCCCGTTTCACTAAACTTTGTACGACTAAAATGTTCTTAAGTGCAAATTCAGGATCGTCTGGAAATTTCAATTGATGGATTTACATTTATTGAGCATAGGCTGCAAATGCAGCCTATGCTCAATAAATGTAAATCCAATAATTGGTTACAAGAAAACGTTGCTAATGTGAAATTTACAGACTATCATAATTTTGCACTTACAAACATTTTAGTTGTACAAAGTTTAGAGAAACTGCCCCCGGACTGTGCGAATACAAGCTATATATGAATCCACCTATTCTCTCGAACACAAGGTGTTACTTAAATGTAGTGGAATTTGCAACCAGTGTAGATCCAGATCAGCCTGTGCATGTGCTCAGTTTGATCAGGGTCTGAACTGTTCACTATATCAATCACTCTTATCAATCACTCGATCTCTTTCTCTAGAACACACGGCAAGCTAGAGAACGAACTGAACCTGCCGAACCTATCGGCCACCGTCTCCCACCGCCACAGCCCGAGTTATGCGTGGGAGTTACCTCTACCCCCTCCGCCCGCCAAGGAATCTCGGACTGTCATCCCACACATAAAACGCGAACACGACAACTACTGCAAATACTACCAGCTCGTGAAGAAAAAACTACACCTCTATACTTCTGTAAGTGATCTGTTTCGTAACTTTCTGTTTGACCCTATTTATGTATTTATATAAAAAAACTACACCCAAGCTTCAGTAACTGATTTGTTTCGTAACTTTTCGAATTATCCTTTTATGTCGAAAAAATTACCTATATAACACACATAAAACAATTACCAACTTGTGAAGAAGAAACTACAAGATAGAAGTCTGTAGTGTTGAAAGGGTTAATCGTTTAAACCTTCCTACGCTGAATTAAATGTTGCCGTCTGCTGCAAATGTTTTATTTTCAATATTTCTCGACAAAAACCTGGTTTTGACAGCACATGAGAATCGTCTCCAGTGGAGACGATTCTCATGTGCTGTCAAAACCAGTTTTTTGTTAAGAATTAAAGCAAAAATAAAAAACAGCAGACGGCAATTTCCGTCAACAGCGTAGGAAGGGTTAAAACCTACCGACCTTTGTTCTTATATTTGCAAACAGTGTATATCCACATTTATCAGAGACGATGAAAGATTTACTTATGGATTCATATCTTAGTGATAAATTTTACTGGGATTCACACCTGGGCCTAAGTGATCCTGTATAGTAAGGGTGCCTGGCACCAGATCAGGACATTGTCTTTCAGTGCATAAATTTTTTATTGTAATTTCAGTGCGGAACATTATTCTTTCCAAGTTGCTCACAGTGGCTTTCTGGTTAATTAACTATTTGCATGCTGAGAAACTTGTGGGGCTATAAATAGTTCAAAACTAGTGGACTAGAATTCATCATATTTTCTTGTATTTCTCCCCGTAAATATCATGAATATGTCTTGGAATTTCATTAGAATTGAGTCCTGAGGACTCAATTCTAATGAAATTTCAAGACATATTGACAGAGAGAAATAAAACATATACTCATAATTCATTTGGCGGATATTTTCGCCGCTAGCATGCAAAGAGTTGAGTCCTATTCAACATATATATGCACATGCTGATCTGTATCTAGACTGGTCACAAACCCTATAAGCCCCATTTCTGCAGTCACATATATGTGTACTTAATAAACTAGAACTTACATGTTGAATGGTACATATTACAGTAGGTTCGCGGTTTATTAACTCTTTGCATGCTGGGAAACTTGTGGGCTATAAATAGTTCAAAAATAGCGGACAAAAAATCATCATATTTTCTTTTATTTCTCGTTGTAAATATCATGCATATGTCTTGGAATTTCATTAAAATTGAGTCCTCAGGACTCAATTCTAATGAAATTCCAAGACATTTACAGAGAGAAATAAAACATATACTCCTAATTCGTTTGGCGGATATTTTCACCGCTAGCATGCAAAGAGTTAATATATTAATGCGGAAATCATGTCTATATGACGTCGTTTTTGACCAAACTTAAAACCCCAATCAATCGATCTACATTTGTGACTGATGAAGATGCTTTCGTAAACCTTTTTAAGCCAATGTGGAAAAGCACTCTAACAGACGGATAGAGACAAACCGGACGCCGTTGTTGAAACTTATGGTTACCTTGGTAACAGGTTTTTAATAGCACCATGTTATTCATGCCTGTAGCTGGGAAAAGGGGGCTTATGGAATGTCTTGCTAGTAGAGCTCTCAATCAGCTAGCAAACTCCTGCAGCCTGATAAGGATGTTTACACTTTGTTTGAAACATAACAAGTGTTTCACGGACGGAATTTGAACAGTGCAGACCCTGATCGGACGCACAGTCTGATCTGGGTCTACGCTGGTCGCATTTGCCATAAGCCCCATTTCTGCAATCACAGCCACGTTTATAGCTTAGTATTTCAACATATTCATTGAGATACCTATAGTTGCCTTGCACACAGGTGGAAGACTCGGACCTTTGACACCAAAAAAATGCCTATTAAAAAAAATCCCATTACCCCACCCACTTGGTCTCGTACAGTACCATCTTCTATATAGAAAGGTGATAAAGAATATGGCTATTATAGAAAGAGCCCTCTCTTTTCCGATTCGCACAAACACAATAAACATCGATTAAATGTATGCCTTATGTCTCTGGCAATCGATAACGGTAGGTGTGTGAATATACTCACTTCAAATCGCTGTTTCCAGCATTTATTCAGTTATTCGCATTTTGCATACCCAATCCAAAGTGAAATTTGCGTGTACGAAAGAATCTCACACAGAATCGGAGGCCATCCGGCGTGGATTATCGGTCATATTTGGCCGATAGCTGATCGCCAGCTCAAACTAATAACGCGCACCATGACCATATACATTAGAAACTCCAACCATACAAAGTTCGTCCAATTGTGATCGTTCACCGATCTAAAAAACACTTTTTTGGTGTCGTAGGTCCGAGTCTTCCACCTGTGGCCTTACATGGACATTATAAATGTACATTGCTTCATTTTTATCGTTCTCGCTTGCAGAAAGTTGGACATAGTTATCACAATGATGTCTGCCTGTCCGTCCAATATCTGCATTACAATTTTTTAAATTACTTATATAGATCTTTAAACTATAAATTGGATCGACTTGATACTTTGCTTGTTTATCATCATCCATAGTTTTATTCAATGGTTCTATGTGGCCAGATTCCGAATGTCGAGATCAAATGGTTGATTAATTTTTTTTACATGACTATCAAATGCATCGGCGGGTTCGACATTTGGACGACGGCCATCTGCTATATACTGATCCGAATGAAATCGACCCAGTTTTCCGATCAAGGCCCGGACGAGCCATTTGTCCTGACCATAGCTGTTAACAGGCGTTCAACACCATTAAATAAATAAATAAAATTGCCAAGTGATGCGGTTTAGCAAGGATGCCAGGCACCGGATCAGGACACTGTCTTTCAGTGCTGAAAGTTTTTATTGTAATATCAGTGCTGAACAAATGGTGTTCCCCCACATACAAGTGCATTTTTGTCTATATGGCCTTGTTGTTGAACGTAAATCCTTAATCAGTCAAACAATAATCATTGATATATGTGGCTGTGACTGGAGAAATGGGGCTTATGGGTTTTGCGAACAGTGCAGATCTTGATCAGACTGCATCCGCACAGTCTGATCAAGATCTGCACTGTTCGCCATTCCATCAATGAACCAACAACCATCATGCTTCTAACAAGGAATACAGATTTTGATTGGCTTACAGGAGTATGCTATTTGATCAGGAGCTACCATTTCTCCAGTTGCAGCCACATATCGCCATGGCCCCAATCAACCAGTTTCTGTAATATCATATATTATGTTGCTTAGAACCTGGGATTTATCCCGGCGTTTGTGATGGCGGACAAAACCCGGCCACATGCCAAGGTAGCACCGGCGTGACTAACGTTGGCACTCCTAACACATAGTGACATTGCCCGGCTAATACCGTTTTACTGATGTACCACAAATACGCGAGCCCCATGTTCACTTGTGTCATACTCTCCAAGATCCTTCTCTGTCACAGGTTGAAGTAACGGACGGAGGTCTATAAATACATTAAATATGCCTAAAAGCATCAATAAATTGATCATTTATTGATGCTTTTAGGCATATTTAATGTATTTATAGACCTTGGTCCATTACTTCAACCTGTGTTCTCTGTCTGCCATCCTCACTTCTATAATCTTTAACTACTACATGATATATTCTAATGCACTCTATAAATATCACACAATCTGATTGGCTGATGGTATATCATTGTTGATGAACGGTCACAAATTATTTCAATATGTTTTCCTACGCCAGTAGTAAAGGAGTGCATTAGAAATAGGTTAACCACATTGTAATTTTGAAATTTGCGGCGTATATCAGAAAATGATAGGTCGGAAAACATGTTTAATGGCTCCGCTAGCGCGTCGCCATTAAACAGATTTTCCGACCTATCATATTCTGATGTATTCCGCAAATTTCAAAATTACAACACAGTTAATTAACCCTATATTTTCTTGCTCTAGCTCTTCCCCCCCCACCCCACCCCCCCCCACCCCACACACACACACACACATCCCCCCATCACACACACACCTCCCCCCCACCCACACCCCCCCATACACTATCTGTGGCTGTCAAACCATGTTTTTGTTGAGAAAGAAGATAAAATATGGAACAACAGCAGACGACAATTTACGTTTCCTGCTTTCTAAAGGTCAATCCTTCTTGTATATACCCACCCTTATGTAAACACCTTTTTCCATGGGATAACTCGTCATTATCCCCCCGCCCCCCCCCCTGGTTCTTACTGGCTGAAACTCAAAAGTTTGTCAAATTGTGTCACTTTGTACCGGTAACGTAATACTTATTTCCTTCATGCCACCTCATGATGGATTGTACAGGTAGCCCAGTATGTCACAAATATCGCCTTGGCAGAAACACTTTGCCGGGACTTGAGGACGAGTCCAAAAGGTGATTTGTAAACTGTTGTCACTTCTGTCTGTTCCACGCTTTGCTGCGGACAAACTTTTGGCTATTAAACACATTAAATCTAAACAATATTTAAAAGTACCGGGTAAGTACATTTTCATCAATAACCAAAAGTCACCCTCCCCAAAAAAAAAGTATTTGATGAAATTCCATCAAATATTGATTTTATTGGGAAAAAAATATTTTCCTATGGGAATTTAACATGGGGAAAAAGGAGGAGGAGGACCAGGAGAATAAAACAAATTGTAATTTTCGCTAATATTCTATTTATTCTATGTGTTTCTGCAGGATAACAATAATTCTCAAATGAACATATGAACTTTCCACTACAATATTGACGTTAGAGCCGTAAACACTTTATTTCATTTGTTATGATACGAGGTTGTGTCCGACCTATGAAAAGCAGCTGTAATTCAATATTCTTTGCATAATTATGTTTTATTTTAGGAAGATAATAATTCACAAATGAACATGTGCACTTTCTGCCAAAATATTCACATTAGCGTTAATAAGATCGCGGAATTTGTTACAATGCGAGGTCATGTCCGACGAAAGTTAGAAGCCTTGTTCATAATTAGATAGAGTCATACCGATGAAAGCCTAAACACGCCGAATGCCTGTGGGCTAAATAGCTTGTAAAGGATGCAAATAAGAAAATGAAAAAGTTAGATTTTGAAAATCGGTCCACAAATAAACAAGAAACGAGGCAAAGCCACGAAGGCCAGGTTTTTTCCAAGCATGGACACTTGGATAACATAATTATACCCACTTTTTGTAGACTAGATGGCCGTGGCCTGCATGTCGCGCCTTGGGGTGAGGCATGGACACTAAAAAAATAGATATAGTAGATGGAAAAACTTTAACGAAAATACTTTAACCGGACACACGGACGTACGGACGGACGGACGGACGGACGGACGTATGCCAAAATGCCGACGATATCGCGCTTTCCGCAAGCGGGTGCGACAATGATGATAAACACCCATGTGAAGTATCAAGGTAATGGGTGAAGCAGTTGCAGAGATATAGTACACGAAAAAACTTTAACAAATAAATTCAAAGTAATTTGACCTTGACATTGCGCACAGGGGCCGCACGGTTGGGGGTTAGAATGAAAATATGGACGATGATAAACACCCATGTGAAGTTTCAAGGTAATGGGCGAAGCAGTTGCAGAGATATAGTATAAGGAAAAAGTTTTAACCAAAACATTTAACCAGACGTACGTTAAAAAGTTAACGTTGAAAATGGCTAAGTCAATTACGTAGAAATAATAGGTGAAGGTAAAAAAATGGTCACATGTTGGATAGTTGTATGTGGTAGGCACCCCTTGGTTATGAAGCTGTGAAAGTTTGGTGGTCCTAGGTGGTACAGTACCAAAGAAATGGACTTAAACACGAAAACTTAACATTGTAAACGCGAAAACTTAACATTCAAAATGGTTAAGTCGACTGCGTGGAAAAAATGGGTGAAGTTAAAAAAAAAGTAACATGTTGGATAGTGATATGTGGTGGGCACTCCTTGATTATGAAGCTGTGAAAGTTTGGTGGCCTAGGTGGTACAGTACCAAAGAAATGGACTTAAACACGGAAAATTAACTGAAAACGAAAACTTAACTGGAAAATGGCTAAGTCACTGCGCAAAGGGTGAAGTAAAAAAAAAGTAACATGTTGGTAGTGATAGTGGTGGGCACTTGATTAGAAGCTGTGAAAGTTTGGTGGTCCTAGGTGGTACAGACCAAAGAAATGGACTTAAACACGAAAACTTAACATTGAAAACGCGAAAACTTAACATTGAAAATGGCTAAGTCGATTGTGCGGAAAAAATGGGTCAAGTTAAAAAAAAAGTAACATGTTGGATAGTGATATGTGGTGGGCACCCCTTGATTATGAAGCTGTGAAAGTTTGGTGGTCCTAGGTGGTACAGTAACAAAGAAATGGACTCAAACACGAAAACTTAACATTGATTATGGAAGCCGCCTGCCGCCCGCCCGCCGTCCACCCGCTCGCCCGCCCGGCTTTCGCCAATCCAATAGCCTGGATTTTTTTTAAAAAAACCTGGCTAAAAAATAACATGTTGGATAGTGATATGTGGTGGGCACCCCTTGATTATGAAGCTGTGAAAGTTTGGTGGTCCTAGGTGGTACAGTACCAAAGAAATGGACTTAAACACGAAAACTTAACATTGAAAACGCGAAAACATAACATTGAAAATGGCTAAGTCGATTGCGCGGAAAAAATGGGTGAAGTTAAACAAAAAGTAACATGTTGGATATGTGATGTGGTGGGCACCCCTTGATTATGAAGCTGTGAAAGTTTGGTGGTCCTAGGTGGTACACTAACAAAGAAATGGACTCGAACACGACGAAAACTTAACATTGATTGTGGACGCCGCCGCCGCCCGCCCGCCCACCCGCCCACCCGCCCGCCCCGCCCGGCTTTCGCCAATCCAATAGCCTGGATTTTTTTTCAAAAAAAACCTGGCTAAAAAAGTAACATGTTGGATAGTGATATGTGGTGGGCACCCCTTGATTATGAAGCTGTGAAAGTTTGGTGGTCCTAGGTGGTACAGTAAAAAGAAATGGACTCAAACACGAAAACTTAACATTGATGTGGACGCCGCCCGCCCGCCCGCCCGCCCGCCCGCCCGCCCGCCCGCCCAGCCCCCCGCCCGCCCGCCGCCCGCCCGCCCGCCCGCCCGCGGCTTTGCCAATCCAATAGCCTGGATTTTTTTTCAAAAAACCTGGCTAAATATTATTAAATTCTCATAGGAAAATTGTTTTTTTGCAAATAAATCAATATTTGATGGAATTCCATAAACAAATTTTTTTACGGGAGGGTGACTTTTTTGTTATTGATGAAAAAGTGCTTACAATTAAATATCTTTTAAATTTAATGTGTTTAATATTAATAGCCAAAAGTTTCTCAGCAGCAAAACGTGAAACAGACAGTAAATTTCATATCGTCACCTTGGCACGCACAGGTTTTGTAAATGAAAAACAAGAACAAAATTGAATTGTTTTCTTTGATATTGTGGTTTAGTGCTGAAATTGATATTGTAATTTCAGAATTGCTGAATATGCAAACCATCATCACCCCCTGCCCACCTAACCCCACCCCCGCACAAATGTACTTCCCGCCTCTATATGAGACACGCCATCTGATTTTATACCTTCGTATATCTGCGTAATTTCATTAAACACATTTGCAAAATTTACAATATTTTCATAAATAAAGTCAAAAGTTGACAAACTTTTTAGAGTACAAAATTGACGCCATTTACGGAAAATATTGTAAATTTTGTAAACGTAGTTCATGAAATTATGCAGATGTCCGTACAACACATGGCATGTCTCATATGTAGTACTAGTCCCAACTGTATATGACGTGGGGCAGTGCTCCAGATAAGTTGCGTATTTGCTTAAATACCCAATTAAAATTGCCAAAAACCCAATTGAAATCAGAAGTAGCGAGTATCAAAAAGCAATACAAATTTTATTGTACCTTTATCATGCTGCAGAAAACAATAAACAGACCACAAATATAGCATATTTTTCATGAAAATACATCTTGGTATTTCATTAGAATTGTCTCCAACGAGACAATTCTAATGAAATGCCAAGATGTGTTTTCATTTCGAAGCAAACTATTCAACAATTGCTGTCTGTTGATGTGTAAAAAACAGTAGTGTGATTTTATTTTACCCAATTAAAATTTTGAAATACCCAATTGCTTCAGAAATGATTGAGTGACAATACTCAAATACTAATTCCTTATCTGGAGCCCTGGTTGAAGTTGAACAAACTTAAATCCCATTCAATCAATCCATCAGTTAATGCTATTCAACCAATATGGCACACATATATGGCAATTTATCTGTATGTTTTTATCCGTCCGTCCGACAGATTAAGAAGTTTGCCAGAGTTTCTCAATTCTGTCATAACTTCTATATCCCTTGAAGGATTACCTTAATATCATACTTGTGCACAAATGTCACACATCCATACTGCCCTTAACATGACCTTGACTTCACAACTTTTCTTCGACACTTAGAAATTTGGTTTAAGAAGGTTGTCAGAGTTCTTCAATTCAGTCATAACTTCTATATCTCTAAGGATTACTCTAATATTTCAGTACATAAGCAATGTCACACATCCATACATTTTTGACCTTCACAACTACTTATGAATACTTTTGGTTAATTAAGTTTTCCACAGTTTCTCCAATCTGCCACAAGGTGCATTTGTATACCGACAGGCCACATTTTCTTGTTTCTGGTGTGTTTATATGCAAGCATGTTCACAAGCTTTCTAGATATTTGCATGTACAGTTTTATTTCACTACACCTGTTTGTCATCTCACTGCATGATTTACTTGTTTTCTCAATATATTAGACTTTAATGTGTTTACCCCATTAATGTAACATATTGTTTGAAATACATTATAATGTTTTGTACTGCATGCCTTGCCATATAATACAGCATGCGATGTTTTGCTGTCTGCATGTGATGTTAATAAACCATATACGAGTACTGTATACCAACTAACATTCGCTGTTATCACAAGAATGCCTAGTTTGCTGACATAAATCAAGTGTGACTGCATTTTGTAAGAAAATAGAATTACCGGTGAAAATCACAAATATTTAATATGTTTTATTTCAAAGCAAAGTTGCTGTTTTCATAAACGAAACAACTTTCATTAGTATATATGGCTCTGACTGGAGAAATGGGGCTTATGTGTTTTGCGATCAGTGTAGATCCAGATCAGCCTGTGCATCCGCACAGTCTGATCAGGATCTGCACTGTTCGTCATTTCATCAAGGAAACGCCCGTCATGCTTGTAACAAGCAATATAGATAAATGTCACCAGGCTACATGAGTGTGCTATTTGATCAGGAGCTACACTGGTCACAAACCCCATACACCCCATTTCTCCAGTCAGAGCCACAGGTTGAAGTAACGGACCGAGGTCTATAAATACATAAATATGCCTAAAAGCATCAATAAATGAAGAAAAAAAAAGCTGAATTATATGGAGGGGGTAAAAACAAATTTTAGCTTTTAGGCATATTTAATGTATTTATAGACCTCGGTCCGTTACTTCAACCTGTGGTCAGAGCTACATATTAGATCAGATATATTTAAATACACTTCAAATGAACGTACATTTAACTCTTACAATGCTGAATCAATTTGTGTCGTCTGCTGAATATTTTTTATTTTTCCATTTTTCTCATAAAAAATTTGGTTTGGCAGCACTTTAGAATCATTTCCACTGGAAATGATTCTAAAATGCTGCCAAACCATGTTTTTACTGAGAGAAAAGACAAAATATGAATTATCATCAGACGACTATTTATGGTTCCCGCATTCTAAGGGTTAATTGACTTGCATTCCCATATTCTATTGATGTCACCACCCTGTGTGTGGGCGGTTGGTGGGGAGCATGTGAAGGGTACATTTAACATCGGGTTTCATCCTTAACGGATACATTTTTGGCGTGTTATGCGAGGTAAATCTGTTTGTATGTACCCATTATAAAAGTAGTAAGATTATAGGAATGAATGGCCTTTTTGTGGAATTTATCGGGGTATAAACTTGGAAAAGTCACGGGAATACTGGACGAAGGCCGGAACGTCCAGTAGTCCCTCGACTTTTCCAAGTTTATATCCGCGATAAATTCCACAAAAAGGCCATTCATTCCTTATAATTCAAGCATTTGAAATAAATTCATCAAGAAAATGTGTTTATTTTCCATTTTCTTAAGAATTATTTTAACTGCGCGTCACGGTTACGGAAAGTAGTTCGGCGTGGGAGTTTACTGGGATATAAATTTTGGACAGAGACTTGCTACGGGCCAATCAAATGTTAGGGAATTGTGTAAATAGTTTTGTGCTGGAATTATTAGTTCACAACAGGACTTGAACCTGTTAACCAGACCTAAAATGACCTTAGCTGTTGGATGACCCGCCGTTCAACACCATTAAATAAAATAAATAAATATAAAAGTAGTAAGATTAGTACTATTACTTTTAGGCATTGGGGAGAAATGACTCCTGTGTTTCCTAATTTCAGGGCTGATTACATATTTTGTCTGTAAACATTCAGTGCTGATTTTGAAGTTTTCTCCCCATCTCAACAGGTGAAATATGAGTTTCGACCCAATGAACCCAGTCTAAAATGACCATAGCTGTTGACAGGCCATTAGACATTATTAAATATATAAATCACCACCCTGTTCGATTTCTAGCCGTTTATATTGAGGCGTATATAGTTTTCGTATTTCCATCCATCCTTAAGGTTTGTTTCAAAGTTTTCGGGTACCCATCGAAACTTCATATACTTGTTCATCATCCATATATTTTCATTCTTTAGCCCACCCTGCAGCTGTCATGTCCAAGGTCAAGGCAAAATGACTGAGAAAATATTAGTTGGTCAGACCAGGCAGTGGCTGGGGGTATCTGTAAGGCCCAGTTGACCTGCTCTGGTCTATTTATAACACCACCTGTTCTATTTATTATAGAGACAAAAAGAAAGAAGCGTGCACCTTCCAGAGGTCGTGGTAAAAAGACTTAGGGAGGACATCGTAACCAAGCAAACGACCTCGATGAAAATGTCAAGGACGCCGACTGGGTACAAGCTGGGCACAGGGATTCATTCTGCCCCCGATCAGTCTACGCCAAGTTATAAAGACGTATTAAACTTTAAAAAGGCAGGAATTAAATCTTTTCATCTGCTGTTTATTTTTTTAATTTTCAGTTTTCTAAAAAAAAAATACATGGTTTGACAGCAATTTAAATTACCGTCAAACCAAGTTTTTTTCCAGGACAATTTTCGATTTCCGCATTTTAAGGGACGGGAAATTAATATTGTCATCTGCTGTCTTTTTGTATTTGTCTTATTTATCTTCTATATCTTTATTATTTATTAACAAAAACATATATTTGGCAGCTCATGATTCTCATAATTATGCTGTCAAAATATTTTGTTTAATGTTTTCATGGATACAATACATAAAGTACTGTCAAACCATGTTTTTCCACAACAATTTTCGATTCCCGCATTAAAAATTAATATTATCGTCTGCTGTCTTTTTGTATTTGTCTTACTGCCTTTTATGTGTCTTTATTTTTTATTAACAAAAACATATTTTCGCAGCGCATGATTCTCGTATGCTGTCAAAATTAATTTTTTTTAAACTTTTATTTTCGCAGACGAAATTTTTATATATCACTCATTGCATACGTATAAAGCTAAAAGAATCGTGGAGATTTAAAGTAATTCTCTGGAAAAGAATGATTCTTTTCAGAGAATTACTTTCTTTTAGTCTTTATTTTTATTAACAAAAACATACGCACGCATGATTCACGTATCCAAAATTAATTTAAACTTTTAGAAAAAAAACAGCAGACGACAAATTTTTATATATCACTTTCATGCATACATATTGTGTGGAGATTTAAAGTAATTCTCTGGAAAAGAATGTGATTCTTTTCCAGAGAATTACTTTAAATCTCCACACAATATGTATCCATGAAAGTGATAAATAAAAATTTGTCGTCTGCTGTTTTTTTCTCAAAAGTTTAAAAAAAAATAATTTTGAGAAATTCTCTGGAAAAGAATGTGATATTTTTCGCTGTTGTTAAGAAACTTTGTAATTGAAGGTTATCATGATGTTTGTATTACATGTTATGTTGAGATTATGTGATAATAAATTGACTGGTAAACTTGCAAAACTTCTTTCTATACATACACATGTAGTTAAAGGTACATGCCCACTCAGTAGGCACAAGCTGTTCTTTATAGGAATTAAATAAGTGTATAATTGTGTCACTATTCCACCATTTCTAAAAATTACGAGTGCCAGCTATACAGATATAATCATGTAGTAATATTTATTTTATTGATAGTTACATGCGGTAGTATCAGGCTATTTTCATATTCAAATGAGGCATGATATTTTTTAATTATTTATGCTAATTAAATAATATTTTCGACAGATTAGAAAGTACATCAAAGTACATTGCACATCAAAAAATAAATACAGAGAATAAATAGATGTTCGCTAACATTTTAAGGACAGACGGTTATCTCCCCTGATATCAGTGTAGAAATTTACGTCTGCTATAAAATGTATAATAATGCCACTAAATACGTAGGGTAATGGTGAATAATTCCAGCACAAAAATATTTACACAATTCCCTAACATTTGATTGGTCCGTAGCAAGTCTCTGTTCAAAATTTATATCCCAGTAAACTCCAACGCCGAACTACTTCCCATAACCGTGAGGCGCAGTTAATATTCTTAAGAAAACGGAAAATAAACACATTTTCTTGATGAATTTAATTCAAATGCTGGAATTATAAGGAATGAATGGCCTTTTTGTGGAATTTATCGGGGATATAAACTTGGAAAAGTCGCGGGAATACTGGACGAATCCTTCCGGCCTTCGTCCAGTATTCCCGCGACTTTTCCAAGTTTATACCCCGATAAATTCCACAAAAAGGCCATTCATTCCTATAATGAATGTTTATTTTGCCAGAAAGTTTCTCTCATATAAAGAACATTTTGTGCCTATTGAGTGGGTATGTACCTTTAAAGCTATTTGTGCACGTTTGTGGTACAGATCATAACCTAGTTTGGCATACGTCTTTGGCATTTTGTATGTGACAGTTGAATCTTGTTATACCCCTTATGTGAGTACATGTATTGCAATTATTCGTAATCGTATTTTAGGGGAAGGGGCCAAATGACTTTGATGTGGTATGGACCTGGCACCAGGTCAGGTTATTCTAATTTCAGGGTTGACATATTTTTTCTCTGTAAATATTCCGTTCATATTTTGGGATTTTCCCCCCGATACAGCAGTTTAAAACGGGATCGAACCCGTTTGCCCGGCCTTACCTGACCTTAGCTGTTGATAGGCCGTTAAACACCAATAAACAAACAAACAAACATATCAGAAACAAATCAAGTATATTCTAACTTCTGTAGCCGATTTCATCAAAATTGCAAAGTATACTTATCTAGCAAAGTATACTTTCAGGGAGTAATCATTTATTTTTTCCCGAAATGAATTATTTCATATAGAACTAACGACTGCATATATTTGATGATTAAAAGTATGCAGAATTATTATACTGAATTTATTACATTATCACAGCCAAAATGGCTGTGATAATGTAATAAATTTAGTATAATAAAAATTTATAAATTTATCCTTAAATTCTCCCTCAAAGTATACTTTGCTAGATAAGTATACTATGCAATGTTGGTGAAATAGGCTACAGGTCCTCACTGGTGTATATAATGTTCACATTTACTGCCAGGAAAAAGAAAAAGGTATAAAAAATAATTGGCTGAATGTGGAAATCAAACATACATGCCTTGTGCGTACACAAACTATATTTAGCTGTTTATCATGTATGTTGGCTGGAAAATTCAACGTAACTTAGAATCCTTGCTTGTGTAGCGATACAAATAAAATAAACAACGGGAATTTCAGATTTTTTCTTTGTTTAGTAACGTCGTGATTTTGGCGAGAAAATTAAAAAATCCCTAATAAGGGGAATACATGACATTTTGCTAGTTTTGCGTTCCCAACACTGACCGATCATAGTATTGTCTATATAGAATGTAACTTACAGTTCACCATACTTTCTAAGCCAATCGCTGGACAGTATTGTGCTCCACTTATTTCACATATTGCAACGTTAACCCCATTAAGTTACATATTACCACATTTAATGATTAACTGTTCGACAGGAAATGGAAAATCAATACTCGGTTGGGACATTGCATTTTACACTTGGCTGAACTGTAAGTTGGTTATTGTTCACATATTGGATTTTTCAGGAACTAAATGCTGCGGTCGTTAGCGCTCCCTGGCATTTAATTCCTTAACAATCCAATATGTGAACATTAACATATTGATTTATATGTTAATGATTTCAAATAAGGTGTAATTTATTCGTTCCACTACCATGCTCGATTAGCTTTAAATATTGTATTTATCCCTTCAACACAGTGCGTATGTGCCATGAAACACGGTGTCGTGAAACATTTTTGATATCCAGTCAATACTATTTTTGCATTTTACAGCCATTTGTAGGTGTTGACGGGATAAATAGAATAGTTGGTTAGTGCCGTGAATGAGAAAAAATATCTGGCGCGGCACGGGAACGGGATGTGCTCGGCAGAGCCTCGCCCATCCCGTTTCCTGAGCCTTGCCAGATGTTTTCCCATTCACGGCACTAACCTACTATTCTCTATCTATTTTCCTTATTTCTGAACCAAAATATATGTTGTGACCACTCATTTGAACCATCTCGGCGAGACGGTTCAAATGAGTGGTCACAACATATACTTCTGATGAGAAATAAAGAAATTCTTCAGCCTTGCTGGATATTTTTTCCCATTCACGGCACTAACCTACTATTCTCTATTTACTTCTAACATTCTTAGCATTTGTATTGTGATAGGTTACCATATCTGGGCATTTGGCCAGAGTTCAGACATCGATAAACTCCAAAACTGCAAAAATTTGTTGGTCTGAAATTCCAGATATGGAAAACACACAATTGATACATTTTATTACACTGCAAACAGTGTATTTCGAATGTAATTTTGGGCACTGGTGGAAGACTGACCTGTGATGCACAAAAAAAATGCCTATTAAAAAAAATTAAATTACCCCAGCCACCTGGTCTTGTGTTATACATCATGTCATGTACAGTACAAAACCAAGTGGGTGGGGTAATGGCATTTTTTTAATGAGCATTTTATTTGTGTGTCCCAGGTCCGAGTCTTCCACCTGTGATTGTCTGCTGTAGAAAACCATTCCAGTGTTTCTGTGGTCGAGTAGGAACTTTCGAGATTTTTCGAGAAAGGAATGCGACTACCGTAGTTTAAACTTGATATCGAGACTTGTGCCTTGATATTGATAAAATTGTTACCAATGTTTCATTTTGCTTGTGTTATTGCAGGCAATAACAACTTATTTTATGAAGCATTTACTTTGTGAACTATAACGTACTTATCGTTTACCCAGCCGTTGTGAAGCTCCACCCCTAACAGTGATTTGAATCGCTATGCTTAACTATAGTCTGTTTCACGAAAGCTGCCCAAATTTTACGGCTATATAGACAATTCAAAAACAATATTATTTTCGATAATATTAAATTAAAGGAAAATTTAAGAATGAGCCTTCTTTTTATTTCGTGAAATTCGGCAAATATTGATTTTATTGCGAAAAAAATAATTTCCCCATGTTAAATCCCCATAGACATCTTCACGGAGATGTCTATGGGGATTTAACATGGGGAAATGTTTTAGAATTTCAGAAATACTGGACCGATTTTTAAAATTTAACTTTTGTTTTCTTAGTTAGATCATTTCCAAGCTATCTAGCTAGGTTTCGGAGTAAATTTCCAAAAAAAATAGTTTTTTGACTCTTCCCACACTCCTACCTCTTTTTCCCCCACGTTAAATTCCCATAGAGAAATCAATTTTTCATAATAAAACCAATATTTGACCGAATTTCACGAGATAAAAAGAAGGCTCATTCTTAATTTTTCCTTTAATTTAATATTATCAAAAGAAATCTTGTTTTTGAATTGTTTATATAGCCGTAAAATTTGGGCAGCTTTCGTGAAACAGACAGTAGTATGTGATTGGCGGTGTGACACGAAGTGAGCGCGTGTGTAGGCGGTAATATGCTTTGCATCTCGTGAACTGATGACAACAAGGCATACAATCAGTTCTAAATATAGCGCTGAACATTTAATGATTAATATAATACATTGGCGAAAGCGTCGCAATATGCGATTAATTGAGACGAAATGCCGTTCTTTCATTGGTCGAGAAACTCGTGTTAAACGATAATGTGCCTCATGTTTATTATTTATTTCTTATTCATCACACTTGTTATAATGATCGTCATCTGAGGAGACTACCGGTATTTTTGTTTGCCGTCCAAATATTTTAGACAAAACTTATTTTGAACTAATCTATGTTTTGGGTATCATTATTTCATTAGCAGCCATATACGAGACGAGCCATGTCATTTTGTACCTAAAAAGATGTGCAATGTCTTGTGAAATATATTTTCCGTAAATGACATCAAATGTTGAAATATACAGCGCAAATGTGGAATAGAGTTCTACATTTGCTATGCAAATTTACATAAAATATTGCAGTTTCTGTAAATTTCTTTTTCATGAATCGAATGGTGCTTAATGTCCCACCTGCACACAAGAGTATCATTTAGGGCCAGGCCTTTTTCTTTCATGAAAAAGTGCACATGTTTCTAGGAACAAAAGCACTTGGCTTGTCTCATGGCTGTGACTGGAAATAGGGCTATTTGCATTTGCGACCAGTGCAGACCCAGAACAGCCTGTGCATCTGCGTAGTCAGGACTTACACTGTATGCCATTCAGTCAGTGAATCTCCCAGAATGCTTGTAGCAGAAAGTATAGATCCTGATACAGTATAGCTAGCAGATCTGGATCTTGTCTGGCCACACATGCATAAGCCCCATTTCTTTAGTCACATCCACATGATGTGGCTGTGACTGGAGAAATGGGGCTTATCGGATTTGCGACCAGTGTAGATCCAGATCAGCCTGCGTATCCGCAGTCTGATCAGGATCTGCACTGTTTGCCATTCCATCAATAAAACATGTCTCATTCTTCTAACAAGCAATATACATGTAGTTCATTACAAAAGCTACAGGGGTGTGCTATTTGATCAGAAGCTACACTGGTCACAAATCCTATAAGCCCTATTTCTCCAGTCACAGCGACATCTTTGCTCTGGAATTACCCCCATTATTCCAGTCATTTTCTGTTGATATTTTTCGTAAATATCATCAAAAGTTGAAAGAAATGTGTGAATACGTCTGGAATTCAAACAATAACATTGCTGTCGACTTTTAACCCTTACACCGCTACTCACGTCTGCTGTTGCTTTTATATCTTGCCTTATTTCTCAATAAAAACATGGTTTGACAGCATTTCAGAATCATTTCCAATGGAAATGATTCTGAAGTGCTGTCAAACCATGTTGTAAATTATTCTAAAGTGCTGTCAAAGCATGTTTTTAATGATAACACTGGAAAATAGAACGACAAAGCAGACGACAAAACATTAAGATAGCGGTGTAATGTTGTTTATGGAAATATGGTGTTTTGGCTCCGATAACTTTTTATTCTTACAGTGAACTTTGCACTTATTAAGTGAGGCTATCTATAATACATGTGTAATTTGTTGTTACAGTTTTGTAATGTATTTTTATTTACTTATTAATGTAAACTATTTCAACCTGGCTGTGCTCCATTTTGTTACCCATTATCCGGAACGGAGACCTGCTTCACCAACATTGCAAAGTATACTTTGAGGGAGAAATTTTCAATTTAAGGATAAATTTATTAACTTTTATTATACTGAATTTATTATATCACAGCCAAAATGGCTGTGATAATGTAATCAAATCAGTATAATAATTCTGCATACGTTTAATCATCCAATATATGCAGTCGTTAGTTCTGTATGAAATAATGAATTTCCGGAAAAATAAATGATTACTCCTCTCGCAAAGTATACTTTGCAATGTTGGTGAAATCGGCTACAGGTCTGGCCCTCAGGTACGTCTTTGGCATTCTCGTGTGTGAGGGTTTAATCTGGTTATACCCCTTGTATGAGTAATACAATTATTCCTAATCCTATTACTTTTAGGGGAAGGGGCCAAGTGACTTTGGTGTGATATGGACCTGGCAGCAGCTCAGGTTATTCTAATTTCAGGGCTGAATATATATTTATTTTGATGTAAATATTCCGTTGTGATTTTGCGGCTTTACGACCAGTGTAGATCCAGATCAACCTGTGCATCCGCACAGTCTGATCAGGATCTGCACTGTTCGCAGGGATGGGGTGTGTGGTCTAGAGCTCAATACTGGTGGCTATGGGTCAATCCCCGCCAGTGAGCGGTTGGTTTGGTAAGAGTAAATTTAACAATGGGTTTCATCATTAATGGAATCTCGACATCCCTGGTTTTACCCTCAGGTACAGTTTTGGCTGCCTTGTTACTTGAGAGTTGAATCTGGTTATACCCACCATTATAAAAGTAGTAAGATTAGTACTAATCATATTACTTTAGGGGATGGGGCTCAGTGTGGTGAGGACCAGGGCTGAATATATAGTTTTTAGCTCGACTATTCGAAGAATAGTTGGAGCTTATGTAGTCACCCCGGCGTCGGTGTCACCGTCACGCCTTGGTTAAGGTTTTTAGTCAAGCTTGTATATGGAATACTCCTGGCCCTACACCCACCATACTTGGACAACTTCATCTCCTAGTGATGTACATCAACATCCCCTGACCTATATTTGACCTTGACCTACATTTAACCTTGAATTACTTAGTTAATTCCCCTTGGTTAAGGTTTTTAGTCAAGCTTGTACATGGAATACTATTGTGCATACAGACACCATACTTGGACAACCTTTTCTCATAGGGATGTACATCAATAACCCCTGATCTATATTTGACCGTGACCTACATTTCCTCTTGAATTACTTCTTTAATTCCCCTTGGTTAAGGTTTTTAGTCAACCTTGGTTAAGGTTTTTAGTCAACCTTGTAGATGGAATACTATTTTGCATACAGACACCATACTTGGATAACTTTTTCTCATAGGGATGTACATCAATAACCCCTGACCTATATTTTACCTTGACCTACATTTAACCTTGAATTACTTAGTTATTTCCCCTTGGTTCAGGTTTGTACTCAAACTTGGTTAAGGTTTATAGTCAAGCTTGTATATGGAATACTCCTGGGCCTACACCAACCATACTTGGACAACTTCATCTCCTAGTGATGTACATGTACATCAATAATCCCTGACCTATATTTGACCTTGACCTACTTTTACCCTTGGATTACTTAGTTATTTCCCCTTGGTTAAGGTTTTTAGTCAAGCTTGTATATGGAATACTCATGGGCCTACAGCAGCCATACTTGGAAAACTTCATCTCCTAGTGATGTACATCAATAACCCCCGACCTATATCTGACATTGACCTACATTTAACCTTGAATTACTACTTAATTTCCCTTGGTTAAGGTTTTTAGTCAACCATGGTTAAGGTTTTTATGCGGGCCGCGGCCACCTTCTTTGTCAAGCTACGTGTACATCGACAACCCTCGTAGTCGAGCTATGCTGTTCTCCTACAGCTCTTGTTCTGTATATAATCGGTTCCGATTTCCCTCATGGAGTTGGCCCCCTTCCCCCTTCCGTTAACAATTTTCAATGATATGGTCTATTTCCGTAAGCCTAATTTCTCTAAATTTCTCTAAGAGTTGAATCTGGTTATAAAGGTAGTAAGATTAGTACTAATCATATTACTTTTAGGGAGTGGATTATTATTCTTATTTCGTGGCTAAATATATTATTTTTCTGTAAATATTCAGTTCTGATTTGGTGATTTTCCCAATCACAACTGCTGAAATATGACCCTGCTGACCCTGTTGACCTGGACTCGAATAACCATAGCTGTTATTTAAGGAAATAAATAAATTTTCCCAGCATGTACCGTACCCGCCCTAAATATTTGGACACCACTTATTTTGGGAAATCCCTATACAATTTCTCATAAAATAGCGGTTTCTCAAAACAAATTGTATCCACATACATTGTTATTGTGATAAACCAGTACAATCATATTGTAAACTGTACATATTTGGACACTCCTTGTCGTGAGAAACCTTATATTAACCCTTAGACCGCGACACACAGCAATTGTCGTCTGCTGTTGCTTTTATATCTTTCCTTATTTCTCAAGTAAAACATGGTTTGACAGCACTTCAGAATCATTTCCAATGGAAATGATTCTGAAGTGCTGTCAAAGCATGTTGTAAATTATTCTAAAGTGCTGTCAAAGCATGTTTTTTTATGATAAAAATAGAAAATAGAAAATAAACAGCTGACGACAAAAAAAATAAGATAGCGGTGTAAGGGTTAACAGGTGTCTCCCAGAATAAATTGTTGAATAGTTAGATTTATTACGGTATTAATAAGATTTTCTCATCAAAACCATTGTCTGTAGGGCATTAACAGTCAATCCAGGTAATACACAAGTGCCCCGGGCTACTGGACCCTATTTCATAAGTCATTTCCTGGTTGGAGGACACAAATAAAGGGTGAAGATCACCTGTTCCCTTTATAGACAGTAATTTCAGTTTTAAAAATGTTTAAATTTTAGTATTTAGTATATAGCTATTATCTGTGTGGAAGATGTTAACCCTTACACCGCTATCTTAATATTAAGTATCCTTTCACTGTTCCACCGGTAAATGGCGGAAGATAAATATTGTTATCAAACTGTTCTTTATAGGAATTATTTAAGTGTATAATTGTGTCACTAATCCACGAGTTCTAAAGATTACGAGTGGCTATGCAAATATAATCATTTAGTAATATTTATTTTACTGCTAGTGACGTTGGTATCAGGCTATTTTCATATGCAAATGAGGCATGGCATTTTTTAATTATTTATACAAATTAAATGCGTCGCCTGAAAAAAATATTTTCGACAGATTATAAAGTTCGATAATTGCACATAAAAAATAAATACATAGTATAAATAGTAATGTCCGTTAACATTTTAAGGAAACCCGGTTATCGCCCCTGATATCAGTGTGGAAAGTTATGTCTGATATAAAATGTATAATATTGCCAATCAATACGTGTGGTAATGGTGAATAATTCCAGCACAAGAATATTTACACAATTCCCTAGCATTTGATTGGTCCGTAGCAAGTCTGTCCAAAATTTATATCCCAGTAAACTCCAATGCCGAACTACTTTCCGTAACCGTCAGGCGCAGTTAAAATAATTCTTAAGAAAACGGAAAATAAACACATTTTCTTGATGAATTTATTTCAAATGCTGGAATTATAAGGAATGAATGGCCTTTTTGTGGAATTTATCAGGGATATAAACTTGGAAAAGTCGCGGGAATACTGGACGAGGCCTTCCGGCCTTCGTCCAGTATTCCCGCGACTTTTCCAAGTTTATACCCAGATAAATTCCACAAAAAGGCCATTCATTCCTATAATGAAACTCATCCTCCACTTCATTCATTCCTATAATGAATGTTTATTTTGCCAGAACATGTCTGTATGATGTCTCTGATATAAAGAACATGTTGTGCCTTCTGACTAGGCATGTGCCTTGACCAAGGTGCATGATCACGTGGTTACAACAACAACAACGTCGCCCACTCCAAAGTAAGTATTATTTTATATTTTCCTTAATATTCAACGGATTTTGATGAAATATGGCGCAGCAAATGCGTCTTCATGAGCTGCATTTGGTGGTCTAGGGAGTTTGGCACAGACTTATGTCGTTTTTGCGAAGAATTTATTTCCATGTCTCAATCGATTCTTCGCAAAAACGACAGAAGTTTGTGCGAAAATACAGAGACCACCAAATGCAGCTTAACAAGACGCGTTAGATGCTCCATATTTCATCAAAGTCCGTTACGTAATAAGGATACTATAAAAGAATACCTACTTTGAATCAGTACTTGTTGTTGTTGTTAGTACCACGTGATCATACACCTTGCTTTAGTGTTACCCATGTTCATATGTGTTGTATTTCTTCACAAAACAAATATTGGCAGTACTTGAAGAAAGCGGCCATTGGATATGATTCTCAATGTCTCAAACATGATTCGTTAAGAACTAGGTAAACCGCAGTTAACAAAGTTTATTTTTGTCGTACCCACGTGCGGACAGCCCGATATAGTTTGCACATTGATGTACATATGTGTGTCCAGGTAGAATTTTTGGTTTACTATTAAAGCCTCGGCGGACGCGACATGTGGGCTGCGGCCCTCTAGTTGCATTGTAAGGGTTAAAGGCACAACAGCCGTGAATCTGAACTCTGAACATTGTGTATTTGCTTATTTCGTTTTGTGCTTGTTCCACATATTCCCCGGGCCCTCCTGGATTGAGGAACCTCACATGTGGGGGTCCTTCCTGATCCCTTCTTGTATCACTCGTGACATAGTCAGGCATATTCGATTACTGTCCAGTCTGGACCAAATCAAGTAGATATTGATGTGATAAACTGATAAGTGGCTGATTACGGGTTTTGCGACCAGTGTAGATCCAGATCAGCCTGTGCATCCGCACAGTCTGATCAGGATCTGCACTGTTCACCATTCCATCAATGAAACGCCTGTCGTGCTTCTAACAAAAATATAGATAGTTATCATTCTACAGAACTGTGCTACTTGATCAGATACACTGGTCATAAATCCCACAAGCTCTTATGTAGTCAAAGCCATATATGAAGTGAAAAAACAATGTACTGCAGTACCGAAATCGAAATCGGGTAGACAGGCTGATATTGACAGGGTTTACACTGGTTACAAATGCAATAAGACGGATTTGCTCATGTCTCAAAATTAATAATTAACGTGTTCCTTATATTGAAGTTTGATAATTAACGGTGTTCCTTAACATTGAGGTGAATATTCTGAACATTCTAGAAAAATGTATCGTGTGGATAACTACATTTGTGGTTTGTGGAAAATATTTCTATGAAAAAAATAGTTGTATTATTTACCAAATACGCATACCGGTACTGAAAACAAGTTAACCGGAATAAATACACTGTTTTGCTTTTTAATTAATTCAAAGAATCAAATATATATTACAATACATAGTGTACCAGAAAAGAATCAAATGCGTTCCACATAAAATGATAGCTGATCATAGAATAAGCAAAAAATAGTTGCAACATAAAAACAAATTTGTTTTTAATAAACCAAACAAATATTTTAAACCGACAGATAGGTAAGGAAAACCCAATTAACTCCAGAGACAAACTTTGTGGAATAATTATAAATCACAGACCAAAAAAGTAGTTCTAGATCAGTGAAGAAATGGCGAACATCACCATCGCTTACATTCTATGGCTGTTTGGTGGTCTCCTGGGGTTGCACCATGTATACCTACGCCGTGAGCGACAGGCGTTTATCTGGTGGGTGACGTGGGGCGGGATGGTGTTGGGATGGCTGGGCGAGGTCACCAGGATTCGCGAATACGTCGACGAGGCCAATAGGGCGGAGGGATACGTGAAGCAGATGGCGGAGGTTCGGAAGAAATCGCCAACACCGGAGTTTAGCTTCGGACTGATGGCAGCGCAGTTTATGATAGGTAGGTTGTGCCGATGACTGAACACTGTGTATATACTCGTAATCGTGCTAAAATCAATAAGATTCAGAGCTTCAGTTAAGATGCGTAATTTAACCAAATATTGAGGTATTTTTCTTAGTTCTTCACCAAAAATGGCAAGTTGGGAGTTCTTTAGAATCGTCTCAATGAGACGATTCTAAAGCACTCCCAACTTGCCATTTTTGGTGAAGAAATAACAAAATTTTCCCCAAAGTTGATCAAATTACGCACCTTAACTGGAGCTCTGTGATTGATTGGTCGAGGCTCAATCAAACTGCTTGATATCAATGCCGAGCTGTGCTTGCTTAGCCAATGAACACCTTGATTGAATACAAATATGGAGTACATGCTCAAAATAATGTGTATTCATGGGTAACCATCATTGTAGCATATGAAATAAAGAAAATATGTGAAAACATGAGAGCAATTATGTAAGCATTGTAAGGGGATAGCGCGTCTATACATGTAAATTATTTCATATTTTCGAAGAAATCAGATTTAACCATTTGAACACGAAAGCCCGCTATAGCTGTTTATGCAAACAGTGCAGTTCCAGATGAGCCGTCTCGTCAGGATCTGAACTTTATGATAGTAATTTTCGTATTTTTGAGAAATACCCCCTTTTTATAAATGGACTAATCTGAAAATCAGTTTGTGACGATTTGATTGGTTGCAAAATATACCGTACATATCAAAATCCATCCCAGTTACTCGGGGGTGAAAGGATTGTGAAAATGTTTAATCAACTTGACAATACTTCACATAGAGAGGTGTATGCAACAGTAGAGATGAATAAGTCGGTAAATATTTTATTTTCAGAGGAAAACTCAATTGGTAACCCAATCTTCCTTGAGGTCCTCTTTACACTACACTACATGTAACAATTCATAATATAACACAATCAGCAACAAACATAACACATAACATGTACGTCAAAATCAGATGAAGATGAAACGTGTTGCACAACATTCAACATGTGAAATCTATCTACAGCTATATACATACAAGCAATTATGTTTTTGATTACATGTACTATACATATCTGTGGGTGGAAGGTGGGTGCAAGCGATGTGTAATTTAACGATCGGGGTTCATCCTTACCGGAATTCCGACTGGAGACCTGGTTTGGCCCTCACATACGTCTTTGGCATTTTGTATGCGACAGTTGAATCTGGATATACTCCTTATGTGAGTATTACGATTATTCGTAATCCTATTTCAGGGGAAGGGGCCAAGTGACTTGGTGTGGTATGGACCTGCCACCAGGTCAGGTTATTCTAATTTCAGGGCTGAATATATTGTTTCTCGATGTAAATATTCAGTTCTGATTTTGGAATTTTCCCCCCAATGCAGCAGGTTAAAACGGGATCGAACCCGTTTGCCGGCCTTACGTGACCATAGCTGTTGATAGGCCGTTAAACACCAATAAACAAACAAACATATTGTATTATATACATACAAGCAATTATGTTTTTGATTTCTGTACATATATCGCAAGTAGAATCTGTCTGATAGATGAATTTGTCTAAACCAGACATCCTGAAAGATTCTTGGGGTGTCTAGTTCACTGTAACTCTGGCAGTACATTCCATGACATGTGTATGTGATTTACAATCATGAACATACATCGTTAACATTAAATTAAAGGGGACAGTGGAAAAGGAGGGAGGGAGGTGAGCCCCCATTGAAGGGTCAGTGGAAGAAGGGGGCTAAGTCCATAAGGACTTAGCCCTCTTCTTCCACTGATCCCTTCAATGACATGACGGGCTGTAACTAATGTTGCTAAAACTTGTAGCCCAACCCGTTTGCTCTTCTAAATTAACCTGTATTTATTAACTGTAAAGTTACATTGTAAATTTAGAGCAATAAAATATGTTTAAACTAAATGACACATTTTCTTGGTGTCTGGATTAGAGAGGATCTATTATACATGTACAGTATACCCTCATTACCGCAAACTTTCTGAAGTGAAACTACTTATAACTCAAAGTCAAATTCTTGGCCCCAAGTACATGTTTTCCCATATAATAATTCTCGTTAACTCAAATATTCGTGAAGTATTTTCCTCAGTAAATGAGTGTAGATTGTACATGTAATAGCGTTGTATATCTTTCAGGTCACCAGTTAGCGAACCTGCTTATATCTGCTGTGCCAGAGATCTATATAGCTGAGACCATCTATGGACCGTATCTCGCCCATATTCTCGCAGCACTGGGCTCGTCTATAGGTAACTATTATCTTTTAAGAAACTACAAATCTACTGTCTGTTTCACGAAAGCTGCCCAAATTTTACGGCTATATAGACAATGAGACAATAGATAATGTTAAATTTTATCAAAATTTAAGAACGAGCCTTCTTTTTGTTTCGTGAAATTTGGTCAAATATGGATTTTATTGCGAAAAAACAATTTCCCCATGTTAAATCCCCATAGACATCTTCACTCTACCCATGTTAAATCCCCATAGACATCTTCACAGAGTGAAGATGTCTATGGGGATTTAACATGGGGAAATATTTTAGAATTTCAGTAATCCTGGACCGATTTTCAAAATTTAACTTGTTTTCTTAGTTAGATCATTTCCAAGATATCTAGCCAGGTTTCGGAGTCAATTTCCAAAATTGTTTTTCGTTTTTTGACTCCTCCCACAGCTCCCTCCACTTCCTTTTCCCCCATGTTAAATTCCCATAGACAAATTAATTTTTCGTAATAAAATCAATATTTGACCGAATTTCACGAAATAAAAAGAAGGCTCATTCTTAAAGTTTCCTTTAATTTAAAATTATCGAAAAAAATATTGTTTTGGAATTGTTTATATAGCCGTAAAATTTGGGCAGTTTTCGTGAAACAGACAGTAGACTTGGGAACCTCTCGGAACAACTTTGCGTGCTAGCAAATGTATGAAGAATAATGTATTTCAGGAAATTACGCAGATGTCCGAAGGTACAAAATCGCATGGCGTGCCTCATATTTGGTTGATGTCTTACCAACATCATCCTGCACCATATTGCGCAAACTACTGCAGATATACGGCCTGCATTCCCAAGGTCAAAACCAAATTCAGAATATTTGGTGGTCGAACAGGCAGCGGCCATATTTGCTCTTATTGTCAGACAGCCGAGTTTCTTTTGAAATCGTTAAATAAATATCCTACTAAATCATTAACATGTCAAATCTTCTGTATAACAGGTGTACATCTAGTCGCGAACATCGGACCACAACAGTCGCCATTCCTTCCACCGTTTCTCGTGGCCAGTCTGTCGACGCCCCTCGCGTTCTTCCTCTGCACGAAGCCCCGCCCATTCACCATCCTACTGTGCACCGTCATAGCCGCGTACTTCAGCTCGGAGCACGCATCGTGGCGAGACTTGGACGAGAAACGAACCAGTGGGACTAAGGATACGATTCAGCGACTCGGTGTATTGTGTTTCTAGCACTGACGGTGTATGCGAGTCTGTGGTCGTCAAACCTCTACTTCAACTTCAAGATTAACATGCTGAATGGCACCCAGGTTTGTTATTTTGTAGATTTATAGTCCAGCGTTAGAGCATTGGACCTCAAACCCAGAGTTTGTGGATTCAATGAATCCCCCCACCCAAAATTCTTTTGCAGTACAGTGAAACCTCTCTAAACCGGACACCCTGGGAGATCCCCAGGGTGTCCGGCTTAGAGAGGTTTCGCTGTAGATCAGGCATTTTATCATTCTGAGCGATAGTTGTGTGCTATGCGTTCACGAAGAGACCTTATCACCCTGAGGAAAATTACCAAGAAACTCATCAAACATAAGAGCAAAGGTGTTTTCTTGGTGTCCGGTTTAGTGAGGCTCCACTGTATTTCCATCCCACTGATGTCTCCATTATTGGAATGTGTTGTTAGTCTATATATAGACTTGTGTTAACATCTGTAGCCTATTTCATCAAAATTGCAAAGTATACTTATCTAGCAAAGTATACTTTGAAGGCGATATATATTTCTGTTATTAGGTCCCATTGAAGGACATGGCCTACCATTTTGTCCAGACCCATAAATATATTTCGTTATTAGGTCCCATTGAGGGACACTGCCTACCCAATTCGGTTGGGCAGGACCTACCCAATATATTCATCTTTTGTATTAGTTCCCATTGGGAGGTTTCGTCCACCCATATATTATTGGTAATAGATCTCATTGAGGGACACGGCTACCCAATTTCGTCCCATACACCCATAAATATATTTCTGTTATTAGGTCATTGGGAGGGACATTTGCCTACATTTCGGTCCCTTTTGGGACATAATCCCTATTTCTGTTATTAGGGACAATGAGAACCCACGGCCTACAATTTCGTCCAGACCCATAAATATACTCCCTGTATACCCATTTCGGACCCATGGAAGACCCATTATTATTAGGTATTTGATAGTCATTGGGAGGTTCGTCCAGACATTACTTATAATGTATAGATCCCATGGGACACGGCCTACAATTTCGTCCCTACATAAAATAATATGTATTTCTGTTCCCATTGGGGAGACATGGTACATTGTTCAGGCAAATAAATATACTTCCCTTGGTAATTCGACAGGAGGGACACGGCCTACAATTTCGTCAGACATATCAATATTTCCCTTATTTAGTATTGGGAGGACAACGCCCTACATTCCCTTCGTGCCAGCCCCAACCCATTACCTAATCCCTTGTTATAAGTCCCATTAGGTTCGGTCAAGACCCCAATATTATGATTATTAGGACACCTCATACGTGCCCCACAACGGCCTACAAATTCGTCCAACCCATAAAATATATTTCTTGGTATTATAGTCCCATGAGACCCATTGGCCTACAATCCCGTTTACAGACAATAATAAATCTTGGTTATAAGGACAATCTTTGACCCGGGGACACGGCTACAATCGTCAGACCCATTAATAATCTATTTCAGGTCCCCATTGAGGGACACGGCCTTACAATTCGTCGGACCCAAGAATATTACTGATTAGGCATGAGGACAACCGCCCTACATCGATCAAGCCAGACAATTATCTGTTCAGGGTCATGAGACACGGCCTACATCGTTTCAGGACCCCTTATAATTTACCCTTTAGTTTTGTATATGGTCCCATTAGGGACACGGCCTACAATTTCGTCCAGACCCATAAATATATTTCTGTTATTAGGACCCATTGAGGGACACGGCCTACAATTTTGTCCAGACCCATAAATATATGTCTGTTATTAGGTCCCATTGGGGAACAAGGCCTACAATCATTTTGTCCAGACCCATAAATATATTTCTGTTATTAGGTCCCATTGAGGGACACGGTTTCGTCCAGACCCATAAATATATTTCTGTTATTAGGTCACATTGAGGGACACGGCCTACAATTTCGTCCAGACCCATAAATATATTTCTGTTATTAGGTCCCATTGAGGGACACGGCCTACAATTTCGTCCAGACCCATAAATATATTTTTGTTATTAGGTCCCATTGAAGGACACGGCCTACAATTTCATCCAGACGCATACATATGTTTCTGTTATTACATGTAGGTTATATTGAAAAACACGGCCTACAATTTCGTCCAGACCCATAAATATATTTCTGTTATTAGGTCACATTGAAGGACACGGCCTACAATTTCGTCCAGACCCATAAATATGTTTTTGTTATTAGGTCACATTGAAGGACACAGCCTACAATTTTGCCCAGACCCAGCCGTGGGAGGAGACGCGGAAGGCGATGAATGACATGTACCCCTGTCTGCGCATGTATACCTGGGAGGCGTGTCAGCAACACATACTCAGTACAATTGTCGATGTATCCGACCCACACCGAGAAGCATGGGCACTGAATGTAAGTTTTCATACATCCGACTATATCAGGCTATTTTCATATGCAAATGAGGCACAATATTTTTTAATAATTTATACTAATTAAATGCATCAACTGACAAATAATATTTACCGACAGATTATAAAGTATGATAAAAAAATACATACAGAGAATAAATAAATGTAGTAATGTCCGTTAACATTTTAAGGAAACACGGTTATCGTCCCTGATATCAGTGTGGAAATTCATGTTTGATATACAAAGAAAACTAATGCCAATTATATCGTCGGGAAATGGTGAAGGACTGTTTATTTTGCCCGAACAATATCATATCTAACAAATGGACGAAAATAGTATAACCCGACACGTGGATATGTACCTTTAAATGTAAGTTTCCATAAGTTTCCATGTCTGACATGCACCATGAAGGTTGGCCAGTAAATGTAAGGAATTTTAATACCATTATAACTATAGCTGTTTTGCAACATCTACTAAGCATGATTGTGGATATATCCGACCCACACCGCGAAGCATGGGCATCAAAATGTAAGTTTTCATATGTGGCTGTGGTTAGAGAAATGGGGCTTATGGGCTTTGCGACCAGTGTATATCCAGATCTGCCTGTGCATCTGCACAGTCTGATCAGGATCTGCACTGTTTGCTATTGTTTTTTTGTTTATTTGGGTTTAACGACCTATCAACAGTTAAGGTCATTTAAGGCCGGGTCAATGGGTTAAGTACTGTATTACCAAAATCAGAACTGAATATTAACAATAAAAAAACAATATATTCAGCCCTGAAATCAGAACAATCTTGATCTGATGCCAGGTCCGCCACACCAGAATTATTTGGCCTACTCCCAAAAGCAGTAGGATCAGTAATAATCTTACTACTATTATAATGGGCAATAACCCAATTCAACTCCCAGGTAACAAGAGCCAAAGATAAAAACGTACCTGAGGGCCAAACCAGGCAAATCGTGATTCCTATAAAGAGGAATCCCTACCGTTAATGTATGCAGTCACGTTCGCCCGACCACCACCCACTGTTCGCTATTGCATCAATAAAACGGTTATCATTCTTCTAACAAGCAATATAGATCATTATCAAGCTACGGTAGTTTGCTATTTTATCAGGATTTTATTTGATTTATTGGTGTTTAACGGCCTACCAACAGTGGAGATCATTTAAAGCCAGGCCAACGGGTTCGATCCTGCATGTAACCTGCTGCATTGAGTATAATAAAATAATATATATTCAGCCCTGAAATTAGAATAATCTGACCTGGTGCCAGTATTTGATCCCAAGGCTACACTGGTCACAAATCACACAAGCCCCATTTCTTCACTTATTAATTTTCTAGGTCCTGGGATTTGAGAAACATGCCTCACCAAAGAAGATCCATTCCCAATGTCGACGAATCTCCAGTAAGTTCCACCCAGACAGATTCTCACAAGCCAGCGAAGCAGAGCAAGAGAAAGCCACAAAACAGTTTGCCGAAATACAAAAAGCATGTGGGATGCTGGACGTTATCAAAAGTGACCGGGAGCGAAGAAGTAAATGGTCAGTTTCGCCGAACGAACAATCGGAGACGATTGAAGATCAGCATAGTGGGGATAGTGATAATTACAATGTTGATGATGGTAGTGACGAGTACGAAGACGACGGAAATGAAAATAGAGACGTGCCTAAAAACAATGATTGTGATGACGATGCAGATTGTTATGAAGAGGACTGTCATACTTTTGAATATAGTAACGATGATGATGATGATGAGAGTATTCAGGATTGCGATGATAATGATTGGATTGATGAAATATCAGAAATACCAAATAGAGGAAATGAAGACAAAACAACTTGTACAAAAGCGAGTGAAAGTCGGGGTTTAAATGATGAACTATAACAATTTACGATATTACATGTATGTAACTTTATGACAAAACAAGGCTTATAGAATTGCATGTCTATGTAGCATCTTATCAACACATTGTAGCAGTCATATACACGCCATGTGATTTTCTACCTTGGAAGATGCGTGATATCTCGTCAAAAAGTATTTACAATAATTAAATTTCTATCAAAAACGTCGCGGAGTTGGCGAAATCTTCAGAGCAAATGCGAACTTGTATTCCACATTTGCCACGATTTGATTTAATTTAATTGTTTAACAGCCTGTCGACAGCTAAGGTCATTTTATGCAGGGTTAACAGTCAAATCCCATACTGTTGGTAAAGTCCGAACTTAATATTTACAGATGAAATATATATTCAGCCCTGAAATTAGAATAACCTGACCTGTAGCCTATTTCATCAACATTGCAAAGTATACTTTACTAGCAATGTATACTTTGAGGGAGAAATCATTTATTTTTCCTGAAATGCATTATTTCATAGAGAACTAACAAATGCATATATTTCATGATTAAAAGTATGCAGAATTATTATACTGAATTTATTACATTATCACAGCCAAATTGGCTGTGATAATGTAATAAATTCAGTACAATAAAAATTAATAAATTTATCATAAAATTGAAAATTTCTCACTCAAAGTATACTTTGCTACTAAAGTATACTTTGCAATGTTGATGAAATAGGCTACTGGTGCCAGGTCCTCACCACACCACTTAGCCCCATTCCCCAGAATTAATAGGATTAGTGATACTTTTATTACTTTTATAATGGGTACTAGTATAACCGGATTCAACTGTCACGTACCAGAGGGCCAAAAGTGATTGTATTAACTTTTTGATGCACAAAATGTAAAGGTACACAAGGTCAAGGTCATGTTAATGAGGGCACGAGTGTGAAACAATCCATTAAATAATATTAAAGTTATATCATGATGAAGAAACTTGTACAAATTGTTTGACGCAAAAAAATATGGCCAAGTGTTTCTGCAAAAATGTGAAGGTAAAAAAAGAGTGTGTTCCAAATGCTCACATGTATCAAGTGTCCAAATATTGAAGCAATCCGTCAAGTAGTTATACCATGATAACAAACAAACTTTTTGACATTTTGGCGGACGACAACGCGGACGACGCCGGAAAAAGCAAAAAAAAAGCAGGGCCGACAAAAACCGCACAAAATCACACGACATGTCTCACTTCTGTGACCAACGTAGTCCCAGGTCACTGTAACACACATGCTGGTCTCACACATGGCAACTGTGGGTCAGCCTACACTGTAACACACGATGCATGGTCTCACAGGACATGCAACTGTGGGTCAGCCTACACTGTAACACACATGTCAGGTCTCACACATGGCAACTGTGGGTCAGCCTACACTGTAACACACATGCTGGTCTCACACATGGCAACTGTGGGTCAGCCTACACTGTAACACACATGCTGGTCTCACACATGGCAACTGTAGTCGTACCTACACTGTACACACATGCTGGTCTCTCACACATGGCAACTGTAGTCAGCCTACACTGTAACACACATGCTGGTCTCACACATGGCAACTGTGGGTCAGCCTACACTGTAACACACATGCTGGTCTCACACATGGCAACTGTAGGTCAGCCTACACTGTAACACCACATGCTGGTCTCACACATGGCAACTGTGGGTCAGCCTACACTGTAACACATGCTGGTCTCACACATGGCAACTGTGGGTCAGCCTACACTGTAACACACATGCTGGTCTCACACATGGCAATCTGGGTCAGCCTACACTGTAACACACATGCTGGTCTCACACATGGCAACTGTGGGTCAGCCTACACTGTAACACACATGCTGGTCTCACACATGGCAACTGTGGGTCAGCCTACACTGTAACACACATGCTGAACTGTGGGTCAGCCTACACTGTAACACACATGCTGGTCTCACACATGGCAACTGTGGGTCAGCCTACACTGTACACACATGCTGGTCTCACACATGGCAACTGTAGGTCAGCCTACACTGTAACACACATGCTGGTCTCACACATGGCAACTGTAGGTCAGCCTACACTGTAACACACATGCTGGTCTCACACATGGCAACTGTGGGTCAGCCTACACTGTAACACACATGCTGGTCTCACACATGGCAACTGTAGGTCAGCCTACACTGTAACACACATGCTGGTCTCACACATGGCAACTGTGGGTCAGCCTACACTGTAACACACATGCTGGTCTCACACATGGCAACTGTGGTCAGCCTACACTGTAACACACATGCTGGTCTCACACATGGCAACTGGGTCGTCTAGCCTACACTGTAACACACATGCTGGTCTCACACATGGCAACTGTGGGTCAGCCTACACTGTAACACACATGCTGGTCTCACACATGGCAACTGTGGGTCAGCCTACACTGTAACACACATGCTGGTCTCACACATGGCAACTGTGGGTCAGCCTACACTGTAACACACATGCTGGTCACGCTCATCAATGGGGTATCTCTCTCACACCAAAGATCATGTAAGGTCCTTTTTCTCACCCACATGCTGATATGGACATTATGCCATGAAAAACAGTAGATATGTATCACGGATGAAATGGTGAACAGTGTAGGCCCTGATCAGACTGCGCAGATGCGCAGTCTGATCTGGGGCTACACTGTTCACACATTATAAGGTCCCTGTTCTCACCAAGAGAAACTCTAGATGACTATAAACAGTGTATACCGTGATCAGACTGTGGATGCAATGCTGGTCACCAGCACCGATTGAAAGGTCCCTTTTCTTCACACCCAGAGGCTTGATATGCAAAAAGTTAAGGTTGAAAGACAACCATAAATGGTGCGAAACCGCCCCAGGTGGGGTAACGCAAAAGGTTCACAAAAAAAAGTCCGGATAATAAAAAAAATAGTGCGGGTGTTTTGAGGTCACAGAGACAAAACCGTTTAGCTTGCAACAAATCCTTGATCCATTAAACGACCCAGTTTTTCACTTTGAGGAACATTTTTGGGTTGCCTTCAAAACCGACCATTTTTCCAGCATATTTGTAGCATTTAAAAGAAAACACTGACCCTAGTTGGTCACTTGATGTAAACGGAGTTTCCTCCGTGGCCAAAAAAAGTGACACAAATAAATTGGAGGATATGACAAGGTTGGATTGTTTTTTCTTTCTTAGGAGTAAGTGAACCTATTGGTTTAGTTCATGGCAGAAACCAGTACAGACTTAGGCTGCATGGTCCATGTACCAAAGTGGGACCCACAGCAATCCATACGAATAGTGAAAGAAAGTAGGAGAGACTGGCCTTATTGGATGGCATTCGGTTAAATTATATAGTAAAATCTATTTGGTGGTGTCTAACCTATAAGTGTGTCCTAGGCCCTATGTGAGATATGTTTGTTTGTAGAATTTGAAGTTGGAAGTTTATGTTTCTTGTAGCTATGTCTCTGGGAACATAATTTAAAGTTACTGCGACAAGAATAATCGAGCGGACTCCGCGATGCAACATATTTGTTCTTTTTGTATCTCAGACGGACAGTTATCGGCTTCAAAATCTTCTAAAATCTTGATTTCTCAGCTTTATTTAGTCAAATATAATAAACCAGTGTATGCAAATTACCTGTAGGTGATTGGGCTTGGAATGTGACAGTAATATACAGCAAAACAGTGATCATAGTGTGTTTTTCTTTTTATTTTTTATTCATTGATATTGGCATGCTGATGGACAATTAAGAAGTTCTGGAAAGTGGCGCGACATCGCGACGCTGTTCCAAAATTTGCCAAAATTAGGCGTAAGTGTATTGTTTTCGCATATCGGTATAGTATCAATACACTAGTACTCAGAAAACATTGTTTTTCCTTTCCTCCTGTGTTATAAAGCAAATTTCTTGACTGACCGTTCCAAGCCAGTACCCTTTTGTCTGTCGACCATTCCAGAGTGGCATACATGTTGGTATAGTTTCAGTGATGAGTCTGTATATGTAGAATGGTTAGCTATAACACTATTTAGGGTAATGTTATGTGATTTTATGGAGATTTGTGCTTTTAATTCATCATCTATTAAAATTCTCCATAGTTCTGTAGTAGCTCAATTTAAGGCAGAATGTGGACAGTCACATGGTGGAGTTACACAGCTGCTGTGTGACAACCATTTGAGATATTTGCTCCAAACTTGGTACTGTAATCCAGGAATAGAAGCTAGTTTTTGAATAGTGAATATTGTAGAATGATTTGTAGTGGGACTGGTACACTTATAGGTTAGAAGACACCAAATGGTGCGAAACCGCCCAGGGTGGGTGTATGCAAAAGTAGTCCGGTATAAAAAAATAGTGCGGGTGTGTTTTGAGGTCACAGACACCGTTTGCTTGCAAATCTTGATCCATTTACTACCCAGTTTCACTTGAGGCAACATTTTGGGGTGCCTTCAACACCAGTTTTTCAGCATATTTGTAGCATTTAAAAGAAAACACTACCCTTGTTGGGTCACTTGAATGTAAAACGGAGTTTTCCGTGGCCAAAAAATGTACACAATATGGAGATATATGACAAGGTTGGATTTTCTTTTTTTTTCTTAGGAGTAAGTGAACCTATTGTTTAGTTCATGCAGAACCAGTACAGACTGGCTGCAGGTCATGTACAAGTGGGTCCCACAGCATCCATACGAATAGTGAAAGTAGGAGAGACTGGCCTTATTGGATGGCATTCGGTTAAATTATATAGTAAAACTATTTGGTGGTGTCTAACCATAAACAGTAAATATGAGGCTGATATGCATAAACATTAGATATCCATGATATCTACTGTTTATGCATATCAGCCTCTGGGTGAGAAAAGGGACCTTCCAACATGCGTGACCAGCATTGCATCCACATAGTCTGATCACGGTCTACACTGTAGATAGATATCATGGACTCGACGGTGAACAATGTAGGCCCTGATCAGTTTGTTTGTTGGGGTTTAATGGCCTATCAACAGCTAAGGTCATTTAAGGCCGGGTCAATGGGTTTAGTACTAAATCCCATACATTACCTGTACAAGTACATGTACATGTTCAAGTACATGTACAAATGGGGGAAAAATCCCAAAATCAGAACTGAATATTTACAATCACAAAACTATATTCAGCCTTGAAATCAGAATAATCCTGATCTGATGCCAGGTCCTTGCCACACCAGAATCACTTGGCCCCTCCCAAAAGCAGTATAATCGGTAATAATCTTACTACTTTTATAATTGGCAATAACCCAATTCAACTCCTATGAGGAGGAACCCATAGCATTAATTTACGCCGTCTCATTCGCCCGACCACCACCCATTGGCCATGATCAGACTGCACAGCGGGTTAAAATGGGATCAAACCCGTTTGCCCGGCCTTACATGACCTTAGCTGTTGATAGGCCGTTTAACACTATAAACACAATAAACAAAGAAACAAACTGATCTGGGACTACGCTGGTTGCACACGTTATAAGGTCTCTCTTCTCACCCAGAGGCTAGTGTCGGATATTATATCGAGAGAAGATACAGATCACCTGATCACTGACGAAACAGCAAATAGTGTAGGCCCTGATCAGCCCGAGTGGCTGATCTGGGTCTACACTGATCCAAAAGACGGTAAGCCCAGTTTTGTCGGTGCGAGTCGCATGTTTATTTATTTTCACAAAAGACATGCCATCTGTAATTTATTGTAAAATCTACTAAAAGGAATCCACATCAAAACATATGACTTGTTATATAAAATATGATAATACAGTGCAACCTCTCTATAACAGCCATCCATGGGAAGACGCAAAACTGACTGTTGTTGAGAGGTGGCTGTTGTAGGGAGGTTAATGCTGAATTAAATTTTGTTGTCTGCTGTTTATTTATTTTCTTCGATAATTCTCTTCAAATACAAAATGTACATGCTTTGACAGCATTTTAGAATAATTTCCAATGGAAATGATTCTAAAGTGCTGTCAAAACATGTTTGTATTGAGAAAGAAAGCAAAAGCAGACGACAATTTTCTTACTCAGCAGGCTAAGGGTTACATACAGAGGGAATCATCTATTTGGGACATAAAATAGCAGCTGTTACAGAGAGGGTGTTGTTGTAGAGGTGGCTGTTTGGGGAGGTTCGACTGTATGATATTGACTTTGAATTTTCTGTCGATGATCTATAAACTTTACACAAAACTCAGGGTTCATGTAAAATTAAATTCTGCACGAGTTGTGAGTTTATTTATAAATTTTCTACATCATCCAGAAGTATGACTGTTTTCGGAATCGTATGAAATACAATGAAATACAAACATTTATGATGCCTGGAAACAAAATATTCAGATCTGTTTGTTTTTTTTAAAGGTGTTTATTTGTTTGTTTGTTTACAGAATATTTACACTTGGCCCTTTCCGCTAAAATAGGATTACGAATCGTAATACTCGCATAAGGGGTATAACCAGATTCAACTGTTACATACAAAATGCCAAAGACGTATGTGAGGGCCAAACTAGGTTTCCAGTCGGAATTCCGGTAAGGATGAAACCTGATCGTTAAATTACCCATCGCATTCTCCCACCTGCCACCCACTTTTAAAGGTGTTTAGCGGCCTGTCAACAGCAACAGGTCAATTTAGGCCGGGCCAACGGGTTTGATCCCGCATTCAACCTGCTGCATCGTATTACTCGTATAAGGGGTATAACCTAATTCAACTCTCACATACAAGAATACCAGACGTATCTGAGGGCCAAACCAGTATTCATCAAAATTGAAAAGTATACTTATCTTGCTAAGTACACTTTAAGGGAAATTGAAAAAAATCCCAAAATCAGAACTGAATATTTACAATAAAAACAAGAGTTCCGAAGGTCACAATATACGCCCGTCGAGGCAAGGCCAGTCAACAAGGGGAGATAACTCACTGAAAACCAATAGGCTTCTTCATTTTGCCTTGATAAACATGTATACCGAATTTGGTTACGATCGGTGAAGTAGAACTTGAGTTATTGCATGGACAAGGATACAGTGCGAAATTTAAAAATGGCGGCCAAGGGGAGATAAGTCATCGGAATTTTTACAAAATCAATAGGCTTCTTCGTCTTGTCGTGTTAATTTAAAAAAATAAAATTGATTTTTTTTTTATTTTTTTTTTTACTTTTTTATTCTAACCTTCAATGAAATCACATTCCTTTGGATTGGCTTCTTATCTGGTGCTAGCTAGATTTTCTTATATGACTGATATTTCTTAAACTAAAAAGCTCTTAAATATCACACAAAATCATTTGTATTTTTTATGAAACTTTTTCGGTCTGGTAAATTTTTGCCCGGTCTGGTAAAGATTTCAAGTTTACCAGACCGAATGTCCTGTACAATTTTGCCATTTTAGCGAAGACTTGGTTTGGCGGGGCCCCAAGGAACTTGTATTGTCACAACATGATAGAGAGCCATCATTGGAATACACTTGTGCAATATGAAGCAGTTGTGTGAAAGGAAACATAAATTATAAGAAACTAGCCCAAACGTTAAAGGTATATGCCCACCCAGTAGGCACAAACTGTTCTTTATATCAGAGACAGCATCTGAGACATTTTCGAGCAAAATAAACATTCATTATAGGAATGAATGGTCTTTTTGTGGAATTTATCGGGGTATAAACTTGGAAAAGTCGCGGGAATACTGGACGAAGGCCGGAAGGCCTCGTCCAGTATTCCCGAGACTTTTCCAAGTTTATATCCCCGATAAAGTCCACAAAAAGGCCATTAATTCCTTATAATTCCAGCATTTGAAATAAATTCATCAAGAAAATGTGTTTATTTTCCGTTTTCTTAAGAATTATTTTAACTGCGCCTCACGGTTACGGAAAGTAGTTCGGCATGGGAGTTTACTAGGGATATAAATTTTGGACAGAGACTTGCTACGGACCAATCAAATGTTAGGGAATTGTGTAAATATTTTTGTGCTGGAATTATTCACCGTTACCCACGTATTGATTGGCATTATTATACATTTTACAAGAATACAAAAGATGTATCTGAGGGCCAAACCAGTATTCACCAAAATTGAAAAGTATACTTAGCTTGCTAAGTACACTTTGACGGAAATTGGGGGAAAATCCCAAAATCAGAACTGAATATTTACAATAAAAAAAAGTATACATTCAGCCCTGAAATCAGAATAATCTTGATCTGATGCCAGGTCCTCGCCACATCAGAATCACTTGGACCCCTCCCAAAAGCAGTAGGATCAGTAATAATCTTACTACTTTTATAATGGGCAATAACCCTATCGTTAATTTAAGCCATCGTGTTCGCCCGACCAACCACCCACAGCATTGAGGAGAAAATCCCAAAATCAGAACGGAATATTTACATAAAAATAAATTATATATTCAGCCCTGAAATTAGAATAACCTGTGCCAAGTGCCAGGTCCATACCACACAAAAATCACTTCTAAAAACATTCTAAATCATTCTAAAAACACTACAAAAATACAGTTAAAATTTTGGTCATGATAATATAAGTCTTAACACAAATACATATAACCATGGGCGGATTCAGGGAGGCAGACCCAGCGCCCCCACCCCCCCCCCCCCCCCCACCCCCCCCCCCCCCCCCCCAACCCCGAAAAAAATCAGGGGGGCATGACCCCTCCCCCCCCCCCCCCCAGCGCTTTCCCGATCTGCACTCGTCAAGATTTGCAAAATAGTTACGCCCGCCCCTAACCCGAAATCCTGGATCCGCGCCTGATAACAACATAGCAATACAGCAACAGACTTGTAACAAAACTACTATTTGTTTCACGAAACCTGCCCACATTTTACGGCCATATTAACAATGCAAAAACTATTCTTTTTTTGATAATATTAAATTTTGTCAAATATTGATTTTATTATGAAAAATTAGTGCTCTATGGGAATTTAACATGTGGAAAAAAGAGGTGGAGAACCTGGAGGAGGAGCCGAAAAACGAAAGAATATGGAAATTAATTCTGAAATCTAGCTAGATAGCCTAGAAATGATCTAACTAAGAAAACAAAAGTTACATTTTGAAAATTGATCCACTATTTCCGAAATTAGAAACATTTCTCCATGTTAAATCCCCATAGACATCTTCTATGGGGATTTAACATGAGAAAATTGTTTTTTCGCAATAAAATAAATATTGGACCAAATTTCACAAAATAAAAAGTAGGTTCATTCTTAAATTTTGCAATAATTTAATATTATAGAAAAATATCTTGTTTTTGCATTATTTATATAGCCGTACAATTTGGGCAGGTTTCGTGAAATAGACAGTCAGAAACTTAATTTATAACACACATGATATGTAAGTATACTCGAAAACTAAAACATAAAGCTGATAAAATGCACAAGCCATAACATCAATTTATCAGGAAACAAACTTTGTATCGTATCCGAAAACGGATGTTTCATTGGTTGAACATCGTCACAGGACGTTACTGGATGGCATCAGTGTAATGATGCGGCAACGTAAACAAGTCTGCATTCTTTTCAATGAAAACTGTTTTAGCATACAACGTTACCTACTGTCTGTTTCACGAAACCTGCCCAAATTTTACGGCCATATAAACAATGCAAAAACAGCATTTTGTTCGATAATATTAAATTTTATCAAAATTTAAGAATTTTTATTTCGTATAATTTGGTCAAATATTGATTTTATTACGAAAAATTGTCTATAGGAATTTAACATGGGGGGAAAGGAGGAAGAGGGTCTGTGGGACGAGTCAACTATTTCTGAAATTAGAAAAATTCCCCCCATGTTAAATCCCCATAGACATCTTCACTCTATGGGGATTTAACATGTGGAAATTGTATTTTCGTCATAAAATCAATATTGGACCAAATTTCACGAAATAAAAAGAAGGGTCATTCTTAAATTTTCTTTTAATTTAATATTATTGAAAAATATTGTTTTTGCATTGTTTATATGTAAAATTGGGCAGCTTTTGGCTATTAAACATATTAAATCTAAAAAATATTTCAAAAGTAAGTACGTTTTTATCAATAACAAAATTTATGGGAATTTTACATGGGGGCTAAAAATAGATTTTTTTTTTAAATATTTTTTTATTTGTCAACTGATTTTCAAAATCTAACTTTTGTTTTCTTAATTACATCATTTTCAAACTATCTCGCCAGGTTTCGGAGTCAATTTCCAAAAAATTTAGAAATTTACTACCCATGTTAAATTCCCATAGGAAAATCGTTTTTTCGCAATAAAATCAATATTTGATGGAATTTCATCAAATACATTTTTTTGGGGAGGGTGAGTTTGTTCTTATTGATGAAAAAGTACTTACTTTTAAATATATTTTGCATTTAATGTGTTTAATTGCCAAAAGTTTGTCGGCAGCAAAACGTGGAACAGACAGTAGTGTCTGTTGATATCAAGTTTATCAGGCTCGGCTTGGAAGCGGCAAGCCTCAGAATTCCTACACTTTTCCTTAGCCTTGCCTGACTCAAAAGACACTAGGTAGACTATGTATTTATATATTTATTATTATCATCCAACTTGCTATATAAGTTATTATTTCATAGTTTTAACTAATTCCCTGGATTGACGTGTCTGGCAAATATTTGTTTGTTTTTTGGTTGGTGTTTAACGGCGTATACAGCTAAGGTCATTTAAGGCCGGGTCAATGGGTTTAGTACTAAATCCCATATATTACCTGTACAAGTACATGTTCAAGTACATGTACAAATGGGGGGGGGGGGGGGGAAATCCCAAAATCAGAACTGCATATTTACAATGAAAAAATATATTCATGAAATCAGAATAATCCTGATCTGATGCCAGGTCCTCGCCATACCAGAATCACTTGGCCCCTCCCAAAAGCAGTAGGATCAGTAATAATCTTACTACTGTTACCAGTGATAAAAATTACAAGTGCCCGCAAAACAGATATAATCAGATAGTAATATTTATTTTACTGATAGTGACGCGCGGTGGTATCAGGCTATTTTCATATGCAAATGAGGCATAATATTGTTTTACTTATTTATACTAATGAAATGCGTCACCTGAAAAAAATAATATTTTCGATAAAGTGTGATCATTGCACATCAAAAAATAAATACAGAGAATACATAGTAATGTCCGTTAACATTTTAAGGAAACACGGTTATCTCCCTTGATATCCGTCTGAACATTTTCGTTTGTTATACAATGTATAATAATGCCAATCAATACGTGGGGTAACGGTGAATGAATGTTTACTCTGCCAGACAATGTCATACGTACAGAATATACAAAAGTATATGTCTCGCTATGTTATAACCTACTAACTGCGTGGGCATGTACCTTTAATTTATCCCGTCAACACAGTACGTATGTGCCGTGAAACATTTTTGATATCCTGTCAATACGACCTAATCACTGCGTATGAATATGTGCGGTGACTGGGAATATTTGTTTTGCATTTTAAAGCCATTTGTAGGTGTTGACGGGATAAATAGAATAGTAGGTTAGTGCCGTGAATGGGAAAAAATATCTGGCGCGGCATGGAAACGGGATGTGCTCGGCAGAGCCTCGCCCATCCAGTTTCCTGAGCCTTGCCAGATATTTGTTCCCATTCACGGCACTAACCTACTATTCTCTATTTACGCCGTCCATTCACCCGACCAACCACCCACGCCTGGCAAATAGTTTCACATGATTGGTCAATAGTTCCGCGTGCCTGTGGAATAGTCAAAATTATTTTCACCCTTAAAAATTATGGGTTTTGTCGAAGATTAAATCGTAAAATCCAACTCAATTTATATCGGTTTGTATGCCCTCAATTTGTTCATTGTATCACATATTACAAGTTGACTAATAAAACATTTATTTCATAAAACCACATTGCTGCCCCTCGGTGATGTGGATCGTGTCGTCCACAGCACCAGAACTCCAGATAAGCTTTGTGTCTGAAGCATACTATAACCCCTGATTTCAAAATTATCGAGTATTTTACTTTTACAAATGGATTATTGATTTTCTTCATTACTAAATAGGGAACAAATGATAAAAATATATGACAAATTTAAACATTCACTTATTTGAGCTGCAAAACTGTTTGCTTTTTGCAGCTCAACTAAGTGAATTTTCAACTTTATGACAGTATTTTCACTACTCAATTTGAAAATAAATACGTATTTTCACGTTGCTGTGCGTATTTTGTACTCCCACTTTTGATAATCAATGCGTATTCAGCTAAAATAATTGCGTAAAATACGCCAATATGCACCTTATCTGGAGCTCTGCAGCACTGAGGGCCATGTTTTTACTGTTCATGAAATAACTATACTATTGTCTCTCCTACACATGAAGCATAAATAAATCGCCAGACTCTGAAATTATCTCCCTTATCAATCAACATTTTTGCTAATTGATTATTTTCAAAATCAGCTTAATTTTAGAATTTTCGGTGCACAATTAATTCTGTTTAATACTGATCTGATTTTTTTGTAATCTTTCATTGATTTTGTAATCTTTCATCGAAATCATTATCTACGACAAACGGACGTGACATGGGAGATAATTTCAAATATTGGCACCTACATGTATATTATGCCAGTTGGAATGTATTAGAAGTAAATGTACATACTATAATTCAGCATGATTATAATGCCATTCTGAATCCCCAGCACAATTGTTGCATTCCACCACGGGTAATACACTTAAACGACTTTCTACTTATATTTACACCAGTCCTGCTGTTGTCTTTGTCACTTTGATATGTTTCGATTTATAGCATGCCATTTTCGTATTGCTTCATGGGCCATATGGCTTAAAGTGTTGTATTTTGAATAAACATCTCCCATCTTTATTTATACATTTCAATAAATTGACCCATCATGACAAACAGGGGCTTATTGAATGTTTGACCAGTGTAGCTCCTTATCATTTAGCACTCGTGCAGTCGGATACAAAGCTAAAGGAATATGATGAATGTTTCCTCAAATCAATAACCAACCGTGTAGGTCCTGATCAGACTGTGTGGATGTGTTGTTTCGCCAACTCAATAACAAATAGTGTAGAGTCTGACCTGGAGCTACACTGGTCGCCAACTTAATAAGCCCCACGCATGTTGTGGCACATCACAAGTCATACAAAAGTGAAACGGGTTTAATGTCCCAGCAACAGCTAAGGTCATATACAAGGTGTATGAACATGTGGTTACAACAAGTACTGAAACTTACAGAAACCCTCCGATTCAAAGTACGTATTATTTTATTTTGTCCTTATTATGTAATTGATTTTGATTAAATATGGCGCATCAAATGCGTCATGTTAAGCTACATTTGGTAGGCTGGGTACTTCAGACCAAACTGTTGTTGTTTATGCAAAGAATCGATTTCCGTGTCTACCGACACGGAAATCGATTCTTCACAAAAACGACAATATCAAATAATACTTATTTTGGAGTGGGCGTGCTTTTAACACTTTCAGCCATTGTTGTTATTGTTGTAACCACGTGATCATGCACCTTGATATATAGAGACGGAGCATTTGGTTTTGTATCTCATCTGAAAGACTATGCAAGTATTTGTTCATGGCCAAGGCGGAGATTGAAAAGTGAAAGTGAATGGGTTTAACGTCCCACCAACAGATAGGGTCATATAGAGACGGGACCACAGATTAAAGTCTCATCCGACAGACCAGTGGGATGGAAATACTATGAAAGTACATGTATTGTTGATGCCTAAGGCGAAATTTGAACCCACAAGCTCTGGATTGGAAGTCAGTTGTTCTAACCTCTAAGTCACAACCCATCCCAGATGGGGCTTAAACCCATAACCTTTGGTATTGAAGTTCAATGCTCTACACACTACAGGATCAAGCCATCCGTCACAAGTCATAAAATGTGGCTGTGACTGGAGAAATGGGTTTTATGGGATTTGTGACCAGTGTAGCTCCTGATCAAACAGCACACTTGTGTAGCCTTATAACGGTCTATATAGCTTGTCAGCAACACAATTGTGATTTTAAATATAAATCAGTTAATATATTGAGGATATTCAGATTTTTGCAACGAATATGACATATATGTTCATCGAGTGGTGTGAATGGACATTTCACACCACTAGATGAACATATATGTCATTTTCGTTGCAAAAATATGAATATTCTATTTATTATATACCGCTCCATGGAAATTATCAGTTTTTTAGACTGTATACTGTAATGAATGTGTATTTGCAGCCTATAACTGCAGATGCGAGTTATGAATATAGATAGCGGAAGTAGTCGTATTTTCACTGGAAGTTGTTTGTTTCATCCATGAGAACATATGACTTTTATTTACATCGTATAACTATGTATAACATATTTTCTACACCTTGCACTTGCTTTTCATACCTTCCAATGTTAGATTGTTTAAGCATTTATATTTTATGATGATAAAAATAACTAAAATGCAGTTGCTTTTCCAGTGAAATAAACAATATGTTTGTTATGAACTGCAAAACACAATGGGGGGAAGTTGAAAATCAGAACTGAATATTTACAGAAAGAAATAGAAATTAAGCCCAGAAATTAGAATAACCTGACCTGATGATAAAAAATAATTTAAACAAGAGCTGTAGGAGAACAGCATAGCTCGACTACGAGGGTTGTCGATGTACACATAGCTTGACAAAGAAGGTGGCTGCGGCCTGCATAAAAACATTAACCAAGGTTGACTAAAAACATTAACCAAGGGAAATTAAGTAAGTAATTCAAGGTTAAATGTAGGTCAATGTCAGATATAGGTCAGGGGTTATTGATGTACATCACTAGGAGATAAAGTTTTCCAAGTATGGTTGCTGTAGGCCCAGGAGTATTCCATATACAAGCTTGAGTAAAAACCGTAAACAAGGGGAGATAGCTAAGTAATCCAATGATAAAAGTAGGTCAAGGTCAAATATAGGTCAGGGATTATTGATGTACATCACTAGGAGATGAAGTTATCCAAGTATGGTTGATGTAGGCCCAGAAGTATTCCATATACAAGCTTGACTATAAACATTAACCAAGTAATTCAAGGTTAAATGTAGGTGAAGTTGTAGGTGAACACAAAGTTGCTGAGATTTTGTCACACAGAACTACGTGACACCCTGCTGTGTGATTCCCCCACCCAGCATTATTTCCCACATCCAGCTTCGTGATCCCCGCTGTGTGACTCCCCCACCCAGCATTATTTCCCACCCCCAGCTTCGTGATTCCCGCTGTGTGACTCCCCCACCCAGCATTATTTCCCACCCCAGCCTCGTGATTCCCGCTGTGTGACTCCGCCACCCAGCATTATTCCCACCCAAGCTTCGTGATCCCCTCTGTGTGACTCTCCCACCCAGCATTATTCCCCACCCCAGCCCCGCGATTCCCGTGATGGTCTGAGCGTGTACGCTTTAGAAAAGAGTTGCTCGTGTCCAGTCGTTCCCATAGTCGCCTATGTTAGTTAGTCTCGACTCGCATACATGTACTACACAAACTAACTGTTGATTTATATAGTCCTGTGTATCATCCCGGTACCATTATTGTTACCATGAATTGTCACCCTCATAGATGTACAGTTGTAGGTGTTGCATAATATTGTGTTTTATGTGTTTTATGTCTTAGCAAAATATCAGGTATTAATACTGAATTCGCTATTGTCGTTCTTTCATTGCCAAGCTAGTTATTCCCATTTTCATATCCCGATTCACGAGGGCCCGCTACCAACCCCCTGCGTGAACAGGAAACTATGATTTAGCCTACCCCGTCTTCTTGAAGGCAGACGCAACGAAGGGTCGTTACAGTATATACTAGATAAAGTGAACAGGAGCTCACGTATACCCTCGGCCGCTGCCTGATCTGACACATAAAAACTTTAATGCAAATATTGAAAAAACTTGAACACAAATTTCTAAGTAATTTAACCTTGACCTTGGACATGAAGGCCGCTTGGGTGTGGTATGGAATAACAATATGGATGAAGATAAGGAAGTAAATGAAGTTTGACGTCAATCCGACATAGCGTTACAGAGATAATGGGTATCAATACCCAAAAGCTTTAACGCAAATGTTACGGATGCAAATTTCTAAGTAATTTGACCTTGACCTTGAACATTAAGGCCGCATGTGTAACCAGGGTGTACTAGCATGGTTTTCTCTATTTTTCCGCAAAGACTTACCCTCTATGCACGAGATTCACCTGTCCGGTCCACCCGTTCTATAAGCTGTTGATAACAATGACCCCAGCCATTGTATGAACAGAATTCATACAAATCCTCCATCGTTTTCTCCATTTCTTTCCAAGCTGGCGATTGGAAAAAGTTGTGAATCGCAATTCGTAGCGGAACTATCTGACCATCCCTCGATGTGACGTAGCTGTTGAAGTAAAAAGCTGATCCCCAGAGGGATAGGTAGATTGATCCGCATAGGAACAATACAAACACTCGCTTTATAAAGTTTATTTTTCCCTTCGTGTTCGGCTTATCTGTGAACCATTCGCTATCCAAAGATGTCACGACGGCGGATACTAGCGGTACAAAGACGATGGACTGAAATGAAAGTTTGTTTGTTTGTTTATTGGTGTTTAACGGCCTATCAACAGCTAAGGTCATGTAAGGCCGGGCAAACGGGTTCGATCCCGTATTAACCTGCTGCATTGGGGGAAAATCCCAAAATCAGAACGGAATATTTACATCGAGAAAAAATATATTCAGCCCTGAAATTAGAATAACCTGACCTGGTGCCAGGTCCATACCACACCAGTCACTTCGCCCCTTCCCCTAAAATAGGATTACGAATAATCGTGATACTCACATAAGGGGTATAACCAGATTCAACTGTCACATACAAAATGCCAAAAACGTATGTGAGGGCCAAACCAGGTCTCCAGTCGGAATTCCGGTAAGGATGAACCCCGATCGTTAAATTACCCATCGCATGCTCCCACCTGCCACCCACTCTCAAATGTAAGGAATTGCAAGACCCGTCTACAATACTTCTGTACAAGGAAGCAATGGTATGAACACCCATGGCACAGACCTTTTACACATGATAATCTACTCGTACTTTGGCTACCCCATTGTGTATCTCTGAAAATGTATTTTTTAAGATCCCATTAAGAACTCGTCACTTATTGTTGGCGTATAAACACCGGAGGTAGACATATCGTCGCCGGGTCCTCACTAAGTAAATAATGGAAACAAAATCCGAGTTAGTGTAGCTCACATAACACGCTACATCTGAAAATAAGGCTTATAGCTATGAACTGGATCTTGTGATTTTTGCGACCAGTGTAGATCCCTGTGCATCCGCAGTCATATCAGGATCTATACTGTTAGTGTAGCTCACATATCACGCTACATCTGAAAATGAGGCCTATGACTGGAGAAACGGGGCTGATGGTTTGTGCGATCAGTGTACATCCAGATCAGTCTGATCAGGATCTGCACTGTTCGCAAGTCCATTAATAGAATATACTTCTAACAAAGAACATATATCGTTATCAGTGTAGATCCAGATCAGACTGGGCATCTGCACATTATGATCTGGAGATGCTCTGTTCGCCATTCCTTCAATGCAAATTAATTCTATCAAGGAATGTAGGTCATTATCAGGCTACACACATCGCTCCAGATAAGTGTTGTATCTAAAGAGTATTATACCCCCATATTTCAAATTCAATGCATATTTTACTTTTACAAATGCATTATTGATTGTCTTATTACACAGGGGACAAATGATAAAAAAAAAACATTTAAAAATTCACTTATTTGAGCTGCTTTTTGCAGCTAAAATAAGTAAATTTTCAACTTTATTACAGTATTTTCACTACTCAATTTTAAAATCAATGCATATTTTCACATTACTGTTGGTATTTTGTGCTCCCACTTTTGATAATCAATGCGTATTCTGCTAAAATAAGTGCGTAAAATACGCCAATAAGCACCTTATTTGGAACTCTGTAGACACATATCATATGTTTGCCAAATATCGGCAAAGGGATAAATAACCTATTGCAAAAATAACATGACAGAGGACCATCAGTTAAATGTATGTGTAAAATGTCAAGAAGTTCCGTAAAAGGAAGCAGGAATCGTAAAACATTTACCTCAACGTTAAGTTTGGGAACGTCCTAAAGCGTCGACCTTCACAATACCGGAGGGACGTCATGGATTTGGTCAAAGAATGATAGAGGACCATCAGAGGAATGCATGTTCCATATAAGGAAATAATTATAAGAGATTACCCCAAAGTCAATTTGTGACATGCATATGTACCCGTACATACATACGTACGGATGCATGGATACCAGTAACACTATTTATCAGGTAAACTTGACCGAATATGTACTGACTGATAACATATTGACCTGATGTAAAGATCCGGGTTACAACGAAGTGAAAACTGACTTTCTGTCCATAGATAAAGACGACATCTGTGGTCATTTTCGAGCATAACATGTTACCTGATAAATAGAATACCAGGCGACTGTCTTGATATCAAGTTTATCATTCCTACGAGTTTCCTAGCCTTGCCGGATAAACACGGTATCAAAAGACACTAATGTCTGTTTCACGAAAGCTGCCCAAATTTTACGGCTATATAAACAACTTGAAACAACCTATTTTTTTTTGGATAATGCTAAATTTTGTTCAAATTTAAGACCGAGCCTTCTTTTTATTTTATGAAATTTGGTCTATGGGGATTTAACATGGAGAAATTATTCTAATTTCAGAAATAATGGACCGATTTTCCAAATTTAACTTTTGTTTTCTTAGTTAGATCATCCCCAAGCTATCTAGGCAGGTTTCGGAGTCCATATCCAAAATTGTTCGTTTTCGGACTCCTCCCACAACTCCTGTACCTCCTTTCCACCAATGTCAAATTCCCATATACAACTCAATTTTTCGTAATAAAATCAATATTTGACTAAATTTCACGAAATAAAAAAAAGGCACATTCTTAAATTTTGATAAAATTCAATATTATCGAAAAAAATAATTGTTTTTGCATTCTTTATATGGCCGTAAAATTTGGGCAGGTTTTGTGAAACAGACAGTAGGCTGGTATTCTCTATATATCACGCCAGCCCCAGTTCTGATTTATTTAATGGTGTTCAACGGCCTGTCAACAGCTAAAGTCACTTTAGGATGCGTTCATTGAGTGGCATAAACAGTGTTACCATGTGTACTTACATACTGGCGGGGGCTTAAACAGTGGGGGGGGGGGGGCATACACAGTGTTACCATGGTTACTTACATACTAACGCACAGCTGGGTCCTAAGAAAACATACCAATGCAAAATAAATATTGTCACATGACTGCTGTTGACACAGCCGTGTTCTAACGTACAGACAATGCTCATTTTGGGGCCATGCCAACACCTACGTAATACATGTGTCTCATGACGTTACTAGAACGTGTCATTACGTCATCAGACCAGTTCAAAACGGTCACACCAACATTTTGAAATTGATGCTCCGATTACACGATATCTTCGACAGAAATGTAACAATAACATTCGACCATGTCCAGCCGTGGGTAAACGTTTGCCAAGGCACTCGGGAACTGTTTGAACAAACAGCCGGGCATGGTCGAACCTTATATTAGACAGGCCATGTGCTTTTGTACAAAGACTGATATTTTCAGGAAATGCCGTCGAAAGTTGAGGAAATCTATTCCGCATTAGGATTATATTCTGGATTTTGTCAACTTTTGACATCATTACTTCGGAGGACCAATTTATCCCGTCAACACTGTGCGTATGTGCCGTGAAACACGGTGCCGTGAAACATTTTTGATATCCAGTCAATACAATTTTTGCATTTTACAGCCATTTGTAGGTGTTGACGGGATAAATAGAATAGTAGGTTAGTGCCGTGAAAGGGAAAACATATCTGGCGCGGCACGGAAACGGGATGTGCTCGGCAGAGCCTCGCCCATCCCGTTTCCTGAGCCTTGCCAGATATTTTTTCCCATTCACGGCACTAACCTACTATTCTCTATATCCCCTCCTGCATATTGGCGAGGCAATAATAAACAGACCATCCGAGGTTCACGCAGCAACCAGGGTACTGCCGCTGCAGCTCCGAGTAGCGATGATGTAAACCTCGCCCTCTGATGTCCTATGTTTCCCACTAGATTTACTCCTACAAACAAACAAGGGCATCGTCAGAGCTCCAGATAAGCTGCGTAATTGCTTAAATACCCAACTAAAATTGCCAAAAACCTAATTTAAATCAGAAGTAGCGAGTATCAAAACGCAAGACAAAGTGTATGGTATCTTTATCATGCTGCAGAAAACAATAAACAGACCACACATATAGAATAGTTTTCTTATTTTCTTAGAAAACATATCTTCGTACAATTATAATGAGATTCCAAGACATGTTTTCATTTCGAAGCAAACTATTCAACAATTGCTGTCTGTTGCTGTGTAAACAGTAGGGTGATTTTATTTTACCGAATAAAAAATTTGAAATACCCAACTGTTTAAGAAATGATGGATTGACAATACTCAATTACTAATTCCTTATCTGGAACCTGGCATCGTTATCACTAAGCTGCATGTAATCCCCTCGCTGGCAGCCTTGAATTAAAACTTGAGGCTCACGGATACCCCCGGCCGCCGCCTGGACCAAGAAACAAAAACTGTAACGATAATATTACGGACGGATGGGCGGACCGAAATACGAAAATAATATACATGTCGACTTTGTATGCCGGTGTGGGTGGGGGTATTATGTCAAGAACATAATTTCTCAGTGACCTTGACCTCGGGTGTTCAGATGTGGTGGGCATGTGAAAGAAAGCATCATCCATAGGCGATCGCCGGGCAGTGTCTCGCCCACTGAACAGGGCAATCACCACGAAGGTCAAGGTCACCAAGGTCAAGGTCACAATATGAGGATATCTAAAAGTGAAGTTTGGTAATGATCCGACTAACAGATCCGGAGATATTCAACATTTGGACATACATCCGAAATTATTAACACGAAATTCAAGGTCACCAAGCTGATGGTCAGGGTCGGACAACGCCGGATTTGTGGGCGAGACAAAAATTAACACATTTGCCTTCCAAAAGCTTTGGAAATTGACTCCCCATGTTAAATTCCCATAGGAAAATCTTTTTTTCGCAATAAAATCAATATTTCATGGAATTTCATCATTTCATCATTTTTTTGGGGTGGGTGACTTTTTTGTTATTGATGAAAAAGTACTTACTAATAAATATTTTTTAGATTGAATGTGTCTAATGGCCAAATGTTCGTCGGCAGCAAAACGTGGAACAGGCAGTAGTCACACATCCCATAAGCCTCATTTCTCCAGTCAGAGACACATATATGTTAACGAAAGAAAATCCCCTCTACTGTGATCTTAATCTTTATGTTTTATTTGCCATTATCCTCATGAAAAACATGGTTTGACAGCACTTTAGAATCATTTCCAATGGAAATGATTCTAAAGTGCTGGCAAAACCATGTTTTTACTGAGAACGAATACAAAATATGTAACACCAGCAGACGACTGTTTCGGTTCCCGCCTTTTAAGGGATAACCTTGGGCAACAAGACAATATCTATCATGTTTATAGATAAAACAATGGATACATTGTCATTCATTAACATGTTGATATATTCATCATATGTGGCTGTGACCGCAAACATGGGTACGGAAGCCCATTAGGGCCACTTCACTTTTTTTTATTTCCATTTATTCAAGATCTCTTCTCGAATTTTCAAGATCTTTTCTTGCATTTTCAAGTTCTTTTCTTGAATTTTCGAGATCTTTTCTTGAATTTTCAATATACTTTCTTGAATTTTCGAGATCTGTTCTTGAATTTTCAAGTTCAATTTTCAAGTTCTTTTCTCGAATTTTCAAGATCTTTTCTTGAATTTTCAAGATCGTTTCTAATAAAGGATGTTTCAAGATATTTTCTTGAATTTTCGAGATTTTTTCTTGAATTTTCAAGATACTTTCTTGAATTTTCAAGATGTTTTCTTAAATTTTCAAGTTCTTTTCTTGAATTTTCAAAAGAAATTTTTAAGAAAAGATCTTGAAAATTCAAGAAAAGAACTTGAACATTCAAGAAAAGATCTCGAAAATTCAAGAAAGTAGCTTGAAAATTCAAGAAAAGATGTCGAAAATTCAAGAAAGTATATTGAAAATTCAAGAAAACATCTTGAATAAATGGAAATTAAAAAAAAGTGAAGTGACCACCGGGTATGGAAGGTGTTAGCGCCAATTCCCACCCTTAATTATGAGCCGAATGAAAAAAAGTGAAGTGACCATAATGGGCTTCCGTACATGGGGCTTATGAACAAATACGATCTTGAGGAGACGGCTCATCTGTTACTGTTTACATACAAACAACGCTATAAAGAGATGTAGCGTTGAAAGGGTTAAACTTGGGGACACATATCCTTTCGTCCATTCTTTAGATATGACATTTTTCGGGGAAATAAACATTCAATTAACATTCAATACCAGGCGTATTAATTGGCATTAATATACTTTTGTTTATATCAAACGTGAATTAGGATGTCTTGGTCAGGGGCGATAACCGTGTTTCCTTAAAAGGTTAACGGATACAACTATATTTATTCTCTATTTATTTTTTGATGGACAAAGATCATTGATATAAATATTTATTCAGATCGAAAATTTAATTGATATAAGAAAATTAAAAAAATATCCTGCATCATTTGCATATCAAATTAGTCTGATACAACCGCGAGTCTCTATCAGTAAATACAAACTTACCAAATTATTATGGGTAACTTGAAAAAAAATGGTTCTTGACAGCAAGTTTCCTTTCAGCTCTCCCTTGCCTTTGTTTTGGTATTTAAATATCATATAAACATGGTAACTAATGTGGCCCAACATCACCTTGATTCCCTGAAAACATTAGCAAGATATGTTCATCAAAAAAAAATGACAGCCCATAATATAGCTAAAAAAGCCGTTGCCCTCCTGACATTGGCGTGACATTTTAAACAAGAGGGCCATGATGGCCCTAATTCGCTCACCTGACTCCATGAACACCAGAGGAGAATGTGACATTGAGTTCATGTGTTTTAAAAAAATTGTGCTATTTTTAGATGGCGGTCATCTTGGATTAAGCAATGACTCTCATTTTACAAAATCTGAAAATGCTTCACCCAGCATCGGCCATGTGATTCCTAAGAAAAAGACGTTAACAATCTTGAATAAATGGACCATCATGGATGACATAATCATCCGATTCCGACAAATATTGCACCAGAGTGATCGCCTCATTGATACCTTCAATTTGATATATGACATGACCATATTCAGTCAAAAATAAAATTTGACCCCAATTTGACACCCCACCCCCACGGGCCACGCCCATTTTTGACCCCGGGGTCACCATTTTAACAACTTTCAAAGAGCAATGACATCGATCATTCCTACCAAGTTTCGTCGAAATCCGGCTAGCGGTTCATGAGAAGAAGATTTTTTAAGAATTTATGCTATTTTTAGATGGCGGCTATCTTGGATTAGCGATGACCTCCATTTTAACAAATCTGAAAATGCTTCACCCATGGACCATAACTTTTAAGTTTTGCCACCATGGGCCAAGCGGTTCATGTGAAGAAGAATTTTGAAATCTCTAATAAAAGAACGACCTTTTGACATTTCGGCGGCCATCTTGGATGACATAACAATCCGATTTGGACAAAAAAAAATGTACCAGAGTGATCGCCTCATTGATACCTTCGATTTGATATATAACATGACAATATTCGGTCAAAAATAAAATTTGACCTCACGGGCCACGCCCATTTTTGGCCCCGGGGTCACCATTTTAACAACTTTGAAAGAGCATTGTACATCGATCATTCCTACCAAGTTTCGTCGAAATCCGGCAAGCGGTTCATGAGAAGAAGATTTTTTAAGAATTTATGCTATTTTTAGACGGCGGCCATCTTGGATTAGCGATGACCTCCATTTTAACAAATCTGAAAAAGCTTCACACATGGACCATAACTTTTAAGTTTGGCTACCATGGGCCAAGCGGTTCATGTGAAGAAGAATTTTGAAATCTCTAATAAAAGAACGACATTTTTACCTTTCGGCGGGCGGCCATCTTGGATGACATAAAACAATCTGATTTCGACAGAAAATGCACCAGAGTGATCGCCTCATTGATACCTTCAATTTGATATATGACATGACCATATTCGGTCAAAAATAAAATTTGACCCCAATTTGACCCCACGGGCCACGCCCATTTTTGACCCCGGGGTCACCATTTTAACAACTTTCAAAGAGCAATGTACATCGATCATTCCTACCAAGTTTCGTCGAAATCCGGCAAGCGGTTCATGAGAAGAAGATTTTTTAAGAATTTATGCTATTTTTAGACGGCGGCCATCTTGGATTAGCGATGACCTCCATTTTAACAAATCTGAAAAGGCTTCACCCATGGACCATAACTTTTAAATTTGGCTACCATGGGCCAAGTGGTTCATGTGAAGAAGAATTTTGAAATCTCTAATAAAAGAACGACCTTTTGACCTTTCGGCGGCCATCTTGGATGACATAACAATCCGATTTCGACAAAAAATGCACCAGAGTGATCGCCTCATTGATACCTTCAATTTGGTATATGAAATGACCATATTCAGTCAAAAATAAAATTTGATCCCAATTTGACCCCACGGGCCACGCCCATTTTTAACCCCAGGGTCACCATTTTAACAACTTTGAGAGAGCAATGTACATCGATCATTCCTACCAAGTTTTGTCGAAATCCGGTTGGCGGTTCTTGAGAAGAAGATTTTTTAAGAATTTGTGCTATTTTTAGACGGCGGCCATCTTGGATTACGTAATGACGTCATTTTAACAATTTTGTAATCCCCCTACCTAAGGACCATGACCATGAAGTTTGGTGACCATAGGCCCAACGGTTACCGAGGAGAAGACGTTTGAAAATGTTCACGGACGACGAGACGACGACGGACGACGGACACATTGCGGTAACAATAGCTCACATGAGCTTCGCTCAGGTGAGCTAAAAAGGCAGTGCAATCAAAGCTGTTTTGAACAAAGCTGGGTATATTTATATACAATGGTTATGTTGTTTCAGGAACTTTAACACGTTATGTGCGTTGTATAACCAACATTGGGCCTGTCATTATGTTCCGAGACAACAATCATAATAATTTTAAAAGGTACATGAAAAATTTCAAAAATTCCAAAAAAATGTATATTTTGACAATGTTGAAATAATAGATATTCCGCACGATTAGACACGAACTATAGCATGTATTTTGATACTCCTACATGTTAGCTTTAACTTGAAACCATACTGTTTTTTTTTCATACGCAGACAGAAATGTGGGTTGCCTCAAACCAATGCAACCATCAATGTCAGGAGTTCAACATTTCATGTACAACATGTAGTCATTTTGTTATACATGGTTTTAAATGTGTTTTTCTGTCTCTTTTTCAAAATATCCGCACCTACAGACCAGAGAAACACTACTGTCTGTTTCACGAAACCTGTCCAAATTTTACGGCTATATAAACAATGCAAAAACATTATTTGTTTTATAATATTGAATTTAATTTTATCAAAATTTTAAGTATGAGCGTTCTTTTTATTTCATGAAATTTAGTAAAATATTGATTTTATTACAAAAATGTGTCTATGGGAATTTAACATGGGGGAAAATGAGGGAGGAGTAAAAAAAACGAAGAAAATTGGAATTTGACTCCGAAAACTGGCTAAATAGCTTGGAAATAATCTAACTAAGAAAAGAAAAGTTAAATTTTGAAAACCGGTCCAGTATTTCTGAAATTCAAAACATTTCCCCATGTTAAATCCACATAGACATCTTCACTCTGTGAAGATAGACAGTCTATGTGGAGTTAACATGGGAAAATTGTTTTTTCGCAATAAAATCAATATTTGACCAAATTTCACGAAATAAAAAGAAGGCTCATTCTTAAATTTTGCTCTAATTTAATATTATCGAAAAAAACATTGTTTTTGAATTGTTTATATAGCCGTACAATTTGGGCAGCTTTCGTGAAACAGACAGTACATGTATAGCGGGCATTCCCAACTAGTGCAATAGCTAAACTTACACACACACATGTTGTGCATTACATATGGGACTCCAACTCAAATGTTGGTGACTGTATTTTACTTACCAACCGCTGCGCCGAGCACAAGAAGCAGGATAGTGAGCAGATAGCCAATAATGTACCCCCTCAGCACCTTTCCGGGGACGGCCATGCGAAACAGGTCGGCAAATATCATGCCTGCAAGACATGTATCAACATTTAGCATAACTCTCGCTAACTCAAATTTTCCTTAAAGGCCCTGAACGGCTCAGTATTACAATTTTCCGATTTTTTCAAACACAAAAACATGTTTGGCAACTGATTTAGTACACAAAACTAACATATACTGCACCTAATTAGAAAAAATAACCTCTCAAAGAGATTTACATCTTAATCGCAATGTGAAGACAACAGAAACTTGTTTTGTGTACCACTCAGTGCAAAATGTCAATATTGACAATTTCATTTCCGTAACCCAACGGCTTCGGCTCGGAAGCGAGTCGATAAACTCCGGCTATCGGAATTCATCGGCCGCGAATCGGGTAGTTGATGAGTTGACCCGAGCGTCTATCGGAAAATCGATTGGGCTTTGAAACACACACCTGCTGTTTGTTTATCAACAACTATTGATATTTTCATCGACTACAAACTCATTTTTGTACCAAAATGGATGCAAACAGTTTCAAAGTGTGTGCAAGAAACCTGTTGGATTTATGTGTGGGAAAACCCAATAGGAGGCCAAATTCGGCAACTTGAGCCGTATAGGGGCTTTAACTCAAAGTATTTTCCTCAGTCCCCTGGGGGCCGTCTCACTAAACTTCGTACCACTAAAATGTTCGTAACTGCAAATTTAGGATCGTCTGGCAATTTAATTTGATGTATTTACACTTATTGAACATAGGCTGCCTATGCTCAATAAATGTAAATCCAATAATTGTTCACAAGAAAACATTGTTTATGTGAAATTTACAGACTATCATAAGTGTGCACTTACAAACATTTTAATCGTACGAAGTTTAGTGAAACGGCTCGTTGGACTTGTGAGTAAACGAGTGTAGACTGTACCTTAAGAGCACTCCAGCTGAATGTAATTTTACACCCTTACACCGCTACCTTATTTTTTTGTCGTCGGCTGTGTATTTTCTATTTTCCATTTGTATCATCAAAAACATGCGTTGACAGCACTTTAGAATAATTTACACCATGTTTTTATTGAGAAACTAAATAAGGCAATATATAAAAGCAGACATTGCTGTGTGTAGCGGTCTAAGGATTAACATGCTGAATACGAATTTATTACCAAAAGTGAGAGTACAAACTAATCGCCACAATTTGAAAATAATCATTGATTTTTAAATTTAGTAATGAAAATGCTTTAATACAGTTGAAAATTCATTTAGTTGAGATACACGAAGCAAATAGTGTTTGCTTTTTTTGCAACTCAAGTAAGTGAATTTCTTAAATTTGTTTAATAAGGACAACATCTATAAATCCATTTGTGAAGTAAAATATGCATGAATTTTATTTCATGAACAAAACTTATCTGGAGCTCTCGCTACAGTACATACATTTTTTTTTTTGCGTTCGCGACCGACCCATCCCCTCGATGTTCCTCAGCGCGGACATGTCACTGTAGTTCGCGGCGACGATTAATCGCGGTGAAACCAGCGATGCCCTAAGGGTGTTTCGGGGTGACGGTCACGTGTATCAGTGTGACGTCTGCATACATTACAGGTACATATGCAGGCACGGTTTTCGTACCAATGTACGGTATTGAATGTTATTTTTCACGTCACCTTTTGTATCGTATAAGTATATAAAATACATACAGCTACATGCACCGCAAAACCCGCATATTTATTGCTTTGCCTCAAGCGATGTAGCGACGAATATTGCCGCAATCGCTCACAAAACTTCCCGTGGCCATTTGCGGCATAACGAAAAACCGCGCGTGATTCCGTGCTGCAAAATATTCTGCGGCGTTTTACGACAGAATGACACGGCAAAATGCGACGAATCACTGTGTTGCTACTTTGTACATGGTTTGATTGAATGGAGTTGACCGTATCGATTTCCATCACGTTACACGCTGGAGTTCAGCCGAATAAACGTAGAATCTATAATTCAAATTTAGAGATTCGTTCTTTCCCGTTCGCAACCTTAAAATTCATTTATATGTCACGAAAGAACGATAATTAATGTTCCTCCAAGGTTTTTTTTTCGCCGACGTGTGTTCACCATCTAAGGGATGCTAATTTTCTTTTCTTCGTAGACGCAGTGTAGAAACAAATTCTGTTTCTTCTTGTCTACGGCTACGGTTACTGTGTATTACTACAGTATTATAATCACATTTTGCAATCGATGATTGATTGATATTGATTTATTTTATGTAAATTAACGTTTTCATCTCATTGCGTCGACAGGCCAAGAAACCTCTAACTTTAGACAAATAAATGCACGTTCCTTCACGGGGGTGGGGTTATGACATTTAAGGTTCTTAATTATCTTTTCTACGCGGCATATAAATGAACCAGAGTGCCGTAATACGCCCGTCGAAAATGGGCCAGACAGCGAAGATGCAGAAATGTGAAGCTGTCACCAAGGCAATAAACATTAATGATATATAAGACGGATATAACTTAGAATGTCATCAGCAAGCAAGCATCAGGCCTAATAGAATTATGGCGGATATTACCTTCCATACTCTCGCGCTTGTTTGTAATCGTTGTAAAATAAATAAAGTTTAAAACCACAACCCATCCCTTGTAAACAAAGGAAAGAAATTCCCATAACAAGCGACCATACGTACTTCGATGACGTGAGCGACTACATAGCGTGGTTTTTGGTATGTTCGTTTCCGCCGAATTCTAAAGGCCCGTCACACTTTGCATGTGAAACTGGATTACTGACTGATGATTGTAAACACCATCAGGTGTGCAGCTAGACCGAAAATGATAATGTGCTAGTTGGTGATGGGTGGGTCTCGCCGCCCGCTTTTGGAAATACGATTTGCCCATGCATGTGTAGACAGCATGCGTGTTGGATTTGCGTTCTACGTACGTACATGCATATAAAGCATGCTTGTTCGAATTGCGTTCTACGTACGTACATGTATGCACAAAACTCAATTTCAACACGCATGCATTCTACACACACATAATGACACGAACAAACGTATTTCCAAAAGCGGAAGGCTACAACGTGAAAAGGCCGAGGCGAAAACGCGACATCGCGGTCTCGAACACACGAGATAGCCATGCGAAAGCGCGAGAATGAATACAATATAATCTCACGTTTTCGCCTGGCGATTTGTCTCGCGTTTTCGCGATCTTGTGTATAGGTTGTCGATGCGATGCAGTAACCAATAATATATGTTGTTTTTTTTTGCTCAATAAACGTGTATTGTGGCAGCATGTTTTGTCAAATTATGTCTTTGTTGTCAAGAAATATAGATGTTTATCCACATTTGTTCTATTTCTTGACAAAAACATGTTTTTGCAGCACATGAGAATTGTCTCCTAAGTCAATGCTTACGTGTCATATTAGGGACATGTGGCAACCTCGCGCTTTCGACGAAAACGCGAAATTCTATCATATTCAATCTCGCGTTTTGCAAACTCGCTGCGCTATCTCGCGTTTTTGCTTCGCGATCTGTCATGCATGTTGGAATTGCGTTCTACATGCATGAGCAAAACTAATCCTAATTTTCTTTCTGTAACGCAGTGATAGTCGCCCCAAGTGACAGACAGAACATTTAGGTTAGAACAAAACTTATTTTCAAAAGTGGAAGGCGACATCGCGAAAACGCGAGACCATTCTCATTATTTTAGGAAACGATAATTATGTTTTTTTATTGTTGATAAATGTATTTTGAGTATGCACGTGTCGCATCCCCACCCCTGCGTACGGGCCTGTTGACACATGTGTCGCAATTAAATCAATCAACCAAATTAAGAAAATATTTCTACAATTTGACAAACATTGATATCATTGTGTCTAAGCAGTCAACGCCATAAATCCTGTGCATATAGAATAGCGATATCGCATTATGTTCGACTCTTACTACATATAATGTACAGCGAATGCACACGTGTACACACACACACACACACAGACACACGCACGCACGCATGCACGCACGCACACACGCGCGCGCACTTAATTCATTGTTTCTCGTACAAACAAAACAAATTATTTTGCAAATGTACTGTACACATGTACATGCATTTATCTGTACAGGTAGATACGTAATCGCGGTAATCCCCCGTGAACGACCACGGCGAATCACCGCGATAGCGTCACAATTTGTATTATGTAGATCCTGATCAGCTATAACTATTGAAGTTAACTTAGCACATGTGTGCACTATATTCTATTAAATTACAGTGTAGTTCCTGATCAGAAGTAACCTTTATTTAACATACATATGTAATTTAAAATGTGTAGATCCTGATCAGCTATGAGTCACAACACAACAGTGTAAATCATGATCAACACCACTAAAATAACTCAGTTTTTTTCTCTCAGCACATTTGCGATTGAAACAATATATTTCCTCATAAAGTGTACAGTTATGTTGTGGTAAGTTTATTTATGGTTACATGTAAGGTAAAAGCATAAGATAATTACAACATGTAAAATATAATTACAGGCAATGCATGAATATGATAATTAAAATAACGGAGTTGGAGTATGTTAAAACAATATAGTTCCATTGCATACACAGTTTAAAAATAGCTAGAACGATATAAATGCGTCATGTAAAAATAAGAAACGTATTCCCCGCCAGACCTCAACGAGGCCCTAGCAAGGGAATAACAACTACTTTAATCTAGAACGCGACCACGGAGACTAAAATGTGCAAAAAATATTTAAAAATCGTAAAGAAAACCAGTTAAAATATCCCTCTTAAAATGGTGAAGGCCAGCTTCAAAGTAAGTAAACCCGCTTTCCCAAATATGTTAGGACAAGCAATTACTATAACATTTGTTGAAACAAAACATCTAAAATTTGCATATGTTAATATAATTTGCACATAGATACAATTGTGGCGTAATGTATGTACAAGTTGTCACAGGGCTGATAATATTTGTTAGCTTGATAACATTTTTAATGATATGTCTTTATTTGAAACGACTCTTAGATAACGTTGTTTGTCCGCATATCAGGATCGGCGGGCAACCTGATGAAATTTGGTTGGAATGGGAATAGACGGAGGAAAGGACGTGGGTGGGGTGGCCCCACCAATGTGTAGTTGTGATGTCGTGGTGCCAGGCGGCGGGCGAGAAAACCAGATGCAAGCGCCGAAGACAGCCGGGGCCTGCGGGATTTCGAAACCCGGACCTCAAGCCGCCACAGTATTGCCAGTGACCCTCGCCAAAATGTCGGACGGACTAAGTATAGCCCTATGGCGGCTAGTCACCCCGAGCGTAGCTGCCGGATCCGACCGGCGTAAGCACAGGCACACCCACGCCCGCCACCCGACTCACAGGACACACAAAAAGATTGATTTTAAAGGTCTTCTTAGTATAATGGACCCCACACTCTCAATACCCAATTCCATATGCAGATCAGGGCGTGTAGGTTTTTAGATATTGTCTCCCATTCTGCAGTCCACCAGATACGCGGCGATCGCCCGATATACGGAGCGTCGTACCGCCTCCCTGGGGCACAGGATGGAGGACAATATCATTGGAGTCTGCAGTCCGACAAGATTCCTCGCCTAAGTTTATCCCGCTGCATATCGAACTCCGGACAGAGAAGAAGGTGGGCGGATGTAACCGGTGTTTTACATGTTTTACAGTCAGCTGGAATGTTTTTCATAATTGCACCAAAGAAGCCAGGAAGTAGCGTAATATTAAATTTCAGTCGAGTGATACTTTTGTCCAATTTATTGTTTTCATTGTGTATTTCTGGAGGTTTTAATCTGACAGAGGGTGCCAAAAATGTTTTCTGTATCTGATAATTGGAGTCTACTTCTTTCTGCCATTTCTGAATAATGTTTTACCGAATAATAGAGTAAACCTCTGTCGGGGATAATCCAACCCTGGTGTCAATGCCCGGATATGAGAGGGTTGCCTTTGCCAGACTGTCTGCCGCTTCGTTTCCATAAATTCCTACGTGAGCTGGGATCCATTCAAGTTTAATGTCCAGGCCTTGTTTAAGTGCAATGCTATACGTATGCCAAATGTCGAATACTAAATCTGGCCTAGAACGGGAGATGTAATTTTTGATAGCTTGTAAACCACTGAGAGAGTCGGTGAATATAACAGAAAACAGTGGTTCATGTTCAATCACCCAGTTAATTGCTCTAATAATTCCAACGAGTTCAGCTGTCAAGATTGATGTTTGGTCCGTTATTCTAAACTGTTTGTTAATTTTGAGCGACGGAATCGAAAACGCAGCTGATACTCTCTTTGAGATTGGGTCTTTTGAGCCGTCAGTAAATATCTGCAGTCTATGTTTGTAATTTTGATCAATCATTTCCAAGGCTGCAGACTGGATCAAATGCGTGGGGTCCTTCTTAGAAAGTTTGTCTGATACGGACATAGACGTCGGCGGTGTGAGTATGGTCCATTGAGGAACTGGAGGTTTTCGAAAGTCAGCAAAAGTTGTTCCCCCAAGTCCATACTCCATGACAAGTCTGTCAACGGTCAGCCCAAACGATGCCCATTGTGGGTAACGCTTGTTCTCTCCCACCAATTCCGGGTCATCGAACTTCCGCCATACCGGGTTTCCTCCTGCCGGGTCGGACTGCCCTGGGACACCCGGAGGGTAGTTATGTTTTCACCCTCCGGGACAGACTGAATGAATGTTTCCCAGGGAACCCATATACCCGCCCTGGTCTGAGTTCGTGCCCAATACCTAAGTGTTTGTTCTTCTCTTCTAAGACTGACTGAGAGGTAGTGTCCCCGCCTCCATGCATAAGATGCTGACATGTGTACAAGGGAGAGCTCCTACGGCTATCCTGAATGCTTTTCCCTGAATAACGTCCAGTCGAGACAGTTGGATCTTACTGGCACTTTGATAGGCCTGAGCACCGTAGTCTAACTGTGACTGGATGAGTGATTTATAGAGCAGCAGAAGAGAGTGCTTATTGCACCCAAATTTGGTACCTTTTACTGCTCGCATCAAATTAAGTCCCTTTAGGCATTTCTGTTCTAAGTGGTCAAAGTGGTGCTTAAATGTCATTCTATTATCCAAATACATGACCAGAAATTTCACCACTTGTACAGTTAGACGTTTCGTGTGGAATATATATACAATGTCGCAGCAGAAATGTAATTAATTAATATGTGAACATTTTTCACAATCATTTATTTAATTATATGACAAAAGTATCTTTAAGTATCTTTAACTGATATGTTAAATAAATGTATATAATTAAGTTATTATTAACACAATTACTGTGATTTTTAGTCATTGTCATCACATACCTGTGTTTAATCTTAATGGTAATTGACACTATTAATTAATCACGTAATCAATCATCATTCTGCCAATTAGTATGATTTATTTGATCTTGTCCGATACTGGACACATGTTAAAATTTTTAATTTATAATTAAATATGTGTGTAATGCAACTTTAATCCCAGCTGTATGTGACAAAGGTTTTCGGGGCGGGTATGTGTACCACGAGGACATGGGGGCCGTGATTATTATACCATGACTTCTATTGAATGGAGGTGATGCTTGGAATTTGTTCATTTAAAAGAAGACAAAAAACAAAACATTCACGTGCATTCGTGGCCTGTGCTGATCCAGCTCTGACTGACATCTGTGCAGCCCGGACTGTATCGCCACTGATCACATGCACGACAGGTGTTTTTGGGTCGGATTATTATTATTATAATAATAGTAATAACCCGCATTCACATATGCCAGGTTGAGTAAATTGACAATTGTTTGCAAATTTCTCAATTATAAATGTTAATTCATTTTAGTAGTTTGTGGACCCCGTCTCGCCGTGGCGCATCGCCTGCCTACATGAGCTTTATAGACGTCACCATGCTTAGCACTTATCATGCATGCCTTGTTTGTTTCTTATTCCACCTGCGTGTGGACTGAAACTCTCTTTTGCGAAAATAAACGATTTGTTCTAGTAATCCCAACATACAGGTAAGTCGAAGGTGTGAAAGTCAAATGTTGGGAAAGTGAGACAGTCTAGACAGACCAACAAATCAAAATGTTGTGAAAGTGAGATACAACCTTTAAATACGTTATGACCGCGGTGGCACAGTGACAAAATACCACAATAAAGCAAAGTACTGAAATATGTTATCTCCATAAAAACTGATCAGTTGAGGAACTAGAGACTGAAAGTTGAATATTTTTCCCAATCATCATCCAGAGGCAAATGCACAGTGATGGTGCAAACCCATTACCACCCGTACGTTTTCTCGAGAATAAATTACTTTTTGAAACTCCTTAGGCTATTATACAGGGATTCTCCAGATTATCGGACACAAATGGCAGTGATTCTTAACATAGCAGTTACGGGCATCAACTTTTCACAGAACAATCCTCGGTTCTTGCTTTCTCAGCTCATGTAAACTATTCAGCAAACTGTGCCATCTTTCTCACTTAAAATTGGGTCAGCTGATCAGTCGTAAGATTGCCTCAAAATTAACATTGACAATCAGTTATCCGGACAAACGTATACTATAGAGGATATTTGTTTTCTTCAGTGTAAGATCGAATTTTATTTCATCGAGTGGACGAAAAATGTTGGATTTTCACGAGTGAAAATCCGACATTTTTCGTCCACTCGATGAAATAAAATCGATCTTACACTGAAGAAAACAAATATTCTATTTCTTTTATGACTATATAACGCCCCTTTTACCGATTTTTGCATTATTTAATTATTTTATGTTCCCGCTAGATACCTCTAGTTTCAGGCGTAACCCGTGGGGTGCCTCAAATTCCAATTTCTCTTTGACACGCCGTATTACAAAGTAGTTACATTTTTGTGGAGGAGATTTATGACTAACAGAACTATCCCGTGTCTATAGAAGATACTAATTCATATTAATATGATAAACTGAATACGCTTTAACATAAATTAACAACAAAAAAACCACCATGGCAACAGCAAAGTGCGGAATAATATATTACATGAATACATAATCATGAATATATAATGAGGCGAGAAAACGGAAAGTGCCGCCATCCTGTGTTATGTTCATTCCAACTAACGAGAATAGTGTCACAACAAGTTGTTTAACAGTGTTTTGAACATAATTTGATGCCTGCACACATTCCCTATTCACTGTCGCTGTAGTGCATTAGTCTTTGACAAGGATCACAGACGAGGAATGAAGTGGATAATCATATCGTGTTACGAAAACTGATGTCGCCATAATTTTTAGAAACAACGGTCAGGATTCGTGGTATTTTTTTTGGATTGCGACTGGTTCGAAAACGTGAAGCTAACATTTCCGTTGAACGTTGGATGAAAAAAAAATAATCCTGGAGAGATGAGAGACTGGTTGGCGCCTTGATTAATAATAATATTCATTCGTGCGACATGTGTAAAGTAGGTGGGTGGGGTATGTTTTTTCAGATGTTAATTCTCAAGTTGCTTTTCATTACTTTTGCTCTCTGTGTAGCACTCTGTTTCGATTTGTCAAACTGAAATTACTGGTATGTGGACAACTCTCGGTGTTTTATCTTTCTTTTTGAGACATCCTGTCAAAATGTAGTTGCGAGTATGGTTGCATTCTACTCCTGTACCATCCGTAGGCTGAGTTACGATTCCACTCATATGCCTTCTCTGCAGAATAGCGAATCGGATCTGATTCGCACTTTAGCAGTTAAGTGTGACATATTATTTTCGGAATTTCCATCTGAAAAAATATTAATATTATAAAAGTAATACAGTAGTATATAAGAGTCACAATGATACCACCATCACCTATGGAAGGTGCCAGCTACGCGCGGCACCTTCCACAGCATGATGGTGGTATCATTTGTGACTCTTATATACTACTACCGCGAGACCATATATTTATGACATGAGAAGATACACCCTATTAGAGATAAAAATCCCTATGTTATACTCAGTTATATATATATAACAATCTGTCATACTTTTATTACGAATAAAATAACAACTGACACCCTATTAAAGATAAGAATCTATAAGTTATACTCAGTATTTTACACCAATCTGTCACAAATATAAACTGACACCCTATTAAAGACAAGTTATCCATAAGTTATACTAAATATACACAATCAATGTCATATATTTATTACGAATAAAATATAAACTAACACCCTATTGAAGATAAAAAATCTATTGGTTATACTCAGTATAATGCCTACCATAAAGCAAATGAGAGAGCAAGCTAAGAAGAGTTGGGGAATTCCCTAAGAGGTTTGAGACTCAAGAAAGATATAGCAGATAGGATAAGTGACGCGCGAGCCGTCGTCTACGAGGAGAGGCTGCGGCGTGTTCGGTTTCGACCGGACGACTGCCCGCCGACCCGAAAAAACGCTCCGAGAAATTGGAGAACGAGACGAGGCCAGTCTGCGCGCCACCGCTTACGCGCAGCGTGTAAAAGAAGATCCCAGCGCACGTAGAAAACCCCACCCCTACAAGGCGTACTACAATAAGATTTATCAAGAGTTGGTGGGGAGACCTCCCAAGAAGAGGAGAGATATCGCCAGAGCTTTGGTGGAGGAGGGTCCCAGGATTCTCGCCGAAGAAGCCGAAGTTAGAAATGGGAAAGTTGATAGGGGTAGGAGGAAGATAGTATGGATCTTCGAGAGGGGGATAGACGGGGAGATCGCTAATCGTATAATGAATAAAATTCGCCCAGAGATGACCACGGCATGTTACCTGAGGTATTCGTGCTCGTATCGTATTAGGAACATAGAGACCAACGCTACTATGATCTATCACAAACAATCAAAGGGCAGTCCGTGGATAAACGAGATCGCCAAAGCCGAGAGTTGGATATCCGATAGAGAGAAAGGTCGAATGGACATCGACAAAGTCGATAGACCAAACACAAAATGGACCTTCGTTCGTTGGATATCGGTCGAGGTGAAGATGATCATCGACGCGCAACAACTTCTCATGGGAGCGGGAAAACTCCCAGACTGGTTAAGACAGAAAAAGGGAATGTATTCCGTCGACACGTACGACGACTACTTGTGTCTGTTTAGGTGCATAGCCATCCAACGTGGAGAGAGACCAGACCGCTGTTGTGAGAAGGCACGAGCTCTGGCTCGCGAATATCTCGGGCACGATAACGGACCGGGTAGCCAGGGAATTCCCCTGGACGATATTAAGAAGGTCGAAGAGCGCTTCAAGCTGGGTATTCGCGTGTACGAGCCCACCGCCGATGGAGTGTGGTACCTCATGAAGGTTCCGGCAAATTACGACGCGGTTGGGGGGAAGACAATGACGATAGGAATGTTTGGATGTCACTCGTTCCTCATAACGAACCTCCGCAAGATGACGAACGAGTACGGGTGCACCGGATGTCAACAACGGTTCACAAAGTCGTGTAACATGCACAGGCACGCGACCACCTGCATGGGTGGGAAGACCGTGGTGACATGTCCAGGTAAGAGGGTAGAGAGACCACAGTCGGCCTACGAGAAGGCGTTCTATCCTAAGGGGTCAGCGAGTGCGAGGTCGATTCAATGGTTGAGCAGAGAAGAGGAGAGGATGGGAAAGCACATACATCACGCCAACTGCGGTCACGGTGGTGAGAGGTGGGTGGCCGGTGATCCGGTCGACGGTTACTGTCACGAGACCGAGACCGTGTTTCAGTTTCACGGATGCTACTGGCACGGGTGTCCGAGGCATTGCATGAGAGTAACGCGAGATCGCTGTACAAGAGGACGAAAATTCAAGACGCCAAGATAAGGAAGGCGGGTTACGAGCTGGTGGTGATGTGGGAGTGCGAGTGGTTGAATGATAATTTTGATAAAATTAATACCTACTATCCACAATCGCCACGCGAGGAGGAGACGACTCTATACCCTCACCAGATAGTCTACGACTTTGAGGCGTATCTCGACAAGTCAAAAAGCACGCGACCCACCAAAGACCTGACCTTCGAGGTGGAGCACGTTCCTATATCGGTGTCGTTGGGGGATACGATGCATGAAGGGATCACACACATCTGCGAACGAGATCCCGACACGCTAGTCGAGAAGTTCGTGACCGAGCTGCAGATGAGAGGCAAGACAATCAGGGAGGGGGTTAGGAAGAATTATCTGCCGGCCGACATAGATATGTTATCGAAGTCTCAGCAAGCAAAGATTATCTCATGGATTGACCAAGTCCCGGTGGTGGGGTTCAACTGTAGCAGGTACGACCTGAACCTCATCAAGCAGTACTTTGTAGAGAAGTTGGCGGCCACCGTGAATAAGGTGATGGTCGGAAAGAGAGCCAGCACGACGATGTTTCTGTTTACCCCGGAGTTTAAATTTCTCGACATCATCCAGTATCGGGACCCGGTACCACGTACGACCGGTGGGTTAAGGCGTACGACTGTAAAACGGTAAAGTCTCACTTTCCGTACGAGTGGTTCGATAGCGCGGACAAGCTCGACCATCCGGTGCTGCCAGACTATCCCGAGTGGTACTCGAAGTTGAAGGGTGAGTTCCTACTGTCGTTGTCCGAGTGGAAAGAGTGTAAGAAGGTATTCCGATAAAAGAGGATGAAGACGTTCAAGGAATGGTTGCAACACTACAACGACTTGGATGTAGGACCGCTCCTGGAGGCTCTGAATAAAATGACGGAGTTCTACAGGGGAAGAGGCGTGGACATACTCAAGGATGCTGTGTCTCTACCCGGTGTTTCCCTTCAGTACCTACTCCGCGGGTCGATCGATGGGAAGGCGGACACGCCCGAGCTGTGGTCACCGAAGTCTGAAACTTACGAGATGATGAAGCAGGGATTGGTCGGTGGTCCGTCCATAGTATTCTCCAGATACGCCGAGGCTGGAAGGTCGACGATCAGGGGTCAGGTGGGGAGTCGGGAGGAGAAGATGTGCAAGGCGGTGCTGGGGTACGATGCCAATGCTCTGCACCTATCTACTCTATCGAAGGACATGCCGTGGTGAGGAGCAGATATGGACGTGTGACGACCCGGAAAGACAGTCGTATATAGACCGTTTCGTGAGGAAGGTCAGGAGTGAAAAGTGGTTCGGATTTGCGGAGTTGGATATAGAGGTTCCGGAAACGTTGAGAGACAAGTTCTCGGAAATGTACCGCTGTTCGTTAATCGAGAAGTCGATGAGAGAGGGTTCCGCAGCACATGAAGGACTACCTGGCCGGGACTGGGAGGAATAGAGTCGAAGGGCAGAGAAAGCTCGTGGGGGCAATGTCCGCCAAGAAGATGATAATATACTCACCGCTGCTAAAGTGGTATCTGGAGCATGGTCTGATCGTCAAGGCGGTGCATAGGGTGATAGACTACACGCCCGGCAAACCGTTTCAATGGTTCGTTAAAGAGGTCACCGCTGCTAGACGGACGGGGTCGTCGACAAGAGCAAGGCGGTGTTGGCGGAGATATTCAAACTGGTTGGCAACGCGTGTTGTGGCAAACTGATAGAGGCGCAAGAGAGACACCTGAACACCACATATACGAAGGATGAGAAGACTGTCGATCGGGCACTGAGGTCGGCGTGGTTCGAAGACCTGGATGAGATTGGGGAGGCTTACGAGATATCGAGCAGGAAGACTCGAGTGGTGATCAACAGACCGTTTCAGTGTGGCATAGCGGTCTAACCAGTTGGCCAAGCTCCGGATGCTGGAGTTCTACTACGATTTCTTGGACAAGTACGTGGATCGCGGAGATTTCGAACTGATACAGATGGACACTGACAGCATGTACTTCGCGCTGTCGGAAAAGACGCTGGCGGCGGTCGTGAGAAAGAATATGAAGAGAAAGTTTAATAAGGAGAAGACCGAGTGGTTGACGTGGGACGTGTGGAGCAACAGAACTCCTGGACTGTTCAAGCTGGAATTCGAAGGGGATAGAGCCATCGCTCTGTGTAGCAAGTGTTACTACGTGAGCGGTGATGGAAAATCTAAGCACCCGGCCAAGGGGATGTCGAAGAGATCTAACGATCTGACTTGGGGGAGGTATAAGAGTACTCTCGAAGGGGGTAGGGATATGGCGCAGAACAGGGGATTCCGAATGATTAACGGGGTGATGAAGACGTACTGTCAACAAAAATTAGGACTCTCGGCGTACTACGACAAGAGGAGAGTGATGGAAGACGGGTTACACACCGAGCCTATAGGATAGGTAAAAAAAAGAACTCTGAGAGAGAATACTAAAGACTCTGACGATCCGGGGGTAGCTGGGTGTCAGAAGGCACCGCGAGAAGTTCTTCGCGAACAAAACAAACCCTCGAGATGGCCCATCATCCAAATAGTAGAGCACGGGCTCATCGGGCTTGGTAATATATCGATCTAGATGATATACATTGAGAGACCACACGGGATCAGTCGCGCGGCGGCTGCACCTTCGAGCTCTCCAGGTTGATAGAGGTACCGGACGTCAATATCTGATGGAAGCCGTTGCTCCTCTAACCAACGGGTCGCCCGCGCGAGACGGCAGATGGCTCGCTCGTCACCCTTTTAAACTTGATGCATCTACAGGCTTCTTACCTATCTATGGTCACCTCTCCGTTCAGTGCGGAGACCACGGCGGGCAGTCTGGCCACCCACTCGGTCGATCGCGAATGAGGGGTCTACAAGTTCTTTAGCGTATTGGTGTCCGAAACAGTCTCTCAGCCATGGTTCGATTGAAGCGTTCCACGATCCCCTGGTCCGGTGGATGTTGACGCGGCCGCGTCTGACAGAAAACGTCGTGCTTAGACAATAGATGAGAGACCGCACCCATGAACTCGCGGCCGGGATCGACCTGGAGAAGATTCGGCCATTTGAAGAGGACTCCTCTTATATATTCGGGAGAGAGCCTCGGCCACCTCCTTAGACTCTTTAGTGGCCAACGGCTCAGCCCCCTTATAACGACTCGCTACGTCAACGACTGTCAGCGCGTACTTGTACGTCTTACGACCGACGCGATCGTGAGAGAAACAGGAGATCCGCTTGGTGAACTTGGTTCGGTACCGGCACGTCGAATTTCGGCGCGGAATATTGTGAGGCGCGGGTAAATAGATCTGCCAGATGGCCTGCTTCTTGAGCCATTCCTTGACAGCGTTTTCTGAAACCTTGGTCGCCGCCGCGAGGTTCTTGATGGCAGCGAGTCCCTTCCAGTAGCCACGGGGGCTATAGTACGCGTTCGCTAGCTTGCGCGTTAGGCGAACCGATAGTTTGGTATTAAGTTTGCGCGTGTTCATCGTATGCGATGTATTCTAATATATCGGACAATCTCCAACATGTCCTCGCCAGATCGTCCGGTAACTGCGTCGATAATAATAAACCTGTGTTGGAAGTACAATCGCGATTGTGGGTTAAGTTCTGAAGGAACTTGGGAAAATCTAATCCCCCAGGATTGGTGGAGGAATCTAACATCCGCTTTGCGAAAAGGGTGGCCGCTTTTTCGTCCTCCGCCCGCCCACTCTCGAGAGAATCTCGGGCCAGACGAATCATACCCTTTGCACCAACCATGCTGTGTTTAAGGGCAGTGTAGCCTACATCAATCATAGCAAAATAAAGTTCGTCAACTGACATCGTTCAATTAATATATATATAATATATATAATAATAAAATTTAAAAATAAATAAGACCTCGAATCGATAGTAAGCCGACGAGCCCCCCACCACACCCATTCCCCACGACATGAACGCGATCTCGCGGTCTTTTTGGGACTCTGACGGTACATAGAAATCTGAAAGTTGGGGCTCGCGATCCAGCGGCGCGAGACTTTTGTGCGGATATGCCAGCCCGTACTCGTGGTTGGCTTCTTCAACGTTCTGAAAAGTTTGCGCGGCGTGATTTTCGCGGCGAAGCTCTTCATTGACCCAGTCCAGATGGGCGGTTCGTTTTTTCGACCACGCTTCATTTGCGATATTGAGTTGTTCTACAGCTAAATCGTGACGCTTACGCTCCTCATCCACGTTCGAGCTTCTCATTTTAGAGAATAAAAAGTTGCTACCGCTGAACGCCAATGCGTTTACGAGCGCACCACCTACTATTACTGCGATTGAAGCCATTTATTTCCATATATTAAATGGTAGAATTCCAGCTTTAACTAGATAATCTCGGGTCCAAACTGCGGCCGCTACATCTAAGGTCGCGAGCTCTACGTCTCTCGCAGTAAAGTCCAATTTGGGAGCGGATCCTCCTAGGGCCATCTTTGATAGTCGAGCATACCCGATACTGAAACCCGATATCACCACGGCGTGATAAAGCGCATTCACTAACATTTTTACCATCTTGTTCAGCCATTATAATTATTGCATATAAAAGGGGTCGCGATCAATGTTTAAATGGGGCGCATCCAATCGCGATTGGTGTTTCGTAACTTTCTTCTGAACACTGGCTTGTTGTTTTTTCGATAATGTGGGGTATTTCCACACGCACAGGGCACCAACAACTGCCAGACCACCACCAACAACCCAACTCCAATTCACGAATTTGGGTTCAATCAGATTCACCCAACTCCAACGGCAGTTGGTATTGGGTGACAAATTCAAAGAATTTGGGTGTGCTTCCAATTAGTGAATTGGGGGTGTACTCAACTCTGTCTTCAGATGTTTTGCTGTCTCCGTCCCCAATTGCAACGACTGTTTAGCCTCTCGAAGCTCGGCGAGTATTTTATCTTGTTTAACTTTTCGGGTGGCAGCCGCCGCCCGCCCAGCTGCCTGTCTTTTGGGATTTTTTATATGCGGTATGTCATCCAGTGGCGGAGTAACACTCGGGTTCGATTGGGTTGGAGCAATCGGGTTCAACTCCGTCACTCTCGCGGGTGTGTCTTGTGTCATCATTTTCAAAATTATATTTTGTATTAATATTAGGGCTTATAGTTCGTGGGCATATATGTCCAAATTGACAGTGTTTACCCGTGGTCAACGCGGTTGTCAGCGGAGCTAAGTACATTCCAAACTTGTAATAAATTGAGCAGCAGGCTGTTCTAAGAGTGTGACCTATAAAAGGGTCAGTCTCTAGATCGTCAATCAATCGCGGTGTTTGGTATGGGGAGAAGTATACTAACGGCGGTTGCGTACAAATGAATAGCCGCCGATCAGAGAGTTTTTGTCATCTCCGCTCCCAATTTGGATTCGTATCGCGCATACATTTTATCGATCTCCGCATCTGACATCTTATCCACCTGAAAAACTGAGAGACGCCTACCGAGATAATGCTCCGATTGTCCCCCAGCAACCAGCGCAGCTAGCCGCTCTCGTCGAGCCGCATTTTCATTTTCATTCGGAGTCGTTGCACTCAACCCAATACCAACCGCCGTTGGAGTTGGAGTTGATTCCGATTGCTCTGTCAGATCATTATCTATGTTGGCAGTCGGAGTTGAGGTTTCTTCCATTAGCTGATCGAGAAGTTCGTCGCAGTTCATTTTTCTTAAAATTAATTTAACTATTCTAACAAGTCTCATCACTTTAACATATTGCCAAGCGCACCACCCGATACTTATGATCACCATTATGCTCGCAACAAAGCTCGCAGCGGAGCACCAAATTGTTAACATTGTTAACCATTGTTCAGCATTTGTTCAACATTTGTTAAGCATTTGTTCAGCATTTGTTCAGCATTGTTCAGCAATTGCTAAGCATTGTTAAGTATTGTTAAGCATTGTTCAGTAATTGCTAATTAATTATAAAATTAATTGATAACTTCGTAAGTAGTTGGTTGATCAGTCTTTAGCAAAAGCTTGGCGTGCTTAGTTTCCGAAAGCATCTGTCGAACCTCCAGGCGCTTGGGATAACGTCGTTCTCTCGAAGACAGTCATCGAATGAGTCTCGGTCCTTGCAGTGAAAGAGGGCGACCCATTTCGTTTGCTCGCGCAGATCCTTGAGGACGGCGTTGTACTTTTGAGTGGATATCCATACGCTTTGCCTAGCATGGCGGCCAGAAAATGCGAGCTCGGAGAGCATGTCCTTCTTTTTGGTCATCGCCGCCTTGGCCGAGCAATCGTCAATCACGTATAGGGTGGGCTCACCCTGGTTTTTAATTTTTGGTATAAACCACGCAGCCAATCGTGAAGTCTATCACCGGGTCAATAACGTATACCTCAGGGTCGGTCCATATCCACGGGCGCCGCTGATAAGTATCGTTGTGCCGCACAGTGCGACACAGGATCACAATGTGACGAAAGGCATCGCGGTAGGAGCCCTCGAGCAAGTCTAGGATGAAAACCGTTTTTCCACATCCTGTCTGCCCACATATTATGGCAGAGTGGGCATCTCCAATCGTGAATGAATTGGTATTGATTGCTAATTTTCTTAATTAATTCTTTAGAATTATCAAATTTATTAATTAATAAATCGTTAGAATGATTGCTAATTTTCTTAAAATTAATTAATAAATCGTTAGATTTAGTAGAGTGCTGAGACGTATCGGCCATCTTCGATGTTCAGTTGTGCGTCAGTAATCATATATAAGTACACGTTCAATGCGCCATTTCCATCCGCCTCTTTGGTTATCTGGATCGTCACACCCTCGCTAGCGTTCTCAACTTGGCGTCCGCTACCGTGTATTTGGTCGTCGTCGCTGGCTCGCATGTCTAACCATAACGCGTATTTGGTATTCAGAAACTCCGCGAGGGAGACGGCCGAGAGATGCAGGTCTTTGGCAACCGCGGCAACCTCCGGGGAGCGCTTGGAGCCGGCAGCAAACTGCTTTCTTACTTCGTCCCACTGCTGGTGCGCGCGAAGACCCGCGCTGTAGAGTTGATTGGGTACTCCCTCGATCGTCACCTCTACCTTCGTGATTTTGGGGTTATAGAATTTGTCAGTTTTTCTAACACCGAACGCGAACCGAGCCTCCTTGAACAGCATCAGTATACCTTTCATCGAGCGGGCGGGTACGTTGACGTTAATATTCCACAATGTGTCGCTTTTGTCTTTCGTCATCTTGCGATGGCGAAGAACTCGGTCATAAAGTATGGCAACGCGCCCGGCGTACTGGGTTCTGATCAATTGCGCGAGTTCGGGCATCGTGACCATGTCGTACTCCAGCGAAACATTACCGATCGTATACGTCGATAACTGGTCGCTGGCTATGAGAACTCGTCCGTAGTCGTTGAACGTTAGTTCGTATTCGAGGCGGTCAGCCAAAGCACTCTGATAGTAGGGCATGTGACTCTCCAGCAACTCAAAGTCGAGCGGGATGTAGAAGCGGTTGCCGTATGCGCCCGCGACCGCGTTGTCGCTCGCGTTGTTATCTACCTTGTTAGCAGCCCCGATTCTAAGTTTGGTTACGTTCTTATATTTGCTGGTGTCAATACCCTGATAGACAGCGTTTTCGCGCTCTTGCGCCGTCTTCCACAGGTCCTGATAGCAAAGGTAGACGTTGCTGTCGTCGATCGACATCACCTCATTACCAGAAATCTTTATCATGGTCTTCTTGACGATGGCGCGACCAAGGTTCTGAACGACGGTTCGGTCCGCGTCCGTCGACGTCAGCGAAATAGTGAAAGCGAGGCGAACAGTACCCGGCACAATGACGTCGTTAGCTCCGAGGTTGGGGAAGCGGATCAAGAGCTGCTGGTTCTGGTCGATCGTCGATGGGTTGTTCGTAATAACGACACTCTGTCTCACGCCTTTTGCCCCGAGGGGCTCACGCAGTCTGTGGTATGGATTGAGTTTACGACCGTATTGACTCGAAGACATAATTTAGTGAATCTATATTAAACCCGTATGGTTTTGTCTTTAATACATAATTAATTTTAAGAAATTATAAATATGGCTGATTACGATATTGACATGGATGAAATCGGCAGAGACGATTACGTCGATGCGGATGATGATGATATAGATGATTATAATGACGACGCCCTTGATTACAGCCTCCAGTTCCAATCCAATCGGGAATTAGGTGGCGCTACCAGCAGCGTTGGTCAAAGTCGGGAATTACTTGAGGGAGCCGTAGACGACTACTACAACAGTTTGGCAAAAAAAGATCTGGTCACATCTGTCGGTCGCGACTACTCCAAATTCGAATTGACTCTGGACGGTAAGTTGCGACTAAAATCATCAGATATACCAATCATCAACACGAGGACCGGTAAACCCCTAGCGCTGGGCACTGTTGCAGGACACCGGTGCGGTGGCCAAATCGTAAAGAACGAACTAGGATTCACGGATTGGAAGAAGAATAAGAAGATTGCTTTGAGGGCCGCAGCTATAAGGGCCATTAACAGCCTAGAAGCGGCGGCCGCCTCGATAGAAACTATCGAGCTCAGCGATCTCAGCGAGGTCCCTCAAGTGGCCACCGACGTTATTAACGCGGTGGAGACCACGTTCAGCGAAAACGAAATACTGAACCTCGAACAAGGGTCTAACGATGACCCACCGTTACCTCTTCGCGAACTCCAGGGACTCGATAAGGTTATGCAAACGGTCCGGGGCGAACTGGTCAATAACCTCTCCAAACTCTCGGTGTTGGATGAACATATCGCGCTAGAAGAAAGAAAACTGGAGGAAGCTGGTGGCGATAGAGAATCTACAGAGCGGATCACCGAACGCCTGCGGTCGTTGCGGGATCAAAGAGAAGCTCGCTTGGAGGCTGCATCTACTAACCGTGAGGCTCTCCGCACCCAAATAAGTCGGATCCGCGAAACAATCTCGAGGGTCCTGAACGAGGAGACGACACTCGGTGAGCGTCTTCGCACTCTGTTCAGAGAACAGGGCATCACGATAGCAAGCATCCTCGTTGCTATCAGCATGACTATATCGACCATAGTTCTAGCTTTCACTGGTGGTGCGGCGCCACCACCCGCGCCAGCACCAGCACCCGCACCAGCACCCGCGCCATCCGGTGGAGCTAAGGAGTGGGTAAAAAAACAACTAAAAGCCCTCGCCAGTCTCCTGGCTAAATTAGCCGAAAAGGCGGCTGCCGCACTACCTGGACTGATCGGAAGTATCGTTTCTTACTTGCTATCTATATTATCAAAAACGGCCGGATGGCTAGCCAAAAAATACTTGGGCTTTAATCGTGGCAATCGCCGGTCTCCTACTATTCTTCGCCAGAGAGTTCCTAAAACCAAAGCGTAAATAATCCGATCGCCACGAGGGCGACGACGAGCCCTCTAATTTCTCCTCCTCGTGTGTTGTGCTTCCAATTTAACATTGTTGATGATTCGTGTTTCAACATTGTTGATGGAACTTGATGGTGCATCCAATTTACTAATTGGGGGTACTGGGTTCGATTGTGTGAGGATGTGTATCCATTTTGTGTTTTGGGGGTACTGGGTTCGATTGTGTTGAGGGATGTGTATCCATTTTGTGTTTTGGGGGTTTTATGAAATCTTTTTCAAATTTATTTGAATTTACAACTCCGCGCCCGATCATTTTGGGGGCGCGCTTGATGATATCCGTGTTCACGTTACCGTTGTGACCGATTTTTTGATTGGCGGTGGCGATTACGATTTGATTATTGTAACCATCAACCAGGTCGTCTCGTAGTATCATATTGCTTGGCGCCATATAAAGACCTATTCCAAATACATAGTCCACTGGGGTGCTGGCAGTCTGCAAAACGTCTTGATAATTCTGGATCGCCTTCTCCAGGTCCACCTTAGCTTAGATGGCGTCCTCAACAAGTGCCAAGAACTGTTTTTGCGCGTCAAACGCCGTTCCGACTCCTATTATAGAACTGCGAGTTTGCTTCTGTGCGCCGAGGATGGTCCAAACGTATACGCGAATGGAGTCGTTGAGGCGGGTAACACCGGCCTGCGTAAACCCTAGACCGTCGTCCAATATAAAGGTTTCTATACCCTTATGCACGTTTTCGTCTTGTAAAATATAATCGACGTGAGCTATTTTTGGTGCATTATACCAGCAGTAATCGTAATTACACTGTCTCTTTGTACTAACTTCAGACCCGAATGTCATTTTATTTACTACATAATCGGTGGCGGTCCAATTTTTAGAACCTCTAACTGGGTTCACAACACGATTTGAATAGTAGAAACCAAAGGTTACATCTGGGGTGGCATACTTCGTGCTTGCACCGTAGTCTAGACCACTGAGATAAACAGTACCTAAACCTCCGGTGTCTGAAAATGTTTTCTGTCTCCAATCCGAATCTTTTGAAACTTTAAATTCGTCACATATCCGTTCGAACTCCTTACGGTTGTATGTGTTGGAAATGGGATTCCACCCGTCGTCTTGAGGTAGTGGAGTACCTAGTTCTTTGAGAATCCTCCTAATGGTATATACACATGAAAGTTGTAGACGCTACTGCTTAACATGCTGTTACGGTCTGCTATGTGGTCTCTGAAAGAGACGCCACACCCGGTTGTGGCACACCACACGGCAAAATTTAGTTGGTTCTGCCAGAACTGCATAAGATTGTTGTTCCAGTTTGTTATGACATCCTGTGTAATGGTTTTAGGAAGTCTGTACTTTTCAAACATGTTAGTGAAATTTGTTTCGAAACCCATGCCCAAACTAGCTCTTATTGTGGGGTGCACAAGCTCACCAATGGTGTTCTTTTGCTTGCATTTACCTCCGACCGCGTACTTTGCATTAGAATTAAAGCTAAATGCTTTGGTATCAATTGAAAGATATTATTATGTTTGCTACTATCACTAATGTTCAAAAACGGAGTTGTGAACTTCAAAAGTCAATCGACAACTGCTGCGGAAAACGTCGGTTAGGCCTTAGATCAATCACGTTCACGGTTGGATGGCAGAATGTGGGGAAGAGCGAAGGGTTTTACTATGTGAAGGATGGACAACAATTCGGTGTAAAGCTGCCTCACGGACTGTGGGGAATAAGACAGCTCAAAGATTTTGTCAACTCAGAGCTGGACGGTATAATCAACCTCACAGTATCGAATGCTACCGGGCTCTCAACAATGACCATCAGCACTGATAATAAGGTAGTGGTCTCCCCGGGGTTGGGTATTCAACTCGTTTTAGAGAGACATACTCCTCGAACAAAGGAGTGTTTTACCCCGGGTGAGTACGTCGGTGATAACCCGGTGGACTTCGCCTTCACGAAAACTCTCAGGGTGCACCTGGATCGGGTGAACACATCGTACAACACGGTAGACGGCACTCCCAGCACATTACTGAAACCGTGCAAGCCAGCGACTGTTTCTATGGTGAGACTGTGACCTTAGATTTCCCACACCCCGAGATGAAAGTTTTGGAATCGGGACATATCCACGAATTTACGGTCTCTATTCTCGATGATCAAGCGAGAAAGTTGAAAAACGATTACCCGATTTCGGTAGTTCTCGAAATTTCTAATTGAGTATAGGTGCCCAATATTATAATTAATTTTATTATGAGTATATACGGACCAGGTAGTTCTTCGATTGGGTGACAAATTCAAAGAATTTGGAACCGGCAGAAGGTGGATTCATCCCGACAGAGGGCGACTTTTTAACTACTGGAAAAACCAAGGCCTTGATAAATAAAACTATATCGAAGGTCACAAACGGGATTCACAGGAGTATATCAGATGTTAGAGTAGAAGTGCTGACGGCGACTGCACAAATTGAGGGAGTCCGAACGGATATTGAGAAAGATCAGGCGGCTTATGAGGTGTTGCGCTCAGAGGACTCTCTCATCAGAGAAACGGAACTAAACGAACTAGGTAAAAAAATAACGAAATTTCGAAAAGAGAGCAGGTCGGATATTGATAAAGTCCGAGAAGACCACCAGGCGGCCCTTACGGAGGGTTATGATACGTTGCGCTTAGAGGACTCTCTCATTAGAGAAGCGGCACTTACCGAACTAGACAAAAACATAACTAAATTTCGAAAAGAGGCCACGTCGGGTATTGAGAAAGCCCGAGAAGACCACCAGGCGGACCTTACGGAGGCTTATGAGGTGTTGCGCTCAGAGGAATCTCTCGTCAGAGAAGCGGCGGTTGCCGAACTAGATAAAAAAATAACCAAATTTCGAAAAGAGACACGGTCGGGTATTGAGAAAGTCCGAGAAGACCACCAGTCGAACCTTGCGGAGGCTTATAATGCGTTGCGCTTAGAGGACTCTCTCAACAGAGAAGCTACACTTACCGAACTAGACGGGAAAATAGCGAATATCTGAAAGAGACCAGTCGGGGGTTGAGGGGGGTCCGAGAAGACCACAAGGAGGCCATTGCGGAGGCTTATGGGGCGTTGCGCTCAGAGGACTCTCTCAACAGAGAAGCGGCACTTACCGAACTAGACAAAAAAATAACCAAATTTCGAAAAGAGGCCCGGTTGGGGGTTGAGGGGGTACGAACGGGTATTGAGAAAGCCCGAGAAGACCACCAGGCGGACCTTACGGAGGTTTATAGGGTGTTGCGCTCAGAGGACTCTCTCATCATGAGAAGCGGTGGTTGGTGAACTAGATGGAAAAATAACCGAATTTCAAAAAGAGGCCCGGTCGGGTGTTGAGAAAGCCCGAGAAGATCACCAGGCAGCCCTTGCGAAGGCTTATGAGGTGTTTGCGCTCAGAAGGACTCTCTCATCAGAGAAGCGGCGGTTGCTGAACTAGACGGGAAACAAAATAACCGAATTTCAAAAAGAGGCCCGGTGGTCGGGTGTTGAGAAAGCCCTAAAAGGCCACCAGGCGACCATTACGGAGGCTTATGATGCGTTGTGCTTAGAGGACTCTCTCAGCAGAGAAGCGGCACTTACCGAACTAGATGGAAAGATAACCGAAGTTTCCGATAAACAGAAACATGATCGTATAGCCGCGACCAAAGCTCTTGAGGAGGCCTCTTATAATATTCGTACTGAGGCATATAACGCAAACAGTGCGCTTGCCGAATAGTGCGAACAATGAAAAACGCATAAAACGTGCCATAACAGTTTGGGCTGAGAAGCGGGCCCATTGGTTAAGGGGCACTATGAATATTCGTTCGGTGCCAAAGTGAGTAATAAATGTGGGGGATACACTATGACAGCCGCGGTGAAGTTATCCAAAATGGCGGTCTGCTCGGTTAATGGTAGTGGTAAACCTGTGGGCGCGGTCGCGATAAATATTGTAGTAGATGGGGAAGAACGGGGGGTTGGAGTCACTAAAATCTCTGGAGATAGTTCGACGGTGGTTTCGTTCTCCGGTTATGATCGAATTAGACTTTCCAAAGGTAGTGTTATTAACTTTGTTACGAAAATCGGTGACACAGAGAGTTCTTCCACTATTGTCTCGTTGTTAATTGAACTTATTTTGTAAATACTAATATATTGAAATAAATTTGTAAAATTTAAATATGAACGAATCAACGCTTCCAATTGTCAATATCACTCCATCAACACGGTGTACAATTAACGAAAGAAGTTCAGATTTTAGGTTGAATAATATCGTCGCTATGCAGGATATTTTAGTTAGAGAATATACAAATAGAAAAAGAAACGCTAAAAAATATAGCGCGCGGTGAACATGGCTGAAGTATCTAGCACGGCTCTAGCGAGTGTTTCTGTGTTGTTGTGTGGGGCGGGGACAGCTGCAACTATATCCACCATTATAACGGTTCCCGTAGCGGGGATTTTATGTGCGGTGTCGGCCGTTTCTTTTGGTTGTTGTGTATGGTAATTAGGGCGTCGGGTGGAAAACTCGAGAAAAAATGTAGAAAACATGATAGAATATCTGTTCTCGCCAGGTCTAAGAAAAATACCATCGACGTTATGGTGTCCAAAGCGTTGGCCGATAAGAAAATATCAAATTTAGAGTTTGAATCCGTGGTGGAAGAAATGGGGAGATATGAACAATTAAAAAATGATATAAGAATCAAAGAGCGCGCCACCATGCCCAAAATTGAGTGTACTGATTGGGATAAATTTAGGGAAAAACTTGGAGATAAAGTCGGAAGAAATGTTACAGCACCATTGTGATATTTTATAAAATAATTAATTTTATAATTAATTTAAAGAAAATTATAAAATTAATTATATTGGTGCATTAAACAATTTATTAATTAATTTTATGAAAATTATTAACAATTTAAAAAGAAAAAAAAAAAATAATTTTTTTTAGGTTCCACCGAGGCTCGAACCCGCGCCAGCAAAATCCTTCTGGGTCCACCCAGCTAAGCCTTCGCTTAAATTTCTTCTATTTTTTTATTTTTTTCGGCTTAGCGAGGTGTGTTGCACTCACATCTCCTCCACCCCACCCATCATTGGACCGATGCCGCGGACCCCACCTCATCGTTACCTCCATCCGCTATAATGTGCAGAGCGGCCAGAGTGAATTACATGTTGCGAAACTTATCTCACTGTTGAGATATTAATGCCGGCGTCCCGACACCAAACTGTGTTTATTTCTCGTATATAAACTTAACAATCGATAGCCTGTTTACATACCATCGATAAGGCTATAAATAGCCGTGTGTGTAATATATATTACAGTGTGTTTATAAACTGTGTACACCACCTGTGTAAATCGATAGCCCGTTTACATACCATCGATAAGGCTATAAATAGCCGTGTGTGTAATATATATTACAGTGTGTTTATAAACTGTGTACACCACCTGTGTAAATCGATAGCCCGTTTACATACCATCGATAAGGCTATAAATAGCCGTGTGTGTAGTATATATTACAGTGTGTTTATGTTTCATCCCGGAAGACGTAATCGTGTAATCTCTCTATAAAATGGACACTTAATATACGTGTAAGGTAGGACACATAATTTGCATGTTTATAACACGTGTAAATGAAACATTGTCGTCTGCTTGTTGTTGTGATTACAAGATAAATGTATAAGCGATATCGTAGAAATGTACGTTCGTAAACGAATCGTTGGGTTTTAATAGCTTTATATAATACGCCTTAGTTTCATATCCGATACGCATTATCTGTCTTAATGTTCGTATTTGCCTCTTGTATAGTTGACATAATTGCCGGTATAATATTGTAAATGCAACGTTTTTGTCGGAGCGTAATAAATTACGCTGGTATTTCATATATTCGATATCGCCTAGTGTTCTCATTTTATAGAATTTATATACAGGATTATAACCCCCGTAAGCTTCGTAAACTTCTTCAACAGAGTCATTAAAAAATTTCAATTTAAATTGTGTTGTATTATCCATTTTCTCTTTTATAATGGTACTTGTTTTTTCTGTTCAATTTTATAATATTAATTTGATAATGTTTTTTACAGTGTTTTAATGTTGTAGAAACACCGTGACTTATTAGATCGATTCTATCTTTCTAACTGACTTTTCGATTTGAATTATTACTAAACGATAATACTTGCGAGCACGTAATCCCTTGTTAACCATTCGATGAGTAGCCTGAGTGCCACCACATGGTGGACATAGCAGTGACTCGGCTTTGGTCCCTACCCCACAATGTCGACATGGGCGAGGCGAAACGGAACCTCTTCGCATCCATGCACGGTGATGTTTGCAATATTCGTAAATACCGGTGCGAAAACATCTCTCGTGACTACCTGTCTTCAACCATGCACACTTAACTAGAACCATTATATTGTATATATATACTGAGTATAACATAGGGATTTTTATCTCTAATAGGGTGTATCTTCTCATGTCATAAATATATGGTCTCGCGGTAGTAGTATATAAGAGTCACAAATGATACCACCATCATGTTGTGGAAGGTGCCGCGCGTAGCTGGCACCTTCCATAGGTGATGGTGGTATCATTGTGACTCTTATATACTACTAATACATACTAATAATTCTGAAACAAATTTTACTATTGTATAAGGTTTAGACAATTATTTTTGGCCTTTACAAAAAATGGACCCCATCTTAACTTTTACGTGCTGGAATTTGGCTGCCGCTGACTGGATCACTTGTTGATAATAGCTTAAATTTACTTTATCAGGTCAGCTACATATATAAATTTATGTCATAAGTACTTGAATATGTTATTTTCATAATATTAACACTCATTTCAGTTCAAAACTATATACAATCTTTCACAATTAACTGCTAAAGTGCGAATCGGACCTGATTCGCTATTCTGCAGAGAAGGCCTATGAGTGAAATCATAACTGTGGCTACAGACGGTACGGGAGTAGATTGCAAGTTACGGTTCGCAACTAGTCAAATTGAAGATGTTTGTTTACTTATTGCTCTCTGAAAATAATGAAAGTTCACGATATATGTGGAGGTTATTTTCAACACTAGCATTCAAAGAGTTAAATTTGACATGCTTTTCTCTGACTACTGTAGTATAGAGATGTGACAGGGGAGAAATTCCACAGAGAGACTGGATTCCGATTGTATTACGTTTATTCCAAAATCCACACTGACAGGCAGTTGGCCCTAAATAAGGGTCAAGGGAGACAACCAGCTTATGTTGACGATCTGGCACCGGGTACTCGATTAGGGTTCGCAACGAATTAAACCACCGAACACTTCGAAAATATCGATGTTGTAAATTGAGGTATTCAGCCGGCGAACTTCCAAAAGCACGTTTTCTGAATTTTCACGGTTTGTAATCGCAACCTACCCATATTCTCGGCAAAATATGCTCATCCGGTCATTTGATTGGTTGAAAACTATGGACATGCAGTAAATATCAGTACTGTTATTGGAGTTGTAAAATACGAGGATTAAAGTTATGAACTAATGAATTAGCATAATTAAAGAAACTAGATTGACCTGTATTTTGAATTAACAGAGTGACTTTAGACACATTTTTGTATGAATTCACGATGTGTAACCGCAACATGAAAAGCGACCACTGTAAGATGCGGATACAAAAATACACTAAAATAATGTGTTAATTTTGCCATGATACATTTCTTCCCTGCTTCAGGTTGATGCCTCAGCAACCATCTCAATATCATACAAAATTGAAACATTATTGACATTCATAAAAACATGTCAATGACAGCATTGATCATTTACATGTACAATTAAACATGACATCAGTAGCACTGTCGTTAAAAAATACAATGAGACAGTGTTGTTCACATATCAAAAATCACACTAATAGTGTATTGCCGTGCATAGGAAGTAGCGAGAAACGCCCCATCTAATCGACCAGATGCAATGCAATTAATCATTACGTGTATTTCATCTGCTGACCACTTCATGTACTATATTTACTGTTTGAACGGACAAAGAACTTGTTAAATTATAAATAGAGAACTTTGCTGTTGTACAGAAATAACACTTTTCCTCTGAATTAACGAGAAAAAAACGCATGTGACATTTAGATGCCTTCGTTCTCCCTATGTCCACTGTTACAAAAGTCCTTCCAGCCAGTTTGAAGGGTTTGACCCAAAGAATTTCCCAATATTGCTATCGCTTGACTGAAATAATTAAAGTTAGGTTGTCGAGCAGGCGCAGTATTAACTGTTATTGACTTTCCAGTCACGGATGCTGAAAGCTTTTGCTTAATAACATATTTTGGTACTCGGCTCGGATTTGAATGCTTCCCAGCAGTGGAACGTTTAGTTCGCCTTATCGGTGGTAAGTCTTGCTCTATCTCGGACTCTGTTTCTGTTACCTTACCTGGAGTTGCAATTGAGTCCCCATCCGACTCTGAATCTAGCTGTATGACAGTATTCTCAGTTGTCTTACCTTCACAATCATGAGTGGAAGTTTTAGTACCGCCTTCCTTACCTTCGGTATGTCCCTTCCCTGCTTTGCACAAAGTATGTGGTTCTTCCATCACACCGATTCCAATTTCCTTACCTGTAGAATCCGACTCCATTTCAGTGTCTACTGGCATACTTACTTTTACAGGACTACTCTTCCCTGCTTTGTCCAAAGCATGTGGTACGACAGCAACATCCATTGTTTTCTCTGCTGGCATTCCTACCTTTGGTTCAGTGTCAGAATGATCCCGGTAAATTTTCCAATCACCCTCTGAATCACTGCAGCTATTATCACTACTTTCATTGTTTTCAGCACTGTCATTGTGATTCACGTTATCTCCTGCTCCCTCTACAACACTACCTCCTAGTTCCTCCTCATCATGATCATTGTCTCTATCCACAACATCACTGTCGTCCTCACACAGCGGTCTTAAAAGGCTGTCATCAGCATTCTCTCCTCCACTATCTACCACGGTGTCCATTCCTACAAGCTGCCTAGCATCCAATATCTCTCTTCTTGTAACGGACTTTGTTGGGCCCGTATTATCCACTAATTGTATTCGGTACACTTTGTCGCTCATTTTTCCGACAACTTTGTATGGCGTTGAGATCCACGAATCTTGAATCTTGTTTCGCCCCAACGGATGATTTCGTAGCAATACCCTTGCACCCAACGGTAGCGGAACGTCCTTGGCACGTTTATCGTACTGCCTCACTCTGGATAAAGCCTTCTGTGACAGAGTAATTTTCGCCGCCTTACTAGCCTCTGTCATACGCTGATGATGCATCTCCAACCAGCCATCCACAGATTGTGGTTGATCCTGATTTGGTCTTTGGAGAATGTTATCTATCGGTAATCGTGGTTCACGACCAAAAAGAAGATAGAACGGTGATAAACCAGTTGATGCATGCGGTGTGACATTGTATATGTACACAAGCTCTGGTAAATACTCAGGCCATTTTCGTTTCTTCTCTGGTGCTAACGTCTTCAACCGATCATGCATGGTCCTGTTGAAGCGTTCACATTGCCCGTTACCCTCTGGATTATATGGCGTTGTCCTTGACTTTAATACACCATAAATGTGACACAATTCCTTCACAATGTTGCTTTCAAAGTTACGTCCCTGATCACTATGGATGCGATGCGGAACGCCATATCTCAGAAACCATTCATTCACTAGCACTTTAGCAACAGTCGATGCTTTCTGGTCACGCGTTGATACGGCAACAGTGAACTTCGTGAAGCTTGCATCAGTTTCTAGAATAAAGTCTTTGCTGAAATCGGGGTACCCTAAAATTGGCGCCTCGATCAAACATCCCTTCAGCTTGTCAAAAGCCAACTGATACTTCTCTGTCCATTTTTCAGCGAATGAACGTTTATCCATTATAACTGTCTTTTTCTTCCTTTTCTTGTCTTGTTTTGTCAACAATGCATGTAACGGTGCTACAATCTGTGAGAAACCCTTGACATACTTCTGATAATACCCGGTCAACCCCAAGAAAGAGCGTAATTCTTTTTCACATGTGGGTATCTTCCATTGTTCAATCGCTTCCGTCTTCTGCGGATCAGTGTTAATCCCATTCTCGGACACCACATGGCCTAAGAACTTCACCTCCTTCTTAAAGAAATGACACTTACTACCTTTCATTTTCAGTCCATGCTCTCGAAGTCGCCCAAAAACATAATCCAATCGTTTAATGTGTTCCTCAATGGACCCAGAAAATACCAATATATCATTAAGATATATGAGGAGCAGATGGAAGTTTGCTTCGGCCAAGCATGCCTCCATTAATCGTTGAAATGTGGCCGGACTATTACAGAGTCCCATCGGCATTCTTATGTACTCATAGAATCCACCTGTCCCTACTGTGAATGCTGTTTTAGCGCGATCACGTTCATCTATTGCTACCTGGTAGTAACATTGAGCAAGGTCGATAGAGCTAAAGTATTTAGCTCCATGTAATACCTCCAAAGCCTCATCGATACGTGGCAATGGGTATGCATCCTTGGTAGTCTTCTCATTCAACAACCTGTAGTCCACGCATAGTCTCAAACTGTTGTCTTTCTTCCTAACTAAGACCACTGGAGCAGCATAAGGGCCGATACTCTTCTGGATGACATTCTGTCGAAGAAGCTTCTTTATGTGCTCCCGAACTTCATCCATCTGGCATGGCGGAATCCGTCTATGTGGTAACCTGTTTGGAACTTCATCAACAGTTGCTATTCGGTGCTTTATCAAGTCGGTGAAACCTAAGTCGTCGTCATCTTGACAAAAGCAGTCCTTGTACTCGGAGAATAGACCAGCTGCTTGTCTTTCTTGCTCCTCAGTCAGCCTTACATTACCGATATCGATCTTGAATGGTAAGTCTTCCAGCTTGGTACAAAGCTCTTCTGGTGCTGTCTCGATCTTCATTTTTTCAACTCGCACCTGAATTTCAGTTGCCGTAACTTCCACATCACAGGAGGTAGGCATGCCACTCTGCTGTACAACGTCAACTGAGTGAGCTGTACCCAGTCTACTCTTTGGCTCAAGCCAAACATCTTCAGTTCCCAAGTTCACCACCCGAACCGAGACTCTACCATTCTGGACCTCACTGTAGGTATCCACAACAACAATGTTCTTAGGTAAAGACCCATTGTTTTCATGTATTGCCTGCACTGCAACCATGTACGTCTTGTTATGCTTATCTTGCCTGGTAGTTCCATATACCACCTGCATGGAACGTGCGGGAATCTTGATTGGCTGACTGCCAGAAGTCTTGACGAAACTAACCTTATCATCGTCAGTAGATACAGACATCTCATATAGAGGTAATATCCGTAACCACTCTGGAGACTCTGTCATTGACATTGCTTCCGTGTCCAGGCCCGTCGCATCCCGCATGATCTTGAAAAAAATTGCTTCCCAATATCCCTGGAACCTTTTCCTTACGACTGATCCCATGTTGATCAGTAGGGTCTCTAACAACTAACACACCAACCCCTGCAATTTTATGATTGGCCACTTCCACCTCAACCTCAACACACCCAATGTATGGGATATCCAGTTCATTGGCACCGGTCACCTTCATCCATTTTGTGACGTCGGTTAATTCTTTCTTCTTCGCAAGTTTCATGAAGAAACTCTCTGTCACTGTGGAGATCTGAGAGCCAGTGTCTAGCAAACATTTAATTTGCTGTCCATCAATTAGAGCATCAATCTCTGGGCATGTCCCGACAGCTCGATCAATAATAAGCTGCCTAGAGTCTGCTGGACGTTCGTCTCCCACCGTTTGACTCCTGACGGTGGGAGCTAACAGTTTAAACCTGGTGGATTGCTCCATCACTTGTTTGTTGGTTTGTTAACACTTCGTGCGCGCCATTTAGGCAATCTCTACTGAAGTGGCCATTTCCACCACAATTATAACATATAATGCCTCCACGATCTCTTCCTCTACCTGGCCTTCCTCGATAGTTTGATAGACCTCTAAACCCGGCTCTTCCTCTGAATTCATGTCGTCCACGAGATGTGTGTGATTCTGTTGGGTCGACCCTCGTGACCATTTGAGTAAGCATATCCAGCTGTTGCTGTTGTTTTTGCAGCAATTCTTGCTGGCTTTGTAGTAGCGAGAGCACATCTTTCTGTACACCGGTTGCCTTATCAGTGTCCTTTGTTGGCTTATGTGTCGTTCCAGATGAGTTTGGTTTCAGGATCATCTCCTCACTGATGACAGTATCCTGTTCGGACACATTCATGACCTTGCACTGTGAAGTGCCATCCCCATCATCCGACCACCTTAAAACCAGTTGTCTAAACTATCTGAATGAGATACCCTTATGTTCAAACATGAACCTACGCATTTCCCGTCTGTCTTAGTTGTGTGTCGACAACACCATCGGTGAACCGTTCCTTCAGCATTAAATCCCTATCACCTAATATGTCTTTGTCTTTCTTAAGAATTTTGTCAGTAAGTTTCATTAACACCAATGAGTATGTCTGTAGTGAATCATTCCTCTTCTGGCAACGTTGATAGAATCTCTGTTGTAATTGCCCTATCGTCTCAGCTTCTTGAAATGAGTTCTAATAATATCTAGTATTTTTGGAGCTGTATCTTTCTCCTTCTCTGATCTAAGTCGGACTTCGTCCTTGGCATGTCCATGTAGATGATCGAAGAGATACTCAACCTGGACATCGTTACCCGATATATTCTTCAAGTGATGGATGGCATCTTCGATCCACTCTTTGGCAGTGGGATCGGTATCCTTAATCGGCCGCCCAGCAAATTTGTCCAATTTCTGTGGATATAAAATGTTTTCCCAGCACTCTTGTAGCTCTCTACTAACGTCTTTGCAACTTCTCCACATCCTCCTTCAACTTATCAACATCCGCCATGATTATAGTTCTGAAAACACCGAGCTATTATGCAATACAACTTACACTACGATTAGCGCACACAATAAAATTATAGAATATATATCAATATTTTCACTGCAGATGGAGATGTGCCAAGTAAATTGCTAAGCAAAAGGAGTAGCGGGAAACATCCCGCGTAACAACCTCATACAAGCAATCACCATACTGGATTAACTTCGCAACAGCCTCACCTCAATATTATGCAGTACTGATTATTAATAATAGTGCATAATCGCCATTACTCGTTACAAATTTCTACAGTGAATAAACAAGGTGAATGAAAAAGGCGGCTATCTCTCCCTTTTCACTAATGTAGGTGAGACAATAAAATCAATAGCAATCACTGTAGATCCTAACAAGCAATCGTCGCATCCATACCTGAGCCAGTAATGGTACTGGGTGTACACCGTCACGTAACAGTTTACAATTCAAAGAGTAATAACCGTCCTTACCTTTTTGCTTACGATGGTTGAGGACATCTGATGCCAATTTTGGTGACACTGATTGTATACCTGTGCTTACATTCAAGGACCTGATGTGGGCATTTACAGTTGTTACCTGTTTTAATAGTGACTTATCCTGCTCCCTGTAGTCGTCCGTACTTACCAGACATTTACGAGAATTCCATTGTTCAATGGAAAAAGGGGGTACCTCAAGGAACACTAATCTCACCTGTTCGAAGAACTTACAATAGTCAATAAAATGTTGGTATTGTTTCTGTAAATGATCAACAATTAATTCTTCAGATGGATACCTCAGCTCAATCAACTATGTGGTCATTAACTTCTAACACAGACGGTAATTTTTGCTTGAAATAGGCAAGTTGAGACGCGGTGCTGGCACCACCTTTGAACCACCATAATATGTTAACACTATCGTCTTCAATATGCTCTTTGATGTATGATGCCTTACTGTCATTCAGAATGATTGCCAAACTACGTTGCTTCCGGTCTACATTAGGCTTAATTAGAGGTCTGCTAAAAAACTTCCTAAGTTTAGACTCAGTCATGTACGTAAAACTTCAGTTAACTTGCAACTACACTTAATTAATATCAAAATTAAATCATCACAATGGAAGTAAACAAGGTTCACAAATTGTCAAACGTATATGATTATTCCCGTCAAAATGTTAAATACTTAATTTCAAAACATAATTCTGAGATAAAAAAAAATCTACAACATACTGGTACTCATTTGTACTATGCTAACTTTTATACCCTACATTTCCAAAATCTGAATTTGCAAAAATCAAAATGCAAATGTCACATGAAAAATACAAATTTCAAAAATACAAGTTGACATAATACAAAATAAGAACCTGCAAATTTGAGTTACACGTGAAACCGACAGAGTGTCGTGAAAAAAAACCAGACAGACAGCGCCCACTGCTTTTAGAAAACTATATCTTTGAACACACAATATACATATCAGGTCTAGCAAGACATGCATTTTTACCGGTTCATGATACAAACACAATCGGCATTATTATACAGTCATAATTATAAATTTCAATCACACTGGACCAACGCGTTCTGGCTATACGTGCTCTCGACACATTCAGGATCTATACATCGAATGATGCCAGTACATGTAGTACGGACTAATGAACATAATCTGGACACATGAAATCACTTTTCATTACGACGTTATTCGTAAGCACTGTATATGAATCAACTGATATGCTGTCAAGCATCACATCGGTGGACTGGCTGCTTGTGACGACATGGAACGAGCGGTCGCCGACCCCACTGGAGGACTGGTTCAACTCCACGTCAACTGCCTTCAGTAACACCCTGCTCGCAGCGCCAAATGTGACAGGGGAGAAATTCCACAGAGAGACTGGATTCCGATTGTATTACGTTTATTCCAAAATCCACACTGACAGGCAGTTGGCCCTAAATAAGGGTCAAGGAAGACAACCAGTTTATGTTGACGATCTGGCACCGGGTACTCGATTAGGGTTCGCAACGAATTAAACCACCAAACACTTCGAAAATATCGATATTGTAAATTGAGGTATTCAGCCGGCGAACTTCCAAAAGCACGTTTTCTGAATTTTCACGGTGTGTAATCGCAACCTACACATATTCTCGGCAAAATATGCTCATCCGGTCATTTGATTGGTTGAAAACTATGGACATGCAGTAAATATCAGTACTGTTATTGGAAATGTAAAATACGAGGATTAAAGTTATGAACTAATGAATTAGTATAATTAAAGAAACTAGATTGACCTGTATTTTAAATTAACGGAGTGACTTTAGACACATTTTTGTATGAATTCACGATGTGCAACCGCAACATGAAAAGCGACCACTGTAAGATGCGGATACAAAAATACACTAAAATAATGTGTTCATTTTGCCATGCTACAGAGATTTAGAATAAATGACAGAATTCTGAAAAATATTTCAGTGTCGCTCTGGTGGATTACACCAGAAAATGTCAACGTTGTCGTACAGATTGCAAATGTCCGTTCTTGGGGCGACTGTTCTTTTGAATTTAAAGTAGAACAGTTGTGTCAAAAGCATAGATACAAGCACCTGATTCATCACGGAGAATTTCAAGATCAAGAATGAAGATTAACAATTCTAATGGAATTCCATGGATTACACAGAAAATGTCAACGTTGTCGTACATGTTGTAAATGTCCGTTCTTGGGGCGACTGTTCTTTTGAATATAAAGTAGAACACTTGTGTCGCAAGCATAGATACAAGCACCTGATTCAGCACGGAGACTTTCAAGATCAAGAATGAAGATTAACAATTCTAATGGAATTTCATGGATTACACAGAACATGTCAACATTGTCGTACAGGTTGCAAATGTCTGTTCTTGGGGCGACTGTTCTTTTGAATATAAAGTAGAAGAGTTATGTTACAAACATAGATACAAGCACCTGTTCACAGAGAATTTCAAGATCAAGAATGAAGAATGCTGGATATTTTAAGATATTCAATTCATCATGTTTTATTTGTTATTTTGATTACCATTACTCTTTTTTTACTAAACATGCTAAATGTTGGGTAATGGTGTTATATATTTGAGGGTCCTCATGTTTAATTCGTATCTATTTGCGAAAGCAAATTGTCCAGTTCCGCGATTTCCTCCTTCCTCCTTCGGTAGCAGATAACAAATGTTGCTCGGTGCGCGCATCCAGCAAGGGAGCTAATCGCAGGTGTGCAAGGGACATAATCATGCAACTACTAAAATTCATATAAGTACAATGGGCGGAGCCTAAGAAAGTAGTTTGGCAAAGCAGTGAGTTTTCGAAATCGATATTTCACGGGCGCATCTGGTATTTCACGGGTGTAAGATGGATTTAGATTTCACTGGTAAAACACGGTAATTCATGGATAGTCATAAAAGAAAGTCTTATAAACTTCTATTCTCACATTGACATCATAAGTTTATCGCCTGTAGACCAGTGTAAACAGCAATGTGTAGTTATGCAGAAAAATCAGTCTTTGGGCTATGATACAACATATAATTGTATCATAGCCCAAAGACCTTCAGCATTATACACGCACCTGCTATAATTTCCAATACCAAGTTGTTGTTCTGTGTATATAAAGGGGTGGAACTTAGAATGTGGTGTAACTAAAGGGGTGGAGCCTAATTTAATGAGATGCCGTGCAATAATTGCAGTGCGTGTATCTGAAACGTATGGGCACTTACACGCACTGCAATTATTGCACGGCTGTTCCTCTCAATGTCAACAGGAAATGTGCCAGACAACGCGTATATGACGATAGCAACGGCATTCACGACGTAAACATGGCAGGTGAAGGGACTTCCCCCCACCTGGCACTAGAATTCTGATTGGACCGTGCCATTTCCGTGGCAGGTCGAGCGATCAAAAACGGTTCCTTTCATTAATGAGCCGCGCCCACATAGAATTGCGCATGTGCCAATTTTCCATATATGCAAATGATACAAATCAGTTAGATCATAAAATTGCAAGTGTATTTGATTTAAACGAGGCCGTAAGGCCGAGTTTAATTGCACGTGCATTTGATTTAAACTCGGCCTTACGGCCTCGTTTAAATCAAATACACTTGCAATTTTATGATCTAACTATTACTAATATGTACTGTATGCAGCGAACGTCGGCAGTCCTACGCTTATCTTTGTCTTGCCTGATCATGATGTACACGCCTGCGTTAATTTTGCCAAAATTACCAACGTTTCTGAACATATATTGGAAATGTCAATTTGTAGCACAGCTCATGCTCATCCATTAATGTTATGATACATTTCGTAGGCGAATGATTGTAGCTAGACTAGACAATTGCTCAAGTATTTTAAAATAAAGAAATTGATAAATATTGACAGGATTACTGCAAGCAGTATTGTACTTGCATTGTACTAATAATATATGTACAGTTATTTCATGGTCAGTCGGGAACAGTAACAACAATTGCCCCAAGGTGCTGTGGATGACCAGATGCTCGGGCAATAGTGCATCGGGTCGTCCCCAGCACCGAGGGGGAATATGTTTTCACTGTGCAAGTTGCCCTGAGACCTACACGTAGGCAGAACATTCAAGCATAATCACGTTTAAACGATATAAGCCATGCATGTCCAATCGCTGGTAGAAAGCCCCATCTTGATAACATCTATCACAAAATATGACAGTCGTCAGTGAAGCGATGGCGACTCAAATCCAACGTCAGCCCGACGTCGAAACCCCGACGTCGAAACGACGTCGGATTACGACGTCGTACTGACGTTGTTTGCTTGTCGTAGTTCGTCGCGACACAAACACAACGTCGGGTTGACGTCGGAATCACGACGTCGGATCAACGTCCGTTTCCGATGTCGAATAGACCTCTGGTCCAGGTCGTGATTGGTATACACTAAAAGGTGAATCACTGTCAGTATATCTATCTCTACGTTAGCCTATAGATACGCCAATGGAAGAGCAGCTGATCTGATTTCCACACCACCTTAATTCAGTTTAACCTTTATTTGCAACATGTTTAGGCCTATGTAATTAATCATTTTATATCCTAGACGATTAATTTTGCGTGTAATGTATTTAGGTTGGGCTGGGCGTACGTGCAATTTCATTAACGTCGCAGAATTATAGGTCAAGATTCTCATGCGCGCGCGGAGTGTTGACAACTGGAATGCTTTATTAGCGTCCGTGTCAAATGTCACTGGACCTGGTTCCCGCGTTACTGCATAGCGGTAGCCACAGATACAGTAATACGCTGGTAAACAGCCGACCTGACTCGTTCGGAACTATCTCGGATCTTTTCGCCAAAGCGGAGGTCTGGTTAATCTATAATCCCCGAGGTTCTCCAATTGTGTTTAGGTTATCCCGCCATTTCCGTTTTCTCTTTGTGATTTTAATTTGAAATTGGGGAAAGATCGACGTAATTTGAAGAAGTTAACTTTCTTATGTAAGTATATTGATGCATGCGTGTCAGCTAACATGAGATCAATAACATTTTTAATACAAAAATACATGACAGCGCCGTGATCAGTTGATTCACGTTTCAATTCGTGAAATTATTTCGCCCCGTCTCACTTCGCACATTCTTATTCATGTGTTGTTGTCGCTATTTTATTCACCATTTACAAACTGCATGCATTATCATATAATTGTGCCTTTAATGGAGGTCTATGCGGTCGCGTTTTCTCAAAACTTGTAGTACAGCTATAGTAATTATAGATTTGGCATCGTTACATACTGTCTTTGTGAAACTATTCGCCTTAGATAATGGCGCATATACTCAAAGTTTATTCGAATTATACATCACACTGTATATGTACAGAGCCACCCAGGGGACGTAGAATTATATTTTTTTTTGTTAATTTGTTCCCACGAAATAACAATTCGTTCCCTCAATTTAGCAATTCGTTCCCACGAATTAACAATTTGTTCCCTCAATTTAACAAGTCGTTCCCACGAAATAACAATTCGTTCCCACGAGAACGAATTGTTAATTCGTGGGAACGAATTGTTCATTCCCTCAAATTAACAATTCGTTCCCTCGAATTAACAATTCGTTCCCACGATATAACAAATCGTTCCCACGAAGTAACAATTCGTTCTCGTGGGAATAAATTGTTAAATTGAGGGAACGCATTGTTATTTCGTAGGAACAAATTAATATAAAACAAATCTACGTCAACTGCGGGGCTCCGTACAAAGGAAGTATGCTGATTTATACACATTTATTGTTGGTGAAATTACTTTCTTACATGAGTGGCTATTTATAGAACGAATTTACAAGTTTCATAGGAAACGAGATTTGAAGCTGTAACGCTCATCGAACATGTATTCGGTAGCAGTCTACAACATATACATTAGGCCATACAAATAAGGACTTTGGCAGTCACAGGGTGTGCAGAATGTGCAGCGGGAGAACGGCTTTTTTTAAATATATATAATTTGTTTGTGTTTGAGATGTTCGGGTGTGATTTTATTTCAAGATGTCAGATGCATATTTGTGTGATTTTATTCATGCATATATGCATCTGGCAACTTGAAAAAAAATCAGAGACGAACATCTCAAACAAAAGGAAAATGTTATATAAAGCTACGTTAAACTCTTTAGATGTGAAAAATCACAAGATTTTTGTCAGACATGATTGGATTTAACATATTTTTTCATGGTAGTGTTTTTTATTGATCATGTGGCAAATTTATAGTACACTTTTATTCTCCATGACGATAAAATGCTAGACGCGCAGGGATTATTCAGACGCGGCGATATCTGAGAACCAAAGTACTTTTGATGGCCTAACGTATACTAGTGTATTATTATTATTAACCATTTTAACTATGGTTATCCTACCTTGTCTTTTTCACACTATTTTTGTAGTATTCCATTTATGACAAAAGACAATTCTAGATGAATAATAGTGGCAAATGCGGCAGATCCTGATGAGACGACGAGCCGTCTCATCTGGATATACATTGTTTGCACATGTTGGCTTATGGAGGTATACATCATGTAAGCGCTAATACTTAAAGATATGCAAACATTTGTATGCTTTCATAATTGTGTTGTTTTATGTATATTTCAGACAACGCTAAGACATACACATACGAGAGCAACACAGAAATGGAAGAGATTTTAGCCGATCGATCTTCCCAACGAGCCAATCTTATCGAACAATGAATGTTTGAAATCACGCTGGCATCCTTGGATACACTGAAACACAGTACGGCCATGGAAATACGTAAAGCGCAGAATGAGATGAAGAAACGATTGAAACGATTGAGACGATACAGAGACAGGCAGAGAGAAATTGTGAAAAGTAAACCGGATTCTAATAAGGATCCTCTCGAAGAACTGCTGAAGCGACGAATGAAGCACGATGCTAAGATGAAAAAGAATGAGAAACAAGCTCGCCCCAAGACATCGCCGGCGACGCTTCAGGATACGTACAATTCACGCATTCGTAGAACTGACGCGGACTCGGAACCCGAGGTGGAAGTGGACGATACGTTTATGGTTGACCATCGATGCACCAGTGGGGGCATTCGTATCCGCGGACACAGTTCCAGTTCTCCATGAAAAGATTACTTGACATTTCATTAGAATTGTCTCGTGAGACAATTCTAATAAAATGCCAAGGTATGTTTTTATCGCGAAATGATCGAATATTCAGCAATTTCCATCCGCATGATTGTCGTCTGCAGCAGGATAAGGGTTAAAGTGAACTAAGTCCCTGCTACATGATTCCATTGAGTAACGAATCGCACCATACATTTATGGCGAAAATATATGTGAAAGTATAATAAAATACATTTGCCAGCCAAAATTATGTGTTTATTACGGACCAGGTACCAAACCAGGATATTGATTAGTTCATCCAGAGTGAAACTGCAGATCAAGTAATCAATGCAAAATAAAGTTTTCTAGACGATAAAATCCGACATTGAATTGATGTCAGAACCATACGTTGGATAAAGGTCGTTTTCTGACGTCGGATAGACGTTGGATTATATTTGAAAATGAAAGTTTTTTAGACGTCGGATTACGTTGAAATGACGTCAGAATTAGACATATATACAACTTCGGATCCCGACGTACGTTCGACGTCGGATCCCGACGTCCGTTCGACGTATGATCCCGACGTCCATTCGACGTCGAACGGACGTCGGATTCTGAGGTCTAAACAACTTTCATTTTCGAACATAATCCGACGTCTATCCGACGTCGGAAACCGACGTCAGTCCGACGTCTATCTGACGTCGTGTGCCCACTGGGTGTCTGTTCCACGTTTTGCTGCCGACGAACTTTTGGCAATTAAACACATTAAATCCAAAACATATTTAAATGCAAGTAATTTTTTATCAATAACAAAAGAGTCACCCTCCCCAAAAAAAATGTATTTTATGAAATTCCGTAAAATATTGATTTTATTGCGAATAAACGATTTTCCTATTGGAATTCAACAAGGTGGCTAAAAATAGATATTTTTTTTATTTGTGGACCGATTTTTAAAATCTAACTTGTTTTCTTAGTTACATCATTTCCAAGCTATCTAGTCAGGTTTCGGAGTCAATTTCCGATTTTTTGACTCCTCCTCCAGGTCCTCCACCTCCTTTCCCCCCTTGTTAAATTACCATAGGAAAATGTTTTTAGGGCAGCGCCACCACCCCCCCCCCCCCCCCCCCCCCCCCCCCCCCCCCAATTAAGTATTTATGAAAATAATCAATAAAATATGACCATACTGTTCATGCTGTTCTTCATAAATGTCAATTTCCCCAACAAAATTAGTGTGTGAATATGTTTTTACCTATATAATTGACATGTTTATGACATTTTAATATGGCTTGGTAGAGCTCCAGATAAGCTGTGTATTTGCTTAAATACCCAATTAAAACTGCCAAAAACCCAATTGAAATCAGAAGTAGCGAGTATCAAAAAGCAATAACAATTTTGTGGTACCTTTATTATGCTGCAGAAAACAATAAACAGATTACCAATATAGCATATGTTTTTCTTATTTTCAATGAAAACACATTTTGGTATTTCGGTAGAATTGTCTCCAAAGAGAGACAATTCTCGTGAAATGCCAAGACATGTTTTCATTTCGAAGCAAATTGTTCAATAATTGCTGTCTGTTGATGTGCATAGGTTTTGCGTACGCACATGATAGCTTTTGCGTGCGCACGCGATAGATTAGCCAATGAAAGCTATCGCGTGCTCACGCAATAGCTATCGCGTGCGCACACAAAACCCTATCGCGTGCGCACGCAAAAACTATTGCGTGCTCACACAATAGCTATCGCGTGCTAAAGACATGGCATGGGAGTAGATTACAAGAGTTACCGTTCGCAACTAGTCTAACCTGTGCCCACAACCAATTATTAACAAACCTATAACCAGTTCTCCAGCGAAGCGTACGCTGCTAAACTGTGGCTTGGGATACATCTGTCTCTTTGCAGCGAATTTGTTCACAAATCCTGGATGTTCATTTGCCTCATGCACGTACTCAGGAATCCTCCATAAATCTCTGAACCAACCAACAAACAATCCTCCAAGTGATAGCCACCAAACAAAGGCATGTTTATCTCTCCGCAGGTAAAAGTGGTGCAAGCCAAATATGCCCCCACAGAACCAGCAGATATAGGTGATCCAGAGTTTAGCCATGACACTTCGTGTAGATTGAAAGTCTCGTAAATATTCGTCAAAGTCCTGTCGCTGAAACCATAGGCACTTTATGGGATGAACAAAAACCCGATGTGATGATTGCTATCGAATTGAACTTAGGATCTCTATTATAAGCAAATATAATTCCAGCACAAAAATATTTACACAATTCCCTAACATTTGATTGGCCCGTAGCAAGTCTCTGTCCAAAATGTATATCCCAGTAAACTCCCACGCCGAACTACTTTCCGTAACCGTGAGGCGCAGGTAAAATAATTCTTAAGAAAACGGAAAATAAACACATTTTCTTGATGAATTTATTTCAAATGCTGGAATTATAAGGAATGCCTTTTTGTGGAATTTATCGGGCATATAAACTTGGAAAAGTCGCGGGAATACTGGACGAGGCCTTCCGGCCTTCGTCCAGTATTCCCGCGACTTTTCCAAGTTTATACCCCGATAAATTCCACAAAAAGGCCATTCATTCCTATAATAGTATTCATCCTTCGATAGGAATCATTAACACATCGGGTTTTCGTTCATCCCATAAAGTACTGTACAGTATGGCTGAAACAGAAACTGACAGCAAAATGTGTATGACTTGCCGGTCATATCTATTTTTAGCCTATCAACGTGTAAAGCGTTAGTTTGGTATACACAAAATGGTTTATTTAAACGTCAAAATCTCTTAACTACATTGTAATATATTTATAAATAATATAAAGATAAAGTATCGCTAAATATGGTGGATTTTAATTAGATAATTTCATTGACCTAATTTTGGAATACGAAACCGTGGCATATGCTAGTTCTGGAGTTTCACATTCCCGGTATACAATCCGGTTTGTTTCTGCGCTGAAAACATTGATGTGTTTTTTGACATGACGATTATTTACACTGTGGTTGCATGAACAGAGGACCGGGACACTTGACAAAGAATCCACAGGCCGCCGTAGACAATTTAATTTCGATCAAGGTCAGTATATCAGTGGCCTAGCCAGGCTCTTGACGAAACGGAGGGTGAGGGAGTGCGGATTATGGATCGAGTTCGGAAAGGGGTGCGGTAGTTGCGGGCAAAATTACCGTACCGTAATCAATCAATCAATCAATCAATAATTCAGCCAGCCAATCAGTCAATCAACCAGCCAATCACTCAGTCAATCAACCAGCCAATCAACCAATCAAGTAACGGTCAATCAATCAGTCAATCAACTGGTCAATCAATCAGTCAATCAACCAGCCAATAAATCGATCAGTTAATCAGCCAGCCAATCAATGAGTACATCAATCAGCCAATCAATCAACCAGTCAACCAGTCAGTCAGTCAGTCAATCAATCAACCAGCAAATCAGTCAATCAATTAGCCAATCAATCAACTAGCCAATCAATCAGTCGGTTAACAAATCAATCAGTCAATCAACCAGTCAATAATTTAGTTAATCAATCAACCAGGGCCCGGTTGCTCAAAACCTCTGTTAGCTTAAAGGACTGTTAAATCCTTAATTGAACGGTTAAAATCTCTGTTAAATTTTAACCGAGTTAACTGTTGTTCAAAAATATTGTTTGGTTAACTGATCGCTAACGGATCGATAAATTTAACAGTGGTGCAATTAGCAGGTAACAACTACAACAACACCATCGGATTGCAATGTGCTTCAAGTGTCACATATCAATCTCAAGTGTTTTCATCAAAGAGAATCCGTTTCAAATTTTGTGATGAAGGCTAGATTTAATTGTAGAAAAAATTGAAAATTAGAAGATAAAACTTTACTACTAGTTCTATATGATAGTAAAAAGAATATAATACAATTAAAAAGAGCACCCTAAATATACTCAACAAAACTAGAAACGTCCCTGTTTTATAGCCGGTGTAGCTCTGTCTATGTATGTACCACATGTTCCAAGTACATTTAGACCACTGCCAAGCAATATAGTCCAATCATATTGGAGTATTTCGTCCGTATATATCCCATATACAGACGAAATGATCCTATCTATTAAACGTGCAGGCACGTGAAGCACACCTCAAGCGACCGAACCCAATTTTGACGCTGAAATTTGAGAAAGTCATCTTTATCGCCATACGTAATGTGTAACATAATTTTTATTCATTTTCATAATTAGAGTAAATGAGCTCGAAAGTCGTCCATTTTTTTAATTTTCATTCCAGTGAAATTACCACCAACTTTCGAGCACATTTACTCCAAATATAAAAATGAATCACATTTATTTTACACAAATAACGTATGGCGATAAACATGGTTTTCTCAAATGTCGGCGTCTGTTCTCTCGTACCGATATATGTGACGCGTCATGACAAATCGTGCCCACAATTGGGGCTGCGAATAGCGTAGCCCCAGATCAGCCTGCTCATCCGCACAGTCTGATCATGGTGTACGCTGTTCGCTGTTCGTCATAGGAACATTCATAGTGCTTTTAATAATTGCGCACATGTTCTCATGACGCGCCACATATGTGAAGCGTCACGACAAAATGTGCCTAGATAGGATGCGACCAGTGTAGCCCCATCAGCCCGACCATACGCATAGTCTGATCAGGGTCTACACTGTTCGTGGACATTTCACATAATATGTCAGTGACGCGCTTTTGCGACGTTAAAATGGGCGGGACAGAATAAGATGAAAATAGAAAAATAAGTCAATTAACAGTTTTATTGAAGTATGTCTTCCATGCCGCCAATTCAATTTTTACCTTCCAATTTGTATCAACGTATTTGGCCCAACGTATCCATAGCACACTATATAGAAGTACACAGTAAACTGTGAACGATTGTGGAGAGTGTACAATGTACATGTAGCATTGAGTTGCACGGGGAAGTCTGACGTATGGAGTACTCAGGTGCGTAGCTGGTGCATTTTGGCATGTCGAGACCGGGTCATTTTCACTATGCGGTGTATGACTAAAACGTCCAATTTCAATGAACGTGTGCTGACCAATTCGACTACAGTTCTTTAGGGTATAGCGGATTTTAGGGTATAGCGGATAGGTATATACTTTTTAACACAATATTTTTTTATATTGTACATTTATAATAAATAAAATATTACCGTTAGGAACAGTGATCCATCCCCCACACAATGACATGTTTACTTTGATATAGCAGTTTCCTTGCCGTGCGTAAAGCTTCAAGAAACACAATGACGTAACCGGAAGTTTACACCAGGTAAAGCGAAAGTAAGTCGCTCCAGAGTAATTTCACTGAAAATGTATAAACAGTTAGTTTGGAAGAAACAAACTCTGTGAATAATATGATGTATAGTCATGTCCTCTATAACTGGAAAGAAGCTTGGTTCATAAATCACACCATGTCACTGAACACAGACGTCAATAATAATGCGCGTGCTTCCGGCAGTAACGGATCATCCTAATTTGCGTACAAATCAGATTTGCGGGATCGTCTCAAAATCAATATGACTTGCGAACAATATATCAAATGGGTTTGTTATGCCACCGGAGACGGGTGGCACACAGTGTTCGGACCGTCCGTCGATCCGTTCGTCCGTCTGTCTGTCCGTCCGTCCGTATGTCAGTCAGTCCGTCACACGTTTTGGTTAACCAGGTTGTAACACTTTCTCAAACTGGCCATAGCATCTACATACGTTGCTTTTATTATTATACATGTATTGTATGTAGCTTCATTCTATCTTCATGAAAGAGGGGGTGTTTCATTGTAGAGAGATCAACACCACAGGGATTGAAAATTCTAATTGACATTGACAACTACAATTTTAAAATTTGTGAATATTTATTTTAAAGGCATTCATTTTCTAAATAAAAATAATACTGGTCAGGCCCGTAGCCAGGATGAGGCAGACGAGGCAGCCGCCTTGTCTCAGATTTTGCCGTTTTTTTATGATTTTTACACTCGATCGTTTTGCGGTATGTTTGAATTTCTGTAAAAAGTTGAGGCGAACTGTCGGCGCATGCTGGGGTGTTGACTCAAGTGGTTTTTTTTCACTCGACGCCAATATACATTGTTGCTGGAAAAAATAACAATAGCACATGTGTGCCCACCTCCCCTCGCCATTTTTTTCTGGGGTGTTGACTTTTTTCTTCTTTTTTTTTTCTTTTTTTTTCACTTCCAACCCCGATGTTGCTGCAAAAAAGTAACAAAAGCACAGGTGTGCCAACCTCCCCTCGACATTTTTTTTCTGGGGTGACTGTTTTTTTGTTTACTTCCAACCCCAATGTTGCTGGAAAAAATAACAAAAGCTCATGTGTGCGCACCTCCTCTCGCTAATTTTTTTCTGGGGTGTTGACTTGTTTTTATTTCTCTTCCAGCCCGAATGTTGCTGGAAAAAATAACAAAAGCACAGGTGTTCCCACCTCCCTTCGCCAATTTTTTTTTCTGGGGTGTTGACTTAGTGTTTTTTTTTCACTCGCCAATGCTGCTGGAAAAATAACAAAAGCACATGTGTGCCCACCTCCCCTCGCCAATTTTTTTTCTGGGGTGTTGACTTTGTTTTATTTTCACTACGCTAATGTTGCTGGAAAAAATATGCGATTTCAGGGCATTATATTTAATGCCGTATCCGGTGGTTCATGTTCATGATCAGTTTTTATCAGATTTTGGCGCTAAACAAAAAATATGTGGCAAACAGTGCAGATCCTGATGAGCCAGCTCATTACGAGCCGGCTCATTACGAGCCGGCTCATCTGGATGTACACTGTTTGTCAATACCACTATACATGCATGTGAGGTTTAAATGGTTAATATTACATGTACATTCGTGAAGTTATAGTCTGATTTATTAATTACTAATTACAGGGTGATGGTTAATATCGATGGACCAGCCCGTCGGTGCCTCGCGGATTGACGGAATGAGCCAATCGATTGGTTCATTCCATCATTTTGCGGGGGTCCGACGGGCGGGTCCATCAATGGACACCATCACCAATCAGTTAATACACTCAGTAACACTGTTTACGGCCATCACCTCGGCCCAACCCTTCACAGGACTCGAATCATTGCCGGGACTCATAGAAAATGTGTGGCAAACAGTGCAGATCCTGATGAGACGTTTTGATCATCAAGAGCCGCCTCATCTGCATGTAAACTGTTTGCCACTACCACTATACATGACTGTGAGGTTAAAAGGGTAATGTTACATGTACATTTGTGAAGTTATTCTCTATGATTTATTAATTAATAATTACAGTTAATACACGGTTTACCACCATGTATGTATTCTGTATGTCTCGCCGGGAATCGGCGCACCACTGCACCCCCACCCCACCCCCACTGCCACCCCCCCCCCACCCCACCCGCATCACTCTATATTTTAATTCAGTCTCATAACGACATTTATTTGTTTTTATGGCACCACCCATCACATTGTTTCAAGAAAATATTGGGATGAAAAAAAAGTTTAAGCAGTGTAAATATTTTTTTTATTTTTCAGTTACACATGTACACATGTACACATTACATGATGAAACAAATTTAATCAGTGTTAATGTGATATGCATGTAAGCATGTTTCCTTGTCATTTACAAAACAAATACATGATTTGGAATGTTTTGAGACACCCCCTCAGCAACTGTCGCACACGTATCCGATAAACACCAAAGCTATCCGTTACTGACTAATTCAGTGCGTTAGGTAAACAAGGAATTATGCAAGGAAAACATTGGAATAAACTAAAAAAGTAACCCAATTTGGAAAGAAGACACTTTTTCCTGTCTATTGGTACCAGGTACTTGTCCAAATGTTCTACTTTAAAGACGTATGCAGCAATAATATTCTTAGCTATCCGCTAAACACTAAAGAACTGTACATTACTTCCATTTGCTTCAAATGAAAAATATTACGTTCATACATGTATGTATTATCTGTGACGCTTCCAATTGTCGTGAAATGGAATACATTTCCGTTTTGTATACCCAAAATAAAATAGTTAGATACGCACCTGAAAGTCACGTGGTCTAAGTCAGATAGACACTTCGTGGAGTTGGACACGAGATATATCACTCGACCTAACGGTCTCGTGATATATCTCGTATCCAACTCCACTCAGTGTCTATCCTATACGTATTTTAAACCGTGGCGATGTTCAGAATACGATCGTGTAGAGTTTAGCCGATACACACGGTTTACATAGCGGCCAGTGACCGGAACGTTGATTTCCACTTTTTGCACGTGCACGCTATACTTGTCATCGATAAGGTGATTCAGTTCATGTCGTACCATTCATGCGATAGGGGCTATTCGGAAAGTTAAAAAACGTTTTTAATTTTTCACTGTTTTCGATATGCCACGGCTTTCCGAAAACGAGCGAAATCAGGCAATTGGGATGTTTGCGGGTGGGATGGCCGCCAGGGCGGTCGCGCCTCGGTTTGGTTGCTGTCGGAAGACGATTGATCGTCTTGCAGCCCGGTACCAGCAGACTGGGGCTGTTCACGACCGGCAGCGACCTGGTAGGCCTCGTGTAACGACGGCTAGAGCCGATCGTTACATTACGTTGACGCACTTACGTCAACGTCGATTGGCAGCCACAGTCACTGCTAGGCGATACGGTGTCTCAGGGCAGACCATTCGCAACCGGTTACGTCGTAACGCCCAACCAATCCGGGCACGCCGCCGTACACTGGTCAGATAATGACCCAACGTCACCGTGCTGCCAGACTGTTATGGGCGCGACGTCATCTGAACTGGAGAAGGGCTGACTGGAACCGAGTTTTGTTCACCGATGAATCCCGGTTCACAGTTAGTCATGCTGACGGAAGATTACGGGTATACAGGCGTAAAAATGAAAGATTCACAGATTGTTGCATTGTTGAGAAGAACAGGTTTGGGGGAGGGAGCGTAATGGTCTGGGGTGGGATCATGGGAAACCGGAAGACAGATTTGGTTGTTGTACAGGGCAACATCAATGCACAACGTTATGTTGCAGATGTGCTAAATGCACATGCCTTACCATTTATCCGTCAGCATGGTCCTGGTGTAACATTGATGCACGACAATGCCCGCCTTCACTTAGCCAGGGTCACCACTCAATACTTACAGCAAAACAACGTCGACGTCATGCCATGGCCCGCGGTCTCCCCGGATCTCAATCCCATTGAGCACATATGGGATGAGCTGGGCCGCAAAGCACGAGCTAACCATCAGATTGACAATGTTCGCGATCTTACACGGGCGTTACAACGGGAATGGAGGAATTTGCCCAACGCACTGGTATTGCGTTACGTCACGTTGATGCGGCGTAGGATCATTGCATGCATTCATGCAAATGGTGGCCACACTCGGTACTAACGAGATTTACTGAATTTGCCACATTACTTATTGAAATTCCATCTCTAAACATTAAGTAACACATTTCTGAGTTTTTGTGATTTTTGATTTTGACCCCTACCGCCCTTGGCCGGTTATCTCTCGAATATTTAACAAGATATCCAAATGCAATTTATTGGCTTTGATACAGAAATGAATGAACTTGTTTTTCCATTTTGATTTTTAAAAGTAACTCTTTTGGTTTTTGATGAATCTTTCCTTAAACATGGAGGGACGTTTCTAGTTTTGCTCAGTATATATTGGTATAGGGGCCTATAGTCTCATGTAACTGTCAATACATTACCCCACCCACCACACCAGACAATCATCTCGCATGAACTTCTAGACATAGCACTATAATGGCTTTACTATAGCAAAGTAAATTATAAATGATAAAAGTCAGATAATGAAAAATAGAAGTTAAACACATAGAGACATGGCATGTTAGTCTAATGAACTTCCACATAAGAGAGCCTTCTACAATTTTCTTCTTGACTTAATTGATACTCATTGCATTTCACACACAAGTGAAATAAATGGTGAGAGGTGTCTGAAAAGCAATTGTAAATTTTTGTGATGGACGCCTACATCTTGATAGTCTGTTTCAATGAACCGCCACAATGAGCATCAAATGCCTAAGTATGGGTAAGTATGGGTAAGTATGCACATTTGTTAAATACGGATACATATGTCACGGTGTGTATGTAGATGCATACAATATTTAATGAGCGGAAATCTTCTTCAAAGAAAAGTAGCAAAATTAGAGTGTTCCTTAATATTCTAATACGTGGATCCATATGACTGGATAATGAGGCTTATGGGTTCTGCGAGCAATGTAGATCAGCATTCGCATATTCTGATCAGTATCTGCACTGTTCACCATTCCAGCAATACAACACCTGTCCTGCTTCTAACAATCAATATACATGTACATGTAGATTGTTATCAGGCTACTCAGGAGCGTGCTATTTGGTCATGAGCTACACTGGTCACAAATATGATCAGCCCCATTTTTCCAGTCACAGCCACATATTTGATGGCGATTGTCACTGGAGAAATGTGGCCTACGACATCTGTGTCAGTCTAGCTCTGAGTGGCTTTGGCCGGAGAAATGGGGCTTATGGCATATATATGTCGCCTGTCTAACTCTGTGACTGGAGAAATGGGGCTTATGGCATATATCTGTTGCCTGTCTAATTCTGTGACTGGAGAAATGAGGCTTATGGCATATTGATGTTGCCTGTCTAACTCTGTGTCTGGATAAATGGGGCTTATGGCATATATATTTTGCCTGTCTAACTCAGTGACTGGATAAATGGGTCTTATGGCATAATATATGTTGCCTGTCTAACTCTGTGACTGGAGAAATGGGGCTTATGGCATATATCTGTCGCCTGTATAACTCTGTGACTGGAGAAATGGGGCTTATGGCATATATCTGTTGCCTGTCTAATTATGTGACTGGAGAAATGAGGCTTATGGCATATATATGTTGCCTGTCTAACTCTGTGTCTGGATAAATGGGGCTTATGGCATATATATTTTGCCCGTCTAACTCAGTGACTGGATAAATGGGTCTTATGGCATAATATATGTTGCCTGTCTAACTCTGTGACTGGAGAAATAGGCTTATGGCATATTGGCATAAAATGTTGCCTGTCTAACTCTGTGACTGGAGAAATGGGGCTTATGGCATACATCTGTTGCCTGTCTAACTATGTGACTGGAGAAATGGGGGCTTATGGCATATATCTGTCGCCTGTCTAACTATGTGACTGGAGAAATGGGGCTGATGGCATATATCTCATGCCTGTCTAATTCTGTGACTGGAGAAATGGGGCTTATGGCATATAGATGTTGCCTGTCTAACTCTGTGTCTGGAGAAATGGGGCTTATGGCATATATATTTTGCCTGTCTAACTCAGTGACTGGATAAATGGGTCTTATGACATAATATCTGTTGCCTGTCTAACTCTGTGACTGGAGAAATGAGGCTTATGGCATATTGGCATATATATGTTGCCTGTCTAACTCTGTGACTGGAGAAATGGGGTTTATGGCATACATATGTTGCCTGTCTAACTCTGTGAATGGAGAAATGGGGGCTTATGGCATATAGCTGTTGACTGTCTAACTCTGTATAACGCTGTGTGACTGGTGAAATGAGGTTTATGGCAACTGTGGCCTGTATAACGCTGTGTGACTGGATACATCAGGTTTATGGCAACTGTGGCCTGTATAACTCTGTGTGACAGGAGAACTGAGGCTTATGGCAACTGTGGTCTGTATAACGCTGTGTGACTGGAGAAATGAGGCTTATGGCAATGGCCTCTATATCGCTGTGTGACTGGAGATATTAGGTTTATGGCAACTGTGGCCTGTATATCGCTGTGTGACTGGAGGAATGAGGTTTATGGCAACTGTGGCCTGTATAACGATGTGTCACTGGAAAATGGGGTTTATGGTAACTGTGGCCTGTATAACGCTGTTTGACTAGAGAAATGAGGTTTATGGCAAATGTGGCCTGTATAACGTTGTGTGACTGGAGAAATGAGGTTTATGAAAACTGTGGCCTGTATATCGATGTGTGACCGGAGATATGAGGCTTATGGCAACTGTGGCCTGCATAACGCTGTGTGACTGGAAACATGAGGTTTATGGCGACTGTCGTCTGTATAACGCTGTGCGACTGGAGAAATGGCGTTTATGGCAACTGTGGCCTGTATATCGCTGTGTGACTGGAGAAATGGGGTTTATGGCGACTGTGGCCTGTATAACGCTGTGTGACTGGAGAAATGGGGTTTATGGCGACTGTGGCCTGTATAACGCTGTGTCAATGGAGAAATGAGGTTTATGGCAACTGTGGCCTGTATAACGCTGTGTGACTGGAGAAATGGGGTTTATGGCAACAGTGGCCTGTACAACGCTGTGTGACTGGAGAAATGAGGTTAATGGCAACCGTGGCCTGTATATCGCTGTGTGACTGGAGAAATGGGGTTTATGGCGACTGTGGCCTGTATATCGCTGTGTGACTGGAGAAATGGGGTTTATGGCGACTGTGGCCTGTATAACGCTGTGTGACTGGAGAAATGGGATTTATGGCAACAGTGGCCTGTACAACGCTGTGTGACTGGAGAAATGAGGTGTATGGCAACTGTGGCCTGTATATCGCTGTGTGACTGGAGAAATGGGGTTTATGGCAACTGTGGCCTGTATAACGCTGTGTGACTGGAGAAATGGGGTTTATGGCACTGTGGCCTGTACAACGCTACGTGACTGGATAAATGAGGTTCATGGCACTGTGGCCTGTATAACGCTGTGTGACTGGAGAAATGAGGTTTATGGCACTGTGGCCTGTATAACGATGTGTGACTGGAGAAATGAGGTTTATGGCACTGTGGCCTGTATAACGCTGTGTGACTGGATAAATGAGGTTTATGGCCACTGTGGCCTGTATAACGCTGTGTGACTGGATAAATGAGGTTTATCGCACTGTGGCTTGTATAACGCTGTGTGACTGGAGAAATGAGGTTTATGGCACTGTGGCCTGTATAACGCTGTGTGACTGGAGAAATGAGGTGTATGACACTGTGGCCTGTATAAAGCTGTGTGACTGGAGAAATGAGGTTGATGGCAACTGTGGGTCAGCCTACACTGTAACACACATGCTGGTCACGCTCATTCATTGTAAGGTCCTTTTCCTCACCCACATGCTGATATGGACATGTATCACTGATGAAACGGTGAACAGTGTAGGCCCTGATCAGACTGCGCAGATGCGCAGTCTGATCTGGGGCTACACTGTTCACACATTATAAGGTCCCTGTTCTCACCAAGAGAAACTCTAGATGACTATAAACAGTGTAGACCGTGATCAGACTATGTGGATGCAATGCTGGTCACGCACGTTGTAAGGTCCCTTTTCTCACCCAGAGGCTGATATGCATAAACAGTAGATATGAGGCTGATATGCATAAACAGTAGATATGAGATGAGGCTGATATGCATAAACAGTAGATATGAGGCTGATATGCATAAACAGTAGATATCCATGATATCTACTGTTTATGCATATCAGCCTCTGGGTGAGAAAAGGGACCTTACAACGTGCGTGACCAGCATTGCATCCACATAGTCTGATCACGGTGCACTGTAGATATATATCATGGACTCGACGGTGAACAATGTAGGCCCTGATCAGTTTGTTTGTTGTGGTTTAATGGCCTATCAACAGCTAAGGTCATTTAAGGCCGGGTCAATGGGTTTAGTACTAAATCCCAATATTACCTGTACTAGTACATGTACATGTTCAAGTACATGTACAAATGGGGGGAAATCCCAAAATCAGAACTGAATATTTACAATAACAAAACTATATATTCAGCCTTGAAATCAGAATAATCCTGATCTGATGCCAGGTCCTCGCCACACCAGAATCACTTGGCCCCTCCCAAAAGCAGTAGGATCAGTAATAATCTTACTACTTTTATAATTGGCAATAACCCAATTCAACTCCTATAAGGAGGAACCCATAGCATTAATTGACGCCGTCTCATTCGCCCGACCACCACCCATTGGCCATGATCAGACTGCACAGTGGGTTAAAATGGGATCAAACCCGTTTGCCCGGCCTTACATGACCTTAGCTGTTGATAGGCCGTTTAACACCAATAAACAAAGAAACAAACTGATCTGGGACTAAGCTGGTTGCAAACGTTATAAGGTCTCTCTTCTCACCCAGAGGCTAGTTTCGGATATTATATGGAGAGAAGATACAGATCACCTGATCACTGACGAAACAGCAAATAGTGTAGGCCCTGATCAGCCCGAGTGGCTGATCTGGGTCTACACTGGTCCAAAAGACGGTAAGCCCAGTTTTGTCGGTGAGTAGATATGAGGCTGATATGCATAACAGTAGATACGAGGCTGATATGCATAAACAGTAGATATCCATGATATCTACTGTTTATGCATATCAGCCTCTGGGTGAGAAAAGGGACCTTACAACGTGCGTGACCAGCATTGCATCCACATAGTCTGATCACGGTCTACACTGTAGATATATATCATGGACTCGACGGTGAACAATGTAGGCCCTGATCAGTTTGTTTGTTGGGGTTTAATGGCCTATCAACAGCTAAGGTCATTTAAGGCCGGGTCAATGGGTTTAGTACTAAATCCCATATATTACCTGTACTAGTACATGTACATGTTCAAGTACATGTACAAATGGGGGGAAAATCCCAAAATCAGAACTGAATATTTACAATAACAAAACTATATATTCAGCCTTGAAATCAGAATAATCCTGATCTGATGCCAGGTCCTCGCCACACCAGAATCACTTGGCCCCTCCCAAAAACAGTAGGATCAGTAATAATCTTACTAGTTTTATAATTGGCAATAACCCAATTCAACTCCTATAAGGAAGAACCCATAGCATTAATTGACGCCGTCTCATTTGCCCGACCACCACCCATTGGCCATGATCAGACTGCACAGCGGGTTAAAATGGGATCAAACCCGTTTGCCCGGCCTTACATGACCTTAGCTGTTGATAGGCCGTTTAACACCAATACACAAAGAAACAAACTGATCTGGGACTAAGCTGATTGTTCAAAACCGTTATAAGGGTCCTCTCATTCTCACCCAGAGGCTAGTTTCGGATATTATATCGAGAGAAGATACAGATCACCTGATCACTGACGAAACAGCAAATAGTGTAGGCCCTGATCAGCCCGAGTGGCTGATCTGGGTCTACACTGATCCAAAAGACGGTAAGCCCAGTTTTGTCGGTGCGAGTCACATGTTTATTTATTTTCACACAAGACATGCCATCTGTAATTTATTGTAAAATCTACTAAAAGGAATCCACATCAAAACATATGACTTGTTATATAAAATGTGATAATACAGTGCAACCTCTCTATAACAGCCACCCATGGGAAGACGCAAAACTGGCTGTTGTTGAGAGGTGGCTGTTGTAGGGAGGTTACTGCTGAATTAAATTTTGTCGTCTGCTGTTTATTTATTTTCTTCGATAATTCTCATCAAATACATGCTTTGACAGCTAAAGTGCTGTCAAAACATGTTTTTATTGAGAAAGAACGCAAAAGCAACAGCAGAGGACAATTTTCTTACTCAGCAGGCTACGGGTTACATATAGAGGAAATCATCGATTTGGGACATAAAATAGCGGCTGTTACAGAGAGGGTGTTGTTGTAGAGAGGTGGCTGTTCGGGGAGGTTCGACTGTATGATATTGACTTTGAATTTTCTGTCGATGATCTATAAACTTTACACAAAACTCAGGGTTCATGTAAAATTAAATTCTGCATGTGTTCTGAGTTTATTTATAAATTTTCTGCATCATTCATGGGAAGTATGACTGTTTTCGGAATCGTATCAATGAAATACAAACATTTATGATGCCTGGAAACAAAATATTCAGATCTGTTTGTTTTTTTAAAGGTGTTTATTTGTTTGTTTACAGAATATTTACAGCGGGAAAAAATATATATTCAGCCCTGAAATTAGAATAACCTGACCTGTAGCCTATTTCATCAACATTGCAAAGTATACTTTACTAGCAAAGTATACTTTGAGGGAGTAATCATCTATTTTTCCTGAAATGCATTATTTCATATAGAACTAACAAATGCACATATTTCATGATTAAAAGTATGCAGAATTATTATACTGAATTTATTACATTATCACAGCCAAATTGGCTGTGATAATGTAATAAATTCACTATAATAAAAATTAATAAATTTATCATAAAATTGAAAATTTCTCCCTCAAAGTATACTTTGTTTCTAAAGTATACTTTCAATGTTGATGAAATAGGCTACTGGTGCCAGGTCCACACCAAAGTCACTTGGCCCCTTCCGCTAAAATAGGATTACGAATAATTGTAATACTCGCATAAGGGGTATAACCAGATTCAACTGTCACATACAAAATGCCAAAGACGTATGTGAGGGCCAAACTAGGTTTCCAGTTAGAATTCCGTTCGGATGAAACCCGATCGTTAAACTACCCATCGCATTCACCCACCTGCCACCCACTTTAAAGGTGTTTAACGGCCTGTCAACATCAACAGGTCAATTTAGGCCGGGCCAACAGGTTTGATCCCGCATTCAACCTGCTGCATCGTATTACTCATATAAGGGGTATAACCTAATTCAACTCTCACATACAATAAAGACGTATTTGAGGGCCGCCAAACCAGTATTCACCAAAATTGAAAAGTATACTTATCTTGCTAAGTAAACTTTGAGGGAAATTGGTGGAAAATCCCAAAATCAGAACTGAATATTTACAATAAAAAAAAAACTATACATTCAGCCCTGAAATCAGAATAATCCTGATCTGATGCCAGGTCCTCGCCACACCAGAATCACTTGGCCCCCTCCCAAAAGCAGTAGGATCAGTAATAATCTTACTACTTTTATAATGGGCAATAACCCTATTGTTAATTTAAATCGTCGTGTTCACCCGACCAACCACCCACTGCATTGAGGAGAAAATCCCAAAATCAGAACGGAATATTTACATCAAAATAAATATGGGCCGTGCTCTGTGAAAACCAGCCTAAATGACAACGTCATGAACGCCTGAAAATGACGTCGCAAAATGACGCTTAAATTTACCAACGTCACGTCGGATTTTGACACTTGAAATAGTTGCGTCATTGCAATAAGTTGACGTTGTCCTATTTATAACCGTACACTTTACTATTGGTGGCTCACAAACATTTTAATGCTGGATACGCGTAGCAGAATTTTACAGTTGTTTCCATAGTGGTTCAGACAGTTGTTTCCATAGTGGTTCAGACAGTTGTCTGTTTTTTCGGTTTCCTTCAAAGAAACACGTAGTGATTTTGTTGATTATTTTTTATACCCATAAGCATATTTCAAATGATTTTGATAATATATGGACGACTTGTGCCCTGGCATTTGAAACTAAATAACCATACAACCGGTATGTTTTAGATAACACCATCATAAAATCAGTAATATGTAACGAATAGAACTGGGCACGGGGCTTAATTCGTTAAATTTACTGTTTCGCCGGTTTCGAAAATCAAGATAACAATACAATTTGGAAATGTTCAGAAAAGTAAGCGTATCACAGATGTAAAATTATGGTAGTGCCAAATATACGCAGCTCTTGGCATATCGCATCATAGCGACACTGGGCCAAACATGTTTTAGTATTTAGTGATTTACAATAATCACGATAATTGTAATACATAATTGTAGCCACCAGGGACGTAGCCTACTGATTTCTATCTGTATCTGCTGCCACTTACGTGTACCGTTCTTAATTGAAATAGTTTACTATACATGTACTTTTGAACTAGCACCGTTTGTTCGTCGACCAAGCGGAGCTGGGGAGGCTAGGTGGGTCCGGCGGTATGCCCTCCGGATTATTTTTGATATCTACACCCCATTTTGCTGCGCTATGACGCATATAAAGCAAAAATATATGGACTCGCCAAATTTTATACAACCATGTATGTTACATCTCCACATTTTCCCGGCAGTGGCGGTGGTGGCCAGCCGAGGGAGTGGGGGTCAGCGCAGCATTTTCCCATAGACCTGCTACCAGCTAGTATGGGTGCATGTACATTAGCCCATCCGTCAGTCATATTGGCTACACAGGAAAATGTTCTTCTCGCTTTAAATTTAATTTCGAGAGTCGGGGAATGGACAGTCGATTTTTAATTTAAAAATGCCCGGGGGTGTCTGACTACCCTCTAGACCCCATTTGGCGCTGAAGTCATTGATATGTGCAGCCATAGGCCTATCCAAATTCTGGTCATTCATTTCTACAGAAATTTGTTTCAATCACTGATAGTGATACAATGTGCATATAATTTACAATTTCCAACAACAGCAATGCCATTTAGTTTTTTGGTCTTTGGTGACGTAATGTCTAAATCAATAAATGACGTCACAATTAACTGTAAATGACGTCAATTATATTCTTACATAATTTCTGAAATAATTACAATGTATCTTTCTGACGACACATGTATATGAATCTATTATGGCGATGGTGGCAAATTACGAAGCCACAGGTCGGCTAATTATAGATTTAAAATCGATAGTTGTGCGTTTGTTTTGTTCACTACATGTACATATCATAGTTTTATTCTGATCAATGTTTGATAGTATACATACTAACATTTGTAGATACATTTAGTGCAACTTATCAGCAAATACAGTTTACAGCAAGCACCGTCAATGAGTCTATCATACTCTATGACTTGAACACTCATTTCTACTGTAGGCTGTTTAGTTGCATTGTACAAACGTCGCCGTTTCGACATTACGTTTTTTTTTGTGCATGATTCACATGGTGCTACAAAAAGTGAGATAAAACAAAAACTATGAAACATAATTGCATTTTCTTTTCAGAATATTGTTTTTGAAAGGTGTCCGCATCAGAAAATGTAAAAAAGTGAAATTTTATCATTTAGGCTGGTTTTCCTAGAGCGCGGCCCATATATATTCAGCCCTGAAATTAGAATAACCTGGCCTAGTGCTAGTTTCATACCACACCTTAAGCCACTTCTAAAAACATTCTAAATCATTCTAAAAACACTACAAAAATAAAAATACAGTTAAAATTTTGGTCATGATAATATAAGTCTTAACACAAATACATATAACCTTGGGTGGATTCAGGGTGGGGGGGGGGGGGGGGGGGGGGCGAGGGATTCAGGGGGGGGGGGGGCGCTGTTTCTACGGTCGTTGTCTTATTGTTGTTCCAAAATGCGCCAAAACGCAGGAAATTCGATGTAGATTTCAAAAAATGTTCGGGGGGATTCCCTAGCACTTTCCCGATCTCCGAACGAGCTATGCTCATTTGATAATATAGTCAAGTATTGTAAAATAGTTACGCCCCCCCACTTGTAACCTGAAAGCCTGGATTCGCACTGATAACAACATAGCAATACAGCAACAGACTAGTAACAAAACTACTGTTTGTTTCACGAAACTTGCACACATTTTATGCCCATATTAACAATGCAAAAACAATTCTTTTTTTTGATAATATTAAATTTTGTCAAATATTGATTTCATTACGAAAAATTAGTGCTCTATGGGAATTTAACATGTGGAAAAAAGAGGTGGAGAACCTGGAGGAGGAGCCGAAAAAATAATAATTGGAAATTAATTCTGAAATCTAGCTAGATAGCTTAGAAAGGATCTAACTAAGAAAACAAAAGTTACATTTTGAAAATTAATCCATTATTTCCGAAATTAGAAAAATTTCTCCATGTTAAATCCCCATAGACATCTTCTATGGGGATTTAACATGTGGAAATTGTTTTTTCGCAATAAAATAAATATTGGACCAAATTTCACAAAACAACAACAGCTGTAGGAGAACAGCATAGCTCGACTACGAGGGTTGTCGATGTACACATAGCTTGACAAAGAAGGTGGCTGCGGCCCGCATAAAAACCTTAACCAAGGTTGACTAAAAACCTTAACCAAGGGAAATTAAGTAAGTAATTCAAGGTTAAATGTAGGTCAATGTCAGATATAGGTCAGGAGTTATTGATGTACATCACTAAGAGATGAAGTTTTCCAAGTATGGTTTCTGTAGGCTCAGGAGTATTCCATATACAAGCTTGACTAAAAACCGTAACCAAAGGGAAATAACTAAGTAATCCAAGGATAAAAGTAGGTCAAGGTAAAATAAAGGTCAGGGGTTATTGATGTACATCCATATGAGAAAAAGTTATCCAAGTATGGTGTCTGGATGCACAATAGTATTCCATGTACAAGCTTGATTAAAAACCTTAACCAAGGTTGACTAAAAACCTTAACCAAGGGGAATTAAGTAAGTAATTCAACAGGAAATGTAGGTGAAGGTCAAATATAGGTCAGGGGTTATTGATGCACATCACTAGGAGATGAAGTTGTCCATGTATGGTGGGTGTAGGGCCAGTAGTATTCCATATACAAGCTTGACTAAAAACCTTAACCAAGGGGAATCAAGTAAGTAATTCAAGAGGAAATGTAGGTCAAGGTCAAATATAGATCAGGGGTTATTGATGTACATCCCTATGAGAAAAGGTTGTCCAAGTATGGTGTCTGTATGCACAATAGTGTTCCATGTACAAGCTTGACTAAAAACCTTACCCAAGGTTGACCAAAAACCTTAACCAAGGGGAATTAACTAAGTAATTCAAGAAGAAATGTAGGTGAAGGTCAAATATAGATCAGGGGTTATTGATGTGCATCACTAAGAGATGAAGGTGTCCAAGTATGGTGGGTGTAGGGCAAGTAGTATTGCATATACAAGCTTGACTAAAAACCTGAACCAAGGTTGATTAAAAACCTTAACCAAGGGGAATTAACCAAGTAATTCAAGAGGAAATGTAGGTCAAGGTCAAATATAGATCAGGGGTTATTGATGTACATCACTAGGAGATGAAGTTGTCCAAGTATGGTGGGTGTAGGGCCAGTAGTATTCCATATACAAGGTTGACTAAAAATCTTAACCAAGGACGCCGACGACGGGGTGACAACATAAGCTCTACTTATTCTTCGAAGTGTCGAGCTAAAAAGTAGGTTCATTCTTAAATTTTGCTATAATTTAATATTATAGAAAAATATATTGTTTTTACATTATTTATATAGCCGTAAAATTTGGGCAGGTTTCGTGAAACAGACAGTAAACTTAATTTATAACACACATGATATGTAAGTATACTCGAAAACCAAAACATGTAAAGCTGATAAAGTACTGCACAAGCCATAACATCAATTTATCAGGTAACAAACTTTGTATCATATACGTATCGACTGATAACATAATGTCATATCGGGCGAATATCCGAAAACGGATGTTTCATTGGTCGAACAACGTCACAGGACGTTACCGAATGACATTAGTGTATTTGTTTGTTTGTTTAATGGTGTTTAACGGCCTATCAACAGCTAAGGTCATGTAACGCCGGGCAAACAGGTTCGATCCCGTTTTAACCTGCTGCTTTGGGGGGAAAATCCCAAAATCCCAAAATTAGAATAACCTGACCTGGTGCCAGGTCCATACCGCACCAAAGTCACTTGGCCCCTTCCCCTATTTAAAAGTAATACTCTTATAAGGGGTATAACCAGATTCAACTGTCACATACAAAATGCCAAAGACGTATGTGAGGGCCAAACCAGGTCTCCAGTCGGGATTGCGGTAAGGATGAACCCCGATCGTTAAATTACCCATCGCGTGCTCCCACCTGCCACCCACGACATTAGTGTAATGATGCAACGTAAACAAGTCTGCATTCTTTTCAATTAAAGCTATTTTATATTTGACTATTGACTAGCATACAACGTTACCTAATAAATAGTATACCAGTCTGTGTGGATGTGTAGTTTCCCCAACTCAATAACGAACAGTGTCGACCCTGATCAGTCTGACCTGTAGCCTATTTCACCAACATGGCAAAGTACACTTATCTAGCAAAGTATACTTTGAGGGAGAAATTTTCAATTTAAGGATACATTTATTAATTTTTATTATACTGAATTTATTACATTATCACAGCCAGTTTGGCTGTGATAATGTAATAAATTCAGTACAATAATTCTGCATACTATTACTCATCAAATATAAGCAGTGGTTAGTTCTATATGATATAATGCATTTTGGGAAAAATAAATGATTACTCCCTGAAAGTATACTTTGCCAGAAAAGTATACTTTGCAATGTTGGTGAAATAGGCTACAGGCTCGGCAAGCCTCGGATAAGATAGAACACTTGAAGCTCAGAAGTGTGAGGAATTTCTCGGCCAGCCTCAGAATTCCTACACGTTTCCTAGCCTTGCCTGATAAACTTGATATCCACTAGACTGGTATTCTCTATTTATTATTATTATTACCCAACTCGCTATATAAGTTGATGTTCCATAGTTTTAACTAATATCCCTGGATTTTGACGTGTCTGGCAAATAGTCTCACATGCCTGGTCAATAGTTCCGTGTGCATGTGGAATAGTCGAGATTATTTTCACCCCTAAAAATTATGGATTTTGTCGAAGATTAAATCGTAAAACCAAACTCAATTTATATCGGGTTTATATGCCCGGAATATTCATTGTATCACATACAGTATATTACAAGTTGAGTAATAAAACATTTATTTCATAAAACCATATTTCCCCTCCGTGCTGTGGATCGTGAAGTCCACAGCACCAGAGCTCCAGATAAGCATTTTGTTTAAAGCGTACTATACCCCCTGATAAATTCCCCAAGTCAATAACGAACAGTGTCGACCGTGATCAGTCGGACCTGTAGCCTATTTCATCAACATGGCAAAGTATACTTATCTAGCAAAGTATACTTTGAGGGAGAAATTTTCAATTTAAGGATACATTTATTAATTTTTATTATACTGAATTTATTACATTATCACAGCCATTTTGGCTGTGATAATGTAATCAATTCAGTATAATAATTATGCATACTATTAATCATCAAATATATGCAGTGGTCAGTTCTATACGACATAATGCATTTCGGGGAAAACAAAAGATTACTCCCTCAAAGTATACTTTGCTAGATAAGTATACTTTGCAATTTTGATGAAATCAACTGCTGGAGTTACACTGATCGAGAAATGAATAAGCCTCACGCATGTTGTGGCACATCACAAGTCATACAACAGTGAAACTGAAAGGGTTTAATGTCCCAGCAACAGCTAAGGTCATATACGGATTTTGATTAAATATGGTGCATCAAACGCGTCATGCATTTGGTAGTCTCGGTACTTTGGCCCAAACTTTTGTCGTTTTTGCGAAGAATCGATTTCCGTGTCTACTGACATGAAAATCAATTTTCGCAAAAACGACATAAGTATGTGCCGACTGTGACTGGAGAAATGGGGCTTATGGGAGTTGTGACCAGTGTAGCTCCTGATCAAACAGCACACACCTGTAGCCTTATAACGATCTATATAGCTTGTCAGAAGCATGATGGATGTTTCATCGATGGTATGGCGAACAGTGCAGATCCTGATCAGGCGGATGCACAGGCTGATCTGGATCTACACTTGTCGCAAAGCCACCCCATTTCTCCAGTCACAGCCACAAATATGTGACACAACAAAAATGGGTTATGAGTGTTTAACCAGTTGGAAAGCTGATTAACGTGATAAATTCAAATGAGTGGTAACAATATACATTATTGTAGGTAATACAGTCTACACTCGTTACCTCAAACTTTAAGTCAAACTATTGATAACTCGGAGAAATTCACGGTCCCATTAAATCTAAAAAATATTTAAACGCCCCCTCCTAATAAACTTACCAAGGACCGCCAATTTCAAACACAAACAAATAATCCTTAAAGAATGTTCAGCAATAATCCATTGAAATTGGCGGTCCTTGGTAATTTGTTTGTTTTTTTGTTTTTTTTGTTTGTTTTTTGTTTGTGTTTTTTTTAGTGGCTTATAAACGCCCCCCTATTGTAAAATGTAATGCCCCCTGGGGCGTTAATTCGAGGTTATACGGTAAGTACTTTTTCATCAATAACAAAAGTCACCCTTCCCAAAAATTATTGTTTGATGAAATTCCAGCAAATATTGATTTTATTGCAAACAAGAGTGCCGCAAGTCACAAAATATGCCCGTCATATGGGCCAGACAGCGAATATGCAGAAATTGAAGCTGTCACCAAGGCAAGAAACATTAATGAGAATTTGAAAGTCTATAGCATTATTTCTTCATCTCGTTGTGCTAAACATGTAATTTAATTTAAGCAGAGATAGAAAAGTAGAGTGTAAAGTAGAAATGATAGGGATTGGATACAATAATGTAGAAAAAATGGCTAAGTTAAAAAGGTGATATTTTTGTTAAAAAATATTTTTTCGGCATAAAAACACCAATGTGCACATCTTCAATATGTGTAGAAGACGTGTGAATAATTTCAGATCGATTGACTGAACGGTTTCGGAGGAGTTGTATACACGAACTATGCACTTTTTCTGTCAGCCGCCCGCCCGCCCAGCGGTAAAACATATTAATACGTACCGTTTTTCAACAATAGAGGGCCATGATAATGTAATAAATTCAGTATAATAATTCTGCATACTTTTAATCATCAAATATATGCAGTGGTCAGTTCTATACGACATAATGCATTTCGGGGAAAACAAAAGATTACTCCCTCAACGTATACTTTGCTAGATAAGTATACTTTGCAATTTTGGTGAAATCAACTACTGAGTTACACTGAATAAGCCGCACGCATGTTGTGGCACATCACAAGTCATACAACACTTGAACAGTGAAACTGAAAGGGTTTAATATCCCAGCAACAGCTAAGGTCATATACGGATTTTGATTAAATATGGCGCATCAAACGCGTCATGCATTTGGTAGTCTCGGTACTTTGGCCCAAACTTTTGTCGTTTTTGCGAAGAATCGATTTCCGTGTCTACTGACATGGAAATCAATTTTCGCAAAAACGACATAAGTATGTGCCGGCTGTGACTGGAGAAATGGGGCTTATGGGAGTTGTGACCAGTGTAGCTCCTGATAAAACAGCACACACCTGTAGCCTTATAACGATCTATATAGCTTGTCAGAAGCATGATGAATGTTTCATCGATGGTATGGCGAACAGTGCAGATCCTGATCAGGCGGATGCACAGGCTGATCTGGATCTACACTTGTCGCAAAGCCACCCCATTTCTCCAGTCACAGCCACAAATATGTGACACAACAAAAATGGGTTATGAGTGTTTAACCAGTTGGAAAGCTGATTAACGTGATAAATTCAAATGAGTGGTAACAATATACATTATTGTAGGTAATACAGTCTACACTTGTTACCTTAAACTTTAAGTCAAACTACTGATAATTCAGAGAAATTCACGGTTCCATGTCCCATTAAATCTAAAAAATATTTAAAAGTACCGTATAACCTCGAATTAACGCCCCCCTCCTAATAAACGACCCCCCCCCCCCCCCCCCCACAACCAAATAAAAAAAAAAAAAAAAACTTAGCAAGGACCGCCAATTTCAAACACAAATAATCCTTAAAGAATGTTCAGCAATAATCCATTGAAATTGGCAGTCCTTGGTATTTTTTTTGTATTTTTTTTAGGGCTAAGCAACGCCCCCGGGGGCGTTAATTCGAGGTTATACGGTAAGTACTTTTTCATCAATAACAAAAGTCACCCTTCCCAAAAATTATTGTTTGATGAAATTCCAGCAAATATTGATTTTATTGCAAACAAGAGTGCCGCAAGTCACAAAATATGCCCGTCATATGGACCAGACAGCGAATATGCAGAAATTGAAGCTGTCACCAAGGCAAGAAACATTAATGAGAATTTGAAAGTCTATAGCATTATTTCTTCATCTCGTTGTGCTAAACATGTAATTTAATTTAAGCAGAGATAGAAAAGTAGAGTGTAAAGTAGAAATGATAGGGATTGGATACAATTAGAAAAAATGGCTAAGTTAAAAAGGTGATATTTTTGTTAAAAAATATTTTTTCGGCATAAAAACACCAATGTGCACATCTTCAATATGTGTAGAAAACGTGTGAATAATTTCAGATCGATTGACTGAACGGTTTCGGAGGAGTTGTGTACACGAACTATGCACTTTTTCTGTCAGCCGCCCGCCCGCCCAGCGGTAAAACATATTAATACGTACCGTTTTTCAACAATAGAGGGCCATGATGGCCCTAATTCGCTCACCTGACTCCATGAACACCAGAGGAGAATGTGACATTCGAGTTCATGTGTTTTAAAAAAATTGTGCTATTTTTAGATGGCGGTCATCTTGGATTAAGCGATGACTCTCATTTTACCAAATCTGAAAATGCTTCACCCAAGGATCTTAACTTCCTATGAAGTTTGGCCAGCATCGGCCATGTGGTTCCCGAGACATTCAAAATCTTGAATAAATGGACCTTTTGGTGGCCATCATGGATGACATAATCATCCGATTCTGACAAATATTGCACCAGAGCAATCGCCTCATCGATACCTTCAATTTGATATATGACATGAGCATATTCGGTCAAAAATAAAATTTGACCCCACGGGCAACGCCCATTTTTGGCCCCAGGGTCACCATTTTCACAACTTTGAAAGAGCATTGCAAATCGATCATTCCTACCAAATTTAGTCTAAATCCGGCAAACAAATCTGAAAAGGCTTCACCCATGGACCATAACTTTTAAGTTTGGCTACCATTGGCCAAGCGGTTCATGTGAAGAAGAATTTTGAAATCTCTAATAAAAGAACGACCTTTTGGCGGCCATCTTGGATGACATAACCATCCGATTTCGACAAAAAATGCACCAAAGTGATCGCCTCGATACCTTCAATTTGATATAGACATGACCATATTCGGTCAAAAATAAAATTTGATACCAATTTGACTCCACGGGCCACGCCCATTTTTGACCCCAGGGTCACCATTTTAACAACTTTGAAAGAGCATTGTACATCGATCATTCCTACCAAGTTTTGTCGAAATCCGGTTGGCGGTTCTTGAGAAGAAGATTTTTGAAGAATTTGTGCTATTTTTAGACGGCGGCCATCTTGGATTACGTAATGACGTCATTTTAACAATTTTGTAATCCCCCTACCTAAGGACCATGACCATGAAGTTTAGTGACAATAGGCCCAATGGTTACCGAGGAGAAGACGTTTGAAAATATTCACGGACGACAGACGGACGACGACGGACACATTGCGGCAACAATAGCTCACATGAACTTTGCTCAGGTGAGCTAAAAACGGTCGTATAAAAAACGAGTTTCCTATGGGAATTTAACATGGGGAGTCAATTTCCAAATTGTTTCTTTTTTTGACTCCGAAACCTGGCAAGATAGCTTGAAAATGATGTAACTAAGAAAACAAAATTTAGATTTTGAAAATCGGTCCACAAATAAAAAAAATATTTAAAATATATATATTTTTATCCCCCATAGGAAAATAGTTTTTTCGCAATAAAACCAATATTTGATGGAATTTCATCAGATAATTTTTTTTCAGGAGGGTGACTTTTTTGTTATTGATGAAAAAGTACTTACTTTTAAATATGTTTTAGATTTAATGTGTTTATAAATAGCCAAAAGTTTGTCAGCAGCAAAACGTGGAACAGACAGTAGGATCGTTTTCCTATAATTATAAGGACTCTGATTAGGCTAGCCCAAACTCCCCCCTACCCTCCCTCCCCACCCCCAGGGGATTACTGATCATTACACCGGTAACTCGAATTTTCGTGAACTCAAAGTATTTTCCTCAGCCCCCTAGACTTTGAGTAAACAAGTGTTGACTTTTATATAAACAATTACTATAAATGTGTTAGTAATCATGAGATTCATATTGATTTCAGATCATATGGTGATAAAAAAAGGTTATTCGGTTTGCAAAATATTGTTTTATTTATTCAAATTGAGGTGGTATGTTTATGCTTTTTTTATTTATTGTGTTAAAATACAATTTAAATTGTGAACATTCACACTTGCACAGATAAATATACTTATTGTACTACATCTATCAATATAGTGTTGATTTCATATGGATTAATGCATTTATTAACTCTTTCAACACCACAGGCCTGTATAGTGGTATTGGCAAATAGTGTAGATCCAGATGAGCCGGCTCGTGACGAGCCGTCTCATCAGGATCTGCACTTTTTGCAAGTCATTTTCATATTTTTGAGAACAGAAATTCCTCCTTTATAAATGAACATGTCTCAAAATAATTGAAACTGCCTTAGCTCTATACAGTAGTTTTGATTTAAATATTTATTGCACAGTGCATTATGATTTTAATTTGATTTGATTTATTGATGTTTAACGGTCTATCAACAGCTACGGTCATTTAAGACCGGGCCAACGGGTTCAATCCCGTATTTAACATGCTGCATTGAGGGGAAAATCCCAAAATCAGAACGGAATATATAGCCCAAATTCTCATGGATTTGTGCCTTCTCATCGATTCATGCCTCTAGAAAACAAGTGAATAAGCATATTCTAAGAATAGTGTTAATTGAAACTTATTTTAACAAGAGCTGTAGGAGAACAGCATAGCTCGACTACGAGGGTTGTCGATGTACACATAGCTTGACAAAGAAGGTGGCTGCGGCCTACATAAAAACCTTAACCAAGGTTGACTAAAGACATTAACCAAGGGAAACTAGAAATGTGGCCTGTCGGCACACGAATACCCCCACTGGCAGCCAAAGAAAACGAGGCATTTTTGATTATAAGCCATTTAGCCGAGCGTTAAGGTTTCAAATGCATGAAGTCTGTGACCTTGACCCTGGGCATAGTGTGACAATCCATGCATCGGTGTAGAAGATATAGAGCAGAAGGGAATTTCAATAGGTTTGACCTTTGACCTTCAACTATGACCTTGACCTTGGACGTAGGTGCGTGGTTATTGATCGAGACACACCTTCTCATCCTGAGAAACATTTGTGCCAAGGCATTTGATAATCCATGCATCGGTGTAGAAGATAGAGCGGAAGGGAATTTCAATAGGTTTGACCTTTGACCTTCAACTGTGACCTTGACCTTGGACGTAGATGTGTGGTTATTGATTGTAACACACCTTCTCATCATGAGAAACATTTGTGCCAAGCCATTTGATAATCCATGCATCGGTGTAGAAGATATAGAGCGGAAGGGAATTTCAATAGGTTTGACCTTCGACCTTCAACTGTGACCTTGGACGTAGGTGCGTGGTTAGCAATTTGATAATCCATGCATCAGTGTAGAAGACATAGAGCGGAAGGTAATTTCAACAGGTTTGACCTTTGACCTTCAACTGTGACCTTGACCTTGGACGTAGGTGCGTGGTTTTCCAAGTATGGTTGCTGTAGGCCCAGGAGTATTCCATATACAAGTTTGAGTAAAAAACGTAACCAAGGGGAGATAACTAAGTAATCCAAGGATAAAAGTAGGTCAAGGTCAAAAATAGGTCAGGGATTATTGATGTACATCACTAGGAGATGAAGTTGTCCAAGTATGGTTGATGTAGGCCCAGAAGTATTCCATATACAAGCATGACTATAAACATTAACCAAGTAATTGAAGGTTAAATGTAGGTGAAGGTAAAATAAAGGTCAGGGGTTATTGATGTACATCCCTATGAGAAAAAGTTATCCAAGTATTGTGTCTGTATGCACAATAGTATTCCATCTACAAGCTTGACTAAAAACCTTAACCAAGGTTGAGTAAAAACCTTAACCAAAGAGAATTAAGTAAGTAATTCAAGAGGAAATGTAGGTCAAGGTCAAATATAGATCAGGGGTTATTGATGTACATCACTATGAGAAAAGGTTGTCCAATTATGGTGTCTGTATGCTACAATAGTATTCCATGTACAAGCTTGAGTAAAAAGCTTAACCAAGGTCGATGCCAAAAACCTTAACCAAGGGGAATTAAGTAAGTAATTCAAGGTTAAATGTAGGTCAAGGTCAAATATAGATCAGGGTTGTTGATGTACATCACTAGGAGAATGAAGTTGTCTAAGTATGGTTGGTGTAGGGCCAGGAGTATTCCATCTACAAGCTTGACTAAAAACGTTAACCAAGGGGAATTAAGTAATTCAAGAGGAAATGTAGGTCAAGGTCAAATATAAATCAGGGGTGGGGTTTTTGATGTACATCACTAGGAGATGAAGTTGTCCAAGTATGGTGGGTGTAGAGCCAGTAGTATTCCATATAGAAGGTTGACTAAAAACCTTAACCAAAAGGAATTAAGTAAGTAATTGAAGAGGAAATGTAGGTCAAGGTCAAATATAGATCAGGGGTTATTGATGTACATACCTATGAGAAAAGGTTGTCGAAGTATGGTGTCTGGATGCACAATAGTATTGAATGTACAAGCTTGAAAAAAAACCTTAACCAAGGTTGACTAAAAACCTTAACCAAGGGGAATTAAGTAAGTAATTCAAGAGGAGATGTAGGTCAAGGTAAAATATAGATCAGGGGTTATTGATGTGCATCACTAGGAGATGAAGTTGTCCAAGTATGGTGGGTGTAGGGCCAGTAGTATTGCATATACAAACTTGACTAAAAACCTTAACCAAGGTTGACTAAAAAACCTTAACCAAGGGGGGGGAATTAACCAAGTAATTTCAAGAGGAAATGTATTGGTCAAGGTCAAATATAGATTCAGGGGTTATTGATGTACATCACTAGGAGATGAAGTTGTCCAAGTATGGTGGGTGTAGGGCCAGTAGTATTCCATATACAAGCTTGACTAAAAACCTTAACCAAGGCGTGACGGTGACTCCGACGACGACGCCGGGGTGACAACATAAGCTCTACTTATTCTTCGAATAGTCGAGCTAAAAAGGTATTTTAAGTTGCTTCCCACGGTTTTTTAAGTTACAGTTACATACAATTGTGATTTACCCGAAGTTGTTTATTATAGGAATGAATGGCCTTTTTGTGGAATTTATTGGGGTATAAACTTGGAAAAGTCGCGGGAATACTGGACGAAGGCCGGAAGGCCTCGTCCAGTATTCCCGCGACTTTTCCAAGTTTATATCCCCGATAAATTTCACAAAAAGGCCATTCATTCCTTATAATTCCAGCATTTGAAATAAATTCAACAAGAAAATGTGTTCATTTTCCGTTTTCTTAAGAATTATTTTAACTGAGCCTCACGGTTACGGAAAGTAGTTCGGCATGGGAGTTTACTGGGATATAAATTTTGGACAGAGACTTGCTACGGGCCAATCAAATGTTAGGGAATTGTGTAAATATTTTTGTGCTGGAATTATTTCATCGATGAAAACATATGACTTTTATTTACATCGTATAACTATGTATTTCATGGGTAGGTATATAATACATTGTGAAAACCTATTTTACACAATATTTCAGATGTATTTTCTACAACTTACATTTGTTTTTCACACCTTCCAATGTTACAGATTTTTAAGCATTTATATTTTATGATGATAAAAATAACCAAAATGCAGTTGCTTTTCCTGCCCGTGTGCGAAATAAACAATATGTTATGAACTACACAACACAATGGGGGGAAAATTCAAAATCAGAACTGAATATTTACAAAGAAATAGAAATTAAGCCCAGAAATTAGAATAACCTGACCTGGTGCCAGGTACTCACCACACCACACACTCCCTAAAAGTAATAGGATTACAGAGCTGCAGATAAGTTTTGTATCTAAAGAGTATTATACCCCCAGATTTAAAATTCAATGCGTATTTTACTTTTACAAATGTATTATTGATTTTCTTCCTCATTAAATAGCGAACAAATGATAGAAAATAATTTAAAAAATCACTTATTTGAGCTGTTTGCTTTTTGCAATTTAACTAAGTAAATGTTTAACTTTATTACAGTATTTTCACTACTCAATTTGAAAATCAATGCATATTTTAACATTGGTGTCAGTATTTTGTACTCCCACTTTTGATAATCAGCACGTATTCTGCTAAAATAAGTGCGTAAAATACGCCAATACGCAACTTATCTGTAGATTTAGGATTACATTCCAAGAGTAACCAAACCCCTACTAAAACTCATCATGACTTGACTGATTTGAATGATGTTCCTCCCCTTCTGATTGCATATTTCTCTCTGCGCGACCTTTCTTAATCTCGTCGAGTTTACCACATGCTTCCTGTATCTCCATAAACTTGGTTTGAGCGGCCATTTTGTCCTCCTCACCCTTAGCCTTGTCCGGGTGCCATTGACGAGACAACTGTCGGCAACGGGCCTTTATTTCTTCGTTTGTTGGCGTGCCACCAGTGTCAAAACCAAGTACCTGTGAAAGAAAGAAAACTAGAAGTAAAAATCACAGGTTGAAGTAACGGACCGAGGTCTATAAATACATTAAATATGCCTAAAAGTAAAAGCATCAACAAATGAAAAAAATAAGCTAAACATTCTTTTTTACTCGCTCCATATAGACTTATACACCCGTGCATTCAACAGTTTGAAGTAACGGACCGAGGTCTATATATACATTAAATATGCCTAAAAGCATCAATAAATGAAAAATAATAAGCTAAACAATTCTTTCTACTCCTTCCATACAAATGCAAAAAGTGCAGATCCGGATGAGACGGCTCGTTACGAGCCGGCTCATCTGGATCTGCAATGTTTGCATTTGTATGGAGGGAGTAAAACAATTGTTTAGCTTATTATTTTTCATTTATTGATGCTTTTAGGCAATATAATGTATTTAGACCTCGGTCCGTTACTTCAACCTGTGGAATGCACGGGCACGTTGAAAACTTTGGTCCTGGCTGGAGCAGCATCGTGGACAGCATGATAGAGGATTATCAGAGGAATGCACATGAGAAATATGAAGCAGTTACGTGGAAGGAAACAGACATTATAAGAAATTTACCTCAGCATTGTAATTTTGAACTCACTAAGTATGACAGTGGAACGTCTCTAAACCGAACAACCATCCGACATCGATGTGTTAAATTCTGACCGATTTCACTGTTGTTGATCAGTGTTCATGATTGCAATGCACACAGGCATGTGTTTCAGTGCTATTACATCGGGATTACAGTGGAACCTCTCTAAACCGGACACCGGTTTAGAGGTTCCACTGTAGTATGTAGTATGCTAAATTTTTGGTTTGCAGTCTCCGCGAAAGTCGTCGGACAAGTCCATTAAAATTGCCGCTGGTCCGACGGTAAACTGGAAGTCGCCGGAGCGAATGTCCGACTATAAAAAAAAAAGATATATATATTTTCTCTTTTTTTTACTTTTTTATTCTAACCTTCAATGAAATCACATTCCTTTCGTATGCACTTCTGGTGCTAGCTAGCTTTTCTTATATGACTGATATACGTAAACTAAAAAGCTCATAAATATCACACAAAATCAATTTTATTTTTTATAAAACTTTTTTGGTCTGGTAAATTTTTGCCCGGTCTGGTAAAGTTTTCAAGTTTACCAGACCGAATGTCCTGTAAAATGTTGGCATTTTCGCGGAGACTGGGTTTGGCGGGGCCCCAAGGAACTTGTATTGTCACAGCATGATAGAGAGCCATCATTGGAATGCGCTTGTGCAATATGAAGCAGTGAAAGGAAACAGAAGTTATAAACTTATATGCCAGAAACTTACCCAAACGTTAAAGGTACATGCCCACCCAGTAAGCAGAAACTGTTCTTTATATCAGAGAGATCAACTGAGAAATTTTCTTGCAAAATAAACATTCATTCACCGTTACCCCCACATATTGATTGGCATTATTATACATTTTATATCAAACGTCAATTTCCACACTGATATCAGGGGCGATAACCGTGTTTCCTTAAAATGTCAATGGAAATTACTATTTATTCTCTGTATTTATTTTTTGATGTGCAATGATCATACTTTATAATAATGTGGAAAATATTATATTTTCTGGTGACACATTTAATCAGTATAAATAATTAAAATTATCATGCCTCATTTGCATATGAAAATAGCCTGATACCACCGTGCGTCACCATCAGTAAAATAAATATTACTAATTGATTAAATCTGTATAGCGGGCACTCGTAAATATTAGAACTGGTGGAATAGTGACACAATTATACACTTATTCAATTCCTATAAAGAACATTTTGTGCCTACTGAGTGGGCATGCACCTTTAAGTATGGGTATTACGGATGCCAGTAACACTATGCCCCATTAAAATGTAAATGCTTTGCTTTAACGACGGCACTGGCTCGGGGACCTTGCATGTCGGGACCGACTATTTAAGTCCCCATCCGATAGGACTAGGCTAGCACGAAGTTGTCTTGACCAAGGACACACCGAATCGGCCATTCGCAGCGGTCGAGGTGGGATACGAACCCGGGGTCTCCCGATCCGCAGTCCGACGCTCCACCTACTGAGCTAATCCGACCACCCTACTATGTCCCATTCACCATTATAGAGGATGAGTACCACTATAGGAATGAATGGCCTTTTTGTGAAATTTATCAGGGTATAAACTTGGAAAAGATAAATTCCACAAAAAGGCCATTCATTCCTTATAATTCCAGCATTTGAAATACATTCATCAAGAAAATGTGTTTATTTTCCGTTTTCTTAAGAATTATTTTAACTGCGCCTGACGGTAACAGAAAGTAGTTTGGCGTGGGAGTTTACTGGGATATAAATTTTGGACAGAGACTTGCTACGGACCAATCAAATGTTAGGGAATTGTGTAAATATTTTTGTGCTGGAATTATTTGGTGTTATTTGATAAATATGATACCATCAGATAAGCCGTGTATTTGCTTAAATACCCAATTAAAATTGCCAAAAACCCAACTGAAATCCGAAGTAGCGAATATCACGTTAGAACACCAGTGGCCTATTTCACCACAAAATGGAATGAAAATATGGATGATAAAAAGTATATGAAGTTTGACGTCAATTCGACTTACTGTCGGGTACCCAAAAACTTTAACGTGGCCGAATGGAAGGACGAAATTACAAACAAGAATTCCGCCACGGAAGCGGTGTCGCGCCTGCCGAGGCATTTGACAATAACTTTAACGCATTTGCCTTACAAAAAAAACGGACGACGCGGTCGACGACGACGACGGCGGAAAAAGCACCGACTATAGTCGCGCCTCTGCTAAAGCAGGCGCGACAAAAACTATATACCGTACCCCTCGACATACTTTGTATGCCAGGATGTAGTAACATTAGCCAAAATACGAAAGAATTCTATGACGGGAAACAGAAATTATGACAAAATGTTAAGTTTATGTTATGGATGATAGGATGGCAAGGCCAAAACTATATACCCTACAACAGGGCTCCAGATAAGCTGCGTATTTGCTTCAATACCCAATTAAAATTGCCAAAAACCCAATTGAAATCAGAAGTAGCGAGTATCAAAAAGCAATACAAAATTTGTGGTACATTTATCATGCTTCAGAAAACAATAAACAGACCACAAATATAGCATATTTTTCTTAGTTTCCATGAAAACACATCTTGGTATTTCATTAGAATTGTCTCCAAGGAGACAATTCTAATGAAATGCCAAGACATGTTTTCATTTCGAAGCAAACTATTCAATAATTTCTGTCTGTTGATGTGTAAACAGTAGTGTGATTTTATTTTACCCATTTAAAATTTTGAAATACCCAATTGCTTCAGAAATGATGGGAGTGATAATACTCAATTAATAATTTGTTATCTGGAGCCCGGCTACAACACACATTGTATGGTGGGGTTATAACTATTATCGATAATATACTTTTGCGAAGGTGCACGATAATCAGGGTGTACTAGCACGGTTTTCACAAAGACTTACCCTATATGCACGAGATTCACCTGTCGGGTCCAGATGTTCTATAAGTTGATCATAACAATGATCCCAGCCATTGTATGAACAAAATTCATACAAATCCTTCATCGTTTTCTCCATTTCCTTCCAAGCTGGCGATTGGAAAAAGTTGTGAATCGCAATTCGTACCGGAACTTTCTCACCATCCTTCGATGTGACGGAGGCGTTGAAGTAAAAGGCGGATCCCCAAAGGGACAAGTAGATTGATCCGCATAGGAACAATACAAACACTCGCTTCATAAAGTTTTTTTTCCCCTTCCTGTTCGGCTTATCTGTGAACCATTCGCTCTTCCAATATGTCAACAGGGCGGAGAATACGGATGCAATGGCGATGGACTGAAATGAAAGGAATTGATAGACCCGTCTACAATACTTCTGTACAAGGAAGCAATGGTATGCACATTGCTAGACACAGCGCTCCAGATAAGTGTTGTATCTAAAGAGTATTATACCCCCATATTTCAAATTCAATGCGTATTTTACTTTTACAAATGTATTATTGATTGTCTTATTAAACAGGGAACAAATGATAAAAAAAAAACATTTAAAAATTCACTTATTTGAGCTGCTTTTTGCAGCTCAAACTAGAACTATCACAGGAGTGATCATAATACCCCCACAAAGAGTTGCACTTACAAATAGCTTAACATTAGAAGAGTTTTATAGGTTTGAATAAAAATTTGACCTTTTACCTGCGTACGTGGTCAATGAAAATGAGTAATCGATTAATATGATTTTTATTAAAAACTCTGTGCCGAGTTTGTCAAGAACGCAATGAATCAATTTAATAAAAATAGAAAAAGTGGCTAAGTTAAAAGGATATTTTTGTAAAAAAAAAATTTGTTCGGCATAAAAAGTGTGTATAGTTTCAGATCAATCCACTGAACGGTTTCAGAGGAGTTGTGTACACAAAATATGCAGTTTATCTGTCTGCCGCCTGCAATAGGTTTGACCTTTGACCTTCAACTGTGACCTTGACCTTGGACGTAGGTGCGTGGTTATTGATCGCAACATTTGTGCCAAGGCATTTGATAATCCATGCATCGGTGTAGAAGATATAGAGTGGAAGGGAATTTCAATAGGTTTGACCTTTGACCTTCAACTGTGACCTTGACCTTGGACATAGGTGCGTGGTTATTGATCGCGACACACCTTCTCATCATGAGAAACATTTGTGCCAAGCCATTTGATAATCCATGCATCGTAGTAAGATATAGAGCGGAAGGGAATTTCAATAGGTTTGACCTTTGACCTTCAACTGTGACCTTGACCTTGGACGTAGGTGTGTGGTTATTGATCGTGACACACCTTCTCATCATGAGAAACATTTGTGCCAAGCCATTTGATAATCCATGCATCGGTGTAGAAGATATAGAGCGGAAGGGAATTTCAATAGGTTTGACCTTTGACCTTCAAATGTGTCCTTGACCTTGGATGTAGGTGTGTGGTTATTAATCGCGACACACCTTCTCATCATGAGAAACATTTGTGCCAAGCCATTTGATAATCCATGCATCGGTGTAGAAGATATAGAGCGGAAGGGAATTTCGATAGGTTTGACCTTTGACCTTCAACTGTGACCTTGACCTTGGACGTAGGTGCGTGGTTATTGATCGTGACACACCTTCTCATCATGAGAAACATTTGTGCCAAGCCATTTGATAATCCATGCATCGGTGTAGAAGATATAGAGTGGAAGGGAATTTCAATAGGTTTGACCTTTGACCTTCAACTGTGACCTTGACCTTGGACGTAGGTGCGTGGTTATTGATCGCGACACACCTTCTCATCATGACAAACATTTGTGCCAAGCCATTTGATAATCCATGCATCGGTGTAGAAGATATCGAGCGGAAGGGAATTTCAATAGGTTTGAGTTTTGACCTTCAACTGTGACCTTGACCTTGGACGTAGGTGCGTGATTATTGATCTCGAAACACCTTCTCAGAATGAGAAACATGTGTGCCAAACCATTTGATAATCCATGCATCGGTGTAGAAGATATAGAGCGGAAGGGAATTTCGATAGGTTTGACCTTTGACCTTCAACTGTGACCTTGACCTTCGACGTAGGTGCGTGGTTATTGATCGTGACACACCTTCTCATCATGAGAAACATTTGTGCCAAGCCATTTGATAATCCATGCATCGGTGTAGAAGATAGAGTGGAAGGGAATTTCAATAGGTTTGACCTTTGACCTTCAACTGTGACCTTGACCTTGGACGTAGGTGCGTGGTTATTGATCGCGACACACCTTCTCATCATGAGAAACATTTGTGCCAAGCCATTTGATAATCCATGCATCGGTGTAGAAGATATAGAGCGAAAGGGAATTTCAATAGGTTTGAACTTTGACCTTCAACTGTGACCTTGACCTTGGACGTAGGTGCGTGATTATTGATCGCGAAACACCTTCTCATAATGAGAAACATTTGTGCTAAACCATTTGATAATCCATGCATCGGTGTAGAAGATATAGAGCGGAAGGGAATTTCAATAGGTTTGACCTTTGACCTTCAACTGTGACCTTGGACGTAGGTGCGTAGTTATTGATCGCAACACACCTTCTCATCATGAGAAACATTTGTGCCAAGCCATTTGATAATCCATGCATCGCTGTAGAAGATATAGAGCGGAAGGGAATTTCGATAGGTTTGACCTTTGACCTTCAACTGTGACCTTGACATTGGACGTAGGTGTGTGGTTATTGATCGCTACACACCTTCTCATCATGAGAAACATTTGTGCCAAGCCATTTGATAATCCATGCATCAGTGTAGAAGATATAGAGCGGAAGGGAATTTCAATAGGTTTGACCTTTGACCTTCAACTGTGACCTTGACCGTAGGTGTGTGGTTATTGATCGCGACACACCTTCTCATCATGAGAAACATTTGTGCCAAGCCATTTGATAATCCATGCATCGGTATAGAAGATATAGAGCGGAAGGGAATTTCAATAGGTTTGACCTTTGACCTTCAAATGTGTCCTTGACCTTGGACGTAGGTATGTGGTTATTAATCGCGACACACCTTCTCATCATGAGAAACATTTGTGCCAAGCCATTTGATAATCCATGCATGGGTGTAGAAGATAAAGAGCGGAAGGGAATTTCCAACAGACCGACAGACCGACCGACAAGCTGACTCCTATATACCCCCTCAAACTTTGTTTGTGGGGGTATAATAAGTAAATTTTCAACTTTATTACAGTATTTTCACTACTCACTTTTAAAATCAATGCATATTTTCACATTGCTGTTGGTATTTTGTACTCCCACTTTTGATAATCAATGCGTATTCTGCAAAAATAAGTGCGTAAAATACGCCGATACGCAGCTTATCTAGAACTCTGTAGACACATATCATATGTTTGCCAAATATCGGCAAAGGGATAAATAAGCTATTGTAAAAATAATGCAAAATGTTATGCACTTGTTAAATGTAAGGTGAACACCACAACTCCATGACCATGACCTATTCAAAATGGAAAACCCACCCATTTCCATACACTATACCTTACAGCCTTTTCACAGGTGGAAGACCCGGACATAAGACCCAATAGGGAATTTTTGAATATGAAAAATGTTAATTTCTCGAGAACCGAAATGTTGGCATCTCTGGTAAAATTTTCTTTTCGGCATCTTCTTCCGGTTGTCAGATTGGTTTCGGACAAATTATTGGTGTATTAATTACGAAATGAAAAAAGATCTTTATTTATGTTAAGTCGCCTATTTAATTCTATTGTTATGATCTTGATTTGGGTAATGATAATTGATATTATTTTATAAATATGGGATAAATAATTTGTTTGTGGTTTCTATTGGTTACGTCTATGTGATTGGTTAATTTTCTGCGAGTCTGTCGGGAAGGGAAAATTTTATGTCTTACCGGCACAGTTTGATTCAGCTTATGAAAGAAGAAGTGAAATATTTTTTGTTACCCGCCCGCCCATTGCCCTCTTTTATGTTTGCAATTATTATTATGCTTTATTAATTTGCTTGATTGCATGAGATTATGTTCATACAGGAGCAATAGGTGACATATGAGCCAGGGATACCTATGCGTAAGAAGATGATACGGTAGGATCTTTTAGTATTGTTGATGCATAAAATGCCGTATATTATTTTGTGATGGACGACTTTAATGATGTGTGACTCCTGATATATTCTTGCATGTCAAGAGTGTATTGGAGGGGCTTATTGTTGAGGTGCTATTTGTGCCATGTGTAGATAGGTGGTTCAGGATAAACTTATTATGTTAGTCTAATTAGTGGCAGGATCTATCACAAAATAACATTAGTTGATAAGAGGCGGGTGGAGAAATGTTCCATTCCTCTTCTGTTCATAGTCCATGTATTGGATTATGTATTATTTTCATGTTGAGTTTATTTGGTATATGTAAATTTAGTTTCTACTATCATTTGCATAAGCTGGATTTATTTACCTCAATACACCATCTATATGGTTATTTGTGTTTTTCCAACTTTTTATTGCCTTATTGAATTCTTAGGAAATTCTGGGCTCATTTGGAAAACGTTACCCCACCCACCCATTTCCATACACTATACCTTACAGCCTTTTTTGGCTGTAACCTTCACAATGGGAATGGAATGGTGCTTAATGGCCCATCAACACAATAGAGTATCATTTAGGGCCAAGCAATGCAGATGAAGAATAAAAACAATAGTAAAATAGTATGTTAGATGTGGTAGGCAATCTGGGGGCCGTTTCACAAAACTTTGTACGACTAAGATGTTCGTAAGTGCAAAGTTAGGATCGTCTGGAAATTTCAATTTATGGATTTATATTTATTGAGCATAGGCTGCATATATACATAGGCTGCATGCTCAATAAATGTAAATCCAACACTTGTTTACAAGAAAACATTGTTAATGTGAAATTTACGAACATTTTAGTCGTACGAAGTGAAACGGCCCCCAGATGATTAGGGTAACAATAAAAAACTGTGATGAGCAGTAGAGAGATGAGTAACATGTATTATAGGAATGAATGGCCTTTTTGTGGAATTTATCGGGGTATAAACTTGGAAAAGTCGCGGGAATACTGGACGAAGGCCAGAAGGCCTCGTCCAGTATTCCCGCGACTTTTCCAAGTTTATATCCCCAATAAATTCCACAAAAAGGCCATTCATTCCTTATAATTCCCATCATTTGAAATAAATTCATCAAGAAAATGTGTTTATTTTCCGTTTTCTTAATAATTGTTTTAACTGCGCCTGACGGTTACGGAAAGTAGTTTGGCATGGAGTTTACTGGGATATAAATTCTGGACAGAGACTTGCTACGGACCAATCAAATGTTAGGGAATTGTGTTCATATTTTTGTGCTGGAATTATACAATGATAACACAATTATAGAAATGAGAAACATGTATACAATGATAACAAGAGTTCCGGAGGTCACAATATACGCCCGTCGAGGCAAGGCCAGTCAACAAGTGGAAATAACTCACTGAAAACCAACAGGCTTCTTCATCTTGCCTTGATAAACATGTACCGGTATACCGAATTTCGTTACGATCGGTGAAGTAGAACTCGAGTTATTGCGTGGAAAAGGATACAGAGTGCGAAAATTATAATTGGCCGCCAAGAGTAGATAAGTTATCGGAAATTTTTCAAAATCAATAGGCTTCTTTGTCTTGCCGTGATAAACATTTATACCGAATTTGGTTACGATTGGTGAAGTGGAACTTGAGTTATTGCGTGGACAAGGATACAGAGTGGGAAAATTAAAAATGGCCGCCAAGGGTAGATAAAATCAATAGGCTTCTTCGTCTTGCCGTGTTAAACATTTATACCGAATTTCGTTACAATTCGCCCACCGCACAAGATGAATACACAATACGTCCTGTTTTTTTAAACGGGCGTATAAAAATCAGATCTTCTGATACAAGCTGGTTTCATGGCGAAAGCAAAGCAAATCTACAATGTATCCTATGTTCTCCACAATGGGACTAGCAGGGGCTGGAGGGTCATGGATTTGGTTATAGGAATGAATGGCCTTTTTGTGGAATTTATCGGGGTATAAACTTGGAAAAGTCGCGAGAATACTGGACGAAGGCCGGAAGGCCTCGTCCAGTATTCCCGCGACTTTTCCAAGTTTATATCCCCGATAAATTCAACAAAAACGCCATTCATTCCTAATAATTCCAGCATTTGAAATAAATTCATCAAGAAAATGTGTTTATTTTCCGTTTTCTTAAGAATTATTTTAACTGCGCCGGACGGTTACGGAAAGTAGTTTGGCATGGAGTTTACTGGGATATAAATTCTGGACAGAGACTTGCTATGGACCCATCAAATGTTATGGAATTGTGTAAATATTTTTGTGCTGGAATTATTACATAATGATAGAGGACCATCAGAGGAATGCAAGTGTGAATTATCAAGAAGTTCCATATAAGGAAATAATTATAATAGATTACCCCAACGTTAAGTTTGTGACGTACATATGTACATGCATACGTATGGATGTATGGACACCAGGGACCCGTTTCACGAAAATGTGTACGACTAAAATGTTCGTAAGTGCAAAATAATGATAGTCTGTAAATTTCACATTAACATTGTTTTCATGTAAACAATTATTGGATTTACATTTATTGCATATGCAGCCTATGTTCAATAAATGTAAATACATCAATTGAAATTTACAGACGATCATAAATTTGGACTTACAGACATTTTAGTTGTACGAAGTTTAGTGAAATGGGCGCCAATAACGCTATTTATCAGGTAACTGTTGGATGATGTCATGTGGCGTTACCGAATGACATCAGTGTACTGACGCAACGTAAACAAGTCCACGTTCTGTCCATGGATAAAGACGACATCTGTGGTCATTTTCGAGCATAAAACGTTACCTGATAAATAGAATACCAGGCTACTTTTACAACATGCTTTGACAGCACTTCAGAATCATTTCCATTGGAAATGATTCTGAAGTGCTGTCAAACCATGTTTTTATTGTCCAATTTTGAGGGGTCTACTGTACCTGAGATTCTTGGAGAAGCCATGGTACTGCCACTGCAGCTCCGAGTAGCGACCATTTAAACCTGGTCTTCTGGTGTCCGATGTTACCCACTAGATTTACACCTACAAACAAACAAGGCATCGTCGGAGCTCCAGATAAGCTGCGTATTTGCTTAAATACCCAATTAAAATTGCCAAAAACCCAATCAGAAGCAGCGAGTATCAAAAAGCAATACAGTATGGTACCTTTATCATGCAGAAACTGGATTGGTCAGTAAGCGAGGCTTACAGGATACCCCCCGCGTGGGCCCAGGTACCCCTAAAGTATGTAAACATTTCCAAGTGTGTGGGCTTGTGACCTTGACTCTGGGCTTAGTGGGAGCGGCATGAAAATTTGTCACAGGGTGGTAGAGGTCCATTGGAGCAATGCGTGTGTGAAATTTGAAGCAGATCCGAGCAAGGAAATAGAAGTTATAACCGTTTTCTCTGATGTTAAGTTTTGTAAAGATACTAAGTATGTGACCCTGACCTCGAGGTCAGCGGGGATTTGTCACAGCATGATAGTAGAGCCTTAGACGAATGCATGCATGAAATATTGAGAATTTTCGATGAAAGAAATAGAAGTTATCACATATTTCTCTGATGTTAAGTTTTGTAAAGAGACTAAGTATGTGAACTTGACCTTGGGATCAGTGGGGGTTGGACGGTCGTAGATTTGTCACAGCATGATAGTACAACCTGCACAAGTGAAATATTAAGAATTTTCAATGAAGGAAATAGAAGTTATAACTTATTTCTCTGATGTTAAGTTTTGTAAAGAGACTAAGTATTTTACCTTGACCTTGGGATCAGCGGGGGTTGGACGGTCGTGGATTTGGCACAGCATGGTAGTAGAGCCTTACAGGAATGCATGTGTGAAATATTAAGCATTTTAGATGAAGGAAATAGAAGTTATAACTTATTTCTCTGAATGTAAGTATTTACGACCGCACGGGGGTTATCTTTGGCACAGCATGTATTACGGAACGAACGTCGCACACACGCACAGACGGACGGACGTTCCTACAAACGGATACTTATGTGGCTAACCCTAACCTTTTCCTTTGTTCATCCCTATTGTTCTGTAGCCACATAAACCCATTTTTAGCCACATAAAATCACGGAACAATAGAATATTACATAACCTATTGTTCTCCTAGCCACATATGCATCCATTTGCAAGCTTGGACGGACGGACAACCTGGCTCCAGTATACCCCCCACAAATCATTGCAGGGGGGGGGGGAGGTATAATAAGATAGTACAGCAGATAGTACAACCTAGAGGAATGCACGAGTGAACTATTAAGAATTTTCAATGAAGGAAATAGAAGTTACAACTTATTTCTCTGATGTTAAGTTTTGTAAAGAGACCAAGTATTTGACCTTGGGATCAGTGGGGGTTGGACAGTCATGGATTTGGCACAGCATGGTAGTAGAGCCTTACAGGAATGCATGTGTAAAGAGTAGAGTAAATTGATAGTAAATGAGGCAAAAATTACAAGTTCAACTAGATTGGTCAGTAAACGAGGCTTACGGAATACCCCTTGCGTGGGCCCAGTTACCCCTAAATATGTAAAAAAAAAATCCAAGAGTGCAAGAGTGTGGGCTTGTGACCTTGACTCTGGGCTTAGCTGGGGCGGCACGAACGTGAATTTGTCATAGGGTGGTAGAGGTCCAGTTTTGTAAAGAGACTAAGTACATGACCTTGACCTTGGGATAAGCGGGAGTTGGACAGGTCGTGGATTTGGCACAGCATGGTAGTAGAGCCTTACAGGAATGCATGTGTGAAATATTAAGCATTTTACATGAAGGAAATAGAAGTTCTAACATATTTCTCTTATGTAAAGTTTTGTAAAGAGACTAAGTATTTGACCTTGACCTTGGGAACAACGGGGTTTGGACGGTCGTGGTATTGGCACAGCATTGTAGTAGAGCCTTACAGGAATGCATGTGTGAAATATTAAACATTTTAGATGAAGGAAATAGACATATTTCTCTGATGTTAAGTTTAGTGATGGAGGACGCACGGTAAGACGCATGCACACACGGACAACCTGACTCCAGTATACCCCCCCCCCACAACTCGTTGCAGGGGATATAAAAAGCTATAGTCTGTTTCACGAAAGCTGCCCAAATTTTACGGCTATATAGACAATTCAAAAACAATATTATTTTCGATAATATTAAATTAAAGCTTAAGAATGAGCCTTCTTTTTATTTCGTGAAATTCGGTCAAATATTGGTTTTATTACGGAAAATTGATTTCTCTATGGGAATTTAACATGGGGGAAAAGAGGTAGAGGACTTGTGGGAGGAGTCAAAAAACATTTTTTTTTGGAAATTGACTCCGAAACCTAGCTAAATAGCTTGGAAATGATATTACTAAGAAAACAAAAGTTAAATTTTAAAAATCGGTCCAGTATTTCTGAAATTCTAAAAAATTTCCCCATGTTAAATCCCCATAGACATCTTCACTCCGTGAAGATGTCTATGGGGATTTAACATGGGGAAATTTTGTTTTCGCAATCAAATCAATATTTGACCAAATTTCACGAAATAAAAAGAAGGCTCATTCTTAAATTTTCCTTTAATTTAATATTATCGAAAGAAATCTTGTTTTTGAATTGTTTACATAGCAGTAAAATTTGGGCAGCTTTCGTGAAACAGACTATAGTTCATCAAGCAAATAAAAAACATATCTGAGACATCATCTGAGGCACAGTGCCTTTAACCTTTCAACACTACAGATAAGACAGTGTTTGCAAGTAATTTTCATATATTTTTAGCAAAACATCCACTTTTTTGGTGCGCCAGCTTGCAAATAGTGCGGCATAGTTGACACATTGGCGTACATACATCCGTCCGTCCATACAAGAGTCCGGTTTAAAGTTTTTCGGTATACTATCAAAGCCTCGGCAGGTGCAACATGTGGGCCGCAGCCATCTAGTATAAATGGACTAGTTAGAAAATCATTGTTCATGATTAACATTTCCAGGGCTCCAGATAAGGAATTAGTAATTGAGTATTGTCACTCCATCATTTCTTAAGCAATTGGCTATTTCAAAATTTTAATTGTGTAAAATAGAATCACACAACTGTTTACACATCAGCAGACCGCACTCATTGAATAGTTTGCTTCTAAATGAAAACACATCTTGGTATTTCATTAGAATTGTCTCCTTGGAGACAATTCTAATGAATACCAAGATGTGTTTTCATGGAAAAATAAGAAAATATGCTATATTTGTGGTCTGTTTATTGTTTTCTGTAGCATGTTTAAAGATACCACAAATTTTTCATTGCTTTTTGATACTCACTACTTCTGATTTCAATTGGGTTTTTGGCAATTTTAATTGGGTATTTATGCAAATACGCACCTTATCTGGAGCTCTGCATTTCATGGTCCATTTCAGTTATTTATGGTTGAACTGGTTAACATATGTGGTTGTGACTGGAGAAAAGTGGCTTATGTGTTTTGTGACCAGTGTAGATCCAGATCAGCCTGTGCATCCGCACAGTTAGCTACAATAATTCGCCTACACTATGTCGAGGGGACAATATCGCAGTGAGGTAGCAATTTCGTTTCTACCACACAGTCTGATCAGGATATGCACTGTTCGCCATTCCATCAATGAAACACATGTCATACTTCTACCCTTGTCAAAACTTGTTAGGAATATCCTAGGAATATCCTAAGAATCTCGGCCTCAAATGATACATGGGAACCTAGGAAAATCCTAGGATTCCTTACTGGTATTGAAACAGGAATATCTTGGGATTCCTAGGACCTAGGAACTAAGACCATGGAATTGCCTTGGTTTCCTAGGAATCCCAGTTCTTTAAATTTTTAATAAACACAATAGACAGTATACTTGCAATCCTAGGAATACCCTTGGATTCCTAGGATCTTAAGAATTCCATGATGTTTTACTACTATAAATGTCCTTGCATGCATAACAAGCAATATGGATTGTTATCAGGCTACATGAATAGAATAGAATGTATTGACTTAAACTACAACACGAGTGTGCTATGTGATCAGGAGTGACACTGGTCACACATCCCATAAGCCACATTTCTCCAGTCACAGCCACATTATAATAATAAGTTAACAAAAGAAAATTGTCTCTTAAATCTTAACCCTTACAATGCTGAATTAGATTATGGTATCTGCTGTTTATGTTTTATTTGTCATTATCCTCATGAAAAATATGGTTTGACAGTACTTTAGAATCATTTCCAACGGAAATGATTCTAAAGTGCTGTCAAAAAATGTTTTTACTGAGAACGAATACAAATGTTACAACAGCAGACGACTTTTTCAATTTGGTTCCCGCCTTTTAACTCTGCATGCTAGCGGTGAAAATAACATCCAACAAATTATGAGTATGTTTCTTATTTCTCTCTGTAAATATGTCTTGGTATTTCATTAGAATTGTGTCCTCCTCTGGACGCAATTCTAATGAAATTCCAAGACATATTCATGATATTTATAGGGAGAAATAAAAGAAAATACAAAGATTTGTCGTCTGCTATTTTTGAACTATTTATAGCCCACAAATTTCCCAGCATTCAAAGAGTTGAGGGATAACCTTGGGCAACAAGATAATATCTATCAAGTCTATAGATACAACAATGCATATATTGTCATTCATTAACATGCTGATATATTCATGATATGTGGCAGCTGTGGCCGTAGAAACGGGGCTTATGGGAATTGTGAACCGTCAACAGTGTACAGGGCTCCAGATAAGGAATTAGTAATTCAGTATTGTCACATCATTTCTGAAGCAATTGGGTATTTCAAAATTTTAATTGGGTAAAATAAAATCACACTACTGTTTACACATCAACAGACAGCAATTATTGAATAGTTTGTAAATGTAGCTCCTAATCACATAGCACCCTCCTGTAGCCTGATAACAATCTATATTTATTGTCAGAAGTATGACAGGTGTTTCATTGATGGAATGGCAAACCGTGTAGATCCTATTCAGACATGCACAGGCTGATCTGGATCTACACTGGTCATAACAGCCATAAGCCCCATTTCTCCAGTCACAGCCACATATTCAATGATTGTGTGCTATCAAATGTTAAGCTAATCCCTGAAGCAAGTACTGAATTTGATATCATCGCATGTATTATAGATTTTTTCGGCTGTTTCAACCCTTACCACGCGGGAAACGTAAATTATTGCCTGATGACTGTGGTTTTATATTTTGTCTCAGTAAAGCCATTATAAAACTAGAGGATTGTTTTTCAGACAAAAACATATGTCTCCCCCAATACCACCACTGCATGTTATCAGGACTTGGAAAAGTAGAATCTAAGGCAGCAACAGCATATATGTAGCTACCTTGTATTTTCTGCATAAGTTAGCTGTATATTGTGAGATAATAAAATAACAAGAGCTGTAGGAGAACAGCATAGCTCGACTATGAGGGTTGTCGATGTACACATAGCTTGACAAAGAAGGTGGCTGCGGCCTGCATAAAAACCATAACCAAGGTTGACTAAAAACATTAACCAAGGGAAATTAAGTAAGTAATTCAAGGTTAAATGTAGGTCAATGTCAGATATAGGTCAGGGGTTATTGATGTACATCACTAGGAGATAACGTTTTCCAAGTATGGTTGCTGTAGGCCCAGGAGTATTGCATATACAAGCTTGAGTAAAAACCATAACCAAGGGGAGATAAGTAAGTAATCCACGGATAAAAGTAGGTCAAGGTCAAATATAGGTCAGGGATTATTGATGTACATCACTGGAGATGAAGTTGTCCAAGTATGGTTGACGTAGGCCCAAAAGTATTCCATATACAAGCTTGACTATAAACATTAACCAAGTAATTCAAGGTTAAATGTAGGTGAAGGTAAAATAAAGGTCAGGGGTTATTGATGTACATCCCTATGAGAAAAAGTTATCCAAGTATGGTGTCTGTATGCACAATAGTATTCCATCTACAAGCTTGACTAAAAACCTTAACCAAGGTTGAGTAAAAACCTTAACCAAGGGGAATTAAGTAAGTAATTTAGGTTAAATGTAGGTCAAGGTCAAATATAGGTCAGGGGTTGTTGATGTACATCACTAGGAGATGAAGTTGTCCAAGTATGGTTGGTGTAGGGCCATGAGTATTCCATCTACAAGCTTGACTAAAAACCTTAACCAAAGAGAATTAAGTAAGTAATTCAAGAGGAAATGTAGGTCAAGGTCAAATATAGATCAGGGGTTATTGATGTACATCACTATGAGAAAAGGTTGTCCAAGTATGGTGTCTGTATGCACAATAGTATTCCATGTACAAGCTAGAGTAAAAAGCTTAACCAAGGTCGAGTAAAAACCTTAACCAAGGGGAATTAAGTAAGTAATTCAAGGTTAAATGTAGGTGAAGGTCAAATATAGGTCAGGGGTTGTTGATATACATCACTAGGAGATGAAGTTGTCCAAGTATGGTTGGTGTAGGGCCAGGAGTATTCCATCTACAAGCTTGACTAAAAACGTTAACCAAGGGGAATTAAGTAAGTAATTCAAGAGGAAATGTAGGTCAAGGTCAAATATAGATCAGGGATTGTTGATGTACATCACTAGGAGATGAAGTTGTCCAAGTATGGTGGGTGTAGGGCCAGTAGTATTCCATATAGAAGGTTGACTAAAAACCTTAACCAAAAGGAATTAAGTAAGTAATTGAAGAGGAAATGTAGGTCAAGGTCAAATATAGATCAGGGGTTAGTGATGTACATACCTATGAGAAAAGGTTGTCGAAGTATGGTGTCTGGATGCACAATAGTATTCAATGTACAAGCTTGAAAAAAAAACTTAACCATGGTTGAGTAAAAACCTTAACCAAGGGGAATTAAGTAAGTAATTCAAGAGGAAATGTAGGTCAAGGTCAAATATAGATGAGGGGTTATTGAGATGCATCACTAAGAGATGAAGTTGTCCAAGTATGGTGGGTGTAGGGCCAGTAGTATTGCATATACAAGGTTGACTAAAAACCTTAACCAATGTTGACTAAAAACCTTAACCAAGGGGAATTAAGCAAGTAATTCAAGAGGAAATGTAGGTGAAGGTCAAATATAGATCAGGGGTTATTGATGTACATCACTAGGAGATGAAGTTGTCCAAGTATGGTGGGTGTAGGGCCAGTAGTATTCCATATACAAGCTTGACTAAAAACCTTAACCAAGGCGTGGCGGTGACGCCGACGCCGATGTGACAACATAAGCTCTACTTATTCTTCGAATAGTCGAGCTAAAAAGTGAGGAAATATTGAAATTGAAACGTCAGGCATAAAAAGCCGAAAGTACATGTATAATTGAGCTGACACCTAATATAATCAACATTATCGTATATGAGATTTTTGCCGAAAAATGATTTCTATAAATGGCCACAGCACTAAGTCAAGAAGTGCCATAACTCTGTGAATACTGGATGAATCCGCATCTAAAACCCCAGGTGCGCAACTTCACAAGATGACCAGTATTCCTGTAAAGTTTCGCGACTCTAACTGAAATACTTTTGGAGATACGCGCGACACAAGTTGAAAATCCCCACTTTTCACTAAGTCAAGGGCCATAACTCCGTGAATACTGGATGAATCCGCATCTAAAACCCCAGGTGCGCAACTTCACACGATGACCAGTATTCCTGTAAAGTTTCACGACAAACTGAAATACATTTGGAGATGCGTGCGACACAAGTTGAAAATCCCCAATTTCCGCTAAGTCAAGGGCCATAACTCCGTAAATACAGGATGAATCCGCATCTAAAACCCCAGTTGCGCAACTTCACACGATGACCAGTATTCCTGAAAAGTTTCACGACTAACTGAAATATTTTTGGAGATACGCGCGACATAAGTTTTAAATCCCCACTTTTCACTAAGTCAAGGTCCATAACTCCGTGAATACTGGATGAATCCGCATCTAAAACCCCAGGTGCGCAACTTCACACGATGACCAGTATTCCTGTAAAGTTTCATGACTCTAACTGAAATACATTTGGAGATACGCACGACACAAGTCAAGGGCCATAACTCTGTAAATACAGGATGAATCAGCATCTAAAACCCCAGGTTTGCAACTTTACACGATGACAAGTATTCCTGTAAAGTTTCACGACTCTAACTCAAAAACTTTTGGAGATATGCACGACACAAATTTTGTGACGGACGGACAGACAACCAAGCCAAAAACAATATGTCTCCCCATTCATGGGGGAGACATAATAAATGCTAGTTTCTCATCCATTTTTTTTCAAAATGGGGGCGGCGGGTGAATTTTTATTTTATATTTTCAAGATATCGGAAATACCAACCTCGACCATCATTTGTGTTAACTCTTTGCATGCTGGGAAAGAAAATAATGGCTATACTGGCCTAAAAGCGTGGTTTAACACCACATTAGAATCATTTTTAATGGAAATGATTCTAAAGTGTTATCAAACCATGTTTTTGATGAAAATGAAAACAAAATTGAAAATAAAAACAATCAACAGCCGACACAAAATTTAATTCAGCACTTTAAGTCAATATACAATTATTTTCTACGGAGCCCCCGCAGGGGACATGGATTTTTCCACAAAATAACAATTTGTTCCCACAAAATAACAATTTGTTCCCACAAAATAACAATTTGTTCCAATAACAATTTGTTCCCACAAAATAACAATTTGTTCCCACAAAATAACAATTTGTTCCCAATTTATTAATTTGTTCCAAAGAAATAACAATATGTTCCCACGATATAACAATTTTTTCCCTTGATTTGACAAATCAAGGGAACAAATTGTTATATCGTGAGAACGAATTGTTATTTTGTGGGAACAAATTGTTAAATTGAGGGAACAAATTGTTAATTCGCTGGAACAAATTGTTAATTTGTGGGAACAAATTTTTATTTCGTGGGAACAAATTGTTATATCGTGGGAACGAATTGTTAATTCATGGGAATGAATTGTTAAATTGAGGGAACATATTGTTATTTCATGGGAACAAATTGTTATTTCGTGGGAACGAATTAATAAAAACTAGAAAATGTGTTCATAGAACACGGATGCCCCACATATCGCTTTGATAATAAATGAGGCCAAATTCCAAGCCAAATTTATTTTTTACCTGAGCGTTAAAGTTTTTGAAGCACCAAGTATGTGACCTTGACCCTGGGCTTGGCGGGGGCAGGACAAATGTGGATTTGGCACAGGGCGGTAGAGGACCATTAGAGTAATGCGTATATGAAGTATGAAGCTGATCTGTGAAAGAAAACAGAAATTATAAGATATTTACCTGAGCGTTAAAGTTTTTGAAGCACTAAGTATGTGACCTTATCCCTGGGCTTGGCGGGGGCAGGACGAACGTGGGCGAACGTAGAGGACCATTAGAGCAATGTGTATATGAAATATGAAGCAGATCGGTCGAAGGATGTAGAAATTATGAGACATTTACCCGAGCGTTAAAGTTTTGTGAAGGACGGACGGACGGACTGACGGACCAGGGTAACACTAAATGCCCCCTCCACTATCGTGGTGGGGCATAAAAATAATTCTATATCCCCTGCGGGGCTCCGTATTTTTCCATCAATACCGAACTGAAATAATTTTTCAAAAAAAGAAAGAAATTTCTCTGTATCCATTTCCAAACTACACAATATGAACAGAACTACCTACTTTAAGTTTGTTCTTACTTATATCATAAATGTGACTGGAAACATGGGGCTTGCGCCCAGTGTAGATTCAGATCAGTAGATCCAGATCAGACCTGTGGATCCGCAGACTGATCAGGATCTGCACTGTCCACCATTCTATCAAATGAAGGAAACACCTCTAACAAGCAATATCAGGCTACAGGAGTGTGCTATTTGATCAGGAGCTACACTAGTCAGAAATCCCATAATCCCAATCACAGCCACATATATAAATTATAACGATCATTACTGTTTATCCTTAGTTTCTTAGACTAATGAAATAACAGCATTTCGTCTCGATTAATCGCATATTGCGACGCTTTCGCCAATATCTATTAAATTAATAATTAATTGTTAAGCGCGCTATATTTAGAACTGATTTTACGCCGTGTTGTCATCAGTTCAAGAGACACAAAGCATATGACCACCCACACACGCGCTCACTTTGTGTCACACCACCATGACATACTAGTAAGCGATTCGAAATCACGTTTAGGCGCAAAGATTCACGACTGGGCTAGGTAAACAATAAGTAAGTTATAGTTCACATATTGAATATTTAATAAACTAATTTTTTAAATTTTCAATATGTGAACTATAACTTTTACGTGGAGACCAACATCGCTCACCATATCATGATCTACAATATACATTTTTAACCTTGTGATCCCTAAATAATTGTAACAGATTTTGACATGTACGTTACTCTGCCAACCTTTCCAATCGTCATAGAATTATTTTCAGACAAGTCCATTTGAGAATTTTTTTTTTTTCTAAAAAATATATGAAAAAAAGCTGGCAAAAAGTGCAGATCTGGAGGAGACGGCTCATCTGGATCTACACTGTTTGCATACAAACAATACTGTAAAGAGATGTATTGTTGAAACGGTTAAACTTGAGGTTCCACATTCAAGGTTGTAATATGGGGACACATATTTTTTTATCCAATCTTTATAGATACACAATGTATGACATTTTTCTGGGCAATATTCAATTATCATTACCAGGCATATTACTTGGCAATATTATAATTTTTTATAGCAAACGTGAATTAGCATGTCTTGGTCAGGGGCGATAACCGTGTTTCCTTAAAAGGTTAACAGATACAACTATAATTATTCTCTATTTATTTTTTGATGGGCAAATTATTGACATAAATATTTATTCAGATCACAAATTTAATTGATATAAATAATTTAAAAAATATCCTGCCTCATTTGTATATCAAATATTAAAGTCTGATACAACCACGCGTCTCTATCAGTAAATAAAACATTTACTAAATTATTATATCTGTATAGCGGGCACTCGTAACTGACGGAATAGTTACACTTATACACAAACAGTTTTTGCCTAACAGATGGGACCCCAACTTTAATGTTGGTGACTGTATTTTACCACAGGTTGAAGAAACGGACCGAGGTCTATAAATACATTAAATATACAAATGTACCTAAAAGCATTAATAAGTGAAACAAAAATAATTCTTTACTCCCTCATATACACAGTGTATATGAGGGAGTAAATAAAACAAAAATTCACATACTAATGCTTTTATGTATATTTAATGTATTTATAGACCTCGGCCCGTTACTTCAACCTGTGTATTTTACTTACCAACTGCTGAGCCGAACACAGGAAGCAAGATAGTGAGCAGATAGCCAATACTGTCCTGCGTCAGCACCTCCTCAGGGATGGCCAGACGAAACAGGTAGCCAAATATCATGCCTGCAAGAAATGAATCAACATTTAGCATAACTCGATCTCGTTAACTCAAATTTTCATTAACTCAAAGTAGTTTCCTCAGTCCCCTGGGGCCCGTTTCACTAAACTTTGTAGGACTAAAATGTTCCTACATGTAAGTGCCTGGCAATAAAATTCATGGATTTACATGTATTTACATTTGCATATGCAGCATATGCTCAATAAATGTAAATCCAATAATTGTTTGAAAATTTAGTCAGTAGAAATGAAAATGGCCCCCTGGACTTTGAGTAAACAAGTGTAGACTGTACCTCAATAGAGCTCCAACTGCATGTAATTTTACACACTTATTTTAGTTTAACCCTTACACCGCTAACTTAATCTTTTATCGTCTGCTGTTTATTTTCTATTTTCCATTTTTATCATCAAAAACATGCTTTGACAGCACTTTAGAATAATTTACAACATGCTTTGACAGCACTTCAGAATCATTTCCATTGGAAATGATTCTGAAGTGCGGTCAAAACATGTTTTTATTGAGAAATAAGGCAAGATATCAAAGCAACAGCAGATGACAATTGTTGTGAGTAGCGGTCTACGGGTTAACATTCTGAATACGAATTGATTACCAAAAGTGAGAGTACAAACTACTCACAACAATTTGAAAATAATCATTGATTTTCAAATTGAGTAAAGAAAATGCTTTAAAGGTACATTTACATGCCCACTCAGTAGGCACAAACTATTATTTATAGCAGAGACATCACCTGAGGCATTTTCTGGAAAATTAACATTCATTCAGCATTACCCCACATATTGATTGGCATTATTATACATTTTAAATCAGACGTAAACATATACACTGATATCAGGGGCGAAAACCATCTTTTCCTGAAAATGTTAACAGACATTACTATTTATTCTCTGTATTTATTTTTTGATGTGCAATGATCTTACTTTATAATCTGTCAAAAATATTATTTTTTCAGGGGACGCATTTAATTAGTATAAATAATAATAAAACAAACAGCTTCCCCAATATTTCACCATGATATCATACCTGTGTCTAGGCTATCATATATTATCAAATCATTTAGTGGCAGTATATACATGTACTACGAAGTCTGTAAAGGATGCGGTCATTGTACGAATTGTTGATGCATACGGTACATACATACTTATAATGAGTAAGTTAAACAAGAGGGCCATGATGGCCCTAATTCGCTCACCTGACTCCATGAACACCAGAGGAGAATGTGACAATGAGTTCATGTGTTTTAAAAAAATTGTGCTATTTTTATATGGCGGTCATCTTGGATTAAGCGATGACTCTCATTTTACAAAATCTGAAAATGCTTCACCCAGCATCGGCCATGTGGTTCCTGAGAAAAAGACGTTAAAAATCTTGAATAAATGGACCTTTTGGTGGCCATCATGGATGACATAATCATCCGATTCCGACAAATATTGCACCAGAGTGATCGCCTCATTGATACCTTCAATTTGGTATATGACATGACCATATTCAGTCAAAAATAAAATTTGACCCCAATTTGACCCCACGGGCCACACCCATTTTTGACCCCGGGGTCACCATTTTAACAACTTTCAAAGAGCAATGTACATTGATCATTCATATCAAGTTTCGTCGAAATCCGGCTAGCGGTTCATGAGAAGAAGATTTATTAAGAATCTATGCTATTTTTAGACGGTGGCCATTTTGGATTAGCGATGACCTCCATTTTAACAAATCTGAAAAGGCTTCACCCATGGACCATAACTTTTAAGTTTGGCTACCATGGGCCAAGCGGTTCATGTGAAGAAGAATTTTGAAATCTCTAATAAAAGAACCTTTTGACATTTCGGCGGCCATCTTGGATGACATAACAATCCGATTTGGACAAAAAATGTACCAGACTGATCGCCTCATTGATACCTTCGATTTGATATATAACATGACCATATTCGGTCAAAAAATAAAAATAAAATTTTGACCCCACGAGCCACGCCCATTTTTGACCCCGGGGTCACCATTTTAACAACTTTGAAAGAGCATTGTACATCGATCATTCCTACCAAGTTTCGTCGAAATCCGGCTAGCGATTCATGAGAAGAAGATTTTTTAAGAATTTATGCTATTTTTAGACGGCGGCCATCTTGGATTAGCGATGACCTCCATTTTAACAAATCTGAAAAGGCTTCACACATGGACCATAACTTTTAAGTTTGGCTACCATGGGCCAAGCGGTTCATATGAAGAAGAATTTTGAAATCTCTAATAAAAGAACGAAGGACCTTTTGAACTTTCGGCGGCCATCTTGGATGACATAACAATCCGATTTCGACAGAAAATGCACCAGAGTGATCGGCTCATTCATACCTTCAATTTGATATATGACATGACCATATTCGGTCAAAAATAAAATTTGACCCAATTTGACAATGCTTCACCCAAGGATCTTAATTTCCTATGAAGTTTGGCTAGCATCGGCCATGTGGTTCCCGAGAAAAAGACGTGCAAAATCTTGAATAAATGGACCTTTTGGTGGCCATCATGGATGACATAATCATCCGATTCCGACATTGGGGTCCGATATTGCACCAGAGCAATCGCTTCATCGATACCTTCAATTTGATATATGGCATAAGCATATTCGGTCAAAAATAAAACTTGACCCCAATTTGACCCCACGGGCCATGCCCATTTTTGACCCCGGGGTCACCATTTTCACAACTTTGAAAGAGCATTGTAAATCGATCATTCCTACAAAGTTTAGTCGGAATCCGGCCAGCGGTTCATGAGAAGAAGATTTTTTTAAGAATTTATGCTATTTTTAGACGGCGGCCATCAAGGATTAGCAATGACCTCCATTTTAACAAATCTGAAAAGGCTTCACCGATGGACCATAACTTTTAAGTTTGGCTACCATGGGCCAAGTAGTTCATGTGAAGAAGAATTTTGAAATCTCTAATAAAAGAACAACCTTTTGACATTTCGGCGGCTATCTTGGATGACATAACAATCCGATGTCGTCAAAAAAATGCACCAGAGTGATCGCCTCATTGATACCTTCAATTTGATATATGACCATATTCGGTCAAAAATAAAATTTGACCCCAATTTGACCCCACGGGCCACGCCCATTTTTGACCCCGGGGTCACCATTTTAACAACTTTGAAAGAGCAATGTACATCGATCATTCCTACCAAGTTTTGTCGAAATCCGGTGGGCGGTTCTTGAGAAGAAGATTTTTTAAGAATTTGTGCTATTTTTAGATGGCGGCCATCTTGGATTATGTAATGACGTCATTTTACCAATTTTGTAATCCCCCTACCTAAGGACCATGACCATGAAGTTTGGTGACTATAGATGAGGTGAGCTAAAAATCCAATGATGTGTGTTAATCAATGGTTATATACATTATGTATAAATAAAGTTCTGATTTAACATCAAGCAAAAAGGGAAAAACAAACCTGTGACCCTAACATTGACAACCCAGGGCCTCCACAAAAAAACTTGTTATATTTCGTTGTTCCAAGTGCCAAATGCTACTAAAAAGTGAAAATAATATAGCATGTCTGTCTGCGGATCCAATTTGTTATATTTTGTATCGTTTGTTCCCTATTAATGAATAAAATCAATAAACCATTTGTAAAAGTAAAATACGCAATGGTATTGAAATCATGGGGTATAGTGGGTGGCACGATTTACCCAAATCTACCCAAATGTTACCTACCCAAAATTACTATATTAATAATTAAAGCTGGTCGCAAAACCCCCATTTCTCCAGTCACAGCCACATATGTGCGATATGCAATCATGATAACTAAAAGTTAGACAACCGAGACACAATAAATGAGTCTCGATCACGATAGTCTCCCTTTATAATCAGGGCTCCAGATAAGGAATTTGACATTGGGTACTGTTACTCCATACTTTTGAAATCAATTGGGTATCCTCAATTTTCAATTGGGTATTTTAACAAGAGCTGTAGGAGAACAGCATAGCTCGACTACGAGGGTGTCGATGTACACATAGCTTGACAAAGAAGGTGGCTGCGGCCTACATAAAAACCTTAACCAAGGTTGACTAAAAACATTAACCAAGGGAAACTAGAAATGTGGCCTGTCGGCACACGAATACCCCCACTGGCAGCCAAAGAAAACGAGGCATTTTTGATCATAAGCCATTTAGCCGAGCGTTAAGGTTTCAAATGCATCAAGTCTGTGACCTTGACCCTGGGCATAGTGTGATAATCCATGCATCGGTGTAGAAGATATAGACCGGTAGGGAATTTCAATAGGTTTGACCTTTGACCTTCAACTATGACCTTGACCTTGGACGTAGGTGCGTGGTTATTGATCGAGACACACCTTCTCATCCTGAGAAACATTTGTGCCAAGGCATTTGATAATGCATGCATCGGTGTAGAAGATATAGAGCGGAAGGGAATTTCAATAGGTTTGACCTTTGACCTTCAACTGTGACCTTGACCTTGGACGTAGGTGCGTGGTTATTGATTGCGACGACACACCTTCTCATCATGAGAAACATCTGTGCCAAGCCATTTGATAATCCATGCTCGGTGTGAGAGATATAGAGCGGAAGGAAGGGAATTTCAATAGGTTTGACCTTTGACCTTCAACTGTGGCCTTGGACGTAGGTGCGTGGTTAGCAATTTGATAATCCATGCATCAATGTAGAAGATATAGAGCGGAAGGGAATTTCAATAGGTTTGACCTTTGACCTTCAACTGTGACCTTGAACTTGGACATAGGTGCATGGTTATTGATCGGGACACACCTTCTCATCACGAGAAACATTTGTGCCAAGCCATTTGATAATCCATGCATCGGTGTAGAAGACATAGAGAGGAAGGGAAGTTCAATAGGTTTGACCTTTGACTTTCAACAGTGACCTTGGACGTAGGTGCATGGTTATTGATCGTGACACACCTTCTCATCGTGAGAAACATTTGTGCCAAGCCATTTGGGAATTTCAATATTTTTTACCTTTGAGCTTCAACTGTGACCTTGACCTTGGATGTAGGTGAGTGGTTATTGATCACGACACACCTTCTCATCCTGAGAAACATTTGTGCCAAGGCATTTGATAATCCATGCATCGGTGTAGAAGATATAGAGCGGAAGGGAATTTCAATAGGTTTGACCTTTGACCTTCAACTGTGACCTTGACCTTGGACGTAGGTGCGTGGTTATTGATTGTGACACACCTTCTCAACATGAGAAACATCTGTGCCAAGCCATTTGATAATCCATTCATCAGTGTAGAAGATATAGAGCAGAAGGGAATTTCCATAGGTTTGACCTTCAACTGTGACCTTGAACGTAGGTGCGTGGTTAGCAATTTGATAATCCATGCATCAGTGTAGAAGATATAGAGCGGAAGGGAATTTCAATAGGTTTGACCTTTGACCTTCAACTGTGACCTTGATCTTGGACGTAGGTGCGTGGTTATTGATGGCGACACACCTTCTCATCATGAGAAACATTTGTGCCAAGCCATTTGATAATCCATGCATCGGTGTAGAAGATGGATGTAGATGCGTGGTTTTCCAAGTATGGTTGCTGTAGGCCCAGGAGTATTCCATATACAAGCTTGAGTAAAAAACGTAAAAAAGGGGAGATAACTAAGTAATCCAAGGATAAAAGTAGGTGAAGGTGAAATATAGGTCAGGGATTATTGATGTACATCATTAGGAGATGAAGTTGTCCAAGTATGGTTGATGTAGGCCCAGAAGTATTCCATATACAAGCTTGACTATAAACATTGACCAAGTAATTGAAGGTTAAATGTAGGTGAAGGTAAAATAAAGGTCAGGGGTTATTAATGTACATCCATATGAGAAAAAGTTATCCAAGTATGGTGTCTATATGCACAATAGTATTGCATCTACAAGCTTGACTAAAAACCTTAACCAAGGTTGAGTAAAAACCTTAACCAAGGGGAATTAAGTAAGTAATTTAAGGTTAAATGTAGGTCAAGGTCAAATATAGGTCAGGGGTTGTTGATGTACATCACTAGGAGATGAAGTTGTCCAAGTATGGTTGGTGTAGGGCCATGAGTATTCCATCTACAAGCTTGACTAAAAACCTTAACCAAAGAGAATTAAGTAAGTAATTCAAGAGGAAATGTAGGTCAAGGTGAAATATAGATCAGGGGTTATTGATGTACATCACTATGAGAAAAGGTTGTCCAATTATGGTGTCTGTATGCACAATAGTATTCCATGTACAAGCTCGAGTAAAAAGCTTAACCAAGGTCGAGTAAAACCTTAAAACCTAACCCGGGGAATTAAGTAAGTAATTCAAGGTTAAATGTAGGTCAAGGTCAAATATAGGTCAGGGTTGATTGATGTACATCACTAGGAGATGGAAGTTGTCCAAGTATGTTGGTGTAGGGCCAGGAGTAATTCCATCGAACAAGCTTGACTAAAAACGTTAACCAAGGGGAATTAAGCAATTCAAGAGGAAATGTAAGGTCAAGGTCAAATATAGATCAGGGGTTGTTGATGTACATCACTAGAGATGAAGTTGTCCAAGTATGGTGGGTGTAGGGCCAGTAGTATTCCATATAGAAGGTTGACTAAAAACCTTAACCAAAAGGAATTAAGTAAGTAATTGAAGAGGAAATGTAGGTGAAGGTCAAATATAGATCAGGGGTTATTGATGTACATACCTATGAGAAAAGGTTGTCGAAGTATTGTGTCTGGATGCACAATAGTATTCAATGTACAAGCTTGAAAAAAAACCTTAACCAAGGTTGACTAAAAACCTTAACCAAGGGGAATTAAGTAAGTAATTCAAGAGGAAATGTAGGTCAAGGTCAAATATAGATCAGGGGTTATTGATGTGCATCACTAGGAGATGAAGTTGTCCAAGTATGGTGGGTGTAGGGCCAGTAGTATTGCATATACAAACTTGACTAAAAACCTTAACCAAGGTTGAATAAAAAAAAAACCTTAACCAAGGGGAATTAACCAAGTAATTCAAGAGGAAATGTAGGTCAAGGTCAAATATAGATCAGGGGTTATTGATGTACATCACTAGGAGATGAAGTTGTCCAAGTATGGTGGGTGTAGGGCCAGTAGTATTCCATATACAAGCTTGACTAAAAACCTTAACCAAGGCGTGACGGTGACGCCGGGGTGACAACATAAGCTCTACTTATTCTTCGAATAGTCGAGCTAAAAATGTTACCCCATCATTTTTTTTCAATTGGGTATTTCGATATTTTGATTACAAAAACCGATTCGGAAACAAATCGTACTAATTTATGTATTAATGGTACTGTTTGGTTGTTCATATAATTAATTGAAGCAGTGTTATACTGACATGTGTATGGTAACACTGCTTCACTTACTTATAAGAGCACCTAAATTATTAGTTCAAGTTTTCAATGATTCCAAGTATGTACAAGTAACTGTTACTAGAGTAATTGGGCTTATGGAATTTGTGACCAGTGTAGTTCCGGATCTGCTAGCACACTTATAGTTACAAGTTATGTAACAAGCAGTATCATGTATTCAAAAAAAGCATGCGAGATGTTTCAGTATCTGAATGACAAACAGTGCAGACGCTGATCAAGAATGCTTTGATTGGCAGATTGATATTTGCAACACGCGATCCAGTTTTTTGTTGCCGACCACGTTTGACAGCAATTCATCAATCACGATTAATTTGGGGTCTCCACACACCGAGCTCAACAAAATGACTGTATGATGCCTTGTGCAATGGATTGAGATTCCATCTTTGCATCGGTCGTAAAATAAATAGAAATATGGTTAACATTGATGGTGGACTTTTGCAATTTTTTTCTTCCAAGTTTGTTTGTTGTGGCCGCCATTTTGTTGCGTCATGTGTCACCAATTTTCTACGACATGATCCGATCGTGTTATTTATAGTGTCTATCGCTACTACGATTATATTAATTGGTGAATTCGGGCGCCGTTCAACTCGTCCTATTTTAACTTAGTTAATTCGACCGCCATTTTATTCAACGTGCGCGTTGGTCGAAATAGTAATAATTTTACCATATTTTCATTTATTACTTATGATACTGTCCCACATGTAAAATATAAACCCGACACATTCAAAATAATAAAATGTCTGCTGTGCCCCGCCCTCCCCCAGGACCAACTCCACTGTACCAGTTGTTTTATCCGTGCGGATAATCGTTTACGAATGTCTACGGACGTTGTTCGCTGTATCTCATGGAGTAGACTCGGGGTCGCCGAAACAAGCAGTTTCACATTGATTTGAATTTAAGAAAATAGACTAGTAATGAGCCTGGATCTCGGGTTCACAATAGTGTCGCATCGCCGTTTTTTTCCACAAGTATTGATTTGAAAATCAGTAATATTTTCCGTAAATGACGTGGATTGTGACAACAAATTCAGAGGTAAAAGGGAATTCAATTCCGGTTCGCGTTAGCTCTGAAGTTTGTGTCATCTTTCGCCATAATTGATAGGCCCCGTCATATACGATTTTACTTCTCAAAATCAATATGAGCAAAAACGGCCGGAAATTCTAGATTTGGGATCATTAACTTGAACGGTACTCGAAACAAGTACCGTGTGGTTGGTTACTAGAGTATCGAGTTGGACCCATTTATTTCCCTCTGAGTCGGAATCGCTCCCGTTAAATCCTGGAGTTCAAATCGAATACACCCGAAGACTGGTTTCCAGCCGTTATCCGTGAAATACACCGAGACATTGTCAGCAGCTAGAGCCGGGACCAGGCTTTGTAAACATTGAATGGCCGACCGCACAGATCATCGGTGATGATTTTGTAGGATTGTATACATGAACAAATCTAGCAGTACGCAACAGACTGAAAATACATTTGAGGTGTACGCTACAGGATAAACAAGTATTGCGTACCGGAAATTTTAATTGCTTTTTGGTACGCATTGGCTCTGATTTTAATTGGGTTTTTGCATTTTTTAATTGCGTATTTACGCAAATACGCACCTTATCTGGACCTCTGTATAATAATGCTATATTAATCGCTTTCCTGCGGAAATGTGCTTTATTCTACCTTTTATCGGTCAAAGTGTGCTTATTATATGATATACTAGTGATATATTTTAGAAAAAGTATATAATACAACAGGGCTCCAGATAAGGAATTAGTAATTGAGTATTTTCACTCCATCATTTCTGAAGCAATTGGGTATTTCAAAATTTTAATTGGGTAAAATAAAATCACACTCCTGTTTACACATCAACAGACAGCAATTATTGAATAGTTTGCTTCGAAATGAAAACATGTCTTGGCATTTCATTAGAATTGTCTCCTTGGATGTTTCCAAGTCATTTACAAAACAAATACATGATTTGGAATGTTTTGAGATACCCCCTCAGCTGTTGTCGCACAGGTATCCAGTACACCCTGAAGCTATCCGTTACCGACTAATTCAGTGCTTTAGGTAAACAATAAATAATGCGAGGAAAACCTTGAAATAAATTGAAAAGGTAACCCAATTTGGAAAGAAGACACTTTTTCTTGTATATTGGTACCAGGTACTTGCCAAAATGTTCTATTTTAAAGACGTATGCAGCAATAATCTTCTTAGCTATCCGCTAAACACTAAAGAACTGTACCCTAAAGAATGTGCAGTCAGCAGAAGTTAAAGATCTACAAACAGAATGCGAGATAGTCTGGGTCGAAATCTCAATACAAAACTCCAGGAAATTATTACTAAGCTCTTTTTACAGACCACAACCTAACGATGACACCTCTTTAGATCAATTAAACATATCACTTGCCAGATTAAACCAAAACTCCAAATCTATCATTCTTCTTGGCGGTGACTTTAACCTTGGCCATATTGACTGGGAAACATCTAGTATCATCCCTAGCAAACCAAATGCCAAACACCACCAACAACTTTTAGACCTAACTGCAGACCACTCTCTTACCCAAATTGTTGACAAACCCACCAGAAATGACAAAACATTTAGACTTAATACTGACAAATTACCCTTCCATAGTAGACCAACTTGAAACAATACCACCTATTGGAGAAGCAGACCATGATATTATATGTTTAACATGTTCCACTTCACTCAGACGCTGTAAATCTAAACCCAGAGAGATACTAAAATACTCTAAAGCAAACTGGGAAAAGATCAGAGAAGACTTGCAAACAACCCTCCAAACTATCAAATCTTTAGAAAATAACCAAAATATTGACATCATTTGGAATACATTTAAAGACAATCTACAAAAGTCAATAATGGAGAATATACCTACAAAACTAATAAAACATGACAATAAACTACCATGGGTGTCAAACGAATTTGAGAAAGAAAATGAATAAGTATAAACGCAACCTACTTAAAAGCAGAAAATCACATAACCAAAAACACGAGAAACTCAAAAAACTTAAAAATGAAATCCAAAAAGAACAAAGGCAAGCTTATTGGCTATACATTGAAAATATTATCTGTGACATACCAATTCAGGAACAAGGAAACCCAAAAACTACAAAACTACCCAAAAATCTTTTTTCATACATAAAAACGCAGAAAACTGAAAACCAAACTGTCCCACCACTGAGAGAAAATGGCATACTAAAATCAGACCCACATAGCAAATCAAATATCCTAAATAACCAGTTTCAAAAAGCATTTACCCCCATAACAGACACCCCATACCCGACAAGGGGCCCAGTCCACACCCTGCTATGCAAGATATATCTATCACTGAAAACGGCATTACCAAACTTCTTCGTAATCTTAAACCACATAAAGCTTCAGGACCTGATAAAATTCCCAGTAAAATTTTAAAGAATGTAGTGAATCAATATCTCCGATCCTTACCATAATCTTCCAAACCTCCCTGTCCTTAGGCAAAATCCCTAGTGATTGGAAACACGCAAATGTATGTCCAGTATTTAAAAAAGGAGACAAGCACGATGCCATTAACTATCGGCCAATATCTCTGACATGCATTTGCTGTAAACTTCTAGAACATGTTGTATCAAGTAATATGATGTCACATTTGGAAAACAATAATATATTTTATACGATTTACAACATGGCTTCAGATCATCCCGCTCTTGTGAAACCCAACTCATCTCTTTTTTTCCAAAATCTTTGCCAATCAAATGACCGAAATATTCAAACTGACACCATCATTATGGATTTTGCCAAAGCTTTTGATAAAGTTCCCCACAAACACCTTCTCTACAAACTTAAATTCTACGGCATCAACTGCAACGCTCTTAACTGGATCTCCGACTTTCTTGCTGATAAAGGACCCAGACAGTAGTCCTGGAGGGCGAAATGTCAAATAAGGCACCAGTCACTTCAGGCGTACCCCAGGGCACTGTCTTGGGGCCTATCCTCTTCCTCATCTACATAAATGATTTCCCAGACTACCTACAATATAGCACCCTCAGACTTTTCGCAGACGACAGTATTATTTATAAAGAAATACACACAATCACAGATGCTGAGCTACTCCAATCAGACCTAAATTCTGCTGGTATGGTGGGAGCAAGACTGGCTCATGCACTTTCATCCAGATAAATGCAACATTCTCAGTGTAACTCAAAAAAGAAATCCGATAAAATTTACCTACAAACTTCATGGCCATCAATTAGAAAATGTATCAAATGCAAAATATTTAGGCCTCACACTCCAAAGTAATCTAAAATGGGACAAACACATAAACACAATTACCAGTAAGGCCAACCAATCCTTGGGATTCCTAAAACGAAATTTGAAGATAAACTCCACCAAAGTTAAAGATCATGCATACAAAGCACTTGTTCGGCCCAAACTCGAATATTCTTCTTCAGTTTGGGACCCTCACACAAAATCACAAATTAACCAGATAGAAAAAGTTCAAAGACGTGCAGCCAGGTTTGTTTCCCACCGTTACCATAACACCAGCTCAGTATCCAACATGTTACAAAATCTCAACTGGCCCTCTCTTGAAATTCGTAGAACACGCTGCCGATTAATTATGCTCTACAAAATCGTCCACCAAGTAGTTGCTATCAAACCCCCAATAAATTTACTTAACCCTGTTGATCGCCGAACTAGACAACTCAATATTCACTCATTTAGACACATTTCTACAAAGACTCATACAAATTTGCCTTCTACCCCCACACTATTACTCAATGGAACCTCCTGCCATCCTCTGTTCATGAAGCAGCCACAGTGGATGCTTTCAAAGCCCTTATCCCTGTGGCTGTCCTCACTCCAATCTACCACCAGTAAACTACTGCATGTGTATATAGTTTTACGACCCACTACCTCCCCCTACATCACTGTATATTTATATTCACTTTTAATTAGGCGCCGGCACATAATCTTCAAATTTGAGGGAGTGTCGTTATAATTAAGAAGAAGAAGAAGAAAGAACTGTAGTTGTGCCCACCACAACCAATTATTAACAAACCTATAAACAGTTCTCCAGCAAAGCGTACGATGCTAAACTGTGGCTTGTGATACATCTGTCTCTTTGCATCGAATATGTTCATAAATCCTGGATGTTCATTTGCCTCACACAAGTACTCTGGGATCCTCCATAAATCTCTGAACCAACCAACAAACAATCCTCCAAGTGATAGCCACCAAACAAAAGCATGTTTATCTCTCCGTAGGTAAAAGTGGTGCAAGCCAAATATGCCCCCAAAGACCCAGCAGATATAGGTGATCCACAGTTTAGCCATGACACTTCGTGTAGATTGAAAGTCTCGTAAATATACGTAAAATTCCTGTCGCTGAAACAGAAACTGACTGCAGAATGTGTATTTCAGACATGCCGGTCACCACTGCGCATGCGTCTGTTTACAAGTGGGAATTTAGAGAAATCTATTTTTAGCCCGTCAACGTGTAAAGCGTTAGTTTGGTATACACAAACTGGTTTATTTAAATGTTAAAATCCTCTTCACTACATTGTTATATATTTATAAATAATATATAGATAAAGTATCAATAAATATGGTCGATGTTAATTAGATAATTTCATTGACCTAATTTTGGAATACGAAACCGTGACATATGCTAGTTATGGAATTTCCCATTCCCGGTATGCAATCCGGTTTGTTTACAGTTGGCCAGCAACGAAAGCAAGATGTCTGCGCTGAAAACATTGATGGGTTTTTTGACGTGACGAGTATTTACACTGTGATAGCATGGACAGAGAACCGGGACACTTGACAAAGAATCCCCAGGCCGCCGTAGACAATTTAATTTGGATCAAGGTCAGTATATATCAGTGGCGTAGCCAGGTACTTGACGAAGGGGAGGGGGATCGCGGGAATGCGAATTATGGTCCTGTATGGATCGAGTTCGGAAAGGGGTGCGGTATTTGCGGGCAGTAACAATGCAAAACTACCGTACCGTATGTAGTATTAATCAGTAAATCACCAAGTCAATCAATCAGTCAATCAATCATTAATTCAGGTAGCCAATCAGTCAATCAACCAGCCAATCAATTAACGGTCAATCAATAAATCATTCAATCAATCAGTCAATCAGCTAGCCAACCAGTTAATCAATCAATCAATCAATCAATAGTTAATCAGCCAGCCAATCAATGAGTACATCAATCAGCAAATCAATCAACCAGCCAATCCCTCAGTCAATCAATTAGCCAATCCATCAACTAGCCAATTAACTAATCAATCAACTAGCCAATCAATCAACCAATACTTAATCAATCAATTAACCAACCAATCATTCAGTCAACTTACCAACAAATCAATCGGTCAATCAACCCGTCAATCAACTAGTCAATCACCCAGCCAATAACTCAGTCAATCAACCAGCCAATCAGTCAATCAACGATGCAATCAACAAACCAATCAATCAATAATTCATCCAGCCAATCAACCACACAATCATTTAGTCAATCAACCACCCAATCAGTCAGTAAATCAACCACCCAATCAATCAATCGATCAGCCAGCCAATAAATATGTCAATCAGCCAGCCAATCAGTCAAGCAGCCAGCCAATCAGTCAATCAGCCAGCCATCAATCAGTCCATAAACCAACCAATCAATCAATTGTTGTCATTTTCAGGTTGTTGGAATTGGCAATGCGGGGACTGGGAAGACATGCCTCATTAAGCACTTCTGTGAAAGCAAGGTGAGAATTGAAGGGGACAGTTTAAGAAGAGGGCTATGTCCATAAGGGACTTAGCCCCCTTCTTGATCACTTCAGTTTATTCCATCCATATATGGTGTACTGTTATGTCGTTAATTTAGGTTTTTGTGAACAAAAATTTCATCTATAAACCACATACAACAACATGGGTTTGGTTCCATTTTTTCTGTAAGCCATATGGCCGCCATCTTGAAATTCAAAATGGCCACCATTGAAATTTATATTTCGAGGTCAATGTCATTATGTGTGGTGTTTTTGCATCGGAAAACACATTATTATGGACAAGAAATATTGGCAGAATGAGTTCAATACATTTTGAGATAGCAGCCAAAGGTAAATACTCATATTCTCCATTGCTTCATGAGAAACCGTCTGTTACGGCGATATGATGCACCATCTGATGTCTGTAAGAACTGGTATTGCGCTAGCAGACTGCAACTGGTCTCAACAGTCTGCTGGCTTTATGGAGTCCAACTTGGTCGCCAATGTTTAACTGTTTTAATTTTAAAGCTACTATGCTTTTATCATAGCGTTTCTTGCTCTGCTAATGACTGGATCTGATCTTGTTACAAATCGAAACATGTATTGGAATTACCTGCTCACAAGTGGTCAGTAAACTGGATAGAAGCCGCTGTCCCATCAATAACTGCGCAGGTGACCATTCCATGCCGGTTATGCGAGTTTCGATATTCCAGTATACCCGAATTTAGGTCTGTACATTCACATTTTGTTTTTACGAATAATTACTGTTCGCTAAGCTAACCCACTGGACATTGGCTACATAGATCACGTGACATTAAGGAAATCCCATTCTTTTGCAAAATCAGCAAATTCCTCGGAGGCAAATTGCAGACTTCATCTGACACACGTGTACTTGGTACACTATGCTTACTGTAAATTCCTTTCAACTATCCAATGTCCATTTTGGATTTCATGCTGTGTGACTGTTGTTGTTAACAGTTATCAGCAATTCATTTTCATTCCATGTGGAAATGTTTGTAGCATCATGTGTGGCCTGTTACATAGTGTGATATCAGAGTTTATTTGGCATTTCAGTTTCGATATTCAATTGAACATCTTCCTACCATTTTACCAGAACATAATATCTTGCTGCGCTCATCTAATACATGTCCGAATGCCGAGATGGCCATTGTGCACGGCTTACAACATTTTGGACTCGAGAGGAGTCGTGTTTATATCCTTTCAGTTTACCTCTGTAACCTCCATAACGCCACTATTTTCTGTGGACATTGTGTTCTGAAATAGAGTTATCCCTTTAGACTTGTTTTTCTTGCAGAATCAATTGTGCATCTTACTTAGTCAAGTTAAAAATTTCTTGCAACTTGTGATCACTAACAGGTAAGTTCACAAATACTACATGTACCTGCGAATTCATACCCTTAATAATGTTAGAAAATATGTCTGTTACTGACTCGTGGGATAGCGTATTATTAACTAGTATGTTTTTGTCAGAAACATGTTTCATTGAAAGGCCATATTGCTTCAGCAGCTGTGAAATATCCTGTAATCTGTGACGACATGAATAGAGTATTCATTTTCTGGATATGAGAGGCAAGTGATCTTACTCCACTTGAACAGTCAGTCCGTGCACATAACGAAACCGTTTCCGGCCAAATACCATGCCTCATTGTTCATGTTCAATCGGAGCATATTACTTTTCTGCGAGAATCAATGATATGGAAGCATTAGCCATTGGCTTGCCTTTGTGGCACTCCATAATGCAGTGTCTCTGGCTTTGTCAAGTCATACTATGACAATTTCAACAAGTCAAACGCAATTTGGACCATCAAGGCACTGATCACTTGTATATAGACACAGGAGTTATGATCTCTTAAGACCATAATTATGGTAATCGTAAATACTGATAATGACAGTGGAACAATACTGCCTTTTCAAAGTGGCCATTTGTCTACAGTGTCCTGCATACAATTCTGTATTATATATATATTGTATTCAACCTCTCCAACAGTGTTTTGGCAATCAATCTGACATTTCACTCACGTCGTCTACACATACTGAGCATGTGCACATGGCGTTTTAATGCCGAACAGTCATGTAATCATACACATACTGCAGTTTCGACAGTTCTTCTACACTTTCCTGCATACAAGTTTGTATAGGGTATATATATTTATGCAAGCAACTCCTTTGACCGCATTTTGAGTGTGATTGTGACAGCACTGCCTTTCAGGAACACCAACAAGATGGAGACTCTAATGCAGATGGTGATGAAAGCAATGCATCCATAATTAAGAAAATTCCTGCATACACACAGTGGCCATTTTGGAATCTAACATGTTTGTCATAAACAGTGACTTGAAATCGACTTTATTCATATATAATTTACTTTCAATAATGATTATAGTCTGGAGTATAGTAAAAGCCCCGTCACTTATACAACTTATCTCTCAACGTTCCAGAATTTCTAAATGATGATCCCATAATTCCTCATACGTACCACCAGTCAAATAACGTTACAAATTTATGCATAGTTTTTAGAAAACTACTGGCTGGAGGCCGTTTCACTAAACATCGTACGGCTAAAATGTTCGTAAGTGCAAATTTAGGATCGTCTGGAAAATTTTTTAGTCATACGAAGTTTAGTGAAACGGGCCCCAGGTTCGGTAGTACCGTATGTCTTATATAATTATGTGTATTGTCCATGGATTTTGTTCTTATTACGCTTACTGGTTAATATGTATATCTAATTATATCCCCGGCATACACACTATGTCGAAGGGTATATAGTTTTAGTAATTCCGTTAGTTCGTCCGTTTGTCCGTCTGTCCGCATTCAAGTTTTTGGGTACACATTATCTCTGTAACGGTAAGTCGGATTGACCTCAATCTTCATATGCCTGCATATGATTATCCATCTTTTCATTCCATACCACACCCATGCGGCCTTCATTTCCAAGGACAAGGTCAAATTACTTAGAAATTTTCGTCCGTAAGATTTGCATTAAAGTTTTCGGGTACCCATTATCTCTGCAACGGTAAGTCAGATTGACTTCAAACTGCATATACCTCTTTATCATCATCCATAGTTTCATTCCATACCACACCCATGCGCCCTTCATGTCCAAGGTCAAGGTCAAATTACTTTGAAATATTCGTCCGTAAGATTTGCGTTAAAGTTTGTGTGTACCCAATCTCTCTGCAACGGTAAGTCGGATTGACTTCAAACTTCATATACCTCTTTATCATCTTCCATAGTTTCATTCCATACCACACACATGCGGCCTTCATTTCCAAAGTCAAAGTCAAAAATACTTAGAAATTTACGTTAAAGTTTTTACTTGTCGGTCCAGGCGACGGCCGGGGGTATATGTGAGCCCCTGCTCATTTTCTCTTGTTGTACTTTTTCACTTATCACATCTTTGACACATTTCCGGGTGTTGTTTCTGTATCAACACAGCTCGTGAGCAAGGTATGTGCACGAGGATGTGATAAATAAGTTAGATCACGTTTGTCCGCATGTACGAGTGATATTCCGCTCGCTAAAGCTCGCGGATTATATCCTCGTACATGTGGACGAATCGTGATGTAACTCATACATCGACGATGTTTTTGTTTCAGTTCAGTGGTGGGTACCAGCCGACCGTGGGTGTCGACTATGGGTTCAAAATCCAGAACGTGAAGGGACTCGACTGTACGTATATTTATGGAACGCCGTAGCTGTCTGAGGTTGTTAATTGTTATGTTGTCTTGTCAGACTAACATGTGAACTAGTCTACGGAGCATATTATTATGTTAGACTGCTATGTTGTCTTATGAGAGTAACGCGTGAGCCTATTTAATTAGCGTATTGTTATGTTAAAGTGCTATTTGGTTTTGTCTACGGAGCGTGTTATGATGGTGGACTGTGTTGTCTTGTCAGAGTAAAGTGCGAACTTGTCTACGGAACGTGTTATTATGTTAAACTGGTATGTTGTCTTGTCAGAGTAACGTGTGAACTTGTCGTGGTTTTTTTTTTAATTTAATTTTTAGTACACATGTGTATGTGTCACTGTGGCATACTTCTTGCTGGCAAACTTAATTTGTTGAACATATCTAATAGTATATCATAGGTTGAAGTAACGTACCAAGGTCTATAAATACATTAAATACTGTATACTTAAAAGTATCGATAAGTGGGGGAAAATCAGTTGAATTTGTTTTTACTGTCTGCTAGTTAGAACAGAATACAAGGTGCCTAGTATGTTTTTAATGGTCCGTACTCGGACGGTCTCGAGACAACGGACTCTCACGAAACAGTCAACCGATTTATATAATGTTCGCCTATTGCAGAAGCTAGGCGAATGTTAGCCCTCCGCAATGATGCATTCTACGATGCGTTATGTCAACGCGTTTTCGAGCTATGTATCATTTTGTTAACAACAAAGTTCCGCGTTTGTCTCTAGTAAGAAGACATCGGGCACATTTATTTCTTCGACTTTCCCGGTGACGCGTCAGCTGGTACCATTCATAGCTTCGCTTACAATGTAAACAGGTGACTGGCTTTTAACCAGTCATTGTAACATGACGCTTACGTGTGACACTCCACGAATCTCAACCAATCATAAGCTTAGCGATGACGTCATCAGGAAAACCTATCAACAATTAGACAATATGGCTTCCTGAGAAATGATAGAAATGTTGGTGCGATTGAATTGTCTGTCGTGACGCATTGGACTGTTATAAAGGTAGGTGTTATCAAATGTTCGATTGGAAACAATGTTGTTTCGATGCAAACTGTTTCTTAATGGGTCCGGACGACGAAAAAGGTGTAGTTTGAAGCAGATGTTTGCGCTGTCATATATTAATATAGGCCCGAAAAATGTTACCGAAGTATTACGAGGTAAGATAAATGCGGAATTTTGTTGAACAAAATAACCTCTAGCACTAAAACGCGTTGACATAGCGCATAGGGGAATATATCGTTGCGGAGGGCTGACATTTGCCTAAATTCTGCAATTGGCGGAAATTATATTTCTCCCGTCAACACAGTGTGTATGTGCCGTGAAACACGATGGAGATGCGGCTGGGGTTACATTTTTTTGCATTTTAAAGCTATTTGTAATGTTGACGGGATAAATAGAATAGTAGGTTAGTGCCGTGAATGGGAAAAATATCTGGCGCTGCACGGAAACGGGGGGATGTGCTCGGCAGAGCCTCGCCCATCCCGTTTCCTGAGCCTTGCCAGATATGTTTTCCCATTCACGGCACTAACCTACTATTCTCTATAAATCGGTTGACTGTTTCGTGACAGTCCGTTGTCTCGAGGCCGGACCATTAAAAACATAGGCACCTTGTATTATGTTCTAACGGGAGTAAACTTTTCAACTGATTTTTTCCCACTTATTGATACTTTTAGGTATATTTAATGTATTTATAGACCTTGGTACGTTACTTCAACCTGTGTAGTATACTGGTTTAAACATGGTCTTATGACGAAGAGTGACCGAAATTGAGACTGTTTTGTCTTTTTGTTTTCAGAAAATATGCCTGCATATATGTATGGTCGGCAGCATATTATTATGTACATAGGTTATGTAGGGCTGGGTAGGCCTGCCCACATCTCACTGTCTTTTATGCATAGGAACATATAGAGAATAGTATGTTATTGCCGTGAATGGGAAAACATATCTGGCAAGGCTTAGAAAACGGGATGGGCGAGGAAATTCTATTCTATTCTATTTATCCCGTCAATACCTACAAATGGCTTTTAAATGGAAAAAAATAACCCCACCACCGCACATATTCATACGCAGTGATTAGATCGTATTTACAGGATATAAAAAATGTTTCATACGCACTGTGTTGACGGGATAAAATGAACACACTGGCCATTTTGGTACATGTATATGTAGTTATGTTAGACGAGTATCTTGAATTCATTGTCTATGTCTTGTCATTTCGTATTGATTTACCTTTCATTTACATTTGACTGTACTGGCCGTAAGTGAGCAGTACTGCTCATACTGGCCTTGTTGAAATCTTCCTTAAACTATTTTCCGTATTCCATGGTTGTTAACTCTTTGCATGCTGGGAACACTGAGGTATATACATATACATGAATATGCCTTGGAATTTCATTAGAATTGAGTCCGGAGGACATAATTCTAATGAAATTCCAAGACACATTTACAGATAGAAATCAGAGAAATACTCCTAATCCGTTGGATGTTATTTTCACCGCTATCATGCAACATTGAGTTAAATGGTTTTCAGTGCGCGTGCACCTGTGGGACCTCTCCGGGAGTCCCGAATACATTGATGTCCGGAACGAGCTGTACGGTCAATCGGACGCCATTTTTTTGGTGTTTGACGTCACCAGCCAAGCCTCGTTTGAGAGTCTGGACACGTGGATCAAGGAAGTGAATAAATACAGCAACGGTGTGCACGAGATTATACTCATCGCCAATAAGGTATTCGCCCCCCACCCCCCCCCCCCCCGCCACATACACACCCCTCACACATCCTCAACCGTGGTTCTTCTATAAATAGATGATCTTACATGACTGATTATTTAAACAAGTTTACTGATTTCATAAGAAACGCGGTTATGCCGAGTTTCTTATGAAATCAGTCAACGATTTTAATAAATGGAGGATCTTACATGAGTGATGATTTATGATATTTATCAAATGAGTTCACTGATGTCATAAGACACTGCGGGCCTCGAAATTTATACGCCTTTTCTAGCCTTTTCTAGCCCTGCCTGATAAACTAGATATGATAAGACACTAACCTGATATTCTATTTGTTTCGCACTACAGGTCGACTCCAAGTCCGGCAAGCGAATTATCGGACAGCAAGATGCGCGGAAATGGGCGCAGAACCACAAAATGAAGTAAGCCGGCTTACTCTAGGAAATTAACAAAAACATAGAATATTTGCTAACATCTGCCAATACAACTACTGTAGGTAAATCATTGTATTGAATATTGTGTACACATGATTACATATAGTCGCCATCCTGTCCGTCTTTTCGTCTGTCTCTCCGGGATTGAAACTTCATAAATTGATTTGTCATCATCCATATCTGCATATATGATAGCCTACCCATGCAGCCTCTGTGGTCAATATCAAGGCAAAGTGATATAGACATTTGCGTTAAAGTTTGTGAGAGGTACATCCTCCACCAATGCTACTGATTCCTCGGCAAACCTCGGAATTCCTACACGTTTCCTTGCCTTACCTGATAAACTTGATATCAAAAGACACTAGCCTGGTATTCTATATATAGTGCAAATTTCGTAGTCTTAATTAGAATCAATAAAATGTAACATATGACTTACCTGTCCTGACTGGCAAATATTTTTCAATCGAAGCCATGTTTTGGTGACGTGATTCCACACACTACTGTAGCAAGTCGTTTTGCAGTTGAACTTCTCTGAACTGGACACCCTGGGGTGTCGTGTTGGCAGAGTTTCCTCTATAATTCTAACGTACATTGTATAATCACTTACTGTCTGTTTCACGAATCCTGCCCAAATTGTACGCTCATATAAACAATGCAAACATTTTAATATTTCTTTCGATAATATTAAACTTGATGAAAATTTATGAATGAAACTTCTTTTTATTTCGTGAAATTTAGTCTAATATTGATTTTATTATGAAATATTTATTTGTCTATGGGATTTTGAGGAGCCCAAAAAAATAATAATTGGAAATTGACTCCGAAACCTAACTAGATAGCTTGGAAATTATCTAACTAAGAAAACAAAAGTTAGATTTTGAAAATCGGTCCAGTATTTCTGAAATTAGAAAAAATTCTCCATGTTAAATCCTCATAGACATCTTCACTCTGTGAAGATGTCTATGGGGATTTAACATGAGGACATTGCTTTTGCGCAATAAAATCAGTATTGGACCAAATGTCACGAAATAAAAAGTAGGCTCATTCTTAAATGTTTCTATAATTTAATATTATCGAAAAATATATTGTGTTTGCATTATTTATATAGCTGCCGTAAAATGTTGGCAGGTTTCGTGTGAAACAGACAGTAGAGACAAGTTTAAGTGCATTGCAATTTATCTGTTGCAGGATAACTCATTGTGAGACTGTTGTCGAAATGAGAGCTTTTGTCAATATTGACCGAGTATAGCTCTGACTCATGAACCATTTAAGCTGTGTGATCTGAGGCATGCAACTTAAGCACACACTCGAAGTCTTATGTTGTTTTACCAATTGTATACCATTATAGGTTATTTGATTTGTATGTGGATACATGTATATGCCTCTTGTTCCGCAGCGTGCGATATTGCGCGCCTTTACGGATATCGTTGCGCGGCGGAACGAGTGGCATAATTATATCCAGATACTAATCACATAAACTTTTTATTATATACATACATCACTCGCAATTTATATGCGCCTCAAAAATATACAAATATAAATAAAATTAACAAAATAGTGATGATTTAGAAGGAACTATTTTGCGAGGTGAAACATAGTTCCGGCACTGACGAATGAACTGAAGAGCCGTCTATACGGACACTATTGACGACTTGCGTTGTATTGTGGTTCAATGGGAAATGAAAGTACGTATATAATACGTATAAGTTAGATCACGGTTCGTCCGCATGTACGAGGAGATAATCCGCGAGCTTTAGCGAGCGGATTATCGCTCGTGCATGCGGTCAAACGTGATCTAACTTATTTATCACATCGTCATGCACATACATTGTACACGAGCTGTGTTAATACAGAAACAACACCCGGAAATGTGTCAAAGATGTGATAAGCAATGCTATCGAAGCCGGGTCGCCATCTACTGGCAATGCTAAAGTAGTAAAACTGTATGTAGTATCATTATAGATCACTTCAAATCATATTGTATGCACCATGTTTAACCATATTTTGGCCTGCACGTCTTAAAGTATAAAGTTTATCATATCTCAATTTCATGATATATGAACACACGTAATATGTGGTCATATTCGTGCAGAAATATGGAAGCACAACACCTGTATTATCTAATATCTTAGAAAGTACCGTAACCAAGATGAGGTAGACGAGGGGGTCGCCTGGTCTGTAATTTTGCTGATTTTTTTAATGCTACGAATTTCAAATCCCCGGGTGACGGCGGCGAGAATGCTTCCTGACCCCCATATTGGGACTTGGTTCGCCTCGTCTTTTTTTACCTATGGTTACGGCCCTGGGGACGTAGACATATATCTGAACAACCGAAATATAACATCTACATACGAGACAGGCCATGTGAATAATATTCCGCATGTACTCTGAATATTTTGTCAAATTTTGATTTTATTTATGGAAAATATTGTAAATTTTGTAAACGTATTTAATGAAAGTATGCAGATGTCTGAGTGCACAAAATCATGGTGTCTCTCAATTATGTCTGTTCAGAACTTTTTATGAGAGAGACATATATTCATTATTCATGTTCTCGTTTTCTCATCAGTTTCTACGAAGCATCGGCAGCTACTGGGGAGGGTGTTCAAGTCCTGTTCGACGAACTTTTAGCCAATGTGATTCAACGGCGTCGTGCTGCCGGATTGTTACCAAAACCGTGACTTTGCCACCGAAACTATAGTGATGTACGAGTAGTAATTAAACAGTGTTATCGCTACTAGAAATCATGAGTACCCTTAGAACAACTTCGAGGTCAACATTGACGTTACAATATACGGTTCTACAATGTCCATCCGTGGGTAAACGTTTGCCGTGGCACGAGGGAACTGTTTGAACCAAAAGGCCGTAGGGCGCGGGTTCAAACAGTTACCAAGTTTGTAGAGATTTGAACGGACTTAAAAACTAAATAACGTGATGTCAAACCGATAAGCGATGATGTCCCGGAAGTAGCTATCCCCTCGCCGATAGGCAAGAGGGGACATAGCCCCCGCCCATGTGCGTAAATGCGTACGTTAGTACAACGATTTTAAGTCTCTCGGTGTCTCTGTTTAGTAACTCCTTTCATTTTAATAATATTGTGCCACAATGTGTCTATGGATGGTGTTTTGTTTCGCATACACTCCAAGTATGAATACTTAAGGTCAATGTCATTGAGGACCTACGTTCGCCTTTTTTGTAAGGCAAATGCGTTAAAGTTGTTTGTTTTCGCAATAACTGCTTAACCACTTCACCGATTTTAATGCTATTTGGCCACACTGTGTGTCTCCTCGGGTGCTTTGTTGCGCAAAGACCCTGTGACTGAACACTCAATGTACAAGGTCACTGAGGACTTATGCTCATTTTATTATCAAGACTGCCATCGAGGGGATTAGCATCTCAATTTATCCTGTCAACACAGTGCGTATATGCCGTGAAACACGGTGCCGTGAAACATTGTTGATATCCAGTCTGGCGCGGCACGGAAACGGGATGTGCTCGGCAGGGCCTCGCCCATCCCGTTTCCTGAGCCTTGCCAGATATGTTTTCCCATTCACGGCACATACCTACTATTCTCTATCTATTTTCCTTATTTCTGAACCAAAATATATGTTGTGACCACTCATTTGAACCGTCTCGGCGAGACGGTTCAAATGAGTGGTCACAACATATACTTCTGATGAGAAATAAAGAAATTCTTGAGCCTTGCCGGATATTTTTTCCCATTCACGGCACTAACCTACTATTCTCTGTAACGACGTCCTTGTTCTAAGGGAACTGACTCGTGATTTTCCAAGTTAGGTAACATATTTATAAGACTGTTATATTGACATAAGCAGTCTGTGGTACCGGGGGCCGTTTCACTGAACTTCGTACGGCTAAAATGTTCGTAAGTGCAACATTATGGTATTTTGTAAATTTCACATTAACAACGTTTTCTTGTAAACAATTATTGGATTTACATTTATTGATCATATAATAGGCTGTGCAGCCTATAAATCCATCGATTGAAATTTCCAGACGATCCTAAATTGGCACTTACGAACATTTTAGTTGTACGAAGTTTAGTGAAACGGTCCTCTTGTATCCAGAATGTTCTGCGAGAATACTCGGGTATTGGTACTGGTAAACAGTTAATTGTGTGTTACTACTGTAACATAACTGTGTTATGTTGACATGGACACGATTGAAATAAATCAAAATATACGTCAGCATTGGATAAATTAACAGTATTTATAAGATACTTGGTAGATTGTTGCGTTTTATAGTAAGGCTAGCTCTTGTTTGATTATATGTTTGTGATGTTGTTGCAAAACAAAAAAATAATGTTAACTAGAGCAGCTTGAGCTGCATCAACGGTTTGAGCCTCAAACATTGATTTCATGTGTAACTAAGCTTTAGCCCAAGGTGTAAACTATCGGTTGCAAAAAGAATTTCTGAACCGATGTGGGCCGGTTAGCTTAGAGGTAGAGCGATGGACTCGGAGCGAGGGATACCGGGTTCGATCATCAGCCAAAGGTTTAGCTAAAGGACTGAAATATCGACTACAGCAAAAACAATTGAAATCGAATGATAAATAACGAAGCTGACGTCACATTCGTTTGCTCTATTTTGAAAACTTGAAAAAATACGTTCATCTTTGACATCGAATAGAGCCGTAAGTAGTCAAGATAGAGCTCTGAAAATTATGATCTTTCATGCGGCTGACACTCCCCTATCACCCTGGCAAGAAATTATGTTGCTGACAGTACTGTACAAATTGGAAAACGTTTGTAAAGACCATCCGTTATCAGCCGAAATTCGGCAAAATCGTTGAAAAGTATGTACATTTTTCAACTTCAAATGCATATAGCTCTTTTATTTGAGCAGATAGCCGAAAACTGTCAGTAAATCTGAGATAGAGAATTTTATCAGCTTTCCATTACAAAAAGAATCCTTGAAATCGGTTGGAAAATAAGGAAGTTATAGGAAGTATGACGTCACTTCCGTTTTCGTGGAAAGTAGCATTAAAAGATATCTGAAAATCTCTGAGTCTCTGCTCACACTTGATCCGAATCGGCATGCAAATTTTGAAGTCGATCGACCAGCGGTTTGGGCTGTAGACTGAACGGCTGTATAAAAAAAAACCAAAAAAAAAAAAAAACCAACGAATACAATAGGTTTTCGGCGCAGCTGAAAGCCCCCTCAAACCTAATAATTTATATTATTATCAATCGAGAAATATCCGTGTCTGCGTTTGGTCAGAGGCTGATGAAGTGATCTTCGATATAACTGCATAATGACCCTAGAACATTGATTAAAAATGTCATATTGACCTGAAGGCGGATCGACGTTGTGGATTGGCTAAAGTATCTTTGACGTCATTAAAAACCATGACGTTGCTAATTATATCACGCTCTTCACCAGCAACGTCGCTGAACATGATGACTATAAATTGTGCCACAATGTCGTAAAGCAAGATTTATCGTAATGTTCACTGCGTAAATGTATATTTATTCTATATTATTGAAAAGAGGACACATATAGAGATTTTCCAATTGATAATAAAACAATTATCGCTTTGTCGTATCGGTCAATACGTGGCTTTATCGACCTGAAAGTGTTATCGACCCCGGACTGCGTCCTCGGTCAATATCACGTGTATCTGGTCGATAAAACCACGTATTGACCTCACAACAATGCGATACTTGTATAATAGTGCACCGCGGAAAGGATGACAGTGGATAATACAGTAAAATAGAGAACGTGGTAAACATTTTCCGAGGGTTACGATATCCAGTCACCTGCTCTGGGATGCAATAGTTAGTTTATTATATCAAACAGCTATATGGACATTCTATTTTTTTCCACATAAACTTCTTTCTGCATCTTAAAATGTAACATTTAATTCATCGTGTGCTGCAGATCCTGATCAGACTGTGGATGTGTGATCGCAAAATCCATAAGCCCATTTCTCCAGTCACAGCAACATATTCATCGTTTGTTATCTTATAATCACAATACATTGTACGTCATATTCTGTATCATATACTAGTGTGGGCATTATGTGTATTATTAATATTTGATGTGCTTCTGGATTTGGAGTAACTGTTGAAGTGTGTATGACAGATATATGGATGGTCTAATAACATAAGGTCGTAACTGCTATGCTAAAGCATAGCACTTACGACCTTATGTTACTAGACCATCGATATCACAAAGAAATGCAGTGTAAACAGTAGAATGGGAGGGTGTGTGTATCTTAACGATGAATCCATACAACTGACTCGTTTCTAACGAAGTTTGTAAACTGACTTCACACATATTGAATCATCACCCATACATATCCTCTATTAGATAGTACACATGATTGCATAATGTGTCAGTTTGTCTGTCATGTCGTTACGTCCGGCACAAAATGCAATATTATTCATCTACTTCCACTCATGTATGTCTTGGTTGAATTACTACATATTAGGTTTGTTCGGAATTCATACTTTACTACTTCTTGTACTTACCACAGTTAGACTACGGTTCGTCAGCACGTGCATGTAGGAGGAGAATCTCCACGATATTTTGGTTTAACCATATTTATTACACTATATTTGGTACATACTAGTAATAATTTGGATTGGATTGAAAGCAAATACTTATTGCAACCATCTGCAATATGTGTATGTCCGTGCATGATACATTTATACACATTTCTCTTATGTGTGCGACTACATATCTGTTTATCTCTGTATGTTGATACTGTGCATGTTACTCAATGAAATACAGAATAAATGTACGCACATGTAAATAAAGCAGGGTTAAGACAATTATTTGTATTTTGTATTTAAAAAGTATACAACACAGGGCCTGTTATTTTGCCATTTTGTTTAACTACTATGAGCGGATTACAAAAAAATATATATCAACACAGTTTTCCACATACTGTTTTATTATAAATTGAGAAAGTGTCATGCACGTGATTGGCTATATGCTGGATGCGTGATTTTAAATGAAAAGTAATATTGACCTGATAATAGCAAATCGAATAGTTATATTGACCTAGGGGCGGAGCGTCCGATCATACACGAGCAAACGTTCTAAGGGCCGAACTGGTTTGTGATCGACGTATGAAACATTTCAACCAATTACATTTCTTGCTTCAAACCCATAGCGTTCTTACCAACGAAGATGGCGACTGGACGATTTCAAAACGTTTCGGAACTGGAGAAACAAAGAAATATTGAAATCACGTACATGGAAATTTATAATAAAACAATTATTGTCTGTTTTCGTTCAATACGTGATTTTGTCGACCCTATATAAGTGATATCAACGGCGGACTTCGTCCTCGGTCGATATCACTTTAATAGGGTCGATAAAACCATTTATTGACCTCACAGAAAGGCAATAATTGTATAATATTGTATGTGATACGCTCATTACTTAGATACAAAAAACATACCTATTTTGTTTTGCTTGATCCAACATTTCATTAAGTTGTCATTGAGTTATTGATCTGCTCAGTCTGTACAGGATATGCATTATTCGCCATTCTATCAATGAAAGACCCGTCAAGCAATACACATCGTTAACAAGCTACAATAGTGCGATATGTCATCAGGAACTACTCTGGTCACATCCACATTTGAATATAAGTGGGGGAACTTCAGTTTGCACAACGCAAAAGAAATGTTACGTATCTGGACATAACGAAAATACTGCTAACGTTTATTGCTTTTATTCGTTTATATACATGTATAGCTATACATTCAGGAATATACATGGTGTATATGTAAAATATGGCCATTGAAACATATACGTGTATTTACAAAACAATATCCGGGCAATACAGGTGCCTTAAAATGCATTTTCTCTGTTGGGCGAGACTTGAAACCGAGGCTCCATATGTGTATGATTGCTGAAATTTAATGACATTTCACCGCTCACCTTTTTAAAATACAATTGATCAGGTCAATGGCGTCGTCAGGGGAAGCTCGATGAGTTTGTACGAACCACTTTTTTTCAAGCCAGGAGTTTTATTGTATATACATGAAGTCCGCGATATCCATTTTCAGTGCATGAATGAGTAAACATTTTATTATTCAAATTATTAACAAAACACAGTCAAGCGACGCCAAACGTATTACAATAGGCCGATTATCAGAAATAAGCTTCTTAAATTTACCCAAAATAAAAAACTGTCCGGGGCTGTGAAGCAACCGAGATATGTAAGGGGTCGAAAATTTAAGGGATCCAGTGGCAACCCCTGCACTCCTTGCATAGTTCCGTTGCTTCACAGCTGAAAGTCAATCCCCCCTTCCAAAAATGCTAGTAACGCATAAAAGCCTATGCATGTAACACTCTGCTTATTTACATAATACACTGTGACCAAAAACATAATATAATGTTCATATCATGCATTGACTAAATTATGCATCTATTGGTCAATGTGGTTTCAACTACATTTTGTAATGTTGCATTGATTGAACAGCGTCATAAGACATTGCTGAATGAGGTTATTGACGTCAATGCAATGCTAGAAGGTCCGCGTTTCTTTTACCAACACAAGATTAAAATTACACATAGCATACATCGTTATCTGATACATATAGCCTATCAGAATATTGAACTAGTTTTCCTTTGCATTAAGTTTTATCAGGCAAAGCTAGGAAACGTGTAGAGACTCTGATGCTCACTGGGGGAATTACATGCACTATTGTTTCCGAGCCAGGCTGAGTCTGGTAATCTTTATTTATCCGTCAACACAGTGCGCATGTGCCGTGAAACACGGTGCCGTGAAACATTTTTGATATCCTGTCAATACGACCTGATCACTGCGTATGAATATGTGCGGTGGTTGGGATTATTTATTTGCATTTTAAAGCCATGTATATGTGTTGACGGGATAAATAGAATAGTAGGTTAGTGCAGTGAATGGGAAAAATATCTGGCGCGGCACGGAAACGGGATGTGCTCGGCAGAGCCTCGCCCATCCCGTTTCCTAAGCCTTGCCAGATATGTGTTCCAATTCACGGCACTAACCTACTATTCTCTATAACATGACATCACACTAGCAAGGTATGATATTTTGCAGTTAATGCATGCTACATATTAGGCAAAGAAAACATGTTGTTTTTCGGCTGATTATAACACGGACTTGTTCACATTGCGTCATTCAACGACGTCATTCGGTAATAACAATATATACATTCCAGTTGTTAAATCACATGGTATTGTAGATTCTCATTATCTAGCGATTTTACTCGATTGAAAACGTACAGGATTGGGATCAGAATCAACAGATGGTCCCAGTAAAATAACGTCTAAACCTTCTCAGTTATTTAACTCATACAACGCTGAATAATAATACTGTTGTCGTTTGCTGTTGATTTTTCTTCCATTTTCCTCAATGAAAACGTGTTGCGACAGCACATAAGAATCGTCTCCAATCCCGTGTGCTGCCAAAACACGTTTCGTCAAGGAACACAATTCGAAGACATAGCCAAGATATACTGGATAAATCGCCGAACACGACTACGAAACCTTTGCGTCGTGGATTGTAGTGTGTTTTAATAGTCCATGACATAAACATAACATAAACATCGGCTTCGGCGAAACTCATTGTAAAAAATAAATGACACAATTATTACCAAAAGTAGTCAGTAAATTGAATATAATACAACATACGACAATATTCGTGCCCCACCTTGTAAGGGTTGACAATAAAGTTATCCCCACTAACTCACAGCTACGTAGTGGGTGTACGTCGATGGAAATTAACGAATGGGGTAACTATTTTCAAGGGGTCATATTCTGGGATCTAGGTCCGAGTATTTCAGATGTGAACAACACCACCTAGCGGCTACAACTTCTCAATCCCGCCATTCTTTTCAGTTTCCGTTTCCGCATCGTCACGGTCGCTGTTGCTGTCTTCGTTCACGTCAGAAATCGTGTCCGGAAGTGAAATCAACACGTTCTTGTTCTTGTCATGGATCATGTGACCGCGTGTGTGTGGCACATGCGCCATGTGACCAATAGAGCTCGAGTGCGTCGAGTAACTTGAATCCGTCGAGAACTTCCGCTCCACGTTCCGGTAATCCGCTCCGTCGCTGGACGTTTGCGAAATGATGGACCGTTTCCGTTCGCAGGCGGAGATTAACGACTGCCTCCGGTTGATTACGGAATGTGGATCGCCGCCACTTTGCTCTTTCATCATGTCCAGGTCGGTTTTGCAGACGAACGGTAAACTGTATCGCGGTTTTACGCGATAGTTCTCCAGCTTTTCCACCGTGACCTCCTCGGCTGGCGGAGCAGAGATTGACCTTTCAAATGGCGGTTTCTGTGTGATTTCAGGTTCCTGTGCAGCCTCCGGGTCAGTCTCCTGCATTTAGAACACGAACCACATAGTTATACGTACATACATAATAAATACTTTATTGGTTCTCAGATACGGGGATTGCGGAGTATGAAGAGCGAGGATGGATTTTTTTAATAGATCAGAGCTCCAGTCAAGGTGCGTAATTTGACCAACTTGGGGTGAATTTGTTTTATTTCTTCATCAAAAATGGCAAGTTGTGAGTGCTTTAGAATCGTCTCATTGAGACGATTCTAAAGCACTCCCGACTTGACATTTTTGATGGAGAAATAAGAAATTTACCTCCAAATTACGCACCTTAACTGGAGCTCTGAATTAGATTTTTGAGATGTTCATCTCATCTGGCAACTTGAAAGAAATCAGAGATGAAGATGTCAAACAAAAATAATAAAATATATTAAAAAAATCAGCGCGTAAATCTCATATTAAAGGTACATGCCCACTCAGTAGGCACAAAATGTTCTATATATCAGAGACATCATCTCAGACATTTTCCCCGATTTAGCAAGCACAGATAACTCTGAAATTACATTACACTATGCCAACGTATGTAAGGTTACATTTGCTATAACGCAATGTATCTGGAAATGCACATCTGCTTGCTACCGTTGGACATTTTCGCTGTTTTCGTTTAAATATAATTGAAACGGGCTTCTGGCATGACCATTTATCAGGTAAATAAATTATCTGTGTATTGGCCCAGTAGGTACTGATATAATGTCGCATCAGGTATTGACCTGATACGAATATGCGGGTTACAACGAATTGAAAGCTGGTGTTCCAATGGTTGAATATCGTATATGACGTTACCGAATGGCGGCAGTCTAATTATGCAAAATAAACTGGCAGCAACGCTACCTGATAAATAGAATAGCAGCCTAGTGTCTGTTGATACAAAAATGATCAGGCTCAGCTCGGATATGGTAGGGATTCCTCGGTGATCCTAGAAATGCCTACGCATTTCCTAGCCTTGTATAATAAACATAATGTCAAAATACACTAGATTGATATTACATTATTATGTATACTGGCCATCTAATACAGCATCAGCCACTGATGTATACCTTCTTCAGTGTGGCCTTGTCGTCCTTGTTGGATGTTGACGGCAGAATGTCATCCAGCCATTTCAATTCTCTCTGGGTAAAGATTTTGTCCAACGCTTTCCTCACGAAACAAATAATCAGAACCTGTAAGGAACGTGTAACGTAATTCGACACTATCACGTGGTAAAATGATAACAATAAAGTATGTCTGCTGGAATATCGTAATAATTCCAGCATAAAAATATTTACAAAATTCCCTAACATTTGATTGGTCCGTAGCAAGTCTCTGTCCAAAATTTATATCCCATTAAACTCCCATGCCGAACTGCTTTCCGTAACCGTCAGGCACAGTTAAAATAATTCTTTAGAAAACGGAAAATAAACACATTTTCTTGATGAATTTATTTCAAATGCTGGAATTATAAGGAATGAATGGCCTTTTTGTTGAATTGATCGGGGATACAAACTTGGAAAAGTCGCGGGAATACTGGACGAGGCCTTAAACAATTACAATTTTCGAAAATTGTAATTTTTTATCGCTTCGTCCAGTATTCCCGCGACTTTTCCAAGTTTATGCCCCGATAAATTCGACAAAAAGGCCATTCATTCCTATAATAAAAGATGAGCATTGGCTTTGTCATGACCAATTGCTTATGACGGACGCTGATTCTGTATTCACTATCTGCGAAACAAGTGACTAATGCTACAATGTATATGGGCCTATTCGATACGTCTAATTATGCGTACTATGTGTTCAGTAGCCGATTCACCAACATTGCAAAGTATACCTATATTTCTAAGTATACTTTGAGTGAGAAATTTTCAATTTATGCATAAATTTATTAATTTTATGTTTAATGAAATAAAATATTAAGTAACCAAAACGAAATGGCTGCGATAATATAATTAATATTATATAATAATTTTAATCATCAAATATAAACAGTCGCTATTTCTATATGCAATAATAAATTTCAGAATAAATAATTGCTCCCTCTAAATATACTTAGCTATAGTCTGTTTCACGAAAGCTGCCCAAATTTTACGGCCATATAGACAATTCAAAAACAATATTTTTTTCGATAATATTAAATTAAAGGACAATTTAAGAATGAGCCTTCTTTTTATTTCATGAAATTTGGTAAAGTATTGATTTTATTGCGAAAAAACAATTTCCCCATGTTAAATCCCCATAGACATCTTCACTCCGTAAAGATGTCCGTAAAGATGTCTATGGGGATTTAACATGGGGAATTTTTTTAGAATTTCAGAAATATTGGACGGATTTTTAAAATTTAACTTTTGTTTTCTTAGTTGGATCATTTCAAAGCTATCTAGCTAGGTTTCGGAGTCAATCTCCAAAATTTTTCGTTTGTTGACTCCTCCCACACTCTTTTACATCTTTTTCCCCTATGTTAAATTCCCATAGAGAAATCAATTTTTCGTAATAAAACCAATATTTGACCAAATTTCACGAAATAAAAAGAAGGCTCATTCTTAAAGTTTCCTTTAATTTAATACTATCCAAAAATATATTGTTTTTGAATTGTTTATATGGCTGTAAAATTTGGGCAGGTTTCGTGAAACAGACAGTAGATAAGTATACTTTGAGCCCTCAAACAATCAATCTGCTTGATTGGGAGTTGGTATTGCCAACAGGGCCCGGTTGTTCAAAACATCAGTTAGCTTAACGGACTGTTAAATCCTTAACGGACTGTTAAATCCTTAACGGACTGTTAAATCCTTAACTGAATGGTTAAAATCTCTGTTAAACAGAGATTTTAACCATTCAGTTAAGGATTTAACAGTCCGTTAAGCTAACTGATGTTTTGAACAACCGGGCCCTGGTGTTCAGAAACGTTGACAGTTGTGCAAGATTACCGCAGTCGGTGATGTATAACCATGAGCGGGAATCCGACGGAATAGTAAATCATATTGACGCGAACATTATCTTATTAAGACGATATACCAGTAGCCTATTTCACCAACATTGCAAAGTATACTTATCTAGCAAAGTATACTTTGAGGGAGAAATTTTCAATTTAAGGATAAATTGATTAATTTTTATTTTACTGAATTTATTACATTATCACAGCCAATTTGGCTGTGATAATGTAATAAATGCAGTATAATAATTCTAGATATTTTTAATCATCACATACATGCCGTCGTTAGTTCTTTATGAAATAATGCATTTCGTGAAAAATAAATGATTACTCCCTCAAAGTAAACTTTGCTAGATAAGTATACTTTGCAACTTTCATGAAATCGGCTACAGGTGTATTGACGTGATTTAGTTTTGACGTTATCACGTTAAGTAGATGGCAGAAAAAATTCCACCATTAATCTCTATGTATTACCATGAGCGGGAATCCGACGGAGATGCTCGTTATACTCTTAATAACCCATAGCCCGGCGAGACATAACATCTGTATCGCTGTGAACAGGTGAACCCGGCCAATGGGCACGTGACGTAGGTAGTCGTGGTCCGGCTGGTACTTCGCCGGCATGAACGCTAGTAACAATCGCTGGATGAGCTGGGAAACGGTAACAATGTAAATTGAGCCTCGTTTTGAAAAGTTTAGTTATTTTGACGACTTCGTCATGCATTGTTAGCTGAGGTGAGAAACAGTATCAATTCTAATTGAGCCTCGTTTTGAAAAACAAAACAACGTTGCTTTTAAAAAATATTTTGTTGCGAATCAGTCACATGAATTGTTGGTGTTATTTTCTGCAAATGTATTAAGCATTTGGATGTTTTCACATATATATGAAATCTAAATTCGAGAAATGTTAGATAAAGTGATGATACAAAAATAAAATGTATCCTCAAAATGTTGTTAATTTAGCAGATACAAAGTATGTACATACATTCATACACGAAGTTGTGCCCAATACGTTAATACTCATGGACATTGCTACATACCTGCATCCCACCCAGGGGAGCCACACCCATATACAAGAACACGCCGTACAGGACCGGCATCGGAATGTACTGAAATGTAGAGATCTTGATGTTGAATGGGGTCAGTTAATTCATAACTAATAAAAGCAGTTTGTTTATTGTGTTATTGATAATTTAATACGTGGCGAAAATCGAAAATGAGATTAAAATATGCTTGTAGAACACGTACCCTACCATACACTCATCCGTATGCTATATCTGCATATATATTATACAAACTTAGAAATATATTTAACATAATTGTGTAAGTATTCTTTTTATCCCGTCAACACAGTGCGTATGTGCCGTGAAACATGGTGCCGTGAAACATTTTTGATATCCAGTCAATACTAGTTTTGCATTTTACAGCCATTTGTAGGTGTTGACGGAATAAATAGAATAGTAGGTTAGTGTCGAGAATGGGAAAAATATCTGGCGCGGCACGGAAACGGGATGTGCTCGGCAGAGCCTCCCTCGCCCATCCCGTTTCATGAGCCTTGCCAGATATTTTTTCCCATTCACGGCACTAACATACTATTCTCTATCTATTTTCCTTATTTCTGAACCAAAATATATGTTGTGACCACTCATTTGAACCGTCTCGGCGAGACGGTTCAAATGAGTGGTCACAACATATACTTCTGATGAGAAATAAAGAAATTATTGAGCCTTGCCGGATATTTTTTCCCATTCACGGCACTAACCTACTATTCTCTATAACCCGTACATATTCTCTATGTAGCTTACATGTAAGTTTAAGTGTTTTAAATGAATGCACTATCAAATGTAATTCCTGATTAACGTTGGCAGTATTCACAGCATAGATGCCATTTTGAAGTCAGTAAGCTTAACAATAGCAAGGCGTCGTACCAATGAGCATACTATTGTGATGGAACATGACGTCATGATTACACATTTATGTTGTTCTTCTCGATAATACACGTGGCTGCGTGTTTGTAAACATATGTCGTCAGGTCTCCGTCCAATTGCTATGCTATTTAGTTATGTCCCCTAATATGGAACGCCAAATCTACATAAACTCAAATATATATTGCTAGCAACAAATATTTGGAGCTAGCAATAAATATTTGGAGAGCTCTCGAAATCATTTGAAGAGCTCTCGAAATCAATTAATGATATCTCGAAATCATTTGTAGAGCTCTCGAAATCATTTGGAGCGAGCAATATAACATTTGATTTGGAGAGCTCTCCAAATCAAAGTTATATAATGCTCGCTACAAATGATTTCGAGAGCTCTCTAAATGATTTCGAGATATCATTAATTGATTTCGAGAGCTCTACAAATGATTTCGAGAGCTCTCCAAATGATTTAGAGATAGCTCCAAATGATTTAGAGAGCTCTCCAAATCAAATTATATAATGCTCGCTACAAATGATTTCGAGAGCTCTCTAAATGATTTCGAGATATCATTAATAGATTTCGAGAGCTCTCCAGATGATTTAGAGAGCTCTCCAAATCAAATGTTATATAATGCTCGCTCCAAATGATTTCGGGAGCTCTCCAAATGATTTCGAGATATCATTAATTGATTTCGAGAGCTCTCCAAATGATTTCGAGAGCTCTCCAAATATTTATTGCTAGCTCCAAATATTTGTTGCTAGCAATATATATTTGAGTTTATGTGGATTTAGCGTTCCATACCCTAAGGGCATTTCAGATGTTATAGTAACTGACGTCAAACAGGCATCTATGCTACTGGACATGTGTGTAGCTATTTTATTAGTACAATACCATCTACTTTAATCTCGCCAACAATGGTCAATGAGTATTTAAAGTTTCCCCAAGATAATTATATAAATTAATAATCAGACGGACAGCTCACTTTAATAAAACTATAACGTGACAATATACTTACACTTAATACTGATGTAATGAATACTGCAAGACCGCTAAATATACCGACCAACAGTCCTGTTACTCGCTGTTCTCTAGAAATAAAACATTATAGGAATGAATGGCCTTTTTGTGGAATTTATCGGGGTATAAACTTGGAAAAGTCGCGGGAATACTGGACGAAGGCCGGAAGGCCTCGTCCAGTATTCCAGCGACTTTTCCAAGTTTATATCCCTGATAAATTCCACAAAAAGGCCATTCATTCCTTATAATTCCAGCATTTGAAATAAATTCATCAAGAAAATGTGTTTATTTTCCGTTTTCTTAAGAATTATTTTAACTGCGCCTCACGGTTACGGAAAGTAGTTAGGCGTGGGAGTTTACTGGGATATAGTTTTTACTCCGTGTGAACAAAACAAATTTCCTGTCAGTTATTAAGAAATGCATGTACTACACCACATATCGCACACATAATACACACCTCACACCGAGAAATACTGGTTTCTCTCCGGGAGCCGTGCATTCGGATTCCTTCCTCAAACTCATTAAGTGCGCAAGCGCAGTGACGGTGGCGGCGACGTACCACGGCAACCCGAGGAATGACAAGATGACAACAAGAACGCCCACAACCAGCATGTCCAAGTGGTACCCGGAGCCTTTCTGTAACGGGAAATGCAATTCAGAAAACATTGCGGATACTACTGTCTGTTTCACGAAAGCTGCCCAAATTTTACGGCTATATAAACAATTCAAAAACAAGATTTCTTTTGATAATATTAAATTAAAGGAAAAATTAAGATGAACCTTCTTTTTATTTCGTGAAATTTTGTCAAATATTGATTTTATTGCGAAAACAAAATTTCCCCATGTTAAATCCCCATAGACATCTTCACGGAGTAGTGAAGATGTCTATGGGGATTTAACATGGGGAATTTTTTTAGAATTTCAGAAATACTGGACCGATTTTTAAAATTTAACTTTTGTTTTCTTAGTTGGATCATTTCAAAGCTATCTAGCTAGGTTTCGGAGTCAATTTCCAATTTTTTTCGTTTTTTTGACTCCTCCCACACTCCTTTACATCTTTTTCCTCCATGTTAAATTCCCATAGAGAAATAAATTTTTCGTAATAAAACCAGTATTTGACAAAATTTCACGAAATAAAAAGAAGGCTCATTCTTAAATTTTCCTTTAATTTAATACTATCAAAAAAAATATTGTTTTTGAATTGTTTATATGGCCGTCAAATTTGGGCAGCTTTCGTGAAACAGACTATAGTATATTGGTGGAAGCTTTTATTAAAGTGAACCATGGGTTGTTGCATTTGAATTAGCTTCCGATATCATAAACATCAACTCCAGGAAATGTCACGCTAAGTTGAACTTGGCTGTATGCATACACTATTGCGTCGTCGATTTATCGGAAAACCACACGAGTAGTGGTGGAACTTAAATTGTGTTATTTGTTAAGTTGAACTGAAATCTGAAAGGAATGATATGCAAATAAACTTATATGGACTATTTGCAACTAGACGATTTCGATATTCTCAATGATCTAGACCATACACATAGTCACTGTTATAACGAGCTAATGTCTATATAGTGCGGATCGATAGTCTCTAATACCAAGATCAGCTGTCCAAACATGAAATCACATTTTCTTCAGATTTTACTACGCCTAAAGCCAGGCCATGGTGTACTCTCTACGTATGTGTGTGTACGACTGCTGACTACCCACACATACCACCAGTGACCTTTTAAATATGTATTGGATGACTACAGGAGAAAACGTACCATTATTTTATAAGCAATGACAACCATAGGACTTTGGTAAGTATATATTGGAACAGTCGCGGGAAAGGCCTCGTCCAGTATTCCCGCGACTTTTCCAAGTTTTTATGGTGTTACTGATTGTAGGGGCTGCTACATGCCTTCCTCACTTAAGACATTTAGTCATATATATGTCTAAATATCTCCAGGCCCGGGGGGGGGGGGGGGGGGGCGTGCGATGCGTGCGTACGCATCCCCCCTAAATTCGCCGAGAGGCCCGCTATTTTTCAAACAGTAGTCTCAACAAATCTTGAAATGTATTAATATACAGGTAATTTGCATGAAAATGCCACCATTGAAATCCGAATTTAAATGACATAAAATGCAGGAGAGTGCATTTCAGGCCATCTAGGTTTAACAAATTTAAGTAAGGGGTGCGTCAGGGCCGAGCCCCATGTAGTGGCGCGAGTACGCTTAGCCTGACGCACCCCCCCCCCCAATAGAAAATCCTGCGTACGGGCCTGATCTGCTGGTTTAGAGGGATGAATAAAACGGACCAAAATAGTATACATCTTAATTGAATGGGTCAGTTGAAGAAGGGGCTAACTCACTAATGGAGTTAGCCCCTTCTTTAACTGATCCCGTCGGTTATAGCATGTTATGGCCAACTAACTATACAATATTTAGTTGCGTCTGACCTTGAGCTTGTTCTCGGCGCGGTTGACAATAACAGCCGTGATCTGCTGGTCCATAAAAATAAGGATGGTGGCGAGTAGAGCGGGTACGACACTGAACAACATCAACCACCAGGGGTTCTTTTCGCTGTACGGGTTGATCAGCCATGGCCGACCCGGTTTGCTCGGCTGTAATATTACATATCATATACTATCTGTACGGCAATGGAACCTGTGCATTATGTTCTAACTGCTTCCACGACATAGCATCTCGTTATCACGAAGTTAGCGTTTCTCACCACGAATTAGCGATATAGCGTCTCGTTACGACGACATAATCAGACAAACGAACTACATATAGTATTCCAATATTTTCAATGACAATGGTGTTATCATTGACTTATTATGTCGTGGGAACGAGATGGTAGTTGCGGATGTCCCGTTTAAGCTGCCGTATATCTGTGACTTTATGCCTGAACAAAACTGTTGTGTGGTTAATGGTCCAGAACATTATAGGTAGGATATAGAAATAATTAATATTTAACTGGGGACCGTTTTGACCCGATACATACAGTGGGGTCAGCGTGTAAGTGCACACACGAACGAACAGGTTGGTTCCAACCTGTCGTGTTCGTTCGTGTGTGCACTTACACGCTGACCCCACTGTATATAATAAATAATAAACCGGTTTTAAAATGATGATAATATTGCTGAAGATAAATCACTTGTGCCAATGTAACCGGTCTTGTTATATAACTCTAATGTGGATCTGATAAATAATAACAAACACACTGATGGGTGTTACCTAATGATCGGCATTATATATATATGGTGTAGGCCAGACCATACATGTAAACGTTTGATGTTAGGATCATCTCTGATACCTAGCGAGTTTGTTTTAAGAGGCTCATATTGGATTGTCATCGTTGTTATTAATTACAGTGGTTAAACACTAGATACCTGTTTCATAATATTTGCAAACAGTGTATATCATGACAAGCTGACTCGTAACCAGGCGTCTTATCAAGATATGCACCATTTGTGGTTATTTTTAATTTTTACAAAAATGACTTCCATATCTGCATACTGAAACAGTTTCAAGCTTAACATGGAATAGTCCATGTCGTTTACTTAGTTGTGAACGGGTTAATCGTATGCCATATACAAAGGATTTGTATAATATGTCTTTGCATATACTGATTTATCTTCTGTCTGTACTTACGGCAAATTCTGACGGTACGAGCAGTTTCGGTGTTGGTAGGCCCAGTAGAGCGTCTATCACAACCATGGTTATTATGGATATCAGCACGCCGAAGTCGCTCACGTTCTGTCGCACCTGTATCGAGGAGAAAACATGCAGGAACCAGTCAGGGAATTAATACTTTGACCGTACCACTCCTCGTACAGCTTAACCCTTTCCCTGATAGAGACTCACGCCTCTGCAGAAGATGTCTTTTGAAAACATTGTGGGAAAAGGAGAAATTGCTTGTAACAAGCAATTTCTCCTTTTCCCACAATGTTTTCTACTCTATCAGATAACTTAACCATCATTTGACCCAGCATTTGATTCTTTTATTCAGATGTTTTCGATTTGGATGAGTTGAAATATCGCAAAACAGGGAAAGGGGTAAGCAAGGAACAGAGATCCAGATGAGTTTTGTATCTAAAGAGTAGTCTAACCCCCGATTTCAAATTCAATGCGGCTTATACTTTTACAAATGTTTGTTGATTTTCTTTGTTATTAAATACGAAACAAATGATAAAAACATAATACAACACACTTAAAAATTCACTTATTTGAGCTGCAAAAAGCAAACATTTGTTTTGTTTGCTTTTGCAGCTAACAAAGTACATTTCAACTTTATTACAGTATTTTCATTACTCAGTTTGAAAATAAATGCGTATTCTGATAAAATAAGAGCGTAAAATACGCCAATACGAACCTTATCTGGAGCTCTGAAGGGCAGTGGTAGTTATTGTTATCATTTATGACAGATAGATAAATGAAAATGTTGCTACATGAAAGGTACAGCAAACAATTTATAATATGCTTGCTCTACACGTGATGATTGATATGTTGAAAGGAGTATGTGTCTGACTTCAAAATATAAGCAAACTTATGATAATTCGAGTAGACAGAATGTGGTTGTTTTGTTTGTCTGAATGTAAGGCTATATAAATAGAGAATAGTAGGTTAGTGCCGTGAATGGGAAAAAATATCCGACAAGGCTCAAGAATTTCTTTGTTTCTCATCAGAAGTATATGTTGTGACCACTCATTTGAACCGTCTCGCCGAGACGGTTCAAATGAGTGGTCACAACATATACTTTGGTTCAGAAATAAGGAAAATAGATAGAGAATAGTATGTTAGTGCCGTGAATGGGAAAACATATCTGGCAAGGCTCAGTAAACGGGATGGGCAAGGCTCTGCCGAGCACATCCCGTTTCCGTACCGCGCCAGATATTGTTTCACATTCACGGCACTAACCTACTATTCTATTTATCCCGTCAACACCTACAAATGGCTGTAAAATGCAAAAATAGTATTGACTGGATATCAAAAATGTTTCACGGCACCGTGTTTCACGACACATACGCACTGTGTTGACGGGATAAAATGTAGTTCTTGTCTGTGAAATAATAAATTACAAAATATAAATATTATTGAATGATTGTATCTATATAGCGGGCACTTGTAACTTTTAGTGAGAACTGGTGGAACATTGTCACACTTATTCACTTATTTAATTCCTATAAAAAACAGTGTGTGCATACTGAGTGGGTATGTGCCTTTAAGCACACACACTGCATAGAACCCTCTGTGTAAGCCATCTGCTTGCCACTACACTTACCCACGTCGGGAAGAAAAGACTGTTCTTGAATTTCACCAGCGTCATTGAAAGCGTAAAGGTTCCAAGAAACAACAACAGAGAGATGAAGAATACATCCGGGACATAATCGGCGTCATGGCAACCGATGCCAACCATTTTGCCGCCATAGAAACTACAGTTGAACGAGGGATCAAGTCCCGTCGTTACGTTCTTTAGCGAATCATTTGCAACGATAACTTCGTCTGCGCTGATATCGATAAACGACGAGTTCGGTAGAATGCAAAGGCATCCGATTGAATGGTCGGGTAACTCTGGTGGATTGAAGTGAACATGTGCACGAATCTCGATTTCGAATGTCTTCTTTACGGCTTGGTATATGAATATTAGCGCAATCAGACAGGCGAAGTTTTCCTCTGTGAATCTTGTGATGTATTTCACCAGGGCACTAAGGTCAAGGGCAACGACGATGAAGATCAGCAACGCAGTCCAGAGACCCACCCACACACGGAACGGTAGGAAGTCCCAGTGCTGTTCTCTGGAAAATGTGGCTGTGATTACAGTCTGTTTCACGAAAGCTGCCGACAGTTTACGGCCATAACAACAATGCAAAAACAATATCTTTTTCGATAATATTAAATTTTATCAAAATTTAAGTATGAGCCTTCCTTTTATTTCGTAAAGATAGTATGTCAAATATTGACTTTATTACATGGGAGAAAAGGAGACGGAGGAAATTGGCTCGAAACCTGGCCAGATAGCTTGGAAATGATCAACTAAGAACACAAAAGATAACTTTTGAAAATCGGTCCACTATTTCTGAAATTTTAAAAAATTCCCCCATGTCAAATCCCCATAGACATCTTCACTTGTGTTTGCATTATTTACATGGTCGTATAATTTCGGCAGGATTCGTGAAATAGACAGTAGAGAAATTGAGCTTATGGCGTTTGTGACCAGTGTGATAAAATACATGTAGCAAACTCATGTAGCCTGATAACGATCTAATAGCACACTCGTGTAGCCTGATAACGATATAATAGCACACACGTGTAGCCTGACAACGATCTAATAGCACACACGTGTAGCCTGACAACGATCTAATAGCACTCGTGTAGCCTGATAACGATCTAAAAGCACACTCGTGTAGCCTGATAACGATCTAATAGCACACTCGTGTAGCATGACAACGATATAATAGCACTCGTGTAGCCTGATAACTAATCGCACATTTTCTTCGGTACAAAACCACATGGCGTGTCTCAATTATGTGCACCGAATTGTGGCATCGGCAAATGTGGCAATGAGTATTGATTGATTGCTTGATTGCTTGCTTGTTTGCTTGATTGATTGATTAATTGATTGATTGGTTGATTGATTGATTGATTGATTGATTGATTGATTGATTGATTGATTGATTGAGCAGCGAGCGAGCGAAACATACTGAGACGATTCTACTGCGCTGCCAAAACAGGCTTTTAAAGAGATTAAAATATACAAAATGAGCAGACGGCAATTTTATTTTTCAGCGTTTTAATGGTTAAGGGGTAAACTATTGATATGGCAAAACTTGAAGTACAGTATGCACTGCTACAGTATGTACCAAAACATTCAACAACATTACAGATTATGCATAGCAATATCAGAAAGATACGGTAACACATATACAAGACATCATCAATTCAAGTATACAGATTCCAGATATCTATGATCATTATATATATATTGAAAACTGATTGAAGAGCAATATATAGTTACAATAATTCCGCCACGGAAGCGGTGTCGCGCCTGAAAATGCCTTATCGGTACATCGCCAAGTTTACTTCTGTTTTGTGAATGAAATAGTTGGCCCCGGATCGAGTATATTAAAACATACAAATGACGTCATTGGGAAAACCGCTGACAAAATGTTCAATGTATGGAAGCCCAAACTTGTTAGATTTTTTGTTGTCGTATTTCAGTACTTGCATTAATATGGGTATTAATATACGCTAGATGTGTTATACTGTCATTAATTTGTTCCCTGACTGTAAGTTATCACCTTAAATACTGACTTATTGACCCCCTTCCCTGAACGTAGAATTGACACTCATGTTGGCGTGTATTGGCCACCATAGAAAAATGTCAATCAGGCCGAATTCGGGAATGTCACTAAAATCCGCTGTAAATCCATCGTTAGAGAGAGAGAATGAGGATTTAACATCAGTTACACCTACACGTGCGAGTTTTGTTTCGCACAGGTGTCGGATGAGTTTAAAAATAGGCTGTCTGAAGGTCAAACTTGATGTAGTTTGTGTGTTAAACGCGTCGCTTGTTTCGGAGAGTATTCGGAGGGAGTTAACTCTGTTACTAAATTTATCGATGACCGCACGATTTGTGCCGCAAATGGGGGCAATTAAATCACGCGCAACAAAATAATCCGATGTATGTTTGTACGTAGAACATCCGTTGTTGATATTGTGCAGTGCAAGTAGTTTTTCATAATATTATTTTCAATTAGCGGTTGCGTATGCCAGTTAAACGTTGAGTAACACAATGCATTTTGTTGTTATGGTTACTCCAAGATATCACTACCTACCATCGCATCGAGGGGGGTCTGGGGCGTGGCTATAACTGTCGGAGGCGATGCCAATACATAGGTATACCCTATGTAAAAAGTCAACTATGATATAGATACATGCCATGCAGTAGCCGATTTCATCAAAATTGCAAAGTATACTTATCTAGCAAAGTATACTTTGAGGGAGTAATCATTTATTTTTCCCGAAATGCATTATTTCATATAGAACTAACCACTGCATATATTTGATGATTAAAAGTATGCAGAATTATTATACTGAATTTATTACATTATCACAGCCATAATGGCTGTGATAATGTAATAAATTCAGTATAATAAAAATTAATAAATTTATCCTAAAATTGAAAATTTCTCACTCAAAGTATACTTTGCAATGTTGGTGAAATAGGCTACTGGTCTACTCATTCCCCAGAAATAATATTTATCCCGTCAACACAGTGCATATGTGCCGTGGAACACGGTGCCGTGAAACATTTTTGATATCCAGTCAATACTATTTTTACATTTTACAGCCATTTGTAGGTGTTGTAGGGATAAATAGAATAGTAGGTTAGTGCCGTGAATGGTTAAAAAAATATCTGGCGCGGCACGGAAACGGGATGTGCTCGGAAGAGCCTCGCCCATCCCGTTTCCTGAGCCTTGCCAGATATTTTTCCCATTCACGGCACTAACCTACTATTCTCTATCTATTTTCCTTATTTCTGAACCAAAATATATGTTGTGACCACTCATTTGAACCGTCTCGGCGAGACGGTTCAAATGAGTGGTCACAACATATACTTCTGATGAGAAATAAAGTAATTCTTGAACCTTGCCGGATATTTTTTCCCATTCACGGCACTGACCTACTATTCTCTATAACCTTACTTGCAGAAGTTGTAGATAATGGCCTCCAACACCAGCATAGGCCCGGTACTGCCCAGTATGTTGAGGGGCTGGCCCGAAAACAGCGCGAACATAACCCCCGATATGGCCGCCGACAGAATACACTCCATGGTACCCTGGCAACGAAACAATGACCTGTGGTAAGCTATTATTCACATACACACCCGCCTGCGTTAATCTTGCTAATATGGCATCGTTTCTGGCAATTGGTTCATATATTGGTAATCTCAACTCGCAATCACGCAGTTTGTTTGGTTGTTGCCTGAGTTGTAGCACAGCTCAGGCTCAGAAATCGAGCTGCTATATGTCAAGCACAATAGTCAATTATTTTGAAATATAAATACATTCAAATATTGGCAAGATTAGCGCAGGTGGTGGTGTACATTTTATCCCCTACATTTTATCCCAGCTCCATCTGTTGGAAATATATGAATAGGCGGAAATGATACACTCATGTCTGCCAACGCCCGTGTAGAACAACTCGTTCGTGCCGCTCACTCGTTGTTTGCATGGCATCCGATGGATAATTTCCAGCTATTTGACCACGTATGGTGGAATATTATCTATACATGTATGCATTAATCTTACCATGTATTGGTCAGTTGCCTGGCCGAGAAGTCCTCCAAAGGTCACATTAGGGGTCAAGGTCACAAGAAACAGAAAGAAGAACGAAGCGATGCATTGGACGTGTAGCGAGTCCTTGAAATCGCTGACGTAGTATGGCACTTTTCTTTTGATGTCTTGTATCAGACCGCCAAACAATCTGAAATTGAATATATATGACGTATCTGTACATGAGCAATGGGGCTTATATATACTGACAAACCTGTGAACAATTATTCACAGGTGGTCTTAGTTCACAGGTTCATTTATAATGTAGTACAGTGAAACCTCTCTAAACCGGACACCCTGGGAGGTCCCCAGGGTGTCCGGTTTAGAGAGGTTTCACTGTAAATCAGGCATGCGATCATTCACAGTGTACGGAAATTGGTAGGTGAGATGACCGTTTACAAATGAGCCATTTATCGGGTCCTAGGTCCGAGTCTTCCACATGTGAATTTCTTCAGTCACGGCCAAACATAAAAAACAGCACCTATGATTCATGCTGAAATCTACGGAGCCCCGCAGGGGACATGCTTTTTTGGTATTAATTCGTTCCCACGAAATAACAATTCGTTCCCTCAATTCGCTTCCACGAAATAACAATTCGTTCCCTCGAATTGATAATTCGTTCCCACGAGCTAACAATTCGTTCCCATATATCGTGGGAACGAATTGTTAATTCGAGGGAACGAATTGTTATATCGTGGGAACGAATTGTTATATCGTGGGAACGAATTGCTATTTCGTGGGAACGAATTGTTAAATTGAGGGAACGAATCGTTAATTCGTGGGAATGAATTGTTAATTTGTGGGAACGAACTGTTAAATTGAGGAAACGAATTGTTATTTCGTGGGAACGAGTTAATAAAAAAGAATTATGCGTCCTTGCGGTGCTCCGTAGAAATCGAATCCTGTGTTTTTATAAGTTTCAAAACGCCCCAGGATGGCTAGCTGTGCATAATGAGAGTGGATAAAAAAGTGATTGGTCACCGTGACCTACTCACCTCCCGGTCCTGACCAATGTCGGGTCGGTGTGACCGTCTTCCTCATGGTCAACGCCGTCGTCACTGCTGTCCGCGAGACTGTGAATGGAGCTGGCGATCGTCATACTCGTGTGGATATCCTTCCCCTTACGGTGCTCCTATAAGCATATCGTTTCATATGTGTGGAAAACAGTATCTGAAGGATCATTGGACTCATTCAATCGTTGTGGATGGAGCTGTCGATTGCCATACACGTGCGGATATCGTAAACCAGGCCAGTACGTAGAGGGGGTGCGACGGGTGAGTACGCACCACCCTTAACCGTTTCAACACCACAGGCCTGTATAGTGGTATTTGCAAAAAGTGTAGATCCAGATGAGCCGGCTCGTGACGAGCCATTTTGTGATGATTGGAATGGGTTGAAAAATTAACATATCAAAATCCATTCCAGTTATTTAGGGGTGAAATAGTTAATCTGCAAAGGTCTTCCGTGAATGTGCAAAAAAACAATGTTTAGCCCTTCGCGCCGTCGATAACGCACCCACCCCCCCCCCCCCCCACCCCTAAATTAATTCCTGCGTACGGGCCTGGTACGGGCCTGTAAACCTTACGGTGCTCCTATAAACAAATGCATGGAAGACAATAATGTGTGTGGATGGAGCTGGCGATTGTCATTATAGGAATGAATGGCCTTTTTGTGGAATTTATCCGGCCTTCGTCCATTATTCCCGCGACTTTTCCAAGTTTATACCCCAATAAATTCCAAAAAATGCCATTCATTCCTTATAATTCCAGCATTTGAAATAAATTCATCAAGAAAATGTGTTAATTTTGACAGACGGCAGCCATTTGTTTACATTGACAGCACTGACAGCGCACCTGTAGAAAGTAGTTTGGCGTAGGAGTTTACTGGGATATAAATTTTGGACATAACTTGCTACGGGCCAATCAAATGTTAGGGAATTGTGTAAATAGTTTTGTGCTGAAATTATACCCGTATGTATATCCGTCCCCTTACGGTGCTCCTGTAAACAAATGTATGGAAGCAAGTAATTGTTGTGGATGGAGCCGACGATTGTCATACCCGTGTGGATATCCTTCCCCTTTCGGTGCTCCTATTTATATAATCAAATGTTGGTTTGTTTGTTTGTTCTGATATCAAGGCTCGGCTTGGAAACTGTAGAAATTCCGCAGCGAGCCTCATAAATCCTACGTATTTCCTGATAAACTGGTAACAAAACACTAGCCTGACATTCTCTACATCAGTACAATATCATAATAAAATCAAACACGTGTTATTGAACTGCGAACGCACATTCTGTGTCCGTTTTTCATCTCGCCCTTGAGGATAGGCATGCCTAAAACTATTTGATTGGAAACCAGCAGAAAGTCCGTGAAATAAACATTGCCCTGAAAACAAAAACAGATGCGTTTAGATTAATATATCATTTTTGTTCATGACAATTGTTATTTCACTAACTTTCTGCTGGTTTCTAAATATACTTCAGTGTTTTAACCATTTTAGCATCCTTGCCACGAGTTATTCACCTGTAAACCCAATGTTTATTTCCAAATACTGGAATATCGTGCTTGAAATCAAGCAGCTTGATTGGCTGAGCCCGGACTGTGCTAAATTTATATTTCCAAACACTTGAACATTGTGATTGAATAAATCAAGCAGATTAATTGGCTGAGCCTGTGCTGTGCTACAGCTCAGGCTCAGCCAATTAATCTGCTTGATTGCGAGTTGAGATTGCCAATTGATGTTCAGAAACGATGACATATATGCAAGATTAACGTACGCGGTTGTGTATGCTGGACACTATTCAGCCACACAAGTCGGCTAAGTACTTATAGTCTGTTTCACGAAAGCTGCCCAAATTTTACGGCCATATAAACAATTCAAAGACCATATTTTTTTCGATAATATTAAATTAAAGGAAAATTTAAGAATGAGCCTTCTTTTTATTTCGTGAAATTTCTTCAAATATTGATTTTATTGCGAAAAATTGATTTGTCTATGGGAATTTAACATGGGGGAAAAAGTGGTAAGGAAGTGTGGGAGGAGTCAAAAAACGAAAATTTTTGGAAATTGACTCCGAAACCTGGCTAAACAGCTTGGATATGATCTAACTAAGAAAACAAAAGTTAAATTTTAAAAATCGGTCCAGTATTTCTAAAATTCAAAAAAATGTCCCCATGTTAAATCCCCATAGACATCTTCACTCCGTGAACATGTCTATGGGGATTTAACATGGGGAAATTGTTTTTTCGCAATAAAATCAATATTTGACCAAATTTCACGAAATAAAAAGAAGGCTCATTCTTAATTTTTCCTTTAATTTAATATTATCAAAAGAAATCTTGTTTTTGAATTGTTTATATAGCCATAAAATTTGGGCAGCTTTCGTGAAACAGACAGTAGTATCCACAATGTTTTCTGAATTGCATTTCCCGTTACAGAAAGGCTCCGGGTACCACTTGGACATGCTGGTTGTGGGCGTTCTTGTTGTCATCTTGTCCTTCCCTTTAATTTAATATTATCAAAAGAAATCTTGTTTTTTAATTGTTTATATAGCCGTAAAATGTGGGCAGCTTTCGTGAAACAGACAGTAGGCGACACAAAATTAATGTTTAGATTCTTATCCAAATTTTGGGGGAAAATGGGGCGGGTGGGACACTTTTATTTTGTATTTTAAGGCAATACTAAAACGAGGTGTTGAACGGCAATGCGCAGTTGCATGCAATAGTGTTTTGTAATAACATGTTCATATTGAAGTATTGCTAATCTGGAGGGGGCGGGTTCCGGGGTTGCTGTATTGCGCGACGTAAAGCACTCAGATGAAAAGCTGTGTGAGCGATATAATACGCGGGCCGCATCATTCTCGTAAATTTTAGCAAATGTTTTTTAATTTGTAATTTAAATAAAAAACCCTTGGACAGGCCGTCTTATTAGAGGCGGGCGGGGATGAGAATCTAAACATTATTTTTGTGTAGCCTTAACTCAGAAACGATGACATATTTGCAAGATTAACGCAGGCGGTGGTGTACCTACCTGTGAGGGGACAACCTCCGGGGGTTCGATCCTAGTGCTTGGGTCCCAACTGCCGGGCGGTAGGACGGTCAGGTTAGCCGAGAACTCCCTGATACCCGCCACGATGTCGTCTCGCTCCGTGGCCTTATACGCCACACACCGGAATATCTGGGAAGCAGATAATATAAATGCGGTTGGATGCATTTAGTCGTTTTTTTTTTCTTTGGAAAAATCTAGATAGATAACTAGAGACAGAACGAAGAACAAAGTGTATATTACAAAAAAATAAAAATGTATTTGACCTTGGTATTGGTAATTTTCGACCATTTGATACTAAAGGAATTGTGTTTTAGATGATGTGTTTTTGTAAAATGGATTTCGTTATATTCGTTATAATACGTTTGTGTTGTATTCAATTATATCCTATCGTAGTCTGATGTAACCCGAATGTTTCTGTCTGTAACGCAGGGCTACATAAGTGTAAGTAGCCCTACGTTAGAGACCTAACCGTGATTCGGGTTGAATCTGATTAAAGGTGGGGGAGAGGAGGAGGTGTAGAGTAGGGGTGGAGGGAGAGGCGGAGGCGATAATTTGGATACTAACTCCGCTACTAACTAGCCGAACTATTGATATGGTGATGTTTTGTTTCATGTAAATAAATAATGCTAGAGTCTACAATTGAAATAGGGCACAATATACACAAAGGACACCAATTAATGACCAATGTAAAGAAGAAACTAACGCGATAAGTATATTGTTCACATATTGGATTTTTAAGGAATTAAATGCGTTATTGTTCACATATTGGATTTTTCAGGAATTAAATGCGTTATTGTTCACATATTTGATTTTTAAGGAATTAAATGCGAGGGAGCTCTAGCTCTCGCATTTAGTTCCTTAAAAGTCAAATATGTGAACAATAACATATTTATTGTTCAGTCAAATTGTACTATGCATCTCCTATCCGAGTATTGCTTATCCACTGAGCCTTCAACACGACACAAACATTCACTCCACGACCAACGGTGTACGGTCCCAATAGGATGGCCGTGACTGGAGAAATTGGGCTTGCGACATTTGTAGCCTATTTCATCAACATTGCAAAGTATACTTTACTAGCAAAGTATACTTTGAGGGAGTAATCATTTATTTTTCCTGAAATGCATGATTTCATATAGAACTAACAAATGCGTATATTTCATGATTAAAAGTATGCAGAATTATTATACTGAATGTATTACATTATCACAGCCAAATTGGCTGTGATAATGTAATAAATTCAGTATAATAAAAATTAATAAATTTTCATAAAATTGAAAATTTCTCCCTCAAAGTACACTTTGCTACTAAAGTATACTTTGCAATGTTGATGAAATAGGCTACTGATCATCTAGCACACTCCTGATAAGGATGAATCTATAAGTTGGAAGTATTCCGGGTTGTTCATTGATTGAATGGCGAACTGTGCAGGCCCTTATTCGGCTGATTGTCTACACTGGTCGCATAGCACATAAGCTCAATTTCTCCAGTCACAGGTCAGCTACATATATGTGACATGATAATATACCTCGTCCGTGAAGAGGGCTGCCATACATCTCGTGATTTCTGCGCATGCGCTGAGTGACCCTTTAGGACCCAGAAGTATAAACAAAAACCTCGTTTCCAGTTGAACTTCCGTGATATCACCCACATTTCTAGGTTCCTGAAATAAATACATGTCTACAACATAATATTATGTTAAATTTGATGTTACAGTAGTAATTCAAATTAAAGCTGTATATTATTTGAGCATCTGGGGGCCGTTTCACAAAACGTCTTACGACTAAAATGTTCGTAAGTGCAAATTTAGGATCGTCTGAAAATTTCAATTGATGGATTTACATTTATTGAGCATAGGCTGCAGCCTATGCTCAATAAATGTAAATCCATTACTTGTTTACAAGAAAACATTGTTAATGTGAAATTTACAGACTACACTATCATAATTTTGCACTTACGAACATTTTAGTCGTACGAAGTTTAGTGAAACAGGCCCCTGACCCGTATGCCATTATGTGTTGTTGTTTTTTTGTGCAAAAGTAGTATCATATTTTACGTACAACGTATCCACATATATACGTTTGAGTCGGGGATATGTATAATTGCAAAACATAATAAATTGGTGCTAATATATGAATGCGTTGGATGCATTTAATTTTTGTTTCTGGTAGGAAAAGTCTGGACAGATAAATAGGAAGCACAGAGCGTATATTCTAAAGCTTGGCTTGTTAATATCGCATTGATAATTGTATAGACGGAATCCGGAAACATTCAATCGAATTGGATTATTGTACAAATGCCATTTTAGTTCATTGATAATTCTGTTTTATGGATTTATTTTTTACTATACGATGTATATGTATGTTGTTTTCAGTGGGTTTCCAGGGTGTCCGCTCTACAGAGGCTCCCCCATAATTAAGATAAATGATCATCCAACGACATGCTTAGTGTGCAATAATTCCAGCGCACAAATATTTACACAATTCCCTAACATTTGATTGGTCCGTAGCAAGTCTCTGTCCAGAATTTATATCCCAGTAAACTCCATGCCGAACTACTTTCCGTAACCGTCAGGCGCAGTTAAAATAATTCTTAAGCAAACGGAAAATAAACACATTTTCTTGATGAATTTATTTCAAATGCTGGAATTATAAGGAATGAATGGCCTTTTTGTGGAATTTATCGGGGATATAAACTTGGAAAAGTCGCGGGAATACTGGACGAGGCCTTCCGGCCTTCGTCCAGTATTCCCGCGACTTTTCCAAGTTTATACCCCGATAAATTCCACAAAAAGGCCATTCATTCCTATATTACAATCACGGATCTCATTCTCGACGCAGTTTAATAACGATGTATCCAATCAAGATGAAACACCCTGAGATGCCAGGGATATACAGGTTCAACTGTACCTTAAGTCTGACAAAGGCGGCGACTTTGCGGTCCAACTCATCCACCTCCCCGACCAGCAGATTCACCACCTCGGCTCCCCTCGGGATCTTCCGCATGAAGTTCTTGTTCACCTGCAAATTACATGGGCAAACTTCCGTACTGTACGAAATAACAGCGGCAAACTTCGGTACTGTCAAAAATACATCGAAAAACATCGGCAAATGTCGCTAATGTACGAAATAACGTCGGAAAATCTCAAATAGCATCGGTGAACTTCGTTACTATGCGAAATAAAATCGGTAAACTTCGGTATTATACAAAATAACATTCATTTGAAAAGAATCTGTACAATACGACATAACATCGGAAAACAGCGTTACTTTATCAAATAACATCATTCGGCAAACTTCGATACTACAGTGGACCCTCGCTAAACCGGACACCCTGGGAGGTCCCCAGTCCTGGGAGGTCCCCAGGGTGTCCGGCTTAGAGAGGTTTCACTGTAAATCAGGCATTTGATCATTCTGATTCATAGTTGTGTGCTATGCGATCACGAACATACATTATCACCTGTAGCCTATTTCATCAACATTGCAAAGTATACTTTTCTAGCAAAGTATACTTTGAGGGAGAAATTTTCAATTTTAGGATAAATTTATTATTTTTTATTATACTGAATTTATTACATTATCACAGCCAATTTGGCTGTGATAATGTAATAAATTCAGTATAATAATTCTGCATACTTTTAATCATCAAATAAATGCAGTTGTTAGTTCTATATGCGATCACTAACAGACATTATCACCTGAGATAAATGACACGGAAACACATCAAAAATAAGATCACCGTTGTTTTATTGGTGTCCGGTTAAGAGATGTTCGACTGTATATCAAATAACACTGGAAAACTTAGCTAATATTCCAAATAGCATCGGCAAAGTTCGTACATGCTAAAGAATATTGACACACTTGGGAACTACATGTACATGTATGCGAAACATTCGGCAAACTTCGGTAATTTTCGAAATAACGTCGACAAACGTCTGTACATTGCATCGGCAAACTTCGCTACAGGACCAAATAGCCTATGCTTTCTTTTGTGTATATTCAATGCATTAAGGCCGTAGCTATAGAGATTTGGTTTGTACAACAAACAATTGAATAGTGAAAGTAACAGTGCATTAAGGCTGTAGCTTTTTTTGTGAATAACCAAAAGCAAGAGTCAACAAATGGAGTTATCGGTTAAGATATGTATAGCAACAATATTTAGTATTTGTTTAACAAAACACGGTCACTGCATGTCTAAGTGTCACGTTTACCGTGTCCGTGGACGGTGACACATTCTTATATCGTAAAGTGATCGTGTAAACACGCAAACTATGCATCGATGCATAGTCATGCACACCAACACATAGAGAATAGTAGGTTAGTGCCGTTAATGGGAAAAAATATCCGGCAAGGCTCAAGAATTTCTTTATTTCTCATCAGAAGTATATGTTGTGACCACTCATTTGAACCGACTCGCCGAGACGGTTCAAATGAGTGGTCACAACATATGTTTTGGTTCAGAAATAAGGAAAATAGATAGAGAATAGTAGGTTAGTGCTGAGAATGGCGCACTGACGAAAATTAAAGTTCTTATGTCTAAACGCGGCGTAGAAACGATTTGACCTAATTTGTGTGCTACAAGGATTTAAGGTTGTACATGTATATGTCTCTGGTTCTTAATATGGGTTTACGTTTACAAAATTTACAATATTTTCCATAAATAAATTCAGAAGTTGACAAAACTTTCAGAGTACATGCGGAATACAATTCCGCATGTACTCTATAAATTGTGTCAACATATGACGCCATTTACGGAAAATATTGTACATTTTGTAAATTTATTTAATGAAATTACGCAGATGTCCGAAGGTACGAAATCCCATGGCGTGTCTCATATGATACGAACCTTGGTGCTGTAAGCGAGAGAAGGAGAGTCGGGACAAAAGTTCTCCCCCGACTTGTGGAGCTGGTTTCCCACTTGTCCAAAATCGAACCCGCCTACAAGAACATAGTATCATATTTATGGCAATAATTCACCAAACATTAGTATGTGAAATCAGTATGAAGCAAAATTGAACCAATACTATAACAATTCCTGAAACCTGGCAGTGAGAAAATCACATTTAGCTAAAATTGCTATATAGAGAATACCAGTTTCGTGTCTTGTGGTGGTCAAGTTTATCCGACAAGGCTAGGTAACGTATAGGAATTCCAAGGCTGCAGACGAACTTTTGGCTATTAAACACATTAAATCTAAAAAATATTTAATGTAAGTACTTTTTCATCCATAACCCAAAAAAGTCTCCGTCCCCAATTGTTTTATTTGATGAAATTACATCAAACATTGATTTTATTGCGAAAACACGATTTTCCTATTGGAATTTAACATGAGACAAACTGAGCTGGATACTAATCTGGAGGGTCGAAAAACGAAACTCTTTGGAAGTTAACTCCGAAACCTGGCTAGATAATTTGGAACTGATGTAACAAAGAAAACAAAAGTTAGATTTTGAAAATCGGTCCACAAATTCCAAAATGATTTAAAAAAAATACCTTTTTTAGCCGCCATGAATTGCTTTTTCCCAATAAAATCAAAATTTGATGGAATCTCATCAAATAATCTTTTGGGGAGGGTGACCGTTTTGTTATTGATGAAAAAGTACTTGCATTTATATATTTTTTAGAAGTAATGTGCTTAATGGCCAAAAGTTCGTCGGCAACAAAACGTGGAACATACAGTACTTGTGTATATAGCAAAGAAAGCAGAAGTAACCAGAATCCACGTGGTCACACGCGGTATAAGAGCCGTTTTCTCAGCAAGTGGAAAAGTTTATAGTCTGTGTAACACGGCGGCTATGCAGTGAACAAGACACCGGGATCAGCTGTAACATGGTGCGCATGTCATTGTTTCAATATAAAGTGACACGGTCATCGACAACATCTGTTTCCAGCTGACGATAAAACCATCTGCTCACCGCCTTGGGCTCGTTTCACTAAACTTCGTACGGCTAAAATGTTCGCAAGTGCAAATTTAGAATCGTCAGGAAATTTCAATTGATGGATTTCCATTTATTGAGCATAGGCTGCATATGCAGCCTATGCTCAATAAATGGAAATCCAATACTTGTTTACAAGAAAACATAGTTAATGTGAAATTTACAGAATATCATACTTTTGCATTTACGATCATTTTAGTCGCACCAAGTTTAGTGAAACGGGCCTCTGGACTCCTAGAAAACTTTATTTTAACCCTTAGAATGCGGGAACCGAAAATAGTCGTCTGCTGATAATTCATAGTTTGTCTTTTCTCTCAGTAAAAACATGGTTTAGTGGCATTTTAGAATCATTTCCATTGGAAATGATTCTAAAGTGCTGCCAAACCAAGTTTTTTATGAGAAAAATGGAAAAATAAAAAATATTCAGCAGACGACACAAATTAATTCAGCATTGTAAGGGTTAAAGGCACAGAGTATCAGCTGTGCGTAAAAGTGACGAAATCAATAAGTACAACATGAGTTAAAAATATACTTGCATCGTATTTCTGGGCCGCATAAATTGTGTAAAAAAATCCATTTTGTAAAACAAATATTTATATTGCATTGCGAACGCTAGTTTCTGTGTAGTCGATGGCCACTAAATTAATTCTATTTAAATAAATTCAACTACTGTATCGAATAGAAACTTCTTTCTAAATGTGGCCAGTCTCAACATTTCACAACACATTATACGACTGTATGTTTCATAAATCGTACATCCTGGCACAGCTGTAGTGCATTAGGTTAGAGAATACTAAAATGTATGCAAACTGAAAGTAGTCCTGTATACAACAAATATTCCGGGCGTTTTGAGGTCACAGACACGTGTTGCTTGCAAATGTTGATCCACTATCATCCCATTTCACTTGAGGAACATGTTGGGGGTGTTCTTAACACAACTTTTCAGCATATTTGTAGCATTTAAAAGAAAACACTGTCAACATATCACAGAGTAAACCATCCAAACAAGACACCGACACCCAAATTTGGCTGGTTTTCAAATTGAAGCGGTAAGTATTATGGAGTTAGCCCCCTTATTTCACTGACCACTTCGATTACTTACTGTTTAAATAGCCGTCGCTATCGCTGCGAATCATCTGAATGTTTAAGGGAGGCTTCGTTGACTTTTGTCCTTTCTTGGCCTTTGAATCTTGGTACTTGTGACGCTTTAATAACACCGACCGGAAGTGGTTCCGCAAGAGTACGGCGAACATCCGGTCACGGGTCCACACGTCCAACACGGCGTCTGAAGAGTAAAATTAATGACGTCACACAAGACGCTGACGCCACTTCATAATTATGCAAATACACTGTTTTTTGAAAATGTCTTCAATAGTTTTGGCTTATTCTAAATATTGTTATGAACTTGAAGTTCATAATAATATTTAGAATAAGCCAAAACTATTGAATAGCCAATGTCAGACACGCAGGGATTGTATCATAATACAAGAAAATATGAAAAATGTGAGCTTATTTTAATCCGTCATCAAGCTCTTATAACACATTTGTATCGTAATATAATAAAATAAAAAAGTATACTATACTGTTCAGCGAAAGTATAGTACAACACAATGTTATCGTCCCTCGTACAATACAATTATATCGTAAAACAAGAACATAAGAAACCGATGACACTTTTCCACGAACTATTTTATCGTCCTTCGTACAACACAATAATTATTTATTGTATCATAATACAAGAAAATAAGAAAGATATGACACTGTTCTGTGAACGCTTTGATCGTCCCTCATATAACACATATTATAACAATACAAGAACATAAGAAATATACTTTCCGCGAACTTGTTTTATCGACCCTCGTGCAACACATTTGTATCGTAATACAAGATAATATACGAACACAGCCGTCTGCGCTAATCTTACCAATTTAATTACAAATGTATTACAAAATACTTGAATATTGTGTTTGAAGTCAAGCAGCTTGATTGGCTGAGCCTGAACTGTGCTACATCTCAGGCTCAGTCAATCCAACCGCTTGATTGCGAGTTGATATTGCCAATAGATGCTCAGAAGCGTTGACATCTAGGCAAGATTAACGCAGGCGGTGATCTACAGCACAATTCTCGTTATTGTGTGCTCACCCCTCGTACTAGTTGCGAACAGTAACACTTGAAATCTAATCCCGTAGCCAGACGGAGTAGGTTGCAAGAGTTACTGTTCGCAACTACCCTCGTACATACCCACGATATCGGACATGAGAGTGAATTCGGCGTCCAGGAGGACGGGGCAGGCTGACAGGATACTCTGTAGATCCTGCAGGGCGTCCATGGCCAGGGACGACACGTGCGGCTTGGACCACCGCTTCCCGCCCTCCTCCACCGCCTCCTCATAGCGCACCCACCTACAATGCGGAGGGTAGCCGATAAAGTACAGCGAATTTCGAATTGGCATCGCAGAATGGTTAATATGGTGTTAAAACTTTACTATCAGTAGTAAGAAAATGGTTATGGACTGTGATATGTATATGATGCATATTATCACACTGTTCTACGTAACTCTGACAGGGTAAATGACTATTTGTTTCCTCGTTTGAACACTACGGAAGCCCATTAGGGCCACTTCATTTGTTTTGTTATCTTTTCTTGAATTTTAGAGATCTTTTCTTGAATTTTGAAGATGTTTTCTTGAATTGTAAAGTTCTTTTCTTGAATTTTCAAGATCTTTTCTTGAACATTCAAGAAAAGATCTTGAAAATTCAAGAAAAGAACTTGAAAATTCAAGAAAACATCTTGAATAAATGGAAATAAAAAAAAAGTGAAGTGGCCCTAATGGGCTTCCGTAGAACACTGACTAGTGAACAAATTAAATTATACAGCGGACCCCTTTTAGCTACATGTCCGGTTTGTTTGAGAGCTACCCCAAGTGTGTGCCTGTCAACTAATGCGACGTACGAGCCACGCAAGTCGACGGTACAGCCGGTAAATTCGGGTGCACACCCAGGATGTACGGCTTAGTGAGGTTTCACTGTACCTGGCCATTTCCTTCCAGACGAGGTCATCCCTGTACGACCGGAGCACGTCCATCTGACAGAACAGGTCCACACTGGTCATGTCGTTACCGATCAATGTGGCCACCCGCTCGATCGCCGTCTCCTTGGCAATGACGTCATCGGTGTCGGAGGACGGTGACGTCGATCCCGAATAATTCATCCGAAAGCTGCAACATTTGGGGGCATTTGTTTGTTTGTATTTAGTGGGAAAATGGGGGATCTTACATCAATTGTGATATTCATTATTTGTGGCTGTGACTGGAGAAATTGGGGGGCTTATGAGATGTGTGACCTGTGGAGCCCAGTAGCCGATTTCACCAACATTGCAAAGTATTTCTAGCAAAGTATACTTTTCTAGCAAAGTATACTTTGAGGGAGTAATCATTTATTTTTCCTGAAATGCATTATTTTATATAAAACTAACAACTATATATTTGATGATTAAAAGTATACAGAATTATTATACTGAATGTATTACATTATCACAGCCAAAATGGCTGTGATAATGTAATAAATTCAGTACAATAAAAATTAATAAATTTATCCTAAACTTGAAAATTTCTCCCTCAAAGTATACTTTGCTAGAAAATTATACTTTGCAATGTTGATGAAATAGGCTACAAGCCAAATAGCACATTCCTGTAGCTTGATAAAGATCTGTGTTGCATGTTAGGAGTATTATGGAAGTTTCATTGATGGAATGGCGGACAGTGCAAATCCTGATCAAGACTGTGCGGATGCACAGGCTGATCTGGATATACACTGGCCGCAGAATCCATAAGCCCCATTTCTCCAGTCAGTTGGTAAGAAGCTCGAAACTGACAATCATTTTACTATTTCAGGAAAACTCGGTGTCCTACAATTGCCGTTAGCTCTAAATATAACAGTGAATAACTGTCTCCTGACGTCATATATACAGCCTCTGGTCGCGAATGTACAACATGAACATGTACGAGACACAATTCGTGTTATTCACCATGGGAAAACTGAACCAAAACGCGTTTGCGGCCAGTAGTCACAGACCAGTCTGCACGATTCATTCAGTCAACTAATATTTCATTGTCTACAAAATATGTCTTATAGCGCCATGAATATTGACCCAAATACGGCTGCCACCGATTCGATGCGCAAACATTGATTTGTGTAAGAAACTTTATTGTCCACACTCATTGCCTTCAATATAATGCATGTCATTCAGCATCCATGGGGAAAATTGAACAAAATACTTTTGCGACCCATGTAGCACCTGACGTGAGCATCCGCACAGTCTGGTTCGAGGTCGAATCAACTATAGTCTGTTTCACGAAAGCTGCCCAAATTTTACGACAATTCAAAAACAATATGATTTTCGATAATATTAAATTAAAGGAAAAATTAAGAATGAGCCTTCTTTTTATTTCGTGAAATTCGGTCAGATATTGATTTGATTACGAAAAATTGATTTGTCTATGGGAATTTAACATGGGGGAAAAAGTGGTAAAGAAGTGTGGGAGGAGTCAAAAAACGAAATAATTCGGAAATTGACTCCAAAACCTGACTAGATAGCTTGTATATGATCTAACTAAGAAAACAAGAGTTAAATTTTAAAAATCGGTCCAGTATTTCTAAAATTCAAAAGCAAATACCCCATGTTAAATCCCCATAGACATCTGCACTCCGTGAAGATGTCTATGGGGATTTAACATGGGGAAATTGATTTTTCGCAATAAAATCAATATTTGACCAAATTTCACGAAATAAAAAGAAGGCTCAGTCTTAATTTTTCCTTTAATTTAATATTATCAAAAGAAATCTTGTTTTTGAATTGTTTATATAGCCGTAAAATTTGGGCAGCTTTCGTGAAACAGACAGTAAATACCATGTGTGTATTTTCTCTTGATCTACATATCTAAACATTGGCACCACCAGATTGTTTGGCATAAACAACAAACATGCAAAAGTTTGTGCTTTAATCCGGCATGTCACGATTTCGTCAAAATTGAGCTTACACAATTCCGCTCGTATTATGAATATTGTATGTCCACGAAATACAAGACACTGCAGGTTTTCCGCGTTCCATGCAATCGGTTGTAATTGGAATTACATACACAGCACTAGGGAATAATCTGACTTCATTGTCGGGAATTAGACATAGAATTGATTACAAGAGCATGGAAATTGAGTGAATTTCACACTGTGTTGGTTCTCACGCCATCCAGCCCCACCACCCCACACCACCCAGACACCCCTGGACAAGAAACCATGGGATAGGAGGATCACATGCATGTAATTAGTGCCGACTATCAAGCATCTTTACACACAGTCGGCATTTAGACAGCAAACACATTGAATATTATCAGAATTGCACAAGCCTGCCTATCACATCTGTCAGAAAAAGGTCTGCACCAAACCATCCTAATTAGATTCTGAGAGACGGGAATTTGACGGCCGGCTTTTTAATTTATCGAATTCCCCGGTGGTTTGACAACCTCACTCTCCAACCCCGCCAGCGACGGGAAGACATGGATACAAGTATGTGCGTCAGCGGCACCATGAATGCTTGTCCCAATACATCAGCTTAGTTTGCTCAGAGCCTGTACTGTTCTAACAGTACAGGCTCTGAGCAAACTGCGCTGCTGCCCCCTCTTATCGTGGCGAATTCACCAGTTCAAAGTTCAGCTGTGCCAACCTTCAAAATGATCGTTGATTTCAATTACTTGTTCATTGCATCAAATGGGCGTTCGCAGTGTACGAAATGGTGTATTAACTCTTTGCATGCTGGGAAATTTGTGGGCTATAAATAGTTGAAAAATAGCGGACAAGATATTATCATATTTTCTTTTTTTTTCTCCCCATAAATATCATGAATGTGTCTTGGAATTTCATTAGAATTGAGTCCTGAGGACTCAATTCTAATGAAATTCCAAGACATATTTACAGAGAGAAATAACAAATATACTCCTAATTTGTTTGGCGGATATTTTCACCGCTAGCATGCAAAGAGTTAAAATCCTAATTCACTAGACTACACGTTAGTGCAATTATCGTTCGCCCTACATGCTAAGCCAGTCAGTCATTGGGCAGCATTGTGCTCCACGTATGTCACATATTGAAACGTTTAACCCCGATACGTTATATATTACCCGATTTAATTATTAAAGGTACATGCCCACTCCGTAGGCAGAACATGTTCTTTATATCAGAGACATCATCTAGACATTTTCTGGCCAAATAAATATTAATTCACCAGTACCCCACGTATTGATTGGCATTATTATACATTTTATATCAGATGTAACTTTCCACACTGGTATCAGGGGCGATAACCGTGTTTCCTTAAAATGTTGACGGACATTACTATATATTCTCTGTATTTGTTTTTTGATGTGCAATGATCATACTTTATAATCTGTCGAAAATATTATTTTGTTCAGGTGGTACGTTTAATTAGTGTAAATAATTAAAAAATGTCATGCCTCATTTGCATATGAAAATAGCCTGATACAACCGCGAGTCACTGACAGTAACATAAATATTACTTAAAGATTATATCTGTATAGCGGGCACTTGTAATGTTTAGAGCTGGTGGAATAGTGACACAATTATACAGTTATTTAATTCCTATAAAGAACAGTTTGTGCCTACTGAGTGGGCATGCACCTTTAACTGTTCGATCAATATCAATACTCGGATGGGACATTGCATTGTACACTTGGCTGAACTATTAGTATGTTATTATTCACATATTGGACTTTTCAGGAACGAAATGCTGCGGTCACTAGCGCTCCCTCGCATTTAATTCCGTAACACCTCAATATGTGAACAATAACTTAATATGTTAAATGTTTACACGGTGATCAGTACAGTTTTAATGTATTATGCTATGCTTATGCAGTCATTATAATCTAACAGTTTGTCTGTATTAAATAATTATGATATTTATGAAAGTAATTGAATATTCATACTAACACTTTGCAATCACGAACATACATTATAATCGAGTGTGACAGCGAAACACGTCAAATTAAACACTCAGGTTATTCTATACTTACAAATCGAAATATCCGGCCATTCTGTCACTGGTCAGTGTATTTATTAATAATAAATAAATAAATAAATCCTCAGCAAAAAACAAAACCTTAACTTATTGAAATCGTTTAAATAGACACAAACATCCAGCGTTCAGCCGTTTAATAATCTCAAGTGAATTAATACCGTGCCAATACTTTATTTAACGTTAAAGGCGGGTTTAATCCGTATTCTTCACGTGAACGTGTGTTCCGCGAATTCGTTTGATGATGTTATTAGTCGCTTAATTAACCCATCACGCGCTAATAACGACCGAAGACAGGAGACTTTGCTTGATTTAGCAGACGACATGGATATATACAGCGTACATGGCGGACGTATGACGTCATACGACGTGCGGTGAGTTTTTATGCAAATTGTCGGCTGCTATAGCTGATGTCCTGTTTCGTTGTATGGTATGCTGCGCATGTTTTATGTGTTTATTTGACCCATTAGATGTCATACACAATAACAGTAATATGATTGTTGGGGACTTTTTCGACATTTTCTTTATTTCATCTCAAAAGTATATGTTTTTACCATTCATATGAACCGTCTATTCGAGACGGTTCAAATGAGTGGCAACAACATTTTTTATAGAAGAATAAATATGTTTCCATTTTTTCGCAGTGGCTACCTACTTTCGATGTGTTAAAGGTACATGCCCACCCAGTAGGCACGAAATGTTCCTTATATCAGAGACATCATCTGCGACATGTTCTGATAAAATAAACATTCATTCACCATTACCCTACGTATTGCTTGGCATTATTATACCTTTTATATCCGACGTAAATTTCTACACTGATATCAGGGGCGATAGCCGTGTTTTCTTAAAATGTTAACGGAAAATACTATTTATTCTCTGTATTTATTTTTTGATGTGCAATGAGTATACTTTAAAATCTGTCTAAAATATTATTTTTTCAGGTGACGCATTTCATTGGTTATAAATAATTAAAACATATCATGCCTCATTTGCATTTGAAAATAGCCTGATACCACCGCGAGTCACTATCAGTACTGAAAATAAATGTCACTAAATTATTATATATGTATAGCGGGCACTCGTATTTTTTAGAACTGGTGGAATAGTGACACAATTATACATTTATTTAATTCCTATAAAGAACAGTTTGTGCCTACTGAGTACCTTTAACCCTTAGACCGCTATCTTATTTTTTGGTCGTCTGCTTTTTATTTTCTATTTTCCATTTGTATCATCAAAAACATGCGTTGACAGCACTTTAGAATATTTTACAACATGGTTTGACAGCACTTAAGAATCATTTCCTTTGGAAATGATTCTGAAGTGCTGTCAAAGCATGTTTTTATTGAGAAATAAGGCAAGATATAAAAGCAACAGCAGACGTCAATTGAGTGGGCATGTACCTTTAAAAGGTAACTGGTTTTTTTTTTCATAGGCCAAATACAATTACGGTAGTATGAATGTTTTGATTTTTTCCCGCCATTTTCTTATTTATTCTCGAATGTTTGAGCTGTTTCCACTCATATGAACCGTCTCGTCTCGTCCAGGCGGTTCAAATGAGTGGTAACAATATATACGTTTATGGAGAAATAAAATAAATCATCAGAGTTTTTCATTAATTAAAAGCAGTAGTTTATTCTTAGACTACACTATAGTCTGTTTCACGAAACCTGCCCAAATTGTACGGCTATATAAACAATGAAAAACAATATTTCTCTTGATAATATTAAATTAAAGGAAAATTTAAGAATGAGCCTTCTTTTTATTTCGTGAAATTTGGTCAAATATTGGTTTTATTACGAAAAATTGATTTCTCTATGGGAATTTAACATGGGGGGAAAAGAGGTAGAGGAGTTGTGGGAGGAGTCAAAAAACATTTTTTTGGGGAAATTGACTCCGAAACCTAGCTAGATAGCTTGGAAATGATCTAACTAAGAAAACAAAAGTTAAATTTTAAAAATCAGTCCAGTATTTCTGAAATTCTGAAAAATTTCCCCATGTTAAATCCACTCCGTGAAGATGTCTATGGGGATTTAACATGGGGAAATTTTGTTTTCGCAATAAAATCAATATTTGACCAAATTTCACGAAATAAAAAGAAGGCTCATTCTTAAATTTTCCTTTAATTTAATATTATCAAAAGAAATCTTGTTTTCGAATTGTTTATATGGGCGTAAAATCTGGGCAGCTTTCGTGAAACAGACAGTAGGTGAATCAACCACAAACCCGGCCTATCTTCTGTATTTGTGGTTTGTTTATTAAGTAACTTTCAACACATCATACTTATGATTTACTGCGGAAAGCGTGCTGACCTATTAGTTAGTGCCGTGAATGGGAAAAAATATCCGGCAAGGCTCAATAATTTCTTTATTTCTCATCAGAAGTATATGTAGTGACCACTCATTTGGACCGTCTCGCCGAGTGGTCAAATGAGTGGTCACAACATATACTTTGGTTCAGAAATAAGGAAAATAGATAGAGAATAGTAGGTTAGTGCCGTGAATGGGAAAAAATATCTGGCAAGGATCAGGAAACGGGATGGGCGAGGCTCTGCCGAGCACATCCCGTTTCCGTGCCGCGCCAGATATTTTTTCCCATTCACGGCACTAGCCTACTATTCTATTTATCCCGTCAACACCTACAAATGGCTGTAAAATGCAAAAATTGTATTGACTGGATATCAAAAATGTTTCACGGCACCGTGTTTCACGGCACATACGCACTGTGTTGACGGGATAAATCTGTTTAATGGCTACGCGCTAAAAATTACAATGCGGTTAACCTATTTCCAATGCCCTTCTTTACTACTGGCGTAGGAATACATATTGAAATAATTTGCGACCGTTCATCAACAATGATATACCTGTAATGTATGACCATCAGCCAATCAGATTGTGTGATATTTATAGAATGATAGAATGTATACTCATACTAGATGGCCGCGGCACGCATGTCGCGCCCACCGGTTAAAGTAACATACCAATACCTATAACTACATTAAATATACCTAAAAGTATCAGTAAGTGAAAAATAAAGTAAGTTAAACATTTTTAACTCCCTGTTATAAAACATATTATGTTCTAACAGGGAGTAAACTGTTGTTTTTTTTCAACTGACTTTTCCCCACTTATTGATACTTTTTAGGTATATTTAATGTATTTATATACCTTGGTCCGTTACTTCAACCTGTGGTCGCGCCCGCCGAGACATTTAATAGTAAATAATTCCGGCACAAAAATATTTACACAATTCCCTAACATTTGATTGGCCAGTAGCAAGTCTCTGTCCAAAGTTTATATCCGAGTAAACTCCCACGCCGAACTACTTTCCGTAACCGTGAGGCGCAGTTAAAATAATTCTTAAGAAAACGGAAAATAAACACATTTTCTTGATGAATTTATTTCAAATGCTGGAATTATAAGGAATGAATGGCCTTTTTGTGGAATTTATCGGGGATATAAACTTGGAAAAGTCGCGGGAATACTGGACGAGGCCTTAAATAAATTACAATTTTCGAAAATTGTAATTTATTTAAGGCCTCGTCCAGTATTCCCGCGACTTTTTATCGCTTCGTCCAGTATTCCCGTGACTTTTCCAAGTTTATACCCAGATAAATTCCACAAAAAGGTCATTCATTCATATAACAAATCTTTAACCCGTACACATACTACCCATGTGAAGTTTGAAGTTATCCGGTGAAGCGGTTGCAGAGATATAGTATACGTAAAAACTTTAACCAAATGTGCATAAAAACTTTAAGGTAAATTTCAAAGTAATTTGACATTGGGCACAAGTGCATCACGGGTTGGTCATAATATTACAATTTAAATAACGATGATGATAAAAACACATGTGAACTTTCGAGTGAATTGACCGAGCCGTTTCAGATACATGTATAGTGTTCTTAAAAACTTTAACCTAAATCCAAAAAAAAATTAAGGTAAATTTAAGTTTGACCTTTACAGCGTGCACAGGGGCTGCAGGGGTGGGGCGTACAATGAAGTATGGATGATGATAAAGACACATGTGAAGTTTTGAGTGAATTGGTGAAGCGGTTTCAGAGATATAGTGTTCTTAGAAACTTTAACCTAAATCCAAAAAACTTTTAGGTAATTTTCAAAGTAATTTGACCCTGCCATTGGGCACAGGGTCCGCACGGATTGGGCATAAAATGAAAATATGGATCATGATACACAGTTAAACCCCTGTGTGAAGTTTAAAGTCAATCGGTGAAGCGGTTTCAGCGATATAGTGCAGTTAATAAAAACAGTAATGCAAACTGGACGCACGTACGCACGGACGTGTCGATTCACACTAAGGCCCCGTGCTATAGATCGGTCTGAATCTGCTTAAGCAGATTGCGAGTTGGAATTGTATGGAGCCCCGCAGGGGACATGGATTTTTTGTTATTAATTCGTCCCAAGAAATAACAATTCGTTCCCTCAACTTAATAATTCGTTCCCTCGAATTAACAATTCGTTCCCACGATATAGCAATTCGTTCCCTCGAATTAACAACTCGTTCCCACGAATTAACAATTCGTTCCCACGATATAACAATTCGTTCCCGTGGGAACGAATTGTTATTTCGTGGGAACGAATTGTTAAATTGGGGGAACGAATTGTTAATTCGTGGGAACGAATTGTTAATTTGTGGGAACAAATTGTTAAAATTGTTAATTCGTGGGAAAGAATTGTTAATTTGTGGGAACGCATTGTTAAATTGAGAGAACGAATTGTTATTTCGTGGGAACGAATTTATAAAAAATAGAATTCTACGTCCCCTCAGTGGCTCCGTATAATTGCCAATGTTCTGAAACGACTAAAAGATCAGGCTCCGCCATTCAAGCTGGTTTATATCGAGATAAAATTGCCAATAGATGCACAGACACGTTGATAAACTGGTCAATCTTAATGAAGTCCGCTGAGTATCCAAATGGAATGATCAAGTGGTACTAACAACAACAACAAGTACTGCAACTTCCAGAATCCATCTGATTCAAAGTACGTATTCTTTTATATTGCCCTTATTACCTAACGGATTTTTATGAAATATGGCGCATCAAACGCGACTTGTTAAGCTGCATTTGGTGGTCTTTGTATTTTCGCCCAAAGTTCTGTCGTTTTTTGCGAAGAATCGATTTCCGTGTCTCCCGACACGGAAATCGATTCTTCGCAAAAACGACATAAGTCTGTGCCGAACTCACTGGACCACCAAATGCAGCTCATGAAGACGCGTTTGCTGCGCCATATTTCATCAAAATCCGTTGCATATTAAGGAAAATATCAAATAATACTTGCTTTGGAGTGGGTGACGTTGTTGTTGTTGTAACCACGTGATCATGCACCTTGGTATCGACAGTAGTTTAAACTCAACTACACACAACTCAAATACTCTTTATTACATGTACCAGGGAGACATACAATTACATATGATTGAATGGCGGGATCTAATGCAGCAACGTGAACTATAATATTTGATGACACATGCATATTGCATTTGTATGGGGAAAGCCATTTCGTTGCATAAAATGTGCTTTCGCTGTGCAGCGACAGGCTGTGTTTAACACTCTAGCAAGGCACATGAGCACGTGGTTACAACAACAACAACAATTACTGAAGCGCCTCCGATTCAAAGTAAGTATTAAGTTATGTTGTTCTTATTATGGAAGTATGTGCCGAAGTCCCGAGACCACCAAATGCAGGTCATGAAGACGCGTTTTCTGCGCCATATTTATCAAAATCCGTTGCATATTAAGGAAAATATCAAATAATACTTGCTTTGGAGTGGGCGGGCTTTCAACACTTTCAGACATTGTTGTTGTTGTGGTAACTCTGTATCCATGCACCTTGTCTAATAAGCCAATTAAATAAATATGTGAACTAAACTGCTGTAAAGAGTACGTTATGTGCTTATTGAAGAAGCCATATCTAACCTAGTTGCGAACAGTAACTCTTGCAATCTACTCTCGTACTGTGTGTTGCCAGATCTAACCTATTTGCAAACAGTAACTCTTCCAATCTACTCTCGTACCACCCGTAGCCACATCTAACCTGGTTGCGAACATTAACTCTTGCAATATACCCTCGTACCGTGCGTAGCCAGATATAACCTAGTTGCGAACAGTAACTCTTGCCATTTACTCCCGTACCGTCCGTAGCCAGATCTGGCTACGGTCGATACGAGAGTAGATTGCAAGAGATACTGTTCGATCTGGCTACGGACGGTACGGGAGTAGATCGCAAGAGCTACTGTTCGCAACTATGTTCGACACACATTTCACAATGACCCAGAGATATAGGACATTCGAGAAAAAGAAAATATCGCCAACTTCCTCGGTAATAGCGGATCCAAACATTGTGGTTGTTTAGGTGTACATGTAACCACAAAGTAATTAATCTCTGTCGTTAATTAATCCAATTAACGTACATTTAACGTAACGTTGTGAACTAGCGCATGAGATAACAGACAAGTCGGTAGAGATTAAATGCACAATCGGTCTAAACACATAGATCGATAAACACCGTTACATTCCATTCATAAAATGTGTAAGCCAACTTCTTCATTCCTACATAATACTTGCATAATTTAATAAAAACATCATAGATGTTGAATAACTACATGTACTTAAAAGTAATTTCACAATGGCATGTCTTTACAGAGGTGGATCCAGCATTTGGGGAACGGGGGTTTGTCTAGTTGCGAAGGTAACTCTTGCAATCTACTCCCGTACCGTCCGTAGCCAGATCGAACAGTATCTCTTGCAATCTACTCTCGTATCGACCGTAGCCAGATCTGGCTACGGACGGTACGGGAGTAAATGGCAAGAGTTATTGTTCGCAACTAGGTTATATCTGGCTACGCACGGTACGAGGAGTTAAAATGTACCGTTCGCAACTAGGGGGTTGTTATTATTTTCGAGCTCTTCGAGATGCACTTTCATGTGTTTTACGGCATTTCAATTCAGACTCCCTCCAACTGGTGGTAAACTGTGATATATGTACACTCCGTGGCTGAACGGTGGGGGGGGGGGGGGTTGCAACCCCGAACACCCCCCTCCAGATCCGTCCCTGCTTTACATGTATGACCTATAATATGCATACTCTTGGTTGTCTTTTTTCCTATTAACCTATTACATTCGGAACACACCTTTACGGGTATGACAGTTTTTAATTACTTTTTTTTTGTTTTTCTTATTTCTCAGTTAACGTATATGTTCGACGAGACGGTTCAAATGGTGATCACGACATATACTTTTAAGCACATATAAAGAAAATATTTAGGATTTTCCACACACACAATGGCGAATCCTCAGCATGAAATGAGTTAAATGTATAGACGAGAGAATACAAGTACCAAGTTTGGTTAATTTGATCACAGGAATTCAATAGGCTAGAAAACACATAGGAATTAAATAGGCTAGAAAACATGTAGGAATTCAATAGGATAGAAAACATGTAGAAATTCAATAGGCTAGAAAACACGTAGGAATTCAATAGGCTAGATAGAAAACATGTAGGAATTCAATAGGCTAGAAAACATGCAGTAATTCAATAGGCTAGAAAACATGTAGGAATTAAATAGGCTAGAAACCACGTATAAATTCAATAGGTTAGAAAACACGTATAAATTCAATAGGCTAGAAACCACGTAGAAATTAAATAGGCTAGAAAACACGCTGGCATTCAATAGGTTACACAACACGTATAAATGAATAGATAGAAAACACATAGCAATTCAATAGGTTAGAAACCACGTAGGAATTCAAAATGGTAGAAACCATGTAGGACGTCAAAATGGTAGAAACCACGTAGGAATTCAATAGGCTAGAAAACTGACTTGGGCTTCACTGGTCGCAAATTCGAGGAGTTCATTTATCGTGGCTAGTCATATGTACTAACATACAATGAAACCTCTCTAAACCGGACACATTGGGAGGTCACCAGGGTGTCCGGCTTAGAGAGGTTTCTCAGTAAATTAGGCTTTTTATCATTCTGAGCCACAGCTGTGTGCTATGCGATCACGAACAGACATTATCACCTGAGCTAAATGACCAAGAAATCATCAAAAATATAAAATCACAGGTGTTTTCTTGGTGTCCGGTTTAGAGAGGTTTCACTGTATATCTATATGTACGAGCACTATCTCGGATGAAGAATCGGATATTGTTTCGCGTCATGCGTTGCATGTGACCTATAGCAACCAATCGCAACATTTGAAATGATAGAATTTAAAGATGGGATACACTTATTGGCATTATTTCGCCTTATTTCAATGACTGATTTTAATAATTTTGAGGTCAGGGGAGATAACCGCGTTTTCACAAACATTTAACAAAAATCAATATGTATTCAACGGAACTCAATATTTATTCATACAATGCATTTTCTGGTGTACGATAATTATACTGTATAACATATCGACAGCAGTCGTAATTAAGTTTATGCACATTATTGCTTTAATTAATTAAAACTAATCAACATTTTTTTCGCATGTACATACACTGATGATCACCACTACCGACACGAAATTGAAATACATGTATTAGTCAATACTGTGTAAAAACGGACACTTTCGATCTTAAAACATGTGGAATAGCTATACAAATTGGTACCCGCTTATTTTCCGTAAAGTTGTATTTTTACATAATTTGCAGCAAACCCACCTTTAACAATTCCACGTATGTATATACAATTAGAAATAGATAAAACAATATAGGAATGAATGGCCTTTTTGTTGAATTTATCGGGGTATAAACTTGGAAAAGTCGCGGGAATACTGGACGAGGCGATAAAAAGTTACAATTTTCGAAAAAAAAAAATGTTTAAGGTCTTGTCCAGTATTCCCGCGACTTTTCCAGGTTTAAATCCCCGATAAATTCAACAAAAAGTGCATTTACGATGAAATACGATGCAAAGCCATAATTAAAGTGGTTTTCATCACATTCTGTGCTAGTTATTTTCCATTACATGTATTATCAACTAACCCCATTTATAACGATTTAATGCGATGTAAATACATAAATTAGAGTATTTTTTACGAAAGTGTTTCATCGCTTTGTTCGCATAGACCGAGTGCATTTCATGTCAGCAACAGGTTGTACGTCACTGCAGTCCAATTGAGCAGTATAATGTGACACGCCATGTGACTTTGTACCTTCGGACATCTGCGTAATTTCATGAAATATATTTACAGAAAATGTCATATTTTTCGTAAATGACGTCAGAAGTTGACACAATTTTCAGAGTACATATATTGACTTTATTTATGTAAATTTTGTAAACGTATTTAATGAAATTACGCAGATATCCGAAGGTACAAAATCCCATGGCGTGTCTCATATGTGGCTGTGAGAAATGGGGCTTGTGGGATTTGTGACCAGTGTAGCTCCTGATCAAATATCATACTCCTGTAGCCTGATAGTGTTGCGTGTTACAAGCAAAACGGGTGTTTCAATGATGGAATGGCGAACAGTGCAGATCCTGATCAGACTGCGCGGATGCGCAGGCTGATCTGGATATACACTGATCGCAAAACCAATAAACCCTATTTCGCCAAATATACAGCTACATATGCGATGTTAATACTTTCTAACCGGTCGCTTACATTGCCTTTCATTAATTGATTGTTTTTGCTAATTAATACATTTTTTTTGATGGACACAAGTGAATACAATGACAGAAACTTTTTGTTACAGAACAAAAGCAAAGCACCGATATACTGTCTGTTTCACGAAACCTGCCCACATTTTATGGCCATATAAACAATGCAAACAAAATATTTTTTTCGGTAATATTAAATTTCAGCCAAAAAAATCCTTTTTTTTTTTTTTAAATTTGGTATAATATTGATTTTATTGCGAAAACACAATTTCCACATGTTAAATCCCCATAGAGATCTTCACTCTATGTTAAATCCCCATAGACATCTTCACAGAGTGAAGAGTGAAGATGTCTATGGGGATTTAACATGGAGAAATTTTTATAATTTCAGAAATAGTGGACCGATTTTCAAAATGTAGCTTGTTTTCTTAGTTAGATCATTTGCAAGTTCTCCACCACTTTTTTTAGCCGTGTTAAATTCCCATAGAAAACTCATTTTTCGTAATAAAATCAATATTTGACCAAATTTCACGAAATAAAAAAGAAGGCCCATTCTTAAATTTTGATAAAATTTAATATTTTCGAAAAAAATATTGTTTTTGCATTGTTTATATGGCCATAAAATTTGGACAGGTATCGTCAAACGGACAGTAGTAATATAGCAACCAAACACCATACATAATATATGTTTTATGTAACCAGTACGCATACAGAACAAATTTATTTGATATGCAAAATCATTTATTGCCTATAATATTCATTGGCATCGTAATTGCAATGCAATGTGTACTATGACCATCGGTTAGTCAGTTATATTATATTTTAGGGTAGGAAATGACTCGCATGCCTTCAATACCCGGGCTTATGAGCCCAGTAGCCTATTTCACCAACATTGCAAAGTATACTTTTCTAGCAAAGTATACTTTGAGGGAGAAATTTTCAATTTTAGGATAAATTTATGAATTTTTATTATACTGAATTTATTACATTATCACAGCCATTTTGGCTGTGATAATGTAATAAATTCAGTATAATAATTATGCATACTTTTAATCATCAAATATATGCAGTCGTTAGTTCTATATGAAATAATTCATTTCAGGAAAAATAAATGATTACTCCCTCAAAGTATACTTTGCTAGAAAAGTATAATTTGCAATGTTGGTGAAATCGGCTACAGACAATTTGTCAAGCTAATGGCCGTTAACCCGTTTTCCTTAAACAAAATTTATCATTAGTTGCAATGCAACGAAATGTGTGCTTTAAATAAATAAAGGAGGTTATGATGCGGTTAATTTAACCTACTGTCTGTTTCACGAAAGCTGCCCAAATTTTACGGCCATATAAACAATTAAAAGCAAATTTTTTTGGGATAATATTAAATTAAAGGAAAATTTAAGAATGATCCTTCTTTTTATTTCGTGAAATTCGGTCAAATATTGATTTTATTACGAAAAATTGATTTGTCTATGGTAATTTAACATGGGGGAAAAAGTGGTAAGGAAGTGTGGGAGGAGTCAAAAAACGAAATAAATTGGAAATTGACTCCGAAACCTGACTAGATAGCTTGGATATGATCTAACTAAGAAAACAAAAGTTAAATTTTAAAAATCGGTCCAGTATTTCTGAAATTCAAAAAAATTTCCCCATGTTAAATCCCCATAGACATCTTCGCTCCGTGAAGATGTCTATGGGTATTTAACATGGGGAAATTTTGTTTTCGCAATAAAATCAATATTTGACAAAATTTCACGAAATAAAAAGAAGGATCATTCTTAAATTTTCCTTTCATTTAATATTATCGAAAAAAATATTGTTTTTGAATTGTCTATATGGCCGTAACATTTGGGCAGCTTTCGTGAAACAGACTATAGATAGTTCATTCTCCTATCGCACTAATGTAGCCATACACTAGACTAAGTGTGCTACTTATACTAACTGAAAACACGGGAATTTAATCCGGGCAGCTTTCATATAATAGTATGTTGTTATGCAATACATAATGTCTTACCATTTGTGTTGCTTTAATATGATATTTATTACACGTAGTAAAGCTGAATATAGCTGAAACATATAATATAATATAATATTATTTCTCTAGTTAGAGGGTATAATTGCAGATTCGCGATATATAATTTACTAATGAGAGCAAACGTATGGGCTACACGTTTTAACTATGTCAGCAGTTCACTGATTTCATAAAAAAAAACCTCTAAATTAAGCACAGTGGGGTCCCCATGGTGTCCGGTTTAGAGGGTTTCCACTGTAATTTAACAGTCGATGGCCAATTTCTATCATTTTCAGTCATGAACAGACAGGTAAATGAAATAAAGTACATTGAAACACATCAAAATTATAGTCTGTTTCACGAAACATGAAACCTGCCCAAATGTTACGGCTATATAAACGATGCAAAAACAATATTTTTTTCGAGAATATTAAATTGAAGCAAAATTTAAGAATGAGCCTTCTTTTTATTTCGTGAAATTTTGTTAAATTTTGGTTTTATTACGAAAAATTGATTTCTCTATGGGAATTTAACATGGGGGAAAAGAGGTAGAGGACTTGTGGGAGGAGTAAAAAAAACATTGGTTTTTTTTTAAAATTGACTCCGAAACCTAGCTAGATAGCTTGGAAATGATCTAACTAAGAAAACAAAAGTTAAATTTTAAAAATCGATCCAGTATTTCTGAAATTCTAAAAAATTTCCCCCATGTTAAATCCCCATAGATACATGTATCTTCACTCCGTGAAGATGTCTATGGGGATTTAACATGGGGAAATTTTGTTTTCGCAATAAAATCAATATTTGACCAAATTTCACGAAACAAAAAGAAGGCTCATTCTTAAATTTTCCTTTAATTTAATATTATCGAAAAAAATATGGTTTTTGAATTGTTTATATGGCCGTAAAATTTGGGCAGCTTTCGTGAATTCCATTGTAATTATCATTGACATATCCTCCATTTAATTGAGCGAACATAATGCATATGAATGGATACTTTAACCGTTTCCTGTTGCGAAACTATTTATATGTACAACGGAATTTACAATATTACACGGAACTCAACCTAAAACAGACTATTGGGCAAACGGCGGACTTGGTTGTGTATCTCTGTGATGTATGCGATAAATGATTTATATGCGGTCCGATTATATGCGGGCCCCTGGTTGCGACAAGGGGTACATTGCGACATAATTGAGACACGCCATGTGGTTTTGTACATTCGGACATCTGCGTAATTTCATTAAATACGTTTATAAAATTTACAATATTTTCAGTAAATGGCGTCAAAGGTTGAACAAAATTTCAGAGTACATGCGAAATTATATTCCGCATGTACTCTGAAAACGTTGTCAACTTTTGACTTTATTTATGAAAAATATTGTAAATGTTATAAACGTATTTAATGAAATTACGCAGATGTCTGAAGGTACGAAATTCCACGGCGTGTCTCAATTATGCGACCAGCATAGCCCCTGATCCGCATGCGCATCCACATTTGGAACAATGTACCTTACGACATATCGATGGTCTAGTAACATAAGGTCGTAAGTGCTATGCTTTAGCTAAAGCATAGCACTTACGACCTTATGTTACTAGACCATCGATATACGACCAGCATAGACATAGATCAGCATGGCAGTTTTGCGCTTTGAGTAAAATTGTACCTATGGACGTGTGCGACCAGCTTAGCCCCAGATCAGTCTGCGCGTTGGGAACAAATGTACCTTACAACGCATGTAACCAGCATAGCCTTAGAGTAGCATGTGCGGTTGAGAACAAAATATAACTTACGACGTAGGCGACTATATAGCATAGACCAATATTAACATGCGAATTGAGAATCAAAATGTACATGCCGACGTATACGTCCAGCTCAGACCGGGATCAGCCTGCGCTTACGCGCAGTCTGATCACGGCCTACGCTGTTCGCCATTCAGCCAGTCAGGCTTACTGCCGGAATGCAAGTGAAGTGTGCAACATTAGTAGGACATATATTCACAACAATTGTTATATAATAAGGTACATGTTCTCAGCCGATGGCTAATTGAGGATGGTGGTAGATACTGTAAAGTAAATGATAGGACCCAAATCTGGAATTGCTATTCTTATCGAATCGCTTTGTTTCGCCGGTACGGTTATTTACCACATGTTCTTGAAGAACGGTTCATATTTCGGTGTTTTATGGGTTATTTCGGTATCTCTGGTTGTTTGGGTGCATTGTTGCCAACATACAATTGACGTCACCTCCCACGAGTTACACGTATACGTACGAATTTACAAGGTGAGAAACCGAGCTTCTACCCGCGTAAGTTTTTAACCAATAAAACCGTTATTTATTAACCGATAACAATAAAACCGGTCCCAAATTGTTTGGTTAGATTAATGTAACGGAGCTGAACCGCCAATGCATTAATATATCGTCTGAAAAACGTCAAATATTCTCGGATAGATGATCGAGCTGTGAAAGCGGAGAAATTTGCTTACAAATCCTTGCATAGACGTGTAAATCTCTTTACATCGCGACGCTCATTGGCTGACATCTAATAATAGCGTGACAGGGGGCTGTCGTAGTGGATTTTGACACATCGCGGGAAATGGCTACCCAATCAAATGACGTACCACGCGTGTATTTCCGGTTCCATGGCTCATTGGAAAATTGCGCAATCGTATGGCTTTTAATGTCTTAAATGTAGGAACAGATCACAATGCGTTCACGTATTATATTGGCATCAGGCCATCCTTAAAAAATTGTTTGTTTCCTGTAACCCGACCCAGAATTTTAGAAGTGGGTCGGTCGGTAGGCAATTTCTTTTTTTCTCTGTCACATGACATATTGAATTTATTAATTAATTAATATTATTAATATTAAAAAGGTACAATATTTTAACACTACAACATGTTAACACTTGCAATTCAAGTGATAAAATATTGTACCTTTTTAATATTAATATTTTTTAAATTCAATATTGCAAGTCTTGCAATAAAATTATGTCAATTGCTGTATGTGTTGTTGCATGAACAGGTATGCCATTTAGGGCCAGAGATTATATTAACCCTTTTAACCCACTGTAGCACTAAAGTGGAAAAAAAAATTGTAAAAATAAAATAAAAAAACATTGTAAACGAAATTGCAATAAAAAACATCGGGTCGCGCCGTTTTTAGCGGGTCGGTCGGGTTACAGGAAACGGATATATAATTATGTATGGCCTCAGTAGATTGATATATGTCAGCTGAATCGATAGAACCCGAATTTGGAGTTCGTGGTTGAACATTGATGATATAATGGGTCTGAAACCAACGCATGTTGGACATTTCATCGGCCAAATATTGAAAAAGCTTTCTGTCCTTTGGGTATTTTGACATTAAGAAAGGGGCTCGAAAGTTCGGAACGGTTAATGTGCAAATAGTTGACAATTTCCGTCGTCTGTAATTATTGAGCATTATTAGTTGCAAAAAACTATGTAAGTTACCCAAAACCAACGACATCTACCAAATTCTACCAAAATTCCACCCAAATACCCATAAGACACCAACATACTGACCATCTGTTGAAACACCTGTGTTATTTACATGTATAACGGACCCCCATTGCTGAATCGTCTCCCCTGTTTATAATAGGATAGAAACTTACATAATTGAATACAGCCAACAGTTCGTGAAACCGGGCATGGAAGGAGTTCATGCAAATGTCCACGGCTAAATGTCATAAATGCATCATTTTACATTTTTGCCATTTGTATGGAATGATACGCACAACTTATCCAACTTTCGCGGCCACCTTACCTGTAGAAATTCTGAATTAGTAGCGGCGAGTTTTACATGGAGACCATTACCATTTCTTACGTAACTTTTAAAATACACAACCGATTAAAAATGCACAAGTCACATTTTAAACTTAAATTATTTTACTTTATGATGATGTTTCGATCGTGTTTTTAAAATAAAAATATTTTGGTCCTTTTTAGCTTTAAAAAGAGTTAGTTTTTATATGATTTATATAGCAAATTGTGATTTTTCTTCTCGATTTTCGTTGGGAAAATTGAAAAATCTCTTTTTATAAGAATAGTGAAACAAATGCACAGGTATTTTCAATTAGCTCATTCATTGTTCTATTTATTGATATAAAAAATTATGTTTCTAAGTTAATAATATTTTGGTCCTTTTTAGATAATAAAAATGACACCATCTGTTTTCATTTTCCAGTTAGCGTATCACGGAAATCTTCGGCAATTTCCGTGATATTCGTTGAAACGGGCACTTGCTTACGGTGCTTAGCGGCGATGGGACGATTGTATGTTACCCGAGGCATGACCGTGTTGTCGGTAAAAGTATTTGTGAACAAAGTAACCAAATTAGACTTTGATTTTCACGTAGTTTGAAGCTAATAATTGGAGACGAGTGTGTTTGTCACCGAAATATTAATCGCTCATTTTAAACACTGCTGATTATCTAACACATTACACCGTTAATTTTTTGTTGATTTATTACAGCTCATTGTGTACCTTTATAGAGCATAATACAATATTTTTTCGCAATTATGTAATTGTCATTATTGCAGCTAGAAGTAATTTATATAATATATATAATTTTCACTTGTTATTCTGTGTTCAGTATGCAGCTATAAATAATTATCGGTAACATGGTAATTATAATTTACTTTTTTTATCTACGTTATAAATGTTGGTCAACTATGCTATGTTGTTTTATTACGTTAAATTCAGGGCAATATTAACGGGATTTAAATATATCATCTCGGTACTCCTTTAAATAATATTTGTATATTTTAAATGTTATACCTCAAGATAAACCTCAAGATAAACTGGATTAGTTTTTTACTGATATTCATGCGCAACCCTTACTACGCTGAATTAAATGTTGTCGTCTGCTGGAATTTTTCATTTTTGCTTTAATTCTTAACAAAAACCTGGTTTTGACAGCACATGAGAATCGTCTCCAGTGGAGACGATTCTCATGTGCTGTCAAAACCAGGTTTTTGTCGAGAAATATTGAAAATAAAACATTTCCAGCAGACGACAACATCTAATCCAGTTTATCTTGAGGTAAATCAGCGTCCAATTTTTGGCCTGTGTACAGCCTTGTATATTGTCAGGTAAAAACATCAATATTACGCTTCTCCAAATGGGAACAGGTGCACGAGAAAATGTGCCCTGTTTGCAAATCCCATATAAAATATGCTTACCTAATAATGTTTTATTTCAACGTTAAAATTAAAATCCATGGGATACCATCGATGTTGTTAGTCATTTATCCATATATATGTTGATGAAATTGAAACATTTCAAAGACCGACCAGTATTAGTTAACTGATGGGTGAGGAAGTCAACATGCCAACCATGTTGGTTTTCATGTGCATGCGCTACTTGTTGTTTTGACTGGCTATGTTGGACACTGGTAAACAAAAGGGAACTTATGGAAGTCAAATTGACTTGCTTGGTATACTTATGTGTCATGTTACTGGGAAAATGGGGCTTATGGTATTTGTGACCATTGTAGATCCTGATCAAATAGCACGATCCTGTAGTCTAATAACGCTTGTTAGAAGTCCCGTTTATCCAGTATATACATGTATTATAAAAAATACGCACAATTTTATTGTTGGTATAAAGTGTCTATCAGTTGATAGCTATTTTGAGAAAAATGATAAAATTGTGTTTCTCTTAAATTTGCAGTACGGCAAACATATTCTACTGATTTGTAATTTCAGCATAGACTTTGTCTCATTTGACACAATTGCAACTTGCAATACTTAATATAATTTCATCTTTATACGCTGATCTGGAACTATATTTATTCCAGTCACCGCCACATATTATGACATTGCCCGCATATAAATCTACAGTGAAACCTCTTTAAACCGGACACCCTGGGAGGTCCCCAATGTGTCCGGCTTAGAGAGGTTTCACTGAAATCATGTAATATTTGATCATGCTGTGTTATAGTTATGTGCTATGCGATCATGAACATACATTATCACCTGAGATAAATGAGAGAAACTTACATATCGATAAAATTGCGTACATCACGTGACAACTGTAGATTTCCGAGAGATTACGGAAAAAGCCGATATCACGAAAATTGCCGACTGACCATCACATATTGGTCAGCTGAAATTGACCATGTGGTCACTATGGATTTTTTCCAGGTACGATGGCCGCGAAAGTTGGATATGAACTAATCTTCTTTAACAATTCTGAAAAAACCAGGAACCCACTTTTTCAACGTTTCGGCACAATGCCTTTATCAAGGAATTAGTTTCTACTGAACGCTAAGATGCCACGTAGCGTTCAGTAGAAACTAATTCATTGATAAAGGCCTTGTGCCGAAACGTACAAAAAGTGGGGTCCTGGTTTTTTAAGAATTGTTGAACATATTAATTGTATTATTGCGGAAAGATTATAATGATCTTTAACAATGCCAAAAACGTATATGTGATCGCGGCGGGTGAAATGGGGCTCATGGATGTTGCGACTAGTGTAGATCCAGATCAGCCTGTGCGATCAGGATCTGCACTGTCCGTCATTCTATCAGGATAAAAGGAGTTTGCTATTTGATCAGCAGATACACTAGCCATAACTCACACAAGCCCCATTTCAAGTCACAGCCACATATACAGTAGTGTACTGTCGTAAACCATATTGCCAAAAAGAAATACTTTCACATAATAAATGTGACCAGGCATGTGATTTTTCAAGAACCATATTTGCTGAAACTGTGATCTCGTCTGTCAATGATGTAGAACGTTGACACAGTTTCCATAACAATTGCGGAATTTGATTCCGCATTTGCTATATGCACATTTCGTGAACTTCCGGCGTAATTAACCCTTAGACCGCTACTCTCAACAATTGTCGTCTGCTGTTGCTTTTATATCTTGCCTTATTTCTCAATAAAAACATAGTTTGACAGCACTTCAGAATCATTTCCAAAGGAAATGATTCTTAAGTGCTGTCAAACCATGTTGTAAAATATTCTAAAGTGCTGTCAACGTATGTTTTTGATGATACAAATGGAAAATAGAAAATAAAAAGCAGACGACCAAAAAATAAGATAGCGGTCTAAGGGTTAAAGGTACTCAGTAGGCACAAAATGCTCTTTATAGGAATTAAATAAGTGTATAATTGTGTTACTATTCCACCAGTTCTAAAGATTACGAATGTCCGCTATACAGATATCATCATTTTGTAATATTTATTTTTACTGAAAGTGACTCGCGGTGGTATCAGGCTATTTTCATATGCAAATGAGGCATGATATTTTTTAAATTATTTATACTAAATAAATGCGTCACCTAAAAAAAATATTATTTTTGACAGATTATAAAGTATGATCATTGCACATCAAAAAATAAATACAGAGAATAAATAGTAATGTCCGCTAAAATGTTAAGGAAACACTGACACCAGTGTGGAAATTTACGTGCGATATAAAATGTATAATACTGTCAATCAATACGTGGGGTAATGGTGAATGAATGTTTATTTTGCCAGAATATTCCTCAGATGATGTCTCTGATGTAAAGAAAAATGTGTGCCTCCTGAGTGGGTATGTACCTTTAACGGAAAATATCACAAATTTTGTAAATAGTTTTCTCGAGACATTTGGCACATCCCATTAGGTACAAAATCACATGGATTGTCTTATATACGGGGTTACCGAGTACCTCACTTATTTCACGGTTGAAGTAACACAGGATTCGTAGGTGATCGGCGCGAAAGGCTGTCGTAGTAAATCGTATGTAACGTTAGGTGTCTATTTCACTTTCGCAGAAAACAGCTAATTTCATGAATTATTGTTCACATATTGGATTTTTAAGGAATTAAATGCTGCGGTCGCGCTAGCGACCGCAGCATTTAGTTCCTGAAAAATATAATATGTGAACAATAACATACTTATAGTTCAGCCAAATGTAGAAAGTATTGATTTTCCATTTCCTGCAGAACAGTTAATCATTAAAGCTGGTAATATGTAACGTATTAAGGTTAAACGTTGCAACAAGTAGAGCACAATGCTGTCCTGCGATTGGCTTAGCAAGTGGGGCGAACAATAAGTGGCATTATTGGCAATATATTTATTTTCTGACAGTTATACAAAAATTGCGAAACTGGTCCAGGGGTCCGGTTTAGAGATGTTCCACTGTAAATTTGGGGGCCGTTTCACTAAACTTCGTACGACTAAAATGTTCGTAAGTGCAAAATTATGATTGTCTGTAAATTTCGCATTAACAATGTTTTCTTGTAAACAATTATTTGATTTACATTTATTGAGCATAGGCTGCATATGCAGCCTATGCTCAGTACATGTAAATCCATCAATTGAAATTTCCAGACGATCCTAATTTTGCACTTACGAACAATTTAATCGTACGATTTTTAGTGAAATGGCCCCCATATTTACAGTAGAACATCTCTAAACTGGACCCCTGGACCTGCCAGGGTGTCCGGTTTAGAGAGGTTCCATTGTATAAACAATGAAAAAACTATAATTTTTTTCCGATAATGACCCTTCTTTTTATTTTGTGAAATTTGGTTCAATATTTATTTTATTACGAAAAAACAATTTGCCCATGTAACTACAACCCCCATACTGTGAAGATTTAACATAAAATTTATTTTCTAATTTCAAAAATAATGGACCGATTTTCAATATTTAGCTTTTGTTTTCTTGTATCATTTCCAAGCTATCTAGCCAGGTTTCGGAGTCAATTTCCATTTTTTTCGATTTTTGACTCCTCCCACAACTCCTCCACCACCACACCCCCCCCATGTTAATTTTCAATAGACAAATCATTCTTTCGTAATAAAATCAATATTTTCACGAAATAAATTGAAGGCTCATTCTTAAATTTTGATAATTTTGTTAATATTATCGAAAAAATATTGTTTTTGCATTGTTTATATAGCCGTAAAATTTGGGGACATCATGAAATTTTACAATGACTTCAGATCACCGTGACGTTGTCATGGATTACGGACACAAATTCCGGAAATATGTACAATAATAAAACATGTGTTATCCTACACGTTTCCATGACTCCGAGGTTGTAGCTGTTGTCGCCATAGCGACCGCTTACATCGCCAATGACGTAACTCGTGTAATTGGTTGTAATTCCTAAATTCAGACATTAAAGGTACATGCCCACTCAGTAGGCACAAACTATTCTTTATATCAGAGACATCATCCAAGAAATTTTCTGGCAAAATGAACATTCATTCACAATTTCCTAACGCATCGATTGACATTATTATACATTTTATATCAGACGTAATTATTGTCTTTTGAGTCGTTGTACACGTGATTTACGTACCTTAGAAACGTCGGCCTCGGTGAATATGACTTTCCTCAGGTCCGTAAATATCGTGTACACCTCCTCAAAAGACAATAATTGTATATTGTTTCACAATGCATTTATGTAAGGCATGAATTCCGTTCCGTCACACGGTGTCATCTTCTGACGTCATTTACCTAAAAAGTTTCTGGGAAATAAAGGCGATGATGGAATACTTAATTCATGTACACAACCGACTGCGTTAATCTTGTCCATATGTCAACGCTTCTGAACATGTGCTACCAATCTTAACTCGCACTCTAGCAGTTTGTTTGACTGAGCCTGAGCTATAGTACAGCTCAGACTCAACCAATGAAGCTGCTTAATTTCAAGCATACTTTTTCAAGTATTTTTGGAAATATTTGTTTTATTACAAAGTTGGCAAGATTTACGCATGTGGTAGTGTACCAGAACAGGGCTCAGGTTTACGCGCATGTTTGTCGCGCATGATGAAATGCCTCACTGTGTCTATGTACCTGCTTTGTCAAACACAGGAATACGGAAAACAACAACATACCAGAATAACAACATAACAACATAACAACAAACCAACTACAGTACTGTCGGCGTCTTATGTTCTACGTGCCGTACGTGAATTATTGATCGTTACATGTGTCCGGGATGGTGTAATATGCACATATTTAGCATGTCTGAATATAATGTGCACACTATTCCCCGCAGTCTGTTCCACGTTCATGTCTGTATTCGTGGCAGTAACTGGAGAAACGGGGCTTATGGGTTTTGCGATCAGTGTATATCCAGATCAGCATGTGCATCCACAGTCTGATCAGGATCTACACTGTTCGCTATTCCATCAATGAAACACCCGCCATGCTTCTAACAAGGACTATATATCGCTATCAGGTTGCAGGAGTGTGCTGTTATGATCGGAAGCTACATTGGTCACAAATCCAATAAGACCCATTTCTCCAGTCGCAGCCACAGTTCATTTTTTTTCTGACTTACATATGGCTATACAGGCAGATGATATCTTATTTATTCAATATGTGTGTGTTTCAATGTGACTGCACAATTAAACGCACCATTTTATTTGATCAAGTTCTGCAGCGTGTGAGTTTTATTCTTATATGAAACTGTTTTGCCTTCTCAACCTGTGTATACCTAGACCAGCATTTGTGTCAGGATCTGCACTGATCGCAATTCAGTTAGTGAAACACATGCCCCGCTTTTATACAGTAAGCAAATATTATTTAACAATACTGCTTTTGTCTTACCTGATCAATATTCCCAAAATCACTATATCAAGGTGTATGATCACGTGGTTACAACAACAACAACGTCGCCCACTCCAAAGTAAGTATTATTTGATATTTTCTTTATTATGCAACGGATTTTGATGAAATATGGCGCAGCAAACGCGTCTTCATGAGATGCGTTTGGTGGTCCAGGAAGTTTGGCGAAAATACAGAGAGACCATCAAATGCAGCTTAACAAGACGCGTTTGATGCGCCATATTTCATCAGAATCAGTTACGTAATAAGGAAAATATAAAAGAATACGTACTTTCAATCGGATGGATTCTGGAAGTTTCAGTACTTGTTGTTGTTGTTAGTACCACGTGGTCATACACCTTGTATATGTTACCATGTAAGAGAGTCTTCACCCTTTCCACTTTCCGATATAAATATACCTCCTACCCCAATCCAATAATCCAATGACCTATATATAGACCCCTATAACAAATTAAAACTCACTGTTACAAGCATATCTACGGAACCCCGCAAGGGGGGTAGACTTTTTTTTTTAATGAGTTCCCACGAAATAACAATTTGTTCCCATGAAATGACAATTCATTCCCAAGGGAACGAATTGTTAATTCGTGGGAACGAATTGTTATATCGTGGGAACGAATTGTTAATTGGCGGGAACGAATTGTTAAATTGAGGGAACGAATTGAGGGAACGAATTGTTATTTCGTGGGAACGAATTAATAAAAAAATCCATGTCCTCTGCGGGGCTCCGTACATACCTGTAGAATTAAGGCTCTGACAAATACGATTTTTTTCTGTTTGTCAGGTCACGGTCTTTATTTTAACGTACATGTACATGGATACTAGTAAACTACATGCATATTAGTTTGACTATGTCAACTATGAGTATGATTGTATGTTGTGTATTTTATACGTGTAACAAAGAGCATTAAAGATTAATAAAAACAAGACAAAAAACAGTAAAAAAATATAATTTAATTGTTATTGGTTTATAATACAGTAGAACATTTCTAAACCTGACACGAAGTCAGTCTGTGTATCCTTAATGTTATGGGTTTCATTGGTGTATATATATATGATGATAATGCCTGTTCACGATCGCAAAGTACATCAGCTTACCTTGGCATAGTCATATGTCTGATTTACAGTGGCACATCTCTAAACCAGACACCCTGGGGACCTCCACTGTATATCAGTAGCCCATTTCATCAACATTGCAAAGTATACTTTACTAGCAAAGTATACTTTGAGGGAGTAATCATTTATTTTTCCAGAAATGCATTATTTCACATAGAACTAACAAATGCATGTATTTCATGATTAAAAGTATGCAGAATTATTATACTGAATTTATTACATTATCACAGCCATTAAATGGCTGTGATAATGTAATAAATTCAGTATAATAAAATTTAATAAATTTTTCAAAAAATTGAAAATTTCTCCCTCAAAGTATACTTTGCTACTAAAGTATACTTTGCAATGTTGATGAAATGGGCTACAGTACAAAGCATACGCCTTGGTCTAACACAATTTGCATGAAAGAGGGCGGGCCTTTAGCCTGGGCCCGATTTAATATACTTACTCGACCGGGGACGGGGTCGGTGGGTAGGGAGGTGGCGGGTCCAACTTAATGTACTTACTCGCCCGGGGGCAATTCCGGCTCCGGCTTTGTGAAGCTGGTGAACGTGTAGCTGAAACCCCTGAAATATGAAAATAATAATACATGTTAAACACGGAAATCATTATTAGGAAGCTAATCCTCTAGCTGGCAGCATTGATGATTATGAAAAATCAAAGTACTGAAAGTACTGACTGGCGGGAGACAAGTAGCCACTTGTGAATTTGCATACTCAGAAATTCCTTGTTAGAAATATATTCGATGTTGATTATTGGATGTACAATCTGCAAATTTGGAGAACTTGATCAGTTACTGGTGTTTGTAAAATACAGCCTGCTCTAAATTAAGTGATGTTTTTTTTTCTGTCTCAAGTTGACGCCCACTCTGACAGAACGTGGTTGGTCTGTTCCAGCTCATTTTGCCGATGCAATTTGGACAAACAAACATAACGTTATTCTATTGTCTGTTTCAACTGAAAGCGTCTTTGGATAATACGAAAAACCTTTTTTTTTTAGAAATTAATCTCGAAACCTGGCGAGATAGCTCGGAAATGATCTAACTAACAACAAAACATTATTATGTGAAAGTAAAACAAAAATTATGGAAGAAAATTTATTTATAGATCACATCTCCCATAGAGAATGAATGATGCCCATAAAATCAATATTTGATCGATTTTGTTAAAACAATATTTTTGGCAGCATAGGTTTTTCGTAATGTGAAGAAAAAAAACGGGGAAATTTTCATATTTTTAGTATGTTTATTTGGCCAAAATCAATCGGCACTTTGCAGAATAGGGATACTAACCGAGTAATCCAAATTGCATACCCAACAGGAACTCTGGAGGTGTGACATAATACTATGCGAAATCTTTTCAAAATTATGACTGGGCGTAGGCCTACATACGTGTATGCTGCATGAACGGCAAAATGTTTTCATGAATTTTGTTTCGCTCACCCAGAGGGTAATTTTTCGAAAATCGCCCGTAAACCACAATATGAAAAAGAAATGGCCTTCGACGTCGCATTGCGACTGCGTGGTACACGATACGGGGGGCGTCTCAATAACAGCAATTTGTTCTCTTCAAAAGTAAAGTTGGGCATACCAACTATTTTACACATAATGTTGAGCATTGCCGTTGCTATTAATAACTTGCTTTCAGTTTACTCGCTGACTTTAAATGCCACTTGACTGTTGTTAATTGCGAACGCAAATTGAGCCTATTGAGACGTCCCCCGATGAACAGAGAGCCACTTCCGAAAGTAGACCCGTGCAAACGTCCAGAATCACGATCCAAATAGCGTGGAGACAGTATGTCTCCCGCCAAAAACCACATAAAAACACTTTAACGCATTGCCTTACAAACAAGGTGAACACAAGTCCTCAATGACTTTGAACCTTGGGCGGTCGGACGTGGGTCGTATGTAAAACAAAGCACCATCCAATGATACACATTGAGGCCAAATAGTATCAACATCGGTGAAGATATTCATTATAGGAATGAATGGCATTTTTGTTGAATTTATCGGGGTATAAACTTGGAAAAGTCGCGGGAATACTGGACGAAGGCCGGAAGGCCTCGTCCAGTATTCCCGCGACTTTTCCAAGTTTATATCCCCGATAAATTCAACAAAAAGGCCATTCATTCCTTATAATTCCAGCATTTGAAATAAATTCATCAAGAAAATGTGTTTATTTTCCGTTTTCTTAAGAATTATTTTAACTGCGCCACACGGTTACGGAAAGTAGTTCGGCGTGGGAGTTTACTGGGATGTAAATTTTGGACAGAGACTTGCTACGGTCCAATCAAATGTTAGGGAACTGTGTAAATAATTTTGTGCTGGAATTATAAGTTAGAGAACAATGAAAGGTGTTACTAACGCACGGACGGACGCACGCACGCACGCACGCACACCCGCACATGAACTAACACTATATCCCCTCTTGCAGAACAGAACATATCTTTATTGTTAAGATCTCAGACCGCGACATGCGGTATATGAGTACATACGCATGATGTAAGCATGGCAAAAAGGCGACAGTGTGTCTGCTACATGTATAATGCACAGGTGGCATGCATTGCATATGGTGATATTCATATTTTGTTGTGTTAACCATCTTGATCTAATCATGGTGATGAAATAAATGAAGTCCATATGTTTTAGAGAAACATATACGATAACTGGTAAAATGGGCGGGAGAAACTTCACAATGTGGTCGATAGCGATATTTTGCGACCAGTATAGATCCAGATCAGCTGTACCACGGGAACGAATTGTTAATTCGTAGGAACGAATTGTTAATCGAGGGAAAGAATTGTTAATTCGTGGGAACGAATTGTTAAATTGAGGAAAGGAATTGTTATTTCGTGGGAATGAATTAATAAAAAAAAGAATTATACGTCCCCTGCGGGCTCCGTTGCAATAGGCATACTGGCCATTGAGCATACAATATAATACATAGAGGATATTCATATTTTTGCAACGGATATGACATATATGTTCATCGAATGAACATATATGTCATATTCGTTGCAAAAATATGAATATTCTATTTATTATATACCGCTCCATGGAAATTATCAGTTTTTTAGACTGTATACGGTAATGAATGTGTATTTGCAGCCTATTTGCAGTCCGGCACTGCAGGTGCGCGTTATGAATATAGATAGCGGAAGTAGTCGTATTTTCACCGGAAGATGTTTATTTCATCGATGAGAACATATGACTTTTATTTACATCGTAATAACTATGTATTTCATGGGTAGGTATATAATAAAACAAAATATTTATCACAATACAACAAACAGTGGTATGTATTGATTCACTAGTAAATACATGCATATTCAACATGCGTGTCAAACCATAATTCATTTGCATTATACTTTGGCCCACGATGTGAATACCATGTAGTTGCATGTGTTTCCCTTAGACCATTTATCGTGTTCCTTTCCGGCAGACTGAATGTCATCTTTGACTATTTTGACCACTGGTATACATGCAATTACATAATTCATTATGGGCACAATAGTTATACCATGTCCAAAATTACAATTAAGTGGTTACATGTAGGTGTAATCATATATTTTGTTATACCGCAGATAAGTTTCTCGGCTTTTGATTGGCTAGCTTGCCTGGTCATATATAGTATATGACCTGCCAATGCCGTCAGACATACAGGAATTGCGATTCCCCTCCGGCGCCTCACGTCCAATGAAGACACATTTTGCAAGCGTCTACCGATTGCGAATTGTATTCCTCACTAAACACAATAAAACCCCGAATTGATCAATAAAAGTAACAAATTGTACACTCAAAACCAGTTTTTATTGTTTATTTTTCCATAATATTCTTCGCTCATCAAAATATGAGCGAAAAATGCCACAAACTGTCCCGTTTAGTGTTTTCAAATCTCAACACAATTGGCTGCGTGACACGGCTATATTTAGGTCATAATCTATGGGTTCCACGCACGAAACGCGGCGTAGCAATGACAGCGAATATTTGGGAACCAGTCGCATTCTTCTAGAGGCACCAAAGGGAGAGCAGATCGATAGAGCAGTGGAATATAAATTAAATTACACGATATCAAAAAAAACTGTCATAAAGTCGTTTTCGATGGATTTCTTACTCCATATTTAGTTTGTTTTCGTTTAATAAAAAAACAAAATGTTCATTTACGCCTTTATATTAAGATTGACGGTAGACGATCGAATCTCGGATTATTTTTCTTCCTGAAAAAACGCAAAGATCAAAAGAAGAGATATATGTTTATACGGCTAAATAACGGATCTGCGGTATGACAAATACGTTATTGTGATTCTACACATGCTATATGGTGTAATATTGCCCGTCTGAAGGTATGTTCACCCTCGGCTATCGCCTCGGGTGAACCTACCTCCAGATGGGCAATATTACACCATATAGCCTGTGTAGAATCACAATAACTTATAATGTTGATTTTATAAGACAATGGCAACTACGACACATGCATAGGGTGATTGTATACTCATATTACAATAAAGTTCAAGGATTTTAAATTACATGACATATCACTAGAAGACATTTGCATGAATAAAAACATACGTCCAATGGATTATACAACAATACATGCATTGAGAACAAGCGCAATGCACCAGTAGCCGATTTCACCAACATTTCTAAACATACTTATCTAGCTAAGTATACTTTGAGGGAGCAATCATTTATTTTTCCCGAAATGTATTATTCATATAGAACTAACGAGTGTATATATTTGATGATTAAAAGAATGCAGAATTATTATACTGAATGTATTACATTATCACAGCCAAAATGGCTGTGATAATGTAATAAATTCAGTATAATAAAAATGAATAAATGTATCCTTAAATAGAAAATTTCTCCTTCAAAGTGTACTTAGCTAGATAAGTATGCTTAGCAATTTTGGTGAAATCGGTTACTGGTAATATATATTTTCTAATTTGCATATTGAATCCTCACAAATGAATGAAGATGTGAGATAATTAAATACGGGAAACGATCCATTTCGTTTGATTAATTGCAAATGTATTTGTTGCATTAATTTATTTCGTTAAATCCATCATGGAAGAATGCGTCATGATAAATGCACGTCAATATATCACTGTTATCGTGAAGTTTCAGTCCTTTAAACTTTATTCATTTTACAACGATTACAAACAAGCGCGACAGCACTTATACAAATGCTTTCGTTGGCACAGATGAAGGCGTAATGGCGATCATTACACAGTCCTTATAGTAATACATGCCCACTAGATAGTTTTGTATATTCTGTAGATATGACATTTTCTGGCAAACATTCAGTCACCATTACCCCACGTATTGATTGGCATTATTATACATGTTATATTAGACGTAAATTTCCACCCTGATATCAGGGGGCGATAACCGTGTTTCCTTAAAATGTTAATGGACATTACTATTTTATTCTCTGTATTTATTTTTTGATGTGCAATTATCATACTTTATATTCTGTAGAAAATATTATTTGTTTCAGGTGATTAATTAGTATAAATAATTAAAACATATCATGCCTTATTTGCATATGAAAACAGCCTGATACCAGCGTGAGTCACAATCCGTAAAATAAATATTTCTAAATGATTATATCTGTATAGCGGACACTCGTAATTTTTAGAACTGGTGGAATAGTGACACAATTATACACTTATTTAATTCCTATAAAAAACAGTTCGTGCCTTCTAAGTGGGCATATGCCTTTAATTGTCTGTGACTGGAGAAATGTGGCGTGTGATATTTGCGACTATTCTAGATTCTTAGCTCTTTTAGCTCCTTATCAGTTACAAATGTAGTTGTGGGCCGTAACTGTGCGAAGCCTATCTTACCGTAGTTACGGCTGATAAGGGATATTTTACAGAGTTGCGGCCCGCAGCGAATTATCACACAGCATGTCTGTGTAGCGACTCGGTATATAGATCCACCACACATGACACAAGTAATTACCTTACACAATACAAGCAACATTTCTCCAATCAGTCACAATTAAGTATTTGTCTGTGACTTGAGAAATGGGGCATATGTACGGAGCCCCGCAGGGGACGTAGAATTCTTTTTTTTATTAATTCGTTCCCACGAAATAACAATTCGTTCCCTCAGTTTAACAGTTAATTCATTCTATCGATATAACAATTCGTTCCCACGAATTAACAATTCGTTCCCTCGAATTAACAATTCGTTCCCAGGAAATGACAATTCGTTCCCTCAATTTAGCAATTCGTTCCCTCGAATTAACAATTCGTTCCCACGATATAACAATTCGTTCCAACGATATAACAATTAGTTTCCGTTGGAACGAATTGTTATTTCGTTGGAACGAATTGTTAAATTGAGGGAACGAATTGTTAATTCGTGGGAACGAATTGTTAATTCGTGGGAACGAAGTGTTAATTCGTGGGAATTAATTGTTAATTCGCGGGAACGAATTGTTAAATTGAGGGAACGAATTGTTATTTCCTGGGAACGAATTATTACAAAAAAGAATCATATCCATATCCGACTACAGGTGTGCACTAACATATCAGGAGCTGTGCTGGCCACAAATGGTACAATCGAACCTCCCCGAACGGCCACCTCTCTACAACAACACCCTCTCTGTAACAGCCGCTATTTTATAAAAACATGTTTTGGCAGCACTTAAGAATCATTTCCATTTTAGCAGAATACGCATTGATTATCACCAGTGATCACAATACTCACAGCAATGTGAAAATACGCATTGATTTTCTAATTGAGTAGTGGAAATAATGTAATAAAGTTGACAATGTACTTTGCTTTTTGCAGCTCAACTAAGTAAAGTTTTAATTCTATTACAGTATAAATAAGTGAATAAGCAATAATACACTCAAATAAGTGAATGTTTTAATCTGTTTTGATAATTTTGATAATAATGAAGAAAATAAATAATCAATTTGTAAAAATTAAAATACGCATTTAATTTGAAATCAGCGGTTACAATACTCGTTATACACAAAGCTTATATGACGCTTTGGTCACTTGAGAAATGGAAATGTTTAACCTTCGCGATCAGTAGCCTATGGAAGCCAGTAGCCGGACAATTTGTGCAGGTTTCGTGAAACAGACAGTGTAGTAGATGTGCGTTAGTACATGTAGCTCGGGAGCTAGGCTTGCTAAAAATGCCGCCAGAGCAATTTATCCATTTTGCGGTAGCAATCGATGAGACATCATAATATAATTACAAATTATGAACGTACATGTATATGCAAATACAGGTGCACTTTTAAATGATTTAATTTCATCAGTGGATGACATTTAAAATTGCACCTGCGATATCAATTTCACCTTCGACTGAGACAAAATGACTTAATGCATCAATCTATCACATCAATCGTTTCCGCACAAAAAAAAACAAAACATATTTTAATATGAAGTCACGTTACAAGGTAACAGCATGACTAAACTTGATAATCTATGTAGGTTGGTAGACATGGTTGGCAATGTAACGTATTTATATCTGTAGCCGATTTCACCAACATTACACAGCAATAGTTTTCATGGGATCTCGCACATCTTCTTAGGTACAAACTCACATGGTTTGACTCATATATAATTAAAATATTTTTTACTAATTCGTCTCGTCACTACCTGGGCATATATGAGGCCCAGTGCATTAAAGTTTGGGCGCCACCTATTAGGCGCAAAATGTTCTTTGCAAAAATTAAATAATAGTACAATTGTTTAACTATTCCGCCCGTTTTAAACATTACGAGTGCCCGCTAAGCATATATAATTACTTATGATCTAAATTTTATATTGTATTTATTAATTTTTAAATTAGTGATAGAGACGCGTGGTTGTATCAGACTATTTTGGTATGCAAATGAGGCAGGACATTTTTTAATTATTTATATCAATTAAATGTGTCACCTGAATAAAGATTTTTATAGACATATTATAAATGTGATCATTGCACATCAACAATTGAGGGATTAAACAGTTGTTTCCGTTAACATTTTAAGAAAACACGGTTATCGCCCCTATTGTCAAGAGTGGCAATTGCGAATGATATAAAAAGTATAATAATGCCGATTAACACGCCCGGACATGTAATGTAAACGGATGATTATTTTACCAGAAAAAATGTCATATCTTAAGAATGTACGAACACAATATGTTGCCTTATATGTACAGTGCAACCTCTCTACAACAGCCACTCATGGGAAGACGCAAAACTGGCTCTTGTAGAGAGGTGGCCGTTGTAGGGAGGTTAATGCTGAATTAAATTTTGTCGTCTGATGTTAATTTATTTTCTTCCATAATTCTCATCAAATACATGCAATGCAAATGATTCTAAAGTACTGCCAAAAACATGTTTTTATTGAGAAAGAATGCTAAAGCAACATCAGACATCAATTTTCGTGCTCAGCAGTCTAAGGGTGAGATGCAGAGGAAATCATCCATTTGGGATATAAAATAGCGGCTGTTACAGAGAGGGTGTTGTTGTAGAGAGGTGGCCGTTCGGGGAGGTTCGACTGTTTATTATAAACAGGGATGCGGGAGTCCAGGTTCAAGGTCGGTGGTTTTGAAAGGGTTCACGTGATATATAGAACACGACGCTGTCGTTGCGCGTTTATCACTGTTTACAAAATAAATTGTCTCTGTCATTCTGCTAGAAAACACTAGGCGTGCATTTGCATTATAATGCAGTTTGAATCTCAGAAAACAGACCTTATTGCTAATACCTTGTTACTAATGTCCCAAAATGACGTTAGATTTTCCTAATTGTTTCATATCTGTGGCTATCACTGGATAAATGGGTGTTGTGGGTTTTGCGACCAGTGTAGATCCAGATCAGCCTGTGCATCCGCACAGTCTGAGCATGATCTGCACTATTCGCCATTCTTTCAATGAAACACGCGTCATGATTGTAACATTTCATCAGGCGCTACACCGGTCACAAATCCCATAAGCCCCATTTCTTCAGTCAATTATGGGTTTTGCGACCAGTGTAGATCCGGATCTGCACTATTCGCCATTAGTTCAATGAAACACGCGCCATGCTTCTAACAAGCAATATAGATCATTAGCAGGCTACAGGATTGTGTCATTACATCAGGCGCTACACTGGTCACAAGTCCCGTAAGCCCCATTTCTTCCGTTACAGCCACATACGATGTCCTAAACTGGCTACAGTTTTAGCACAATCACTTATTTTATTTCGAAATCCATCTAAATGTCACGTTGCGAAACAAATAAATTTGCATAATAATTTATAATGTTTGTTTATTTCACCTACGAATTTTATGTATTTACGTTTTGTAATTCGTGGACATTTCGTTGATATGTATGTGGCTGATTTGCATACCAGACGTATAACATGTTGTATATGGTCTATCGACTGAGACAATGACCTTAACAGTTGTCACAAATGTAGACAGAGATAGACTGCACATCCGTAAAATAGTTACAAGCAGTGTAAATTCCGTCTTACAAAACAATACAAAACAATGCAATACAATGTTTGCGAACTGTGTAACTCCGGAAAGTAGCAAGGCGAATATTGTATTGTAATATTCAAGATGTATGATCACATGGTACTAACACCAACAATAAGTACTGACACTTCCAGAATCCGTCTGATTCAAAGTATGTATTCTTTTATATTTTCCTTATTACGTAACGGATGTTGATGAAATATGGCGCATCAAACGCGTCTTGTTAAGCTGAATTTGGTGGTTTTTGTATTTTCGCCCAAACTTCTGTCGTTTTTGCGAAGAATCGATTTCCGTGTCTACCGACACGGAAGTCGATTCGTCGCAAAAACGACATAAGTCTGGGCCGAACTCCCGGGACCACCAAATGCAGCTCATGAAGTCTCGTTTGCTGCGCCATATTTCATCAAAATCCGTTGCATATTAATGAAAATATCAAATAATACTTACTTTGGAGTGGGCGATGTTGTTGTTGTTGTAACCATGTGTTCATGCACCTTGCTATTGAAACCAAATCGTTAAAGGCACTGCCTCTCAGATGATGATTCAAATATTCAAAATGTGTTTTTCGCTTTATGGATATTAACTAAACACACGATGTTATTCACTTGAAATTTGGTCAAATATTAATTTTATTGCGAAAAATTGGTTTGTCTATGGGAATTTAACATGGGGGAAAAGGAAGTGGAGGAGCTGGGGGAGGAGTAAAGACAAAACGAAAAAAAAAAAGAAGGAAATTGACTCCGAAACCTGGCTGGATTGCTTGGAATTGATCCAACTAAGAAAAGAAAAGTTAAATTTTGAAAATTGGTCCACTATTTCAGAAATTATAAAAAGTGTTTTATTACGAAAAAACAATTTCATGTCTATGGGGATTTACCCCATAGACATGAAATTGTTTTTTCGCAATAAAATTTGATAGTTGATAAGGGATCAAATTTCACGAAATAAAAATAAGTCTCTTTCTTATATGTTGCTATAATTTAATATAATCGAAAACATATTGTTTCTGCATTGTTTAAAGTTGGGCAGGTTTCGTGAAACAGACAGTAGTAACAATGAGATTGCAATATACAATTGAATTAGTTTAGCGAAACTGCAGATAGTTCAATTTCTGTGAATATTTTTACAGAAACGACGTTGACGAACTTTTCATAGCAAATACGTAATTTACGGAAAATATCATAAATGTTTGTAAATATTTTTCATGAGATATCGCACATCTTCTAAGGCATAGAATCTTGTCTCAACTTTTCAAGTGTGGTTTCATTTCTATGATATTTACGACCAGTGTAAACATAGTTGTTGTTCTGAGCCATCAGATCAGCGGGCCGTTTCACTAAACTTCGTACGACAAAAATGTTCGTAAGTGAACATTTATCATCGTCTGGAAATTTCAATTGATGGATTTACATTTATTGAGCAGAGGCTGCATATGCAGCCTATGCTCAATAAATGTAAATCCAATAATTGTTTACAAGTAAAGATGTTTAATGTGACTATCATAAGTTTGCACTTACGAACATTTTACTCGTACAAAGTTTAGTGAAACAGCCGCCAGGACACGTATTATTCGGGCTGCAACATGTAAACGCCAGTCATACATCTAACAGACGGCGGTATAAAAGTAATGGGTTTGTTGGATATAGATTCACCCCGATTGATGTGGCTAACCAATTGTTGGCAAGTGAGACATTCGTCTCTAAATAACATACAATGTTACCACTTTAAACCGGACACCCTGTAAACGACTTGTGGGTAATTATAATGGGTTGCATTGTTATTTATCTCCGATGGCACTGTCTGTTCGTGATTGCAAAGCACAAGACCATGTCACAGTCGTGTATAGCATTAAAGGTACATGCCAACTCAGTAGGCACACCATGTTCTTTATAGGAATTAAATAAGTGTATAATTGTGTCCATATTCCGGCTATTTACGAGTGCCCGCTATACAGATATAATCATTTAATAATGTTGATTTTACGGATAGTGACGCGCGGTGGTATCAGGTTATTTTCATATGCAAATGAGGCATGATATGTTTTAATTATGTATACTGTTTAAATGCGTCACCGGATTATAAAGTATGATCATTGCACATCAAAAAATAAATACAGATACTAAATAGTAATGCCCGTTAACATTTTAAAGGTACATGCCCACTCAGTAGACACAAAATGTCATTTATATCAGAGACATCATCTGAGAGATTTTCTGGTAAAATAAACATTCATTCACCATTACCCCACGTATTGATTGGCATATTGTACATTTTATATCATACGTATTTTTTCACACATTTGATTGGCCCGTAGCAAGTCTCTGTCCAAAATTTACATCCCAGTAAACTCCCACGCCGAACTACTTTCCGTAACCGTGAAGCGCAGTTAACATAATTATTAGGAAAACGAAAAATAAACACATTTTATTGATGAATTTATTTAAAATGCTGGAATTATAAGGAATGAATGGCCTTTTTGTTGAATTTATCGGGGATATAAACTTGGAAAAGTCGCGGGATTACTGGACGAAGGCCTTCCGGCCTTCGTCCAGTATTCCCGCGACTTTTCCAAGTTTATACCCCGATAAATTCCACAAAAAGGCCATTCATTCCTATAATAACAGTTTGTGACTATTGAGTGGGCATGTACCTTTAACATTAACATACCATCACTATATGAGACACGCCATGCGATTTTGTACCTACGAACTTGTGCCATTTTTCATGAAACATATCTAAAAAATTTAAATGTTCCGTAATTGACGACGAAAGTTGACTAAATTTCCATCATCTTTCTCCGACATTTACAGAAAATATCACAGTTTCTGTAAATATATGTTCTTAGGTACAAAATCACACGGCGTGTCTCAATTATGTAACAAAATAAAATGATAGTCCTCGTTTTTTTGTCATTCGAAAAACGTGTTTGTGGGTGGTACATTTGTAACACATAAGTGCATTACTCTTTTCACAAAAGGTCAGACACGTCACCCCGTACTGGGTGAATCGTAGATGAGTGCAGAATTAATGTGATATTTATTACTCGAGTTTACCGATATCATAAGAAACGAGGCTATGTCGAGTTCCTTATGAAGTCAGTCTACGAATGTAATAAAACTTAAATCAACAGAAATAAACACAACTGTTAATCTTTGTTTACTGAATAAGGACACTAACATAGTTATGTTTGTGACTGGAGTTATAGAGAATAGTAGGTTAGTGCCACGAATGGGAAAACATATCTGGCAAGGCTCAAGAATTTCGTTATTTCTCATCAGGAGTATATGTTGTGACCACTCATTTGAACCATCTCGCCGAGACGGTTCAAATGAGTGGTCACAACATATATGTTGGTTTAGAAATAAGGAAAATAGATAGAGAATAGTAGGTTAGTGCCGTGAATGGGAAAACATATCTGGCAAGGCTCAGGAAACGGGATGGGCGAGGCTCTGCCGATGTTCCCATTCACGGCACTAACATACTATTCTATTTATCCCGTCAACACCTATAGTCCGCAGACGATAACTTGCTACTTGTTTACAAACAAACCGGTCATAAACAAAACACAGAATAGGTGAGACGGGTAAATATATCCGTGCTAGTATTCCTTTTCAATATTGATTTTGAGACTTTTAATCAAGTCTTATGTAGTCGAGGTGTTAGAGTGACGGATGTCAATGCCGTAGGTAGTGAGTTCGAATCTTAGTTGTTCATACATATATCCACATATATTTTGATTTGTTTATATTTTATTATATATTTCTTTTTTACGTGTGTTGCTCTTACAAATTACATTAACTAAGCATGATACAGATTACATGTAGAACGTTGCTCATTTTGAAGAAAACTAAATGCACATTTCATATGTGTGTACATGAAGAATCTGGAGTATGTTCTCGCCGATCATGTCACATTGAGGTCACACAGCAATAGTGATAACCCTCGCCGTTTCAATTATTCCCAGTCATAAAAAGAACAGAATGATATCGACAAAAGTAATGCGTTTTGTGAGGTTCGAACTCTCGACCAGATAAAATTAACAAACGTTCTGCAAACGTATGAATATTCTCCCGCTTCGATACCACTGAGACACACTACATGTCTATTTGGGGCACCAAGATTCACTATTATATTAACATGCATACACGTGCTCTTTATAATGTAGTTATTTTACAAGAACACGGGGCTATGATATTATAATACACCTGGTCTACCTATATTTGGACTCATCGATTGATCTCCAACAACTTATTATCGTCTGTCATTTATACAAATGGCTGTAAAATGCAAAAATATAACCCCAGCCACCGCACATATTCATACGCAGTGATTATGTCGTATTGATAGGATATCGAAAATGTTTCACGGCACATGTATACGCACTGTGTTGACAGAATAAATGGGGCTTATGGGATTTGTGGCCAGTGTAGCTTTTGATAAAATATCGCACTTCTGTAGCCGGATAACGATCTATATTGCTCGTTGGAAGCATGACGGGTGTTTCATTGATGGATTGGCGACCAGTGCATATCCTGATCAGACTGTGCGGATGCACAGGTTGATCTGGATCTACACTGGTCGCACAACCCATAAGCCCCATTTCTCCAGTCACAGCCACATACTTGAAGATGTACAGATCACCTAATGTGTTTATTTGTGTCTGAAGCGGGCTCATATGAGACACGCCATGCGATTTTGTACCTTCGGACTTCTGCGTAATTGCATGAAATACGTTTACAAACTTTACAATATTTTCAGTAAATGCCGTTAAAAGTTGACAAACATTATATTCCGCATGTAGTCTGAAAGTTTTGTCGACATTTTACTTTATTTGTGAACAATAGTGTAAATTTTGTAAACGTATTTTATGAAATTACGCACATGCCCGAAGGTACACACACAATCACATGGCCTGTCTCAATTATAAATCTGCACTATTGTCATGATTGTTACATACATGTACACTACGAAAACCAATTTAATGCAATAAATAACTATGAATCTCGATAAAAAAAAATTGTAAATCTTGTTCGACGCTGGTACATTTGTACCACTTAATACATTAATGTTTCCCAAAAGGTCAGACACGTTCAGTCTAAACAGTTAATTAATATACAGATGTACGAGTCTGCTAAACTAATTAAACTTCTGATTAATCATATTTGCGTCCGCCTCTGGAATTACCGCCTTTGTCGTTTCGCCAAATTCCGCCGATTTTGATTTTGAGAATCAGTCACATTTCCCATAAGTGACGTTGGATATTGACAAAACTTTCAGAGTTCATACGGACTTTAATTCCACACGAGCTCTGATTTTTTTTGTCAGTTTCCGACTGTATATACTGAAAATATTGCATTTCTTGGAAATCAGTAGTATCGCCGGCAATGCGATAAGGGAGGTAATATCAGAGCCGGGCGAATTTGGAATACGATCTGAGAAAAAATGGCTTATTCATATTTACATCGGTTTAAATCAGCCTAAGCATTGGCGGCGTCCGATCAGTAGCCGATTTCACCAACATTGCAAAGTATACTTTTCTAGCAAAGTATACTTTGAGGGAGTAATCATTTATTTTTCCTGAAATGCATTCTTTCATATAAAACTAATAACTGCATATATTGGATGATTAAAAGTATGCATAATTATTATACTGAATTTATTACATTATCACAGCCAAGATGGCTGTGATAATGTAATAAATACAGTATACTACAAATTAATAAATTTATCCTAAAATTGAAAATTTCGCCATCAAAGTATACTCGCTAGATAAGCATACTTTGCAATGTTGGTGAAATAGGCTACAGGTGCTACGTGTACATTTGGAACAAGAGCAAATCATCCGGCGAACTACATTTACAGTGGATCATCACCAATTCCGGAATGGGACTACACCGGAATGGGAACGTCACAGTAGACATGAGGTAACTACGCCGGAATGGGAACGACACAGTAGACAGGAGGTAACAACACCGGAATGGGAACGTCACAGTAGACAGGAGGTAACTACGCCGGAACGGGAACGACACAATAGATAGGAGATAACTACGCCGGAATGGGAACGACGCAGTAGACAGGAGATAACTACGCCGGAATGAGAACACGTACAGATAACTACGCCGGAATGAGAACGACACAGTACAGGAGATAACTACGCCGGAATGAGAACGACAAAGTTGACAGGATTTAACTACGCCGTAATGGGAACGACACAGTACACATGAGATAACTACGCCGTAATGGGAACGACACAGTAGACAGGAGGTAATTACGCCGGAATGGGAACGTCACAGCAGACAGGAGATAACTACGCCGTAATGGGAACGTCACAGTAGACAGGAGATAACTACGCCGTAATGGGAACGTCACAGTAGACAGGAGGTAACTACGCTGGAATAGGAACGTCACAATCGACAGGAGGTAACTACGCCGGAATGGGAACGTCACAATAAACAGAAGATAACTGCGCCGGAATGGGAACGTCACAGTAGACAGGAGGTAACTACGCCGTAATGGGAACCTCACAGTCGACAGGAGGTAACTACGCTGGAATGGGAACGTCACAGTCGACAGGAGGTAACTACGCCGGAATGGGAACGGAACAATAGACAGATAACTACGCCGGAATGGGAACGTCACAGTAGATAGGAGGAAAGTACGCTGGAATGGGAACGTCACAGTAGGCAGGTGGTAACTACGCCGGAATGGGAACGACAAAGTAGACAAGAGATAACTACGCCGGAATGGGAACGACACAGGCAGGAGGTAACTACGCCGGAATGAGAACGTCGCAGTAGACAGGAGGTAACTACACCGGAATGGGAACGTCACAGTAGAAAGGAGGTAACTATACCGGAATGGGAACGTCAGAGTAGACAAGAGGTAACTACACCGGAATGGGAACGTCACAGTAGACAGGAGGTAACTACGCCGGAATGGGAACGACACAGTAGACAGGAGGTAACTACACCGGAATGGGAACGTTACAGTAGACAGGAGGTAACTACGCCGGAATGGGAACGACACAGTAGACAGGAGGTAACTACGCCGGGATCGTCACAGTAGACAGGAGGTAACTACTCCGGAATGGGAACGACACAGTAGACAGGAGGTAACTACGCCGGAATGGGAACGTCACAACAGACAGGATATAACTACGCCGTAATGGGAACGTCACAGTAGACAGGAGATAACTACGCCGGAATGGGAACGACACAGCAGACAGGAGATAACAACGCCGGAAAGGGAACGTCACAGTAGACAGGAGGTAACTACGCCGGAATGGGAACGTCACAGTAGACAGGAGGTAATTACTCCGAAAGGGAACGACACAGTAGACAGGAGATAACTACGCCGTAATGGGAACGACACAGTAGACAGGACGTAACTACGCCGCAAAGGGAACGTCACAGTAGACAGGCGATAACTATGCCGGAAAGGGAACGTCACAGTAGACAGGAGATAACTACGGCGGAATGGTAACGTCACAAAATACAGGAGATAACTACGCCGGAATGGGAACGACACATTAGGCAGGATATAACTACGCCGGAATGGGAACGTCACAGTAGACAGGAGGTAACTACGCCGGAATTGGAACGTTACAGTAGACAGGAGGTAACTACACCGGATTGGAACGACACAGTAGAGGAGATAACTACGCTGGAATGGGAACGTCACAGTAGACAAGAGATAACTACGCCGGAATGGGAACGAAACAGTAGACAGGCGGTAACTACACCGGATTGCGAACGTCACAGTAGACAGGAGGTAACTACGCTGGAATGGGAACGTCACAGTAGACAGGAGATAACGACGACGGAATGGGAACAACACAGCAGACAGGAGGTAACTATGCCGAAATGGGAACGTCACAGTAGACAGGATACCGGCCGGAATGGGAAAGTCAAAGTAGACAGGATTTAACTACGCTGGAATGGGAACGTCACAGAAGACAGGAGATAACGACGACGGAATGGGAACAACTGAGTAGACAGGAGGTAACTACGCCGGAATGGGAACGTCACAGTAGACAGGACGCCGTCCTGAATGGGAAACTCAAAGTAGACAGGAGGTAACTACGCCGGAATGGGAACGTCAATTTGAAAGAAGACAGGAGGTAACTACCCCGGAATGGGAACAACACAATAGAAAGGAGGTAACTACGCCAGATCAACGGCACTGGAGATACCTTAGGTAGCTACGCCGGAATGAGAACGTAACTGCAGACAGTGGGTAATACCGGAATTGTCACAGAAAAAAAGGAGGTAACTTCGCCGAAATGTGAACGTGACAGTAGACAGGAGGTAACTACGATAGAATGGGACCAACACAGTAAACATGAAGTAACTACGTCGGAATGGGAACGTCACAGTAGAGAGGGGGTAACTACGCCAGAATAGGAACGTCATAGTAGACAGGAGGTAACTACGCCGGAATGTGAACGTCACAGTGGACAGGACGCCGGCCGGAATGGGAAAGTCAAAGTAGACAGGAGATAACTACGCTGGATGGGAACGTCACAGTAGACACGAGATAACTACGCCGGAATGGGAACGAAACAGTAGACAGGCGGTAACTACGCCGGATTGCGAACGTCACAGTTGACAGGAGGCAACTACACCGGAATGGGAATGTCACAGTAGACAGGAGGTAACTACGCCGGAACGGGAACGACACAATAGATAGGAGATAACTACTCCGGAATGGGAACGACGCAGTAGACAGGAGATAACTACGCCGGAATGAGAACGACACAGTAGACAGGAGATAACTACGCCGGAATGAGAACGACACAGTTGACAGGATTTAACTACGCCGTAATGGGAACGACACAGTACACATGAGATAACTACGCCGTAATGGGAACGACACAGTATACAGGAGGTAATTACGCCGGAATGGGAACGTCACAGCAGACAGGAGATAACTACGCCGTAATGGGAACGTCACAGTAGACAGGAGATAACTACGCCGTAATGGGAACGTCACAGTAGACAGGAGGTAACTACGCTGGAATGGGAACGTCACAATCGACAGGAGGTAACTACGCCGGAATGAGAACGTCACAATAAACAGAAGATAACCGCGCCGGAATGGGAACGTCACAGTAGACAGGAGGTAACTACGCAGTAATGGGAACCTCACAGTCGACAGGAGGTAACTACGCTGGAATGGGAACGTCACAGTCGACAGGAGGTAACTACGCCGGAATGGGAACGTAACAATAGACAGATAACTACGCCGGAATGGGAACGTCACAGTAGATAGGAGGAAAGTACGCTGGAATGGGAACGTCACAGTAGGCAGGTGGTAACTACGCCGGAATGGGAATGACAAAGTAGACAAGAGATAACTACGCCGGAATGGGAACGACACAGGCAGGAGGTAACTACGCTGGAATGAGAACGTCGCAGTAGACAGGAGGTAACTACACCGGAATGGAAACGTCACAGTAGAAAGGAGGTAACTATACCGGAATGAGAACGTCACAGTAGACAAGAGGTAACTACACCGGAATGGGAACGTCACAGTAGACAGGAGGTAACTACGCCGGAATGGGAACGACACAGTAGACAGGAGGTAACTACACCGGAATGGGAACGTCACAGTAGACAGGAGGTAACTACGCCGGAATGGGAAAGACACAGTAGACAGGAGGTAACTACGCCGGAATGGGAACGTCACAACAGACAGGATATAACTACGCCGTAATGGGAACGTCACAGTAGACAGGAGATAACTACCCCGGAGTGGGAACAACACAGTAGACAGGAGGTAACTTCGCCGGAATGTGAACGTCACAGTAGACAGGAGGTAACGTAACTACGCTGGAATGGGAACGAAACAGTTGACATGAGATAACTACGACGCCGTAATGGGAACGACACAGTAGACAGGAGGTGACTACGCAGGAATGGGAACGTCACAGTAGACAGGAGATAACTACGCTGGAATGGGAACGTCACAGTAGACAGGAGGTAACTACGCCGGAAAGGGAACGACACAGTAGACAGGAGATAACTACGCCGTAATGGGAACGACACAGTAGACAGGACGTAACTACGCCGCAAAGGGAACGTCAAAGTATACAGGCGATAACTATGCCGGAATGGGAACGTCACAGTAGACAGGAGGTAACTACGCCGGAAAGGGAACGACAAAGTAGACAGGAGATAACTACGCCGTAATGGGAACGACACAGTAGACAGGACGTAACTACGCCGCAAAGGGAACGTCACAGTAGACAGGCGATAACTATGCCGGAAATGGAACGTCACAGTAGACAGGAGATAACTACGGCGGAATGGTAACGTCACAAAAGACAGGAGATAACTACGCCGGAATGGGAACGACACATTATGCAGGATATAACTACGCCGGAATGGGAACGTCACAGTAGACAGGAGGTAACTACGCCGGAATTGGAACGTTACAGTAGACAGGAGGTAACTACACCGGATTGGGAGCGTCACAGTAGAGGAGTTAACTACCTGGAAAGGGAAACCGACCCACAGTAGACAAGACATAACTACCCGGAATGGGAAACGAAACAGTAACACCGGTAACTACGCCCGATTCGAACTCACAGTCAGAGGTAACTACGCTGAAATGGGAACGTCACAGTAGACAAGATAACGACGAACGGAATTGGGAAACAAACACAGTAAACAGGAGGTAACTAATCCGGAATGGAACACACAGTAGCAGGATACGGCCGGAATGGGAAAGTCAAATAAGAACAGATTTTAACACGCAGGAATGGGAACCGTCACGGACGACAGGATAACGGACTACGGAAATGGAAAACTGATAGACAGGAGGTAACTACGCCGGAATGGGAACGTCACAGTACACCGGCCCGTCCGGAATGGGGAAAAACTCAAAGTAGACAGAGTAACTAACGGACGAAGGAAATGGAACGGAATCACAATTTGGAGTAGAAGGCAGGGGTACTATGCCCCGAATGCAAATTGGGAACGAAATTCACAGGTAGAAGAGGTAACAGCCGGAATGGGAAATTGCTAAACGTAGAGACAGGAATAACTACGCTGGATTGGGAAACGTCACGACCGAAGAATGAGTAAACGTAACTACTGGGACGGAGTGGTAAAACAATGGGAAGTCAAAGACAGGAGGTACTAGCCGGAATGGGAACGTTTACAGTAGACAGGAGTAACTACAACCGGATTGGGACGTCACAGTAGAGGATTAACTACGGACTACGCTGGAATGGGGAACGTCCACAGTAGACAAAGATAACTACGCCGGAATGGGAACGACACAGTAGACAGCGGTAACTACGCCGGATTGACGAACGTCAACAGTAGACGGGAGGTAAATACTACGCTGGCATGGGAACGGCACATAGATCAAGATAACGACGACGGGAAAATGGGAACAACACAGTCGACAAGAGGTAAACAAGCCGGAATGGGAACGCCACAGTAGACAGGATACCGGCCGGAATGGGAAAGTCAAAGTAGACAGGATTTAACTACGCTGGAATGGGAACGTCACGGACGACAGGAGATAACGACTACGGAATGGGAACAACTGAGTAGACAGGAGGTAACTACGCCGGAATGGGAACGTCACAGTAGACAGGACGCCGTCCGGAATGGGAAACTCAAAGTAGACAGGAGGTAACTACGCCGGAATGGGAACGTCAATTTGAAAGTAGACAGGAGGTAACTACCCCGGAATGGGAACAACACAATAGAAAGGAGGTAACTACGCCGGATCAATGGCACTGGAGATACCTTAGGTAGCTACGCCGGAATGAGAACGTAACTACAGACAGTGGGTAATACCGGAATTGTCACAGAAAAAAAGGAGGTAACTTCGCCGGAATGGGAACGAAACAGTAGACAGGCGGTAACTACGCCGGATTGCGAACGTCACAGTAGACAGGAGGTAACTACGCTGGAATGGGAACGTCACAGTAGACAGGAGATAACGACGACGGAATGGGAACAACACAGTAGACAGGAGGTAACTATGCCGGAATGGGAACGTCACAGTAGACAGGATACCGGCCGGAATGGGAAAGTCAAAGTAGACAGGAGGTAACTACGCCGGAATGGGAACGTCAATTTGAAAGTAGACAGGAGGTAACTACCCCGGAATGGGAACAACACAATAGAAAGGAGGTAACTACGCCGGATCAATGGCACTGGAGATACCTTAGGTAGCTACGCCGGAATGAGAACGTAACTGCAGACAGTGGGTAATACCGGAATTGTCACAGAAAAAAGGAGGTAACTTCCCCGAAATGTGAACGTCACAATAGACAGGAGGTAACTACAATAGAATGGGACCAACACAGTAAACATGAAGTAACTACGTCGGAATGGGAACGTCACAGTAGAGAGGGGGTAACTACGCCAGAATGGGAACGTCATAGTAGACAGGAGGTAACTACGCCGGAATGTTAACGTCACAGTGGACAGGACGCCGGCCGGAATGGGAAAGTCAAAGTAGACAGGAGATAACTACGCTGGAATGGAAACGTCACAGTAGACAGGAGATAACTACGCCGGAATGGGAACAACACAGTAGACAGGAGGTAACTACGCCGGCATAGGAACGTTACAGTTGACAGGACGCCGGCCGGAATGGGAAAGTCAAAGTAGACAGGTAACTACGCTGGAATGGGAACGTCAATTTGAAAGTAGACAGGAGGTAACTACCCCGGAATTGGAACAACACAGTAGAATGGAGGTAACTACGCCGGAATGGGAATGTCAAAGTAGAGAGGAGGTGACTACGTCGGATCAACGGCACTGCAGAGACCTTAGGTAGCTACGCCGGAATGAGAACGTTACTGCCGACAGCGGGTAACGCCGGAATGGGAATGTCACAGACAAAAGGAGGTAACTTCGCCGAAATATGAACGTCACAGTAGACAGGAGGTAACTACGATAGAATGGGAAACAACACAGTAGACAGGAGGTAACTACTCCAGAATGGGAACGACACAGTAGACAGGAGGTAACTACGCCGGAATGGGACTATTACATTAGAAAGGAGGTAACTACACCGGAATGGGAACGACACAATATACAGGAGGTAACTACGCCGGAATGGGAACGACACCGTAGACAGGAGATACCTACGCTGGAATGGGAACGACACAGTCGACAGGGGGTAACTACCCCGGAATTGGAATGTTACATTATACAGGAGGTAACTACGGTGGAATGGGAACGACACAATACACAGGAGTTAACTACACAGGAATGGGAACGACACAATATACAGGAGGTAACTACGCCGGAATGGGAACGACACCATAGACAGGTGATAACTACGCTGGAATGGGAACGACATAGTCGACAGGAGATAACTACGCTGGTATGGGAACGACATAGTCGACAGGAGATAACTGAACTGGACTTGGAACGACACAGTAGACAGGGGGTAACTACGCCAGAATGGGAATGTTACATTAGACAGGAGGTAACTACGGTGGAATGGGAACGACACAGTATACAGGAGGTAACTACGCCGGAATGGGAACGACACAGTAGACGGGAGATAACTACGCTGGAATGGGTACGAAACAGTAGACGGGAGGTAACTACGCTGGAATGGGAACGACACAGTCGACAACAGATAACTGCGCTGGAATGGGAACGACACAGTAGACAGAAGGTAACTACGGCGGAATGGGAACGACACAGTAGGCAGGAGATAACTAAGCCGGAATGGGAACGACACAGTAGACAGAAGGTAAGTACGCTGGAATGGGAACGTCACAGTAGACAGGAGGTAACTATACCGGAATTGGAACGTCACAGTTGACAGGAGGTAACTACGCGGGAATGGGAACGTCACAGTAGACAGGAGGTAACTACGCCGGAACGAGGGAACGTCACAGTAGACAGGAGGTAACTACGCTGGAATGGGAACGCCACAGTAGACAGGAGCTAACTACGCCGGAATGGAAACGTTACAATAGATAAGAGGTAACTATGGCGGAATGGGAACGTCAAAGTAGACAGGAGGTAACTATCCCGGAATGGGAAGAACACAGTAGACAGGAGGTAACTACCCCGGAGTGGGAACAACACAGTAGACAGGAGGTAACTTCGCCGGAATGTGAACGTCACAGTAGACAGGAGGTAACGTAACTACGCTGGAATGGGAACGACACAATAGACAGGAGGTAAGTACGCCGGAATGGGAACGTCACAGTATATATTAGGAGAGAACTGCGGCGGAATTGGAACGACACTGTAGACAGGAGGTAACTTCGTCGGAATTGGAATGACTGAGTAGACAGGACGTACTAGTAACTAGTCTGGAATGGGAACGACACAGTAGATAGTGGGAAGCTGCATCGGAATTGGAACAGTAGAGAGGAAGTAACTACGCCGGAATGGTAACGTAAATGTCACAGTAGACAGGAAGTAACTACGCCGGAATGGTAACGTCAGAGTAGATATGCGGTAACTACGCCGGAATGGGAACGACACAGAAGATAGAAGGTAACTACGCCGGAATGGTAACGACACAGTAGACAGGAGGTTACTACGCCGGAATTGGAAAGTCACAATAGAGAGGAAGTTAGTACGCCGGAATGGTAATGTCGCAGTAGATAGGCGGTAACTACGCCGGAATGGGAACGACACAGTAGATAATGCAGAAGGTAACTACGCCGGAATGGTTACGACACCGTAGACAGGAGGTACTATGCCGGAATGGGGCTGTCACAGTATACAGGAGGTAAAGAACGTCGTAATGTGGACGTCACAGTAGACAGGAAGTAACTATGCCGGAATAGGAAAGACACAGTAGACATGGGGTAACTATACAGGAATGGGAACGACACAGTAGACAAAAGGTAACTACGCCGGAATGGGAATGTGACAGTAGACAGGATGTAACTACGACGGAATAGGAACGACACAGTAGACAGGGGGTAACTACGCCGGAATGGGAACGACACAGTAGACATCAGGTAACTACGCCGGAATGGGAATGTCACAGTAGACAGGAGGTAACTATGCCGGAATAAAACCGACACAGTAAACAGGGGGTAACTACGCCGAAATGGGAATGTCACAGTAGACAGGAGGTAACTATAATGCCAGAATGGGAACGACATTGTAGACTGGGGTAACTATGCCGGAATGGGGATGTCACAGTGGACAAGATGTAACTACGCCGGAATGGGAACGTCACAGAAGACACGAGGTAACTACGCCGTAGGGGAACGTCACCGTCGACAGGAGGTAACTATGCCGGAATGGGGCTGTCACAGTATACAGGAGGTAAAGAACGTCGTAATTGGGACGTCACAGTAGACATGAAGTAACTATGCCGGAATAGGAAAGACACAGTAGACAGGGGGTAACAATACAGTAATGGGAACGACACAGTAGACAGGAGGTAACTACGCCGGAATGGGAATGTGACAGTAGACAGGATGTAATTACGACGGAATAGGAACGACACAGTAGACATGGGGTAACTACGCCGGAATGGGAATGTCACAGTAGACAGGAGGTAACTACGCCGGAATGTCAACGACACAGTAGACAAGGGGTAACTACGCCGGAATGTAAACGTTGAAGTACACAGGAGGAAAATACGCCGTAATTGGAACATCACAGTAGACAAGAGGTAAAAACGCCGAAATGGGAATGTCACAGAAGACAGGAAATAACTATCCTGGAATGGGAACGTCACATTAGACAGGGGCTAAGTACACCGGAATGGGAATGTCACAGTAGACAGGAGGTAACAACGCCGGAATGGGAACGTCAGAATGGGAACGTCACAGTATACAGGATATAACTACGCCGGAATGGAAATGTCACAGTAGATATGAGGTAACTACGCCGGAATGGGAACGACACAGTTGTCAGGGGGTGAATACGCCTGAATGGCAACTACGCAGTAGACAGGGGGTAACTACGCCGGAATGGAAACTACACAGTATATAGGAGATAACTGCGGCGGAATTAGAACGACACTGTAGACAAGAGGTAACTTCGTCGGAATTGGAACGACAGAGTAGACAGAACGTACTAGTAACCAGGCTGGAATGGGAACGACACAGTATATAGTGGGTAACTACATCGGAATGGAAAAGTCACAGTAGAGAGGAAGTAACTACGCCGGAATGGTAATGTCACAGTATACAGGATGTAAGTACGCCTGAATGGTAATGCCACAGTAGATAGGCGGTAACTACGCCGGAATGGGAGCAACACAGTAGATAGAAGGTAACTACGCCGGAATGGTAACGACACCGTAGACAGGGGGTAACTACGCCGCAATTGGAACGTCACAGTAGATATAAGGTAACTACGCCGGAATGGTAACGACAAAGTAGACAGGAGGTAACTACGCCGGCATTTGAACGTCACAGTAGACAGGATGTAACTGTGGCCGAATAGGACCGACACAGTACACAGGGGGTAATTACGCCGCAATGGGAACGTCACAGTATACGGGAGGTAAATATAATGCCGGAATGGGAACGACACAGTAGACGGGGGTAACTATTGCCGGAATGGGGATGTCACAGTAGATAAGATGTAACTACGCCGGAATGGGAACGTCACAGTAGACAGGAAGCAACTACGCCGGAATAGGAAAGACACAGTCGACAGGGGGTAACTGCGACGGAATAGGAACGACACAGTAGACAGGAGGCAACTACGTCGAAATAGGAACGATACAGCAGACAGGGGGTAACTACGCCGGAATGGAAACGACACAGTAGACGGGAGGTAACTACGGCGGTATGGGAACGACACAGTTGACAGGAGGTAACTACGCCGGAATGGGAACGTCACAGTAGACAGGAGGTAACTACGCCGGAATGGGAACGACACAGAAGACAAGAGGTAACTAAGCCGGAATGGGAACGACAGAGTAGACAGTGGGTAACTACGCCGGAATGGGAACGTCACTGTAGCCGGCAGGTAACCACGCCGGAATGTGAACGGTACAGTAGACAGGAGGTAACTACGCCGGAATGGGAACGACACAGTAGAGAGGAGGTAACTACACCGGAAGGGGAACGTCACAGAAGTCAGGGGGAAATTACGACGGAATAGGCACGAAACAGTAGACAGGGGGCAACTACGCCACAATGGGAACGTCACTGTATGCAGGAGGAACATACGCCGTAATAGGAACGTCAAAGTAGACAGGAGGTAACTACGCCGGAATGGAAACGTCACAGAAGACAGGAGGTAACTACGCCGGAATGGGAACGACACAGAAGACAGGAGGTAACTAAGCCGGAATGGGAATGGCATAGTAGACGGCAGGGAATGGGAACGGTACAGTAGACAGAAGGTAACTACGCCGGAATGGGAACGACACAGTAGACAGGAGGTAACTACACCGGATGGGGAACGTCACAGATGACAGGGGGAAATTACGACGGAATAGACACGAAACAGTAGACAGGGGGCAACTACGCCGCAATGGGATCGTCACAGTAGGCAGGAGGAACATAAGCCGTAATAGGAAAGTGAAAGTAGACAGTAGGTAACTACGCCGGAATGGGAACGTCACAGAAGACAGGAGGTAACTACGCCAGAATGGGAACGACACAGTAGACAGGAGGTAAATACGGCGGAATAGGAACGTAACAGTAAACAGGAGGTAAATACTCCGGAATGGGAATGTCACTATAGACAGGATATAACTACACCGGAACGGGGATGTCGCAGTAGACAGGAGGTAACTACGCCATACTTAGGAAGGACACAGCAGACAGGGTGTAACTACGACAGAATGGGAACGTCATTGTAGACATTAGCTGACTACGCCGGAATGGGAACGTCTCAGAAGACAGGAGGTACCTAAGCCTGAATGGGAACGACACAGTAGACAGGAGGTAACTACGCTGTAATGGGAACGTCACAGTAGACAGGGGGTAAATACGCCGGAATGGGAACGTCACAGTAGCCAGAAAGTAACTACGCTGGACTGGGAACGTCACAGTAGACAGGATGTAACTACGCTGGAATGGGAACGTCACAGTAGACAGGGGGTAACTACGCCGGAATGGGAACGTTACAGTAGACTGGCGGTAACTAAGCCTGCATGGGGACGATACAGTAGACAGGATGTAATTACACCTGAATGGGAACGCCACAGTCGATAGGAGGTAACTACGCCGGACTTGGAACGTCACAGTAGATTGGAGGTACCTACGCTGCAATGGGAACTTCGCAAAAGACAGGAAGTAAATAAACCTGAATGGGAACGACACAGTAGACAGGGGGTAACTACACCGGAATGGGAACGCCGCAGTAGACAGGAGGTAACAACGCCGGAATGGGTACCTCACAGTAGACAGGAGGTAACTGCGCCTGGATTTGGATATCACAGTTGATTGGTGATTACGTCAGCATGGGGATGTCACAGTAGACACGCATGAATGGGAACGACACAGTAGACAGGAGGTAATTACGCCTAAATGGAATGTTACAGTAGACAGGAGGTAACTACGCCGAAATGGGAAAGTCACAGCATAGAGGAGGTAACTACGCCAGAATAAGATAGTTACAGTAACAGTAGACAGGTAACTACAACGAAATGGGAATGTCATAGTAGATATGGGTAAATATGCTGACATTGGAACGTCGCAGTAGACAGGAAGTAACTACGCCGGAATGGGAACGTCTCAGTAGACAGGAAGTAACTATGCCGGAATGGGAACGACACAATATACAGGTAACTACAGCCGGAATGGGAATGTCACAGTAGACAGGAGGTAATTACGCCGGAATATGAACGTCACAGTAGACAGTAGGTAAATACGCCGGAATGCGGAATGGGAACGATACAGTAGACAATATGTAACTACGACGGAATGGGAACGTCACAGTAGATAGGAGGTAACTACCCCGGAATGGTAACGTCACAGGAGGCAGGGGGTGACTATGCCGGAATGGGAACTTCACAGTAGATAGGGGGTAACTATGTCGGAATGGGAACGTCATAGTAGACAGGAAGTATCTACACAGGAATTGGAACGTCACGATAGACAGGAGATAACTAGACCGGAATGGGAACGACACCGTAGACAGGGTGTAACTGTGTCGGAATGGGTCTGTCACAGTAGACAGGTAACTACGCCGGAATGGGAAAGTCACAGTAGACAGGAAGTAACTACGCCGGAATAGGAAATACACAGTAGACAGGAGGTAACTACGCAGGAATAGGAACGACATAATAGACAGGAACTAACTACCCCGGAATGGTAATGTCACATTAGACAGGGGGTGAATACGCCGGAATGTGAACGTAACAGTTGACAGGGGGTAACTATGCCGGAATGGGAACGTCTTAGTAGACAGGAAGTATCTACACCGGAATTGGAACGTCACGGTAGACAGGATGTAACTAGGCCGGAACGGAAACAACACCGTAGACGACAGGGCGTAACTGTGCCGGAATGGGTCTGTCATAGTTTACAGGAGGTTACGAAAGCCGAAATGGGAACGTCACAGTAGACAAGAGGTAACTACGCCGGAATGGGAAAGTCACAGTAGACAGGAAGTAACTACGCCGGAATAGGAAATACACAGTAGACGGGAGGTAACTACGCCGGAATGGGAACGTCACAGTAGACAGGAAGTAACTACGCCGTAATGGGAATGTTACAGTAGATATGGGGTCACTCTGCCGGAATAGGAATGTCAAAGTAGACAGGATGTAATTACACCGGAATTGGAACATCGCAGTAGACAGCAGGTAACTACGCCGAAGGAAATGTTACAGTAGACAGGAGGTACATGTAACTACGGCGGAATGTGAACGACACAGTATACAGGAGGTCACTATGCCAGAATAGGAACGACACAGTAGACAGGAGGTAACTACACCGGAATAGGAACACCAAAGTAGACAGGAGGTAACTACGCCGGAATGGGAACGCCACAGTAGAATGGGGTAACTACGCCAAAATATGAACGACACAGTAGACAGGGTGTAACTACGTCAGAAAGGGAACGTCATAGTAGACATTAGCTGACTACGCCGGAATGGGAACGTCACAGTAGACAGGAGGTAACTGGACAATAATGGGAACGTCACAGTAGACATGAGGTAACTACACTGGAATGGGAACATCACAGTAGACAGTAGGTGTCTACGCTATAATAGGAACGACACAGTAGACAGGAGGTAACTGGACCGGAATGGGTACGTCACAGTAGACAGGAGGTAACTACGCCAAAACAGGAACGTCACAGTAGACAGGAGAAAACTACATGTAACTACGGCGGAATGTGAACGACACAGTATACAGGAGGTAACTATGCCAGAATAGGAACGACACAGTAGACAGGAGGTAACTACACTGGAATAGGAACACCAAAGTAGACAGGAGGTAACTACGCCGGAATGGGAACGCCACAGTAGAATGGGGTAACTACGCCAGAATATGAACGTCACAGTAGACAGGAGATAACTACACCGGAATGTGAACGTCACAGTAGACAGGAGGTAACTACACCGGTCTGGGAATGTCATAGTAGATAGTAGGTTTCTACACCGGAATGGGAACGTTACAGTAGACAGGAGGTATCTACGCCAGAATAGGAACGTCACAGTAGACAGGAGGTATCTACGCCAGAATAGGAACGACACAGTAGGCATGAGGTAACTGGACCGGAATGGGAATGCCACAGTAGACAGGAGGTAAATACGCCGGAATGGGAACGCCACAGTAGATGGGGGTAACTACGCCAGAATATGAACGACACATTAGACAGGGAGTAACTACGTCATAAAGGAAACGTCATAGTAGACATTAGCTGACTACGCCGGAATGGGAACGTCTCAGAAGACAGGAGGTAACTAAGCCTAAATGGGTACGTCACAGTAGACAGGATGTAACTACACCGGAATGGGAACGTCACAGTAGACAGTAGGTAACTACGCCGGAATGAGAACGTCACAGTAGATACATGTAGGCGGTAACTACACCGGAATGGGAAAGTCACAGTAGATAGTAGGTAACTACGCCAAAATAGGAACGTCACAGTAGACAGGAGATAACTATACCGGAATGGGAACGTCACAGTAGACAGGAGGTAACTACACCGGTCTGGGAATGTCACAGTAGATAGTAGGTTTCTACACCGGAATGGGAACGTCACAGTAGACAGGAGGTATCTACGCCAGAATAGGAACGTCACAGTAGACAGGAGGTATCTACGTCAGAATAGGAACGACACAGTAGGCATGAGGTAACTGGACCGGAATGGGAATGCCACAGTAGACAGGAGGTAAGTACACCGGAATGGGAACGTCACAGTAGATAGTAGGTAACTACGCCGGAATGGTAACGAGACAGCAGACAGGAGGTAACTACACCGGAATGGGAACGTCTTAGTAGATAGTAGGTATCTACACCGGAATGGGAACGTCACAGTAGACAGTAGGTAACTACGCCGGAATGGGAACGTCACAGTAGATACATGTAGGCGGTAACTACACCGGAATGGGAAAGTCACAGTAGATAGTAGGTATCTACGCCAGAATGAATAGGAACGACACAGTAGACAAGAGGTAACTGGACAAGAATGGGAACGTCACAGTAGACATGAGGTAACTACACTGGAATGGGAACGTCACAGTAGACAGTAGGTGTCTACGCCATAATAGGAACGACACAGTAGACAGGAGGTAACTGGACCGGAATGGGTACGTCACAGTAGACAGGAGGTAACTATGCCAGAATAGGAACGTCACAGTAGACAGGAGATAACTACACCGGAATGGGAACGTCACAGTAGACAGGAGGTATCTACGCCAGAATAGGAACGTCACAGTAGACAGGAGGTATCTACGCCAGAATGGGAACGACACAGTAGGTATGAGGTAACTGGACCGGAATGGGAATGCCACAGTAGACAGGAGGTAACTACACCGGAATGGGAACGTCATAGTAGATAGTATGTAAATACGCCGGAATGGTAACGAGACAGTAGACAGGAGGTAACTATGCCGGAATGGGAACGTCACAGTAGACTGGAGGTAACTACGCCGGAATGGGAACGTCACAGTAAACAGCAGGTAACTATGCCGGCATGGGAACGTCACAGTTGACAGGAGGTAACTATGCCGGAATGGGAACGTCACAGTGGACAGGAGGAACTATGGAACAGTAGACGGGGGGGGGGGGGGGGGGGGGGGGGGGGGGGGGGGGGGGGGTGGGGGGGGGGGGGGGGGGTGGGGGGGGGGGTAACTAAGGCTGTATGGGAAAGTGAAAGTAGACGGGATATAACTACGGCGGTACGGAAACACATTTCACATGGTATAACAACAGCTGAATGAGCCAGACGATCCATCATTTTACGCGAATCACGAATTTCCATTGCTCTGCATTCGAAATGTTCGGCGCAGCATTCAGATTGCACGGAATAGGAAAACAAATGAATGTTCATTACAGAGCCAGATGAGCATTCGAAAGTACATGTACAACAGAACGTCCAGAGGTTTCTAAATCGCCAGCACTAGAGTCAGCTTGCACAAATTCGAATGTCGTTTGCAGGAGGGCCAGCCATTATTGACAGTATTAATTTTACGTTAAATATACAGTGGAACCTCTTCAAAACGGACACCCTAGAACAGTGGAACATATCTAAACCGGACACCCTGTGGGCCACCCAGGGTGTCCGGTTTAGATATGTTCCACTGTAATTTGCATTGCGATCATGAACAGGCATTACCAATATAAGTACAGTTAGAGCTACCAACATTGAACAAACGCATTTGGTATTGCCGTCCGGTTTAGAGGGGTTTTACTATAGCCACAAAATTGAAATATTCAGCTATACATTCAACGAAATATTCGATTTTGATGTTGATTCTCGATTTGTGATCTCACTGCTAATGTCATATATATATATAGCCGATGGATATATCAGTTATGGGTTCCAAGAATGAGACTGGGTGCACAAAAAAATATTCCATTTTCTAACAATTCCACGCATAACAGTTTCACAAGGATCAAACATAGACACATAGGACACATAGTCAATTAACATAACCAGCGAACAGTGTAGACGCTCATCAGTCTGCGCAGATGGTCTGCGTCTACGTTGGTAGAAAAACTCGATATGCCCATTTATAATTCCGTCGTCATTTTCCGGACATGTTCATAACGCCTCCGTAAAATACCGACACGGCACTATAAAATGCTCAACGAAATGTCGCTACAACATTTTTTTCTTAATTCACATTTGTATATTGCATTTGTTGTTCTGTGTAAACATAATATACCACTCACAGGAGGCGTGCAAACATGCCACAATGAACAATAAATATACTTATTGTAATCTGATAAAGGTTCATATCGTTTACTACTGTCTGTGTCACGAAAGCTGCCCAAATTTTACGGCTATATAAACAATTCAAAAACAAGATTTCTTTTGATAATATTAAATTAAAGGAAAAATTAAGAATGAGCCTTCTTTTTATTTCGTGAAATTTGGTCAAATATTGATTTTATTGCGAAAAAACAATTTCCCCATGTTAAATCCCCATAGACATCTTCACGGAGTGAAGATGTCTATGGGGATTTAACATGGGGAAATTATTTTTGAATTTTAGAAATACTGGACCGATTTTTAAAATTTAACTTTTGTTTTCTTAGTTAGATCATATCCAAGCTATCTAGTCAGGTTTCGGAGTCAATTTCCAAAATTTTTCGTTTTTTGTCTCCTCCCACACTTCCGTACCTCTTTTTCCCCCATGTTAAATTCCCATAGACAAATAGATTTTTCGTAATAAAATCAATATTTGACCGAATTTCACGAAATAAAAAGAAGGCTCATTCTTAAATTTTCCTTTAATTTAATATTATCGAAAATAATATTGTTTTTGAATTGTCTATATAGCCGTACAATTTGGGCAGCTTTCGTGAAACAGACTATACTTGTCTGTGGTTTGTGGTTTGAATATGAATGAACCGCACAACCACCTGCGTTAAAGTTGCCAGTATTATCAACGAACATATATTGGCAATGTAAGCTCACAATCAAGCAGATTGATTGACTGAGCCTGAGCTGTAACAATCAGAGACAGATGAGTATATATAATTTAATTTTAAATTGTCGCTTGACAAAAATCGAGGTTTTGTAAAATTGTAAAAAAAAGATTACGGATTTAATCTTATTAAACATACGTCAACTAGCGTCTAGAATGGAAAACTATTTATATACGGCCCCCAGATCAGTTGTCAATCTCAGTAAGATTCACTGTTACGATTTGAATACTACTGTCTGTTCCACGTTTTGCTGCCGACGAACTTTTGACCATTAAACACATTCAATTAAAAAAACATTTAAAAGTAAGTTCTTTTTCATCAATGACAAAAAGTCACCTACCCAAAAAAAAAGATTTTTGAAGAAATTCCGTAAAATATTGATTTTATTGCGAAAAAACGATTTTCCTATGCGAATTTAACATGGGGGCTAAAAATAGACTCTTTTAAATATTTTTTTATTTGTGGACTGACTTTCATAATTGTTTTCACTGCCAGGCACAGATTTTCCAATTGAAAATTTTCGTGACTCCTCTCCCACCTCTTCCGCCGCTTTTTATCACATGTTAAGAAAATGTTTTTTTCGCTATTAAATCAATATTTGATGGCATTTCATCAAAGAAAAAAATTTGTTAAAATACATTTAAATATTTTTTAGAGCTCGAAATGTGTTTAATAGCCAAAACTTTGTCAGCAGGAAAACGTGGAACAGACAGTAGGTGTTCATTTCACATTTTAAAACACAAATAGTGTGTCCTTGTCCGGTGATGCGTCGGACAACATGACTTTGGAACGTGATTGTAAGGAACAACACCGACCGTAATGTATATGAGATCACGCTCAGATAGTGGACGTGACGTAGAGGATATTTATGAGTGATGATTTAATATGATATAATTACAATTTTATTAAACGAGTTTACTTATTTCATGAGAAACGAGGCTATGTCCAAACTCGGTGCGAGCCGCAGTTTGACATACAGACAATGGCGTTTACAACATTTTTAAAATATGATATCCCAGCTACGGTCTGTTTCACAAATGTTACGGCTATAATTACATGTATAAACAATCCAAAAACAATACGTTTTTCGATAATATTAAATTAAAGGAAATTTAAGAATGAGCCTTCTTTTTATTTCGTGAAATTTGGTCAAATATTGATTTTATTGCGAAAAATCAATTTCCCCATGTTAAATCCTCATAGATCATCACAGAGTGAAGATGTCTATGGGGATTTAACATGGGGAAATTTTTAGAATTTCATAAATACTGAACCGTTTTTCAAAATTTAACATTTGTTGTCTTAGTTAGATCATTTCCAAGCTATCTAGCCACGTTTCGGAGTCAACTTCCAACATTTTTCGTTTTCTGACTCCTCCCACAACTCCTCTACCTCCTTTTCCCCATAGACAAATCAATTTTTCGTAATAAAATCAATATTTGACCAAATTTAACTACTATCCGAGTTTTCGTTACAATTTTACAATTTTGGTGATATGCTCCTGATCTCGTACTTCACATTGAGTAATTATTCACGGGGTGGGTGGTGCTGCCAGCATTATTGTAGGTGCATTAACAGTTTTAGCGCGATTCCACCGTAATGCAGACATTAGTCCACTCCAAGAGATGGTTATATGTTTGCGATCATTAAGAGACATAATTACGTATACGTATGCATGCAAATAAACAACACTGAACTCAGTCAAACTGAACACACCCGTCCAATGTATTAGGTAGGACATTTGGTTTATACTCGATGCATGTTCTACATTATGACTGTCGTTGGTGAAATAGGCTACTGGTCCTCGTAAAATTGCGCAAATTATTAAAGGCACGGTCAGGAAATGAACAGGAATTCAGAAGCTTGCCTTAGAATCCTACCGTCTCAGAACCAATACCGGAAATAAAATAAATAAATATCAAATAAAATAGCATGGTATTATATTCATACAATTCATTAACATGATCAGGTAATGATTTATGCTATATACATGACCAGAAACATAAGGTGGTTTGCATCGAAATTAATGCGTTTCGTCGTTACATTGATGTCATTCGGTAGCGTCATGTGATATCGTTCGACCAATGAAGAGTGAGTGAAAGCATTTTTGAATCAATTGTTACACGGATATACGCATCTAATCAATGGTGAAAATACGACATAGAGAATACCAGGTTAGTGTATTTTGATATCAAGTTTATCAGGCAAGGCTAGGAAACGCGTAGGTAGTCCGAGGCTTGCCGCTTCAGATGTCCCACTGGACAGTGGGTGGCTAGCTTTAAAAAGGGGGTGGACGATTTTCTATATACTTCACTACTGACCCTGCAAGTTACACCAATGTGGCTAGAAAAATAGGTTTATAAATAGTTCTTGACTTTGGGAGGCTTGACTAGGTGTAATTTTTAGTATTTCATAATTCTACGTAGCTGAATGTTAGCTCCGGTTAATTTTGACATCTTGAAAAATGGCGCATGCTATGCCGTCTCGCCGGTACGGTTGCGCTTCAGAATTTAAGGTATTTTTCGGGCATTTGTAGCGAAAATTTGAGGTGGTTATGACCCCGCTTTGGAATCATTTTCATGAAATGGTGTGGTGTTACAAGTGATAGAACAAGACATAGCAAAGTATCTGTGCCTCATATTTTCATGAGAACAATTCCAACGAATTCAGTCGTGTTGAAATTTCTGGCCAAAAATAGGTGGGTGGGGTAACTTTGTGAAAAATTAATTAAACACATCTGATGCGATGACTGCATTTTTATTGTGGCGCGCGATTTGTACTTCATTTGAGAGTATTTTTTAAATACTTGTCGCAAGAGCCTCCTTAATTGATTGTGAGAGGCGGTGATTTTTATAAGTCACGCGCCGCCCTCAGAAAAACAGTCAATTTTGGCTATTTTCAACCGTCCCGTGATGCCTTAAGGGAAAAGTCTGATTTTTCAAGGTGTCATATTTCACCTCTAATCAGTATTGTTTGACAGAAGAACATGTCCCAAGATAACATCCAGCAGTTTTAGTGTACTGCACTCAAATATGCAGGGTTCAGCAGGGCTATAGGTAAGCATGGTATTTTGCCGTCGATACACCGAAAGGAAACTTCGCGTTTCGCCATTTTGGGGGTGGGCGATATCCGCGCCCCATTTCGACAGCAGCTTTCATTTTGTAATTTTTTTTATATTGCGTTTTACGTAAAATTGATGAAATTAGCAATATAGAGCGAGACGAGCAGTTTCGGGGAAAAAACATGTTTCCTTAATGTCTCACGGGACAGTGGGCGGCTAGTTTTAAAAAGGGGGTGGACGATTTTCTATATACTTCACTACCGACCCTGTAAGTTACACCAGTGTGTCTAGAAAAATAGGTTTATGAATAGTTCTTGACTTTGGGAGGCTTGACTAGGTGTATTTTTTTTTATAGAGTATTTCATAATTCTACGAAGCTGAATGTTAGCTCCAGTTGATTTTGTCATCTTGGAAAATGGCGCATGCTATGCTGTCTCGCCGGTACGGTTTCGCTTCAGAATTTCAGGTATTTTTCGGGCATTTGTAGCGAAAATTTGAAGTGGTTATGACACCGCTTTGGAATCATTTTCAGGAAATGGTGTGGTGTACAAGTGATAGAACAAGACATAACACAGTATCTGTGCCTCATATTTTCATGAGAACAATTCCAACGAATTCAGTCGTGTTGAAATTTCTGGCCAAAAATAGGTGGGTGGGGTAACTTTGTGAAAAATTAATGATGCGATGACTGCATTTTTATTGTGGCGCGCGATTTGTACTTCATTTGCGAGTATTTTTAAATACTTGTCGCAAGAGCCTCCTTAACTGATTGTGAGAGGCGGTGAGTTTTATAGTCACGCGCCGCCCTCAGAAAAGCAGTCAATTTTGGCTATTTTCAACCGTCCCGTGATGCCAGAGCCGAGCCCGATCAAAAGACAGTAGCCTGGTTTTCTATTGATCAGGTAACGTTTCATGCTCGAAAATGACCACAGATGACGTCGTTATCTATGGACAGAACGCGGACTTGTTTACGTTGCGTCATTACACTGACGTGATTTGACGTCATCCGACCAATGGAACGTCAGTTTTCACTTCGTTGTAACCCGGATGTTTGTATCAGGTCAATGCCTGATACATCAATATGTTATCAGTCAGTGCGTATTCGGTCAATACAGGGCAGGATACCTGATAAAAAAAAGTATCAGTCAGTGTGTATTCGGTAAATGCGAAGCCACCCCACCGACTGCGTTAAAAAGCACGTCAACGGTTTCTAAGCATATATTGGCAATATCAACTCTCAATCAAGCATTTCAATTGGCTGTGCCTGAGCTGTAGCACAGGTGAGGCTCAGTCAATCAAGCTGCTTTCTTTCAGACACAGTATTGAAGTATCCTGTATTAAACACATTTACACGTGGAAAAGTCGCGGGAATACTGGACGAGGCCTTCGGCCTTCGTCCAGTATTCCCGCGACTTTTCCAAGTCATGTTGGCAAGATTAGCGCAGGTATGAATGACAATGATAATGATAATGCATTTGCGTATTGTAATAGTTACCTGCTAAGCCTCTTCATCTGCTTCATGGCCATGTTTGTCTTGAAACCACGGTGATAGTCCGCACAATCTTCTAGCACGTGACGTCAACGTCAAAGTTAATCATAAACGGCGAAACGACTTGCCGTCCACTTTGGTAGTGGGTACCCAGAGCACCACGAAATTCTGTTTAGCTTTTTAATATCGAGATTACGCCGCGGGAGCATGTGCTATATTTCAACACACTCTCCGTCTCAGAGAGCCAGTGTTGACAATCTGGGACAGTGTCAAGACATGGTTATGTATTACTAGCAGTATTACATATAGAGTGGCAACATAGATGTAAAACACATGAAAACATGTCCAGTTACATTTAACGCCTCTTCTCGTAGGAAAAACGTCTTATGCAACTGACGTTACGCCGTACACAGATGCGTAGACCAGCTAAAACGTGCATGCCGTGACTACGAGATGCAACACATTGACGCGGTTTCCAGCGTTTTGCAATGCAATTGCTGGTCAGTGTGCGTTGATGCTGCATTTTGCATTTTTCGAGTTTATTACGTCAGACGGGCCACTACGCGTGATGGATTGCCCTCACAAATTATAACTCGGTATGTGAAAAAGGGTCATACTGGTGTAGATATTTCTATAGTGAGAATAAACCATTATAAACCGGTATGTCCATATCAGGTTCGGCCAATCACACTGCTACTTGATTTCGACTACATATTTGAAGAACGTGATTCAGAAAGTTGACAATCATAAACATCGAAGGAACTCGGAGACCAAACTGCATGATTTCCACACAAATTGCAAGATCTTGTTGAGCATGTTTGATATTCATAGACCCGACCGGTGCTTGTAAAACTAATGGGTATGTACTCCGTTCGTATGCTTGAAATAAAAAAGTTTTATTGGTCGAGGCTGAGCTTTGCTGCTCAGCCTCGGCCAATGAAATTGCTTTATTTCTAGCAGGAATATAGATAACATGTTCAGAAATTTTAAAATCACAGACTGCGAAATTTTGATAGGTGATGACGGATCAATATCAACTACAAATGTCGAGACAGTACGCAGACTATTCTATATTCACCCGTTCACAGACCCGCATTACGCAAATACGTAGTCTGAGCAGGACAGTTCATCAGCGAAGCATTCCAGATTGTCACGGTCGATAGTCATTAAACTGACCAAAATTGTCATACTCCCGCATTTGTCAATGAACAGCAGGCAGGGCATAACTCGCAATTAACGTCGGTGTTAGAAAGTGACAGTATATATCATAACAGCCGTGCCATAACGTAAATCTAAACGGACGCACTGTTTTGCATATTAACAACAGAGTTCGGATGTGAAATCGTATAGCAAATAAATGCAAATACAGAGACATAAATACTATACATTGACCAAGATCTGCCAATAAAATAGGTAAATTATGTTATATGTTAATAAACATTGCTGCAATTGCATTTGTTTATCACATGAAAACAGTAGTATTCCGTGCTTTAACCCATTTCATAAATGTTTTATGACACACGTGTAATAACACCTGGAGCGAGTTTGATTGGCTGGCCGCATCACCCTAATTATGTATTCATATTTTGCGCCAACGTAATGTCGTTCCAAATGACGTCCTTAATGGCGCGACAAAGCAATGATGGGGCTGAAATTGTTCGAATGTGCTCCCGTTTTGGTAATATGAAGTGTTTACAAGGAACAGGAACTATTATAATGCACTAACCTCCAGATATATACACGGCACACTAACCTACTATTCTCTATCTATTTTCCTTATTTCTGAACCAAAGTATATGTTGTGACCACTCATTTGAACCGTCTCGGCGAGACGGTTCAAATGAGTGGTCACAACATATACTTCTGATGAGAAATAAAGAAATTATTGAGCCTTGCCGGATATTTTTTCCCATTCACAGCACTAACCTACTATTCTCTATATATGGCATATTTGTATTAATATTCTTGCTGGGATTAAAACTATTTTTCTCTGTGGAGATTTTAACTCGATGGGAAAATAGTCAATGTCGTCTGCTCACTGAAACGTATTGGATATATCCATTATGGCTGCTCTTTGGAGGGATGAAGTCATGCTGATAAACAGAATCTCAAACTCGTTTCCATTTGATACGAGATTTATGAACCTCGTCCGCAATTTCATGCACCTCTGCTCACAAGAGGCTCGGTGCATAAATTGTGCTTGACTCGTTTGATAAATCCCATATCAAATGGACACTCGTTTCAGATCATCTATTTATAATTTGAACAATGATAAATGCCTACCAAAATCTAAAGCAATATGTCATAACCGTACGCGCTAAAATAGTCATTAGTCAACCTCGAAAGCAAACGTTGTTTGCATAGTACGTAGATACATCATGTACAGTGTTCTAATTAATCACCAACGTCGCAACTTAATTACTGCAAGGTTATCGACGTCAGCCGTTAATGCCACACAATTGCGCACCACCCGCCATGAAAGACATACATTACGACACACACATCAACATAAATGTGGCTGCTACATGGGAGAAGCTGTGGAATGTCCGTAAGGCACTCGTGAAATATGGACATTCCACACCACGAGATGAACATATATGTCATATTCGTTGCAAAAATATGAATATTCTATTTATTATATACCGTTCCATGGAAATTATCAGTTTTGTTAGACTGTATACGGTAATGAATGTGTATTTGCAGCCTATTTGCAGTCCGGCACTGCAGGTGCGCGTTATGAATAATTATAGATAGCGGAAGTAGTCGTATTTTCACCGGAAGATGTTTATTTCATCGATGAGAACATATGCCTTTTATTTACATCGCATAGCTATGTATTTCATGGGTAGGTATATAATAAATGAGGCTCATAGGTTGTGTGACCCGTGTAGATCCAGATCAGCCTGTGCATCCGCATCAGCAGGAACTGCACATTCGCCATGTCATCAATGAAACATCCGAAACATCCGCCATGCAACATATAGAGACTACCTATGCTAGTGTATTTTGATATCAAGTTTATCAGGCAAGGCTAGGAAACGCGTAGGAATTCCGAGGCTTGCCGAGGAATTCCTACCGTTTCCGAGCCGAGCCTGATAAACTTGATATCAAAAGACACTAGCCTGGTATTCTATTTATCAGGTAACGTTTTATGCTCGAAAATGACCACATATGACGTCGTATTCTATGGACAGAACGCGGACTTGTTTATGTTACGTCATTACACTGACGTCATTCGGTAACGTCACGTGACGTCATCCGACCAATGGAACGTCAGTTTTCACTTCGTTGTAACGCGGATGTTGATACAACAATATGTTATCAGTCAGTACGTATTCGGCCAATACAGGGCAGGTTACCTGATAAAGGTCGCTATCAGACTACACCGGGTTATCGAAATAGGTCCGGCAGGTCAGTCAACTGCCGGTTCAATAATATTGACAAAAATATGATTTTTATTGAAATATTTATAATTCATAATATATACAAAAAATGGCCAGGATGTAATGATTATTACATAAAAATCAACTGTGCATTTCCCATACTGTTGACTTGAACATGAATGTTCGGTATTGTTTTTCGTGACGTCATCATCTCGCTTGATACCATTATACCAACCGATGAACATATTTCTAAATATTATTCTGCAACCTTTCAAAAATGTCCACAAACGTTTATGTTGTTACCACTCAGTTACAAGACGGTTCGACTGAGTGGTACAACATACACTTTGGGTGAGGGACTACCCTCCATCTTCGCCGGACCAAGCACATGTATGATGCTTCCGACGCCCCTGTGTAAAAGGAGTGAGTGCATTAGGGTAAGGGTCCGAACTAATGTCAGAAGAACTTGCTGCTCAAGCCAATTGTCAATACATGTACACAGCAAAATGTGCCACATAATTATGCAATTCATATGAAATATACATTATTTTTTCATATGCAAAATTCATATTAAATTCATATGTTTTTCATATGAAATTCATACGAACATTTTATAGATTTAAAAGCATTGTACATGGGTCTTCATATGAAATTCATATGATTTGCATATGGAGTTCATATGATTTGCAAATGAAATACATATGAAGATTTTGCATATGAATTGCATTTCCGCGCACTTTATATCATTTGCATATGAAATTTTCATATGAAATTCATATGAAAAACATATGAAATTCTTATGCCACACATTTTGTAGTGTATTCGACAATGAAATTTGTTTAAAATAGTAATACGCTATTTCTTCAGGAGCTACACTGGTCGCAAATCTACGGAACCCCACAGGGGAGATGGATTGTTTTATTAATTCGTTCCCACGAAATAACAATTCGTTCCCTCAATTTAACAATTCGTCCCCTGGAATTAACAATTCGTTCCAACGATATAACAATTCGTTCCCTCGAATTAACAATTCGTTCCCACGAAATGACAATTCGTTCCCTCAATTTAACAATTCGTTCCCTCGAATTAACAATTCGTTCCCTCGAATTAACAATTCGTTCCCACGATATAACAATTCGTTCCCACGAATTAACAATTCGTTCCCGTGGGAACGAATTGTTACTTCGTGGGAACGAATTGTTAAATTGAGTTAACGAATTGTCAATTCGTGGAAACGAATTGTTAATTTGTGGGAACTAATTGTTAAATTGAGGGAACTAATTGTTATTTCGTGGGAACGAATTAATAAAAAAGAGAATTCCTTTGAGACAATTCTAATGAAATACCAAGATGCGTTTTCATTGGAAATAAGAAAACTGCTATATTTGTGGTATGTTCATTGTTGTCTGCAGCATGATAAAGGTACCATAAAATTTGTATTGCCTTTTGGTACTCGCTACTTCTGATTTCAATTGGGTTTTGGCAATTTTAATTGAGTATTTAAGCAAATACGCAGCTTATCTGGAGCGGTGATGTCGTATATGTGTAGCCATGATATATCGGGTGGGTCGAAAACAACGTTCCAAAATGTAATGTCCTATAACTCCTACACTACTCAACATAAACAATTGAAACTTTGCATGACTATTCACCAGGATGTTTTAGATAAAATACAATGGTATAAATATGATCATGATAAACCAAACACTTTACAAATTACCAATTATGCAATATGGTGGGTAGAAATGTACAATATCGGTAGAGTTCAAATTGCTGTTAATCGTACCAACTTGTATACATGATGTAACTACACACAATGGACGATCGGCCTACCATCCTCTTGTACCACAATACTCAGAAGTTTGACTACTGCTTCTGATCTCAGCCAATGTCACTTTCTTCCAACATCTCTGAATCTCTACTTTGAGTTCCGCTTCAGTGGACTTATCTTGTCGAAGTCTGTAAATTTGCTCACTAAGAGAATCCCACACCTAGTAGTACATTGGATTACAGTCCGGACGTTGTGGCGGCCACTCATCTTGTTTTGTTTTTAACTCTGGGGTAGCATCCTCCAAATAAGATTGTGTTGCCCTGCTGGTATATGACTGTGCACCATCCTGCTGGAACACATAATCTTCATTTGGGTACAGATGCCGATAGTCGCGTAACAAACCCCTCTCTAATAACGACATTTATCCCGTCAACACAGTGCGTATGTGCCATGAAACACGGTACCGTGAAACATTTTTGATATCCAGTCAATACTATTTTTGCATTTTGCAGCCATTTGTAGGTGTTGACGGGATAAATAGAATAGTAGGTTAGTGTCGTGAATGGGAAAAAATATCTGGCGCGGCACGGAAACGGGATGTGCTCGGCAGAGCCTCGGCCATCCCGTTTCCTGAGCCTTGCCAGATATCTTTTCCAATTCACGGCACTAACCTACTATATGTATTCTCTATCTATTTTCATTATTTCTGAACCAAAATATATGTTGTGACCACTCATTTGAACCGTCTCGGCGAGACCGTTCAGATGAGTGGTCACAACATATACTTATGATGAGAAATAAAGAAATTATTGAGCCTTGCCGGATATTTTTCCCATTCACGGCACTGACCTACTATTCTCTATATAGGTATCACTGTTCACGTTCAGGTTCTCCGTGTCGATAAGGTGGCAGTGACCAGTTAGCCGCCAGTTTCGTATAAAGGCACCGGTTGAAATTTATAAATATTACACTTTCTGCTGATTAAAATTCATTTGAATTGTTTAATGAATTTTTTGTAGTTGATTTTGTATTTTATTCAGATTTTACATCGTATTAATTGATGAATGCGCATTCCAGGGCCATCTGACCTGTTCCCATTGATCAGAAATGGGCAAATACGAATTGAGGGTATGTTGTGACAAAAACTGATCAAAACAACAGATTTTTTTGGGAGTTTCAAACAAGAATTTATTTCAGAGAAAACTCATGGATGGGAACTGGTTTGCACCATGATAGTGCATTTGCCTCTGGATGATGATTGAGAACACATACAACATTCAATCTGTAGTTCCGCAAGTAGCGTGGCACGGCATGGTTTTAAAGTGAATATTTTACCTCAGAATTGGACAATTTTAAAGAGGCTGCACCAAGATATTTCACATTCCTGCATAGGTAAGGAGCACTAATAGAGCAGCATATTTGTGTTTATGTAAAAGCTTCTTGTGTGTCTAGGTCACAAATGTCGAACTCATATTGCTGTCTGCCTACTTATTTAGAATATTGAATTAAATACATACTGTCCGAGGGCGTGAAATTGATAATTTTAAATTAACTGGTCACTGCCCCCTAAAGTGAATATTCGTCTTTCAACAATTTCAATGTCATGAATCACCGGCCAAAACTACCAGGGGCCCGTTTCACTAAACTTCGTACGACTAAAATGTTCATAAGTGCAAATTTAAGATCGTCTGGAAATTTCAATTTATGGATTTACATTTATTGAGCATAGGCTGCATATGCAGCATATGCTCAATAAATGTAAATCCAATAATTGTTTACAAGAACACAGTGTTAATGTGAAATTTGCAGACCATCACAATGTTGCACTTACGAACGTTTTAGTCGTACGAAGTTTAGTGAAACGCCCCCAGCTTCCTGAAGAACATATATGTGTCGTGGTAAACGCATAATTTGTGTAATGTTTCATTTTGACACTGACTGTCACTGACATATATCATGTCGGGTCCAAAGGTTAGCCGGCAGAGAAAATCTGCTGGAATCTTGCATCAAATATATTGTCAGCTCCAACCTGAAAATATGCATGACTAGTCATTGTACAGTCTTCGGTCAAATTGATAGAAGTTATAGACAATAATCGGAACTATCACTATGTGAAATTGCAAATGTCTTCGTAAAAAGGTGCCCGAGTTACAGGAACTTAAATCTGGGAACGTATTTTATGAATCACCCGATATAATTATCACGGAATGTTATTTTTCTAATAATATGTACTTTAACACTACCGCATATTCATATAAATCGGTGACAAATTGGGCCATCGAACTTACATATATGTGCAGAATCTATTACACATTTCTGGGTGTTGCTTCTGTATTAACACAGCTCGTGTGCAAGGTATGTGCATGAGGATGTGATACATAAGTTGTATCACGTTTGTCCGCATTTCAAGCGCGGATTATCTCCTCGTACATGCGGACGAACCGTGATACTAAAAATAACATCATCATGGTAGTTCGCAGGTTTACTAGTTTATCAGCATGACAGTAATATATGCACATAGTTTACGGAACTATACTACAGTAGGGTCACCGTGTAAGTGCATTATTTGCACGCACGCGTGTCGTGTGAACCACGTGTTCATCTCGTTCCGTGTCTTTTAATGCGGACACCAAGTTCGTATCATTGCTTTTAAAGGTACATGCCCACGCAGTAGGTTACACTGTACTACTACTTTTCATTTTCTGTCATGCCTTATATGAGCCATTTGTCTACCCACTAACAAGTTATTTTTAATTACGGCGTGTGTTAATTGGGGTTAAATCGCATTTTATATGCCGCGACCAGAAAGGGTATTTTCCGACCTCGTGCTATTTTTACCAACACGCGTCAAGTGACACGGTCAATCATATCACATATTTGACATGCGCAGTGAAGTATCGGAAGTTGAGAAGTAAAATCTCTGTCCAAATCTAAATCTCCACGTAACTCTTTCCATTTGGTGATCTGGTCGCCAATATTAACCACTCTCTCTCTCTCTGTACTGCCTGTCCCTCAGACATTTCGCCTTTTTTTTGGCCGACGCCGTTTCATACAATTTCCGTCTTGGACGTTTCGACATGTTGATATTCTTGTTTACATATTGGGAAGCCTACTGGCGCGCGTAGTATACTGCGCATGCGCACCGCAAGCCGTGATGTGAAAGTCGTCGTCCCCGCACATTATCAAAATAGACTGTTACCGCCGCGCGTCGCTAACAGTAAATTGATAATTAATAAACGATTATATTTGTATAGCGGGCACTGGTAATTTTTAGAACTGGTGGAATAGTGACATAATTATACACTTATTTAATTCCTATAAAGAACATTTTGTGCCTACTGCGTGGGTATGTACCTTTAATGCGACTAGCGTAGATCATAGTACTGTTGCGAACAGTAACTCTTGTAATCTACTCCCGTACGGACGGTACGGGAGTAGATTGCAAGAGGTACTGTTCGCATGTCGGTACGGGAGTAGATTGCAAGAGTTACTGTTCGCAACTACGTAGATATATGCTCTGATCAAACTAGTCTAGTGTTATGGTTTCAATAAGTAAAATAATGAAGTCACCGATTGTATACAACACGATTTATTGAAATTATATACTTCGCATAACGCATACATTCAAGGCACATGCCCACTAAGTAGGCACACATTATTTTTTTATTGGAATTAAATAAGTGAATAATTGTCACCATTCTACCAGATCTAAAATTTACGTAAATGTAAATGCTTAGATTTAACGACGGCACTGGCTCGATGACCTTGCATGTCGGGACCGACTATTTAAGTTCCCATCCGTTAGGACTAGGCTAGCACGAAGTTGTCTTGCCCAAGGACACACCCAATCGACCATTCGCAGCGGTCAAGGTGGGATACGAACCCGGGGTCTCCCGATTCGCATTCCGACGCTCTATCTACTGAGCTGCTGTGTATTTACCCTTTCAGATCGCAGATCGTCAGGCTAGATACGCACCTGGCTGAGTGATCCAAGTTGCGGTTACTCAAGCGTTTGGAACACGTGCACGTTTACATTGTGCTGATTGACTGGCGTGGTCAAAACTGTCATTTCCCAACACAGCGAGCAGAGAACGTACACGGACAATTCTAGGTACGTAGGTTTTAGCTATGGCTGCCCCATGTTGTTTCAGGGTCCAGGCATAGGAGCTTTATGGGATGAACGAAAAGCCGATGTGATAATCCAGTTACACTGATGATCTCTGTGTATCTCGTATACTATACATCCTGCGATAGGAGTCATTAACACATCGGTTTCCAGGCGCGGATCTAGGTTTCTGAGAACGGGTGGGGGGGGGGGGGGGGGGTGGGGGGGGGGTTGGGGGGGGGGGGGGGGGGGGGGGGTTGTAGATGGTTTGCACGCAGTGGACCGAGTTTGCTAGGGGGGGTCAGGGGGCATGCCCACCACCCCCACCCCCACCCCCCCCCCCCCCCCGGTAACAAAATTGGAAATACAGATGTCCTGAAATGCATTTTCCTTTTCCTGGGTTTTACGGGATTTAAAATCCGACTCGAGCTGGTAATAAACTGTTATATCATACGATCCTCTAACTTCGATAGCCGCATAGATTCGAGACCATTTTTATTTTCTCGTTCTATCGCGAGATTTACGGGTTACGTCACTTCCATTACACTTGTGCGTTCAACCGAAGCCAGATGAAAGGTCACAAATGCCAAGTTAGAAAAATGCGATTTAAACAGGACTAATACATTGCCAAACAACACAACACACCTAAATGTTGTGTTTTCCACTAATCCCATTAACCCCCTCCATTAAAATCCGGATTTCGATAGGAAAACTTACACATAAATGAGTTCGCTTGAACCCGTATGTTGTTTACATGTTTATCAATAGAGGTCACGTAATATTTGTAGGTAGAAAGGCACTAATAATGTAGGAATATGGATTTTCATTCAGTCACCACCTTAACATATTTTTTTTTTAAATTGTCACTTTTAAGTTCGTCCACATCAGTCCAATACCTCCATTTATCAGCAGATATATGCAATCTGGTCTCTGTTTTTGTTATTCCCATTGTGGACGAGTACCACATGCAGAAGGGATTGAAATGTCTTACTCCAAAAATAGACATTACCATTAAAAAAGTATTAAAACCAACAAGCTGAAACTTCATATTGTTTAATTTGTTTAATCTAGCAAATTATATTTTCCAAGTTGGCAATCGTTTGTCTAATCATTTAAGTTCGAAACAATATGTATCGTGACCCCTGAACGCAATGGTACATTATGCAGACACAATTTGTGGTGTTTTCGAACCGGGCACCTGCACCGGAAGAGCATATGACGTCATAGGGTCCGAGGTCGCGACCTTTCACGGTACGCTGGAGGCGGCCATTTGTAGACGAGCGTGTTTTGAAAGTAAACAATGAGGGACATTAGTAGTATTTATATTACCTCCCTTATCAGATAAAGACCAAGGATAACCACATAGTGAGTTGGTCCTTATATTTGGATTCCTCTGCCTTTATCGCTGTTTCACAATGAGATAGTGCAGTAATTCTGTTTGGATTTATCATGAATGTGTTAATTGAAATGATTACTCAAAACATAATTTTGCATAAGTAAGTTCAAAGAACACATATGTGGGATGGCTTTCCAATCTGATAATATCTGACCAAGATATTACAGATCATAGATCACCATGCCGTGCAAAGAAATCAAGGATAAAAACAGAGGAAACCAATTTCTAGGACCAATCCAGTTTTGAAAAGTATTCAAGGGAGACAGCTGACTAATGTCTCTCATTGCATTTCTCCGTGCTTTTGAAGCCAGTAAACGCAATATATATATACAGATAATTGCATTATATTTGCATGTAACTAATAAAAAAAGGTTTATACTCTTATTATTTATTACGCATGTTGTTTAATATCGTTAGAGTCTCGAATTATGAGCAATCCAGGATATGTTGTACCGCTATGATGATATTCTTTTGTAAGTTAACTGATTATCAAAACCACATACCTGTAATCAGCTGACGTAAAATATAAGTACATGTAATGACATTGACTATACGTCAACGGACACTCGGTACCGTAGTATATACACTGCAACTCACCTTTATATCATGATCGCGTATCGCGATCTCAATTATAATGCGATTCGCCCGTACCTCAAAAATAAAAGAGAAAAAAAAACAACAACAAAAAAAAACTGTCGTAATGGTCCGCGTTATTCGGCTACAGTACAGTCAAACCAAAACCATCCAGTGAACATAAGCAAACAGCAAAGCAACGCCTCGTTTTCACCCGACACCAGCGATGAACCATTGTCCATTTCCATGTGTGTCCATCATGAATACCATCATGACAATTTCATATCGGTTCATATTTGCGTAACCTCCGTGGCTAACGGGGGGGAGGGGGGGGGGGGGGGGGGGGGGGGGGGGGGGGGGGGGGGGGGGGGGGGGGGGGGGTGGGGGGGGGGGGGGGGGGGGGGGGGGGGTGTAACCCCCACACACCCGGTGCTAGATCCGCGCCTGGTTTCGTTCATCCCATAAAATGCCTATGGGTCCAGGTCCAGGGGGCCGTTTCACTAAACTTCGTACGACTAAAATGTTCGTAAGTGCAAAATTATGATGGTCTGTAAATTGCACATTAACATTGTTTTCTTGTAAATAATTATTGGACATATGCAGCCTATGCTCAATAAATGTAAATACATTAATTGAAATTTACAGACGATCTTAAATTTGGACTTGCGAACATTTGCGAACACTTGCCCCAGATAATTATCCCCGCTGCGTAACAACTGCCTATTTACCCGTTCTCCGTGTGAGCCATTCTGACCCTACTGCCGTAAAACACAAAGATTCCCAAAGGTTGGTGTTCCTGAATACTCCGGCTATATACAGGTCGCTATACAATAAATCAACAGTGACATTATCGGGATAAGATTTCCCATCAAGATCAGCCTAAAAAAAAAAATCGCATGCCATTTATCTTTATATTTAAATATAAAGATAAATGGGATGGGAATTTTTTTTTTAGCTGATCTTGATGGAAATCTTATCCCGATAATGTCACCTGTGATACAGATATAATCATTTAGTAATATTTATTTTACTGATAGTGACTCGCAGTCGTATCAGGCTATTTTCATATGCAAATGAGGCATGACATATTTTAATTATTTATACTAATTCTATGTGTCGCCTGAACAAATAATATGTTCGACAGATTATAAAGTATTATCATTGCACATACACAAATAATGCAGATAATGCATTTTAATGTCCGTTAACATTTTAAGGAAACACGGTTATCACCCCTGACAACAGTATGGACATTTACGTAATATATAAAATGGATAATAATTGCAATCAATACGTGGGGTAATGGTGAATGAATGTTTATTTTGCCAGAAAATGTATCGGATGATGTCTCTGATAAAAAGAACATGTTATAGCTACTCAGGCGCGGACCCCCTGGACCCCCCACCCCCCACCCCCCTGTATCCGCGCCTCCTACTGAATGGGCATGAACCTACGGAAGCCCATTAGGGCCACTTCACTTTTTTTTAATTTCCTTTTATTCAAGATGTTTTCTTGAATGAGTTCTTTTCTTTAATTTTCAAAAACATCTTGAAAATTCAAGAAAAGATCTCGAAAATTCAAGAAACGATAAAAAAAAAAAGTGAAGTGGCCCTAATGGGCTTCCGTATGAACCTTTAATATTCAAGAGAATAACATTTAAATATCTGTGCATGTCCTAGAATAAATCTAATAATAACATTATGATATTACTAATCCAATTTACAGTCCCGATAATTCTCTGAATTAGAATGATAATTCACAAATGTCACTTTATTCATGATATGCCGTAGCCTGTACAATACATGTAACATACAAAAACATACAGAAAACGATTTAACCAGTTTTATTATGAGCATGGCAACAATTTTGAAATCCCCGCCAGTTTTGTCACGTGATTCATCACACCGGGGTTTTCCGATACAGCCTGCACTAACACACTGGCCGATAAACATATGTGTACAGCTAACACTTAACGATTCGCTCACCAATCTCACCATCACGTGTATACGTTTATGATAACAACTTCAACCAAAACACCGATAGGACCGCGCGTGTACATTGCATTGAATGCGTTTGATCCGTGTGTGGGTGAAGGATTTATTTTAACCATGGCGGAGATAGAAACCTCGCAACGCACTGACAGTCTGGTGTTTTTCGTGAATGGCAAAAAGGTAAATAATCAGTACAACATGTATTTAATCCAATGGAACCTCTCGAAACCGGAAACCCTGGGGGTGCTTCTCGAAGTTCCCCGGAGTGTCCGGTGTAGAGAGGACACCTCGCGACGCACTGGGCGTCTCTTGTTTGTCATGTACTGAAAGAATGTTAGTAATCGGCGCAATTACCAGTGAAATCTCTCTATACGGACACCCTGGGGGTCCCAAGGGTGTCCGGTATAGAGAGGTTTCACTGTGAAAAAATGAGTGAGCACACCCAAGACCATTTTATTTTAATTTTCGCATTCTGTTTCCTTGTCCACGCAATAACGCAAGTTCTACTTGACGAATCTATCCAAGTTCGGTAATGCATCAGTCAATGTAAATCCCCGCCCCCCCCCTCCGGGGGAGGGGCGGGGCTTTACCGGGGCATACCCCGGGGCTTTTACCTTTCATGATGCCCCGCATTGCGGGGACTTTACCGGGGCTTTAACTGTTGCTAAGAAATTGAGCGGGGACATACCCCGGGGCTTTACCGGGGCTTTACCGGGGTTTTATCAGACTGTTATCAAGATATGTACATGTATGTTTACCTGAATACTGTGTGTGGGAGGGGTGACATTGGGTTTAAACTGTTTAATACGATCTACTTTCACTGTGGACTGTTTAATACTGGCAAATTTTGTTTAATATAAACAAAATTGTTTTCAAATAATTCCTCTGTTTATATTGCACTGCCGTTATCCGTTATCCCAGCCCCCCCCCCCCCAACAGTGGAAAATTCTGAGACATTCCCCCCCCACACACACACTGAAGGAAAACCCGAGACCCCCCCCCCCACCCCCCCCCTGGAAAGTGATTCATTACCCGACCAACCCTGGAAAATCACGAGACCCCCCCACCTGGAAAGTGATTCTTTACCCAACAAACCCTGGAAAATCCCGAGACAACCCCCCCCCCCCTGGAAAATCCCGAGACCCCCCCCCCCCCCACCTGGAAAGTGATTCTTTACCCAACAAACCCATGGAATATCCCGAGACACACCCCCCCCCCCCCCCTGGAAAATCCCGAGACCCGCCCCACCCACCTGGAAAGTGATTCTTTACCCAACAAACCCTGGAAAATCCCGAGACTGGAAATCCTGAGACCCCACCCCCCCCCCCACCTGGAAAGTGATTCTTTACCCAACAAACCCTGGAAAATCCCGAGACCCCCCCCCCCCACCTGGAAAGTGATTCTTTACCCAACAAACCCTGGAAAATTCCCGAAACCCCACCCTGGAAAATCCAGAGACACCTGGAAAGTGATTCTTTACCCAACAAACCTGGAAAATCCCGAGACCCCTCCCCCCCCCCCCCACCTGGAAAGTGATTCTTTCACCAACAAACCCTGGAAAATTCCCGAAACCCCCCCCTGGAAAATCCAGAGACCCCCCCCCACCTGAAAGTGATTCTTTACCCAACAAACCCTGGAAAATCCCGAACCCCCCCCCCCCCCCCACCTGGAAAGTGATTCTTTTCCCAACAAACCCTGGAAAATTCCCGAAACCCCCCCCTGGAAAATCCAGAGACCCCCCCACACCTGGAAAGTGATTCTTTACCCAACAAACCCTGGAAAATAGAGACCCCCCCCCCCCCCCCCCCCCCCCCCACCTGGAAAGTGATTCTTTACCCAACAAACCCCCCCGGAAAATTCCCGAAACCCCCCCTGGAAAATCCGAGACCCCCCCCCCCCCCACCTGGAAAGTGATTCTTTACCCAACCAAACCCTGGAAAAAATCCCGAGACCCCCCCCCCCCACCACCTGGAAAGTGATTCTTACCCAACAAACCCTGGAAAATTCCCGAAACCCCCCCTGGAAAATCCCAGAGACCCCCCCCCACCTGGAAAGTGATTCTTTACCCAACAAACCCTGGAAAATCCAGACCCCCCCCGAACCCACCTGGAAAGTGATTCTTTTCCCAACAAACCCTGGAAAATTCCCGAAACCCCCCCTGGAAAATCCAGACCCCCCCCACCTGGAAAGTGATTCTTTACCCAACAAACCTGGAAAATCCCGAGACCCCCCCCCCCTGGAAAATCCCGAGACACCTGGAAAGTGATTCTTTACCCAACAAACCCTGGAAAATTCCCGAAACCCCCCCCTGGAAAATCCAGAGACCCCCCCCCCCACCTGGAAAGTGATTCTTTTCCCAACAAACCCTGGAAAATTCCCGAAACCCCCCCCTGGAAAATCCAGAGACCCCCCCCCCCCCCCCCCCACCTGGAAAGTGATTCTTTACCCAACAAACCCTGGAAAATCCCGAGACCCCCCCCCTGGAAAATCCCGAGACCCCCCCCCCCCCCCCACCTGGAAAGTGATTCTTTACCCAACAAACCCTGGAAAATTCCGAAACCCCCCCCTGGAAAATCCAGAGACCCCCCCCCCACCTGGAAAGTGATTCTTTACCAACAAACCCTGGAAAATCCCGAGACCCGCCCCCCCCCCCCCCGCCCCCACCTGGAAAGTGATTCTTTACCCAACAAACCCTGGAAAATTCCGAAACCCCCCCCTGGAAAATCCAGAGACCCCCCCCCCCCCCCCCCCCCCCACCTGGAAAGTGATTCTTTACCCAACAAACCCTGGAAAATCCCGAGAACCCCCCCACCCCCCCTGGAAAGTGATTCTTTACCCAACAAACCCTGGAAAATCCCGAGACCCCCCCCCCCCCCCCACCCCCCCCCCCCCCACCTGGAAAGTGATTCTTTACCCAACAAACCCTGGAAATTCCCGAAACCCCCCCTGGAAAATCCAGAGACCCCCCCCCCCACCCCCCCCCCCCCACCTGGAAAGTGATTCTTTACCCAACAAACCCTGGAAAATCCCGAGAACCCCCCCCCCACCCTGGAAAGTGATTCTTTTCCCAACAAACCCTGGAAAATTCCCGAAACCCCCCCCTGGAAAATCCAGAGACCCCCCCCCACCTGGAAAGTGATTCTTTACCCAACAAACCCTGGAAAATCCCGAGACCCCCACCTGGAAAGTGATTCTTTACCCAACAAACCCTGGAAAATCCCCTCCCGACACCCCCCCCCCCCCCCCCTGGAAAATCCCGAGACCCCCCCCACCACTGGCAAAAATCCTATTTCTCACACACACACCCTCCCCATGTAAGTAAAAGTATAAAGTGCTGCATTTTATACTATTAATAGGGGGGGGTGTACTTTTTATGAACCCTGTCTCGAAGAGCCGGTGTCATATAGTGTTTGCACCGTCCGTGTGTCCGTGCGTTAATACGGTTAAGAAGTTTGTATCATGCAAGGGTCCACTTTTGCGCTATTTAATACTATTCACACATATCCGACCTTCCTTCTACCGAGTCCGTGGGTGGTGCCAAAGGTTAGCGTCTATTTATTTAAAGCTCTGATTTATACAGCATACTGTACACAGGAACTATTCACATGTAAATGTGTTGTAATTAAACAACTGTATACCTAGCAGTTTAACCCTCCACACCACATACCTCATTATAGGCTTTGGCGTACGGTGTAGATCCTGATGAGGCGGTTCATAACGAGCCGTCCCATCAAGACCCGCACCGCTTCCAAGCATTCTCATAATTTTTTTAGCACAAAATAACCCCATTTTGTGAATGGATCTGTCTGAAATTCTGCTACTGGTACATGGATTGGTGTGAACCCAAGCATGGAGTAGTCTATCTTGGTCACTTGGGGGTGAAATGCTGTATAGCTAGTTATTTGCACGGCATTCTCAGCCTTGACATACACGGCATTCTCAGCCTTGACATAAACGCAATCTGGTATCAAACAAAATTGAAACAGTATTTGTTGTATATATGTACATGTTGGGGCATTACCCCTTGTTCCTTTTTGTAATCAGGATCTATATTGGTTGCAAGACGAGCAGTCTTTATTGTTGAGTTGATAAATTGAAGTACAGCACTGAAACACTACAAGTATGCATCAGTTTAACAAACAAGCAATGATATTCTTATCTGAAGCGTGGGAGGTAGGAGGGAGTAGCGAAGGGTAATTTAACGATCGGCGTTCATCCTTACCGGAGCTAAGTGATTCTGGTGTGGCATGGACCTGACACCAGGTCAGGATATTCTAATTTCAGGGCTGAATATATAGTTTATGTAAATATTGAGCTCTGATTTAGGGAATTTCCTCATGTTTACAGGTTGATTGATTATTGGTGTTTAAAGGCCTATCAACAGCCAGGATCATGTAAGGCCGGGCCAACAGATATAGAGACCAATATACAGGTCAAGTCGGTACATAATACTGTCATTATTCCACCTGGTTTCAAAATTAAAATTAAAAGGCGAGGTAGGAGGGAGTAGCGAAGGGTAATTTAACTAACGATCGGCGTTCATCCTTACCGGAATGCTGACGTACATGGTTTGGCCCTCGTGTACCAACCATTTCGGCCCGCTGGTACTTGAGAGCTAAATCCTGTTATGCCCCATTAAGAAAGTAATAGGATTAAAAGCTAATCGTATTGCTTTTGGGGTGATCTCAGTGATTCTGGTGTAGCATGGACCTGGCACCAGGTCAGGATATTCTAATTTAAGGGCTGAATATATAGTTTATGTAAATATTGAGCTCTGATATCGGGAATTTCCCTCATTTCTTACAGGTTGAATACAGGATAGTCCATCCTGTTGGCCCGGCCTTACATTACCCTGGCTGTTGATAGGCCGTTAAACACCAATAATCAATCAATCTTATCTGAAGCTCTGATTTATATTGCATACGGTACACAGGAGCTATTCACATGTAAATATATTGTAAATAATTGTATACCTAGCAGTTAAAAGGGATATCTTTTCTTTTAGGCATATGCACGGATATAGAGACCAATATACAGGTTGAGTCGGTACATAATACTGTCATTATTCCACCCGGTTTCAAAATTAAAAGGGGGAGGTAGGAGGGAGTAGCGAAGGGTAATTTAACAATCGGCGTTCATCCTTACCGGAATGCCGACGTACATGGTTTGCCCTCATGTACCAACCATTTTGGCCCCCTGGTACTTGAGAGCTAAATCCTGTTATGCCCATTAAGAAAGTAATAGGATTAAAAGCTAATCGTATTGCTTTTGGGGTGAGCTAAGTGATTCTAGTGTGGCATGGACCTGGCACCAGGTCAGGATATTCAATATTGAGCTCTGATTTTGGGAATTTCCCTCATTTTTTACAATCTGCATCACATACAATTGAAAACCACGTATTGTTTAATTTACGCCATTTGCTTCCCTTCAAAAGAAAAGATATCTCTTTAACCTTTCCAACACCACATACCTTTTTATAGGCTTTGGTGGACGGTGTAGATCCTGAAAGGCGGTTTCTAACGAGCCGTCTCATCAGGACCTGCACCGCTTGCAAACATTCTCATAATGTTTTGGCACAAAATAAATCTTCAAAAATAGAATGTGTTTGTGTTGGCTTGATATTTTGATACACGTACGCTTTGAGTATTAAACCTATTACCAAGACGCTGTAGACGGTGTCTGGGCACCGTGTAAGTTGTACTGTTTATTTAGATTCATGAAGACGGTGATCAACACATTGTCTGTCGCTTTCACTGTATGTTGTTCGCAGCACTCTCTCAAATTTAGTCACACGGAGGGGTTCTTTCGTCATGGGTGGGAGGTAGGAGGGCGCAGCGAAGGGTAATTTACGATCGGCATTCATCCTTACCGAATGCCGACTTATATGGTTTGGCCCTCATGTGCCAACCATTTCGGCCCCCTGGTACTTGAGAGCTAAATCCTGTTATTCCCCATTAAGCAAGTAATGGGAATAAAAGCTAATCGTATTGCTTTTGGGTTGAGCTAAGTGATTCTAGTGTGGCATGGACCTTGGCACCAGGTCAGGATATTCAATATTGAGCTCTGATTTTGGGAATTTCCCTCATTTTTTACAGGTTGAATACAGGATACTCCATCCTGTTGGCCAGGCCTTACATGACCCTGGCTGCTGATAGGCCGTTAAAACACCAATACTCAATCAAATTGAAAAATCCCCATCTCAAGAATGGACTAGTCGGACAATTTGAATGGCCCAATGCAATCGCTCCGAACGTATAAAGCATGGAACAATCCATCAAGTTACTTGGGGTTGAAAGGGTTAAGATACACGTATCTATCCATTGTTGACTATTATTATGGCCCCAAGAAATGGAATTTTGTGGCCATTATGTTTTGCACGTGTCTGTCCGTCTGTCCGTCCGTCTGTCTGTTCGTCCGTCACACTATGTATACCTTGTGCGTTCAAGTCTGTTTCTCAGCCACTGGAACATATACAGCCACCACAAACTTGGACAATGTGATCAGCTGTACACCAGAAACCAACATAAAGCTTTGACCTTGACCTACTTTTTCCACGTTTATATCGACTTAGTGTTTTTTGTGAAATCATGTTTATTCGGGAAATGGTCTCGTGGGGCCATCGCTGTGTTTTTGATACAGACACGATTTTCTAGTTAATATTTGTACATGTACTTGCACAAGCAGGGAAAATGGTCAGGTAGTTTTCTGTCAATTTTTGCAGTATTATAAACACTCGACATTTGAACTCGCTCACACAAATCGCTCACACAAATCAACTCTTGGGAAGTATAATATAAAAATACAAGAAACTTTGATGATATGTTTAATACATAGAGTGTTACCTGGTCACAGAGTTATATTAAAACATTATAGTATTTCAATATGTCTACAATATTAGAACCGTAAATTTAATAGGAATGTGCCCCGCAGGGCGGGGCTTTTACCGGGGCTTTTACCAACCAGATGGCCCCGCAGTGCGGGGCATTTTACCGGGGCTTTTACCGACCATGTTGCCCCGCAGTGCGGGGCCTTCACCGGGGCTTTAACAGCAACGAAAATATAAGCCCCGCTATTCCCCCGGAGGGGGGGGGCGGGGACTTACATTGACTGATGCATAATCATGGTAATGGGTATACACATTTATCATCACAGCAAGCCGAAGAATCGAATTCATTCTCGCCTTCTGTATCGTTGTGCCACTTGTGAACCAAATTCGGTATACATGTGTATCATGGTTTCTTATTCTCAAAATGTTAACGGAAATTACTATTTAGTCTCTGTATTTTTTTTTGATATGCAATGATCATACTTTGTAATCTTTCGAAAATGTTTCGAAAATGTTTCAGGTGACGCATTTAATTAGAAGAAAGAAAAAAAATATGATGCCTCAGTTGCATATGAAAATAGCCTGATAACACCGCGAGTCACAATCAGTAAAATATATATTACTAAATTATTATATCTGTATAGCGGGCACTGGAATAGTGACACAATTATACACTTATTTAATTGCTATAAAGAACAGTGTGTGCCTACTGAGTCACAGGTGGAAGACTCGGACCTACGACACAAAAAAAGCCTATTAAAAAAATCCCATTACCCCACCCACTTGGTCTCGTACAGTACCATATTCTATTTATATAAATAGAAGATGGTAATGTACGAGATCAAGTGGGTGGGGTAATGGGATTTTTTTTAATAGGCATTTTGTTCGTGTCATAGGTCCGAGTCTTCCACCTGTGTACTGAGTGGGCATGCACGTTTAATATTAAAATGTCGACCTCCCCAATTTTATTTTATTTAAAGAGATTTCGTCAAATAATGATTTTATAGGTATATCAAAATTCAACATGGGGTCTAAAATAGATTTTTTGAAATAATTTTGGAATTTCTAGACCTATTTTCAAAATCTAACATTTGTTTTCCAACTGATTTAATTTTTGGACTCCAGTTGTCCTTTGCTCCATGTTTTTTTTCGCAATATTTCAGTGGTCGAATTCTGTCGATTAAAACAAAAGGATAATGGTAACTTGTTTGATTATTGATGAAAAGGTATTTACATTGAACTATTCTTCTAGAGTTCAAGTTTTTAACCTTTTCAACACTATACAGAGTCTGACATGCATAGTGGTGTTGGCAAACAGTGTAGATCCAGATGAGCCGGCTCGTGACGAGCCGTCTCATCAGGATCTGCACTTTTTGCAAATAATTTTCATATTTTTGAGAACAAAAACACCCCATTTTCATAAATGGACTAGTGTGAAAATCATTTTTGTGACGATTGGGTTGGTTACACAATTAACATATCAAAATCCACCCAGTTACTGTTAGGGGTGAAAGGGTTAATAGCCAAAATAAGGTCAACAGAAAAACGTGGGTATACATGGTTTATCGCTGTCTACATGTACTTTCATTGTACAGGTAACTGAACCGGTCCCTGATCCAGCAGCAAGTTTACTGTCCTACTTGAGACGAAAGTGTATCCTTTGTATGAAATATACATAGTCGGCATATTTAAAGCACACTGACGTATATTGAACAAACTAGTTGCGAACATTAACTCGGGCAATCTACTCCCGTACCGTCCGTAGTCTGACTACGACTGCGGATGGTACGCTTTCAAGAGTCCGCAACTAGAGAATAACAGACTCGTGATTTATTTTTGATTAACCAATCACTCAACCAACCAATCACTCGATCAACACACCAACCAACCAACCAACTAATCAATCAATCAATCAATCAACCAACACATAAACTAACCAGCCAACCAATAAATCAATCAATCAATCAACCGACAAACCAACCAACCAACCAATCAATCCATAACGTGCCACCAGTGTTGCTGCCGGGAACCAAAGAAGGATGTGGCGCGGGGGCCTGTGGGTCGTGCACGGTGATGGTATCCAAGTATGACATTACCAACAAACGTATTTCGTATCCTTTTGCGAATTGCCCCGTACTGCCCTTTGTGGATCAAATTTTACTTCATAATGTCAGTGCTCCAGATAAGGAATTAGTAATTGAGTATTGTCACTCCATCATTTCTGAAGCAATAGGGTATTTCAAAATTTTAATTGGGTAAAATGAAATCACACTACTGTTTACACATCAACAGACAGTAATTATTGAATAGTTTGCTTAGAAATTAAAACATAACTTGGCATTTCATTAGAATTGTCTCCTTGGAGACAATTCTAATGAAATACCAAGATGTGTTGTCATGGAAAATAAGAAAAATATGCTATATTTGTGGTTTGTTTATTGTTTTCTGAAGCATGATAAAGGTACCACAAACATTGTATTGCTCTTTGATACTCGCTACTTCCGATTTCAATTGGGTTTTTGGCAATTTTAATTGGGTATTTAAGCAAATACAATGTACACAGCTTATCTGGAGCTCTGTAATATTAAAGAGGCAGTGTCTCGGATAATGTCCAATATGTGTGTTTTCGATTCATGCACAGGAAATGACACATATAAACAATAGCACCGTTTTATTTGAGCACATTCCCAAATATAGTCAAGTACATAACTGTCATGCTATCTGAAACTGTGATAACAGTGGAGATTTATGGCTTGACATAATTTGGCATTTTCGCTATACATGTATCAGTAGGGAACAATTGTGGAATATCTTTATTATGTTTAATAGTAATCTTTCCACAATGATACAATTAATATCTTGAACAATTCTGCAAAAACCAGGAACCCATTTTTCCGACGTTTTGGCACAAGGCCTTTATCAAGGAATTAGTTTCTACTGAATGCTAAGTGGCATCCATTTTAGATTTCACAATGTTACGTCAATGTTTAAACAAGGCCTTTATCAAGGAATTAGTTTCTACTGAACGCTAAGTGACATCCATTTTAGATTTCAATGTTTAAACAAGGCTTTATCAGGAATTAGTTTTATAACTGACGCTAAGTTTGACTTTTCATCATTTTAGATTTCACAATGTGATACAAGGCCTTTAATTTATCAAGGAATTAGTTTTTCTAAACTGATTTTGCTTTAAGTTTTTGACATCATGAATAATCACTGTTTAACTTAGGCCTTTATCAAGGAATTAGTTTCTACTGAACGCTAAGTGACATCCATTTTAGATTTCACAATGTTTAAACAAGGCCTTTATCAAGGAATTAGTTTCTACTGAACGCTAAGTGACATCCATTTTAGATTTCACAATGTTTAAACAAGGCCTTTATCAAGGAATTAGTTTCTACTGAACGCTAAGTGACATCCATTTTAGATTTCACAATGTTTAAACAAGGCCTTTATCAAGGAATTAGTTTCTACTGAACGCTAAGTGACATTCCAATTTTAGATTTCACAATGTTTTTTTCAAATTTAACAAAGGACATTTAGGTTTCTACTGAACGTAAGTTGGGACAATCCAATTTTTAGATTTCCACAATGTTTAAACAAGGCCTTTACAAGGAATTTAAGTTTTCTAATTGAACGCTAAGTGGAACCATTCCAATTTTTAAGTTTTTCAAAATTGTTTATAAAACAAAGGCCTATTTTATTTAATTAAAAGGAATTGGTTACTACTTGAACGCTAAGTGAGATCAATTTTAGATTTCACAATGTTTAAACGAGGCCTTTATCAAGGAATTTCTACTGAACGCTAAGTGACATCCATTTTAGATTTCACAATGTTTAAACGAGGCCTTTATCAAGGAATTAGTTTCTACTGAACGCTAAGTGACATCCATTTTAGATTTCACAATGTTTAAACAAGGCCTTTATCAAGGAATTAGTTTCTACTGAACGCTAAGTGACATCCATTTTAGATTTCACAATGTTTAAACAAGGCCTTTATCAAGGAATTAGTTTCTTTAGATTTCACAATGTTCAACATTGTGAAATCTAAAATGGATGCCACTTAGCGTTCAGTAGAAACTAATTCCTTGATAAAGGCCTTGTGCCGGAACGTCGGAAAAGTGGGTTCCTGGGGCCCATTTCACTAAAGTTATTATGACTAAAATGTTCGTAAGTGCAAATTTAGAATCGTCTGGAAATTTCAATTGATGGATTTACATTTATTGAGCATAGGCTGCATATGCAGCCTATGCTCATTAAATGTAAATCCAGTAATTGTTTACCAGAAAACAGCAATTTATAGACTCATAATTTTGCACTTACAAACATTTTAGTCGTACAAAGTTTAGTGAAACGGCCCCCTGGATTTTGCAGAATTCTTGTACATATTTTTTTGTTTTGTTTTGAACTGATAATACTATACCAAATTTATAAAGACGTTCCCATTATCGACACTAGTCTAATTAATTTTAATGAAATAATTCAGTAACCATCGATTGAAAAACATGTTTATAATACTGAACGATATTCAGACACTATGCCGTGAATGCGTGCCTGATGCCTGTGTGTGCCGCCCACGGATTGGCCATTACAACAGTGGAGGGTGTGGGTAACCCTAATACTGGTCTACACGATGTACAGGTAAGGATGTCCCAATACTGGTCTACACAATGTACAGGTAAGGAGGTCCCAATACTGGTCTACGATGACATGTAAGGAGCCCAATACTGGCCTACACAATGTACATGGAAGGATGGTCCCCAATACTGGTCTACACGATGTACAGGTAAGGATGTCCCCCAATACTGGTCTACAACGTTACATTAAGGATGACCCCCAAATACTGGTCTACAACAATGTTACATGTAAGGATGTCCCAATACTGGTCTACACAATGTACAGGTAAGGATGTCCCAATACTGGTCTACACAATGTACATGTAAGGATGTCCCAATACTGGACTACACAATGTACATGTAAGGATGTCCCAATACTGGTCTAACCCCCCCAAAAAACATGTACATAAAGGAGGGCCCAATAACGTCTACAACAATGTACATGTAAGGATGTCCCAATACTGGTCTACACAAATACAATGTAAGGAGGTCCCAATACTGGTCTACACAATGTACATGTAAGGATGTCCCAATACTGGTCTACACGATGTACATGTAAGGATGTCCCAATACTGGTCTACACAATGTACATGTAAGGATGTCCCAATACTGGTCTACACGATGTACATGTAAGGAGGTCCCAATACTGGTCTACACAATGTACATGGTAAGGATGTCCCAATACTGGTCTACACAATGTACATGTAAGGAGGTCCCAATACTGGTCTACACAATGTACATGTAAGGATGTCCCAATACTGGTCTACACAATGTACATGTAAGGATGTCCCAATACTGGTCTACACAATGTACATGTAAGGAGTCCCAATTACTGGTCAACAACAATGTAACATGTAAGGAAGTCCCCCAATACTGGTCTACACAATGTACATGTAAGGATGTCCCAATACTGGACTACACGATGTACATGTAAGGATGTCCCAATACTGGTCTACACAATGTACATGTAAGGATGTCCAATATGGTACTACACAATGTACAGGTAAGGAGTCCCCAATACTGGTCCTCACAATACAAGTAAGGATGTCCCCCACTGGACTACACAATGTACATAAAGAATCCCAAGGACTGGTCCAACACAATGTACATGTAAGGAGGTCCCAATAACTGTCTACACTGTCATTAAGGATGTCAATACTGGCTACACAATGTACAGGTAAGGATTCCCAATACTGTCTACACATGCCATAAGGATGTCCCAATACTGGAACTACAACACAGTACATGTAAGGAGTCCCAATACTGGGCTACACAATGTACATGAAAGGAGTCCCAATACTGGTCTAACACAATGACATGAAGGATTGACACTGGTCTAACACAATGTACAATGGTAAAGGAGTCCAATACTGGTCACACAATGTACATGAAAGGATGTCCCAAACCAGGCTACACATGTACATCAGGAGTCCCAATACGGTCTAACACGGATGTTACTATGTAATACTGGACTACACAAGTACATAAAGGATGTCCCAATACTGGCTACACAATACATTAAGGATTCCCAATACTGGTCAACACAATGTACATGTAAGGATGTCCCAATACTGGTCTACACAATGTACATGTAAGGATGTCCCAATACTGGTCTACACAATGTACATGTAAGGATGTCCCAATACTGGTCTACACAATGTACATGTAAGGATGTCCCAATACTGGACTACACAATGTACAGGTAAGGATGTCCCAATACTGGTCTACACAATGTACATGTAAGGAGGTCCCAATACTGGTCTACACGATGTACATGTAAGGATGTTTGGCTGCCCAATATACTGGTCTTACCACAATGTCCATGTAAGGATGTCCAAATGACTTGGTCTTTCTACACATGTACATGTAAGGTGGTCCCAAGTACTGGCTCTACACAATGTACATGTACGGTGGTCCCATACTGGTTACACAAATGTACATGTAAGGATGTCCCAATACTGGTCTACACAATGTACATGTAAGGATGTCCCAATACTGGACTACACAATGTACAGGTAAGGATGTCCCAATACTGGACTACACAATGTACATGTAAGGATGTCCCAATACTGGTCTACACGATGCTACATGTAAGGATGGTACCAATACTGGTCTCCTCGATGTACATGTATGGATTATGTCCCAATTAAGGTCTACACAATGTCCTGTAAGGATTGTCCCAATACTGGACTACACAATGTACATGTAAGGATGTCCCAATACTGGTCTACACGATGTACATGTAAGGATGTCCCAATACTGGTCTACACGATGTACATCGTAAGGGTGTCCCAATATGGTTTCTACAACAATGTACAGGTAAGGAGGGTACCCAATACTGTGTCTACAACAATGTTCAGGGTGAGATGTCCCAAACTGGTCTAACAACTGTACATGTAAGGATGTCCCAATACTGGTTTACACAATGTACAGGTAAGGAGTCCCAGAATACTGGTGCTACAACTGTACTGTAAGGAGGTCCCAATATGGTCTAACAATGCTACATGTAGGAGGTCCCAATATGGTTTACACATTTGTACACATGTAAGGAGGTCCAATACTGGTCTACCGATTGTACATGTAAGGATGTCCCAATACTGGTCTAACGATGTACATTTTTTTTGTAAGGATGTCCCAATTACTGGTCCTACACAATTACAGGTAAGGAGGTCCAATTACTGGTTACACAAATGTACAGGTGATAGGATGTCCCAATTACTGGTCTACACCAATGTGACATTGTAAGGATGTCCCAATACTGGTCTACACAATGTACATGTAAGGATGTCCCAATACTGGACTACACAATGTACAGGTAAGGATGTCCCAATACTGGTCTACACGATGTACAGGTAAGGATGTCCCAATACTGGACTACACAATGTATTGTAAGGAATTGGTCCAATACTTGGACTACTCCCAATGTTACTTGTAAGGATGGTCCCAATACTGGTCTACTGATGTTTACATGTAAAGGGATTGTTCCCTAATAATGGTCTACACGATGTACAGGTAAGGATGTCCCAATATGGTCTACACGATGTTCAAGGTAAGGAATGTCCCAATAACTGGGTCTACACAATGTACATGTAATGGTGAGTCTCCAATACTGGTCTACACGATGTTACAGGTAAAGGATGGTCCCAAATACTGGTCTACACGATGTACATGTAAGGATGTGCAATAACTTGGTCTACACGATGTCATGTAAGGATGGTCCCAATAGCTGGTCTACACGATGTTCAAATGTTCACGATGTCCCAATAACTGGTCTCACATTGTACCAGGTAAGCGTACGGTTGTCCCAATACTGGTTACACAATGTTTCAATGTAAGGATGTCCCCATTACTGCGGACTCACAATGGTAATGTAAGGATTCCCAATTACTGGTCTACACAATGTACATGTAAGGGATTGTCCGAATATGGGCTACACAATGTAATGTAAGGATTGGTCCCAATAACTGGTCTACACAATTGGTACCCAATGTATGGAATGGTCCCAATACTGGTCTACACGATGTACAATGTAAGGAGTGGGTCCCAATATTGGTCTACACGAATGGTTACATGTAAGGAGGTCCCTAATACTGGTCTACACGATGTACATGTAAGGATGTCCCTATTATGGTCTACACTAATGGTACAGGTAAGGGACTTGGGTTTACCAATTACTTGTTCTACACCGAATGTAATCGTAAGGATTGGGTCCAATACTGGTATACAGATGTACAATGTAAGGATTGTCCCAATTACTGGTCTACACGAATGTACATGTAAGGATGTCCCAATACTGGTCTACACATATGTACCAATGTAAGGATGGTCCCAATTCTGGTCTACACAAAGTACATGTAGGAATGTCCCAATACTGGTCATACACAATGTACAAATGGTAAGGATGTCCCAATACTGGTCTACACAATGTTAATGTTAGGATTATGTCCCAATACTGGACTACACAATTGTACAATGGTAAGGTTGTCCCAATACTGGTCTTAACAACAATGTACATGTAAGGGGATGTCCCAATACTTGGTCTACACAATGTAATGTAAGGATGTCCCAATACCTTTTCAATTTTTTGGGTTTCTTTTTTTTTTTATACACTAATTGTTACCCAATTGTAAGGATGGTCCCAATACTGGTTACACAATGTACATGGTAAGGAGGTTCCCAATACTGGTCTTACACCCATTTTAACTTGTTAAGGAAGGTCCAATATGGTTTACAACAAATTTATTGTACCCAATGTAAGGATGTCCCAATAATGGTTACACGAATGTTCAGGTAAGGGACATGTCCCATACTGGTCTTACACGAATGGTACATGTAAGGATGTCACCCCAATAACTGGTCTACACAATGTACATGGTAAGGAAATGGTCCAAATACTGGTCTTACACCCGAATTGTACAAGTAATGGATGGTTCCCAAATATACTGGTCTAACCAATGTACATGTAAGGAGTGTCCAATTACTGGTCTACACAATGTAATGTAAGGAGTCCCATTACTGGTCCAATACACAAATGTTACAATGTATGGATGTTCCCAATACTTGGTCTACACCCACTGGTACAGGTTTAAGGATTTGTCCCAATATTGGACTAAACACCCAATGGTACATTTGTACGGAGTGGTTACACAATACTGGTCCCTTACACGGAATGGTACATTGTTAGGATTGGTTCCAATATGGTTAACCCCTCGGGAATGATAAATGTATGGAAAATGTCCCAATATTGGTATACACATTTTGTAACCCATGGTACAGGACTGGTCCCAATAACTGGACTACACAATGTAACATGTAAGGGATGTCCCAATTCCCTGGTTCTACACGATGGTACAATGTTAGGAATTGTCCCAATTTTTTTTATGGTCTACACCGGAATGTACATGTTTAAGTGGATGTCCTCCCAATACTGGTTTACAACCAATGTTACAAGGTATAAGGAGGTCCCAATATGGTCTAACCAATGTAAGGTTAAGGAATGTCCCAATAACTGGTCTACACCAATGGTTACAAATGTTAGGATGTCCATATTAATGGTCTAACACAATGGTTAACAGGTAAGGAGGTTCCCAATACCTGGTCTACACAATTGGTACCCCAATTTGGTTAAGGACTGTTCCCAATTTAATGGTCTACACCATTGGGTTACATGGTAAGGATGGTCCCATACTTGGTTTCTACCAACAATGGTACAATGGTTAAGGAGGTCCCCAATTACTGGTCTACACGATGGATTACAATGTAAGGAATTGGTCCCAATACTGGTCTTCTTCGATGGGATACCCATGGTAAGGAATGTCCCAAATATGGTAAATAAACAATTGTACCAGGTTAAGGAGGAGGTCCCAATACCCTGGTCTACACAATGTAACAGGAATTAAGGAATGTCATCCAATACCTGGTTAACCCCAATGGATACATTGTAAGGATTGTCCCAATACTGGTCTCACCCAATGGTTAACAATTGTATGGAATTTATGGTCCCAATACTTGGACTACACAATGTACAGGTAAGATGGTCCCATACTTGGTCTACACGAATTGTAACAGGGTAAGGATGGTCCAATTACTGGACTCACCCAATGGTAACATTTAGGTAAGGATGTCCCAATACTGGGAATTCACCCAATGGTACAATGGTAAAGGAATTTCCCAATACTGGTTCTACCACGGGATGGTACCTGGTAAGGATGTCCCCAATTACTGGTCTACCCACGGAATGTACAAGGTAAGGATGTCCCAATACTTGGTCCTACACGGATATTGTCACATGGTAAGGAATGTCCCAATACCTGGTCTACACAATTGTACATGTAAGGAAGATGGTCCCCAATACTGGTCTACCAACGGAATGTACAGGTAAGGATGTCCCAATTCCTGGGTCTACACGATGGTCTTATGGAGTTGGTCGCAATAACCCTTTGGTTCTACAGATGGTACAATGGTAAGGATGGTTACAATATGGTCCCTACACGGATTGTAATGGTAACGATGGGTCCCCAATACTGGTCTACCAACAATGGTTAAAGTTAAGGATGTTCCAATACTGGTCTAACCACAATTGGTACATGTAAAGGATGGTCCCAAATATGGAGCAACAACAATGTACATGAAGGATTGACCAATTACTGGTCTAACACCCAATGTACATGTAAGGAATTGTCCCAATAATACTGGTCTTAAACCCAATGAAAATGGTAAGGATTGTCCCAATTTACTGGTGCTAACACCCAATTGTACAATGTAAGGAATTGGGTCCCCAATTACCTTGGCGTATACACGGTTGGTACTGTATGGAGTGGTTCCATTACTGGATCCCTACACGATGTACATTGTAAGGAAGGTCCCATTACTGGTCTTCACGATTGTAATGTAAGGATGTCCCAATACTGGTTCTACACCCAATGGTACCAAGGTAAGGAATTTGGTCCCAAGAATGGTTCTACACGATGTACAGTTAAGGATGGTCCAATTTCTGGTCCTTACACGATTTTAATTGGTAAAAGGTTGTCCCAATATGGTCTACCTCGGAATGTAACATGTAAGGATTGTCCCATTACTGGTTACACCAATGGTACTTGGTAAGGATGTCCCAATTACTGGGTGACACAATGGGTACATGTTAAGGAATTGTACCAATTACTGGTCTACCCACAATGTTACCATGTATGATGGTCCCAATTCTGGTCTAACACAATTGGTACCCATGGTAAGGATGTTCCCAATACTGGGAACTACACAATGTATCCCATGGGTAAGAGGTTCCCAATTCTGGTTCCTACACCCAATGGTACAATGTTAAGGATGTCCCAAATAACCCTGGGTCTACACCCAATGGTACAGTGGTAAAGGATGGTCCCCCAATACTGGTCTACCACAATTGTACCTGTAAGGAGGTCCCTATTAGGGTCTAACCCAATGGTTACTCTGGTAAGGATGGTAAACCAATACTGGTCCCTACACTAATTTGGTTACTTGGTACGGAGGTACCCAATACTGGTGGCTACCACCATTGGGTACTTGGTAAGGTTGTCCCTATTAACTGTCCTAACACCGATTGTACAGGTAAGGTTTTTCCCAATACTTTGGTCTACCCCGAGGGTGGCTACATGAAGGATGTCCCTATTCTGGTCCTACACAATTTACAGGTAAGGATGGTTCCGAATTAATGGTCTTACAACGATTTGTACATTGTAAGGAATGGTACAATACCCTGGTCTAAACAATGTACCATGGTAAGGATGTCCCAATAATTTGGTTCTACACAAATTTGGTTTATACATGTAAGGAGGTCCCAATAATGGTTACCACAATTGTAACATGTAAAGGTTGTCCCAATATGGTTTTCCTACACAATGTACTGTTAGGAATGTTCCCAATACCCTGGTTCTTACCACAATGTACATGGTAAGGATGTCCCAATAACTGGGACTACACCAAATGGTACATTGTAAGGGATTGTCCCAATTACTGGGGTCTTACACAATGTACATTGTAAGGATTGTCCCATTACTTTGGGTAATACACAATTGTTACATGTAAGGATGTTCCCAATATGGACTACCAACAATGTTCCCATTGGTAAGGATGGTCCCAATACTGGGTCTTACAACCAATGGGTACATGTTAAGGGATGTCCCAATACTGGGTTTTACACCCATGGGTACATTGTAAGGGATGTGGTCCCAATACTGGGTCTAACTCAATTGGTTAATGTAAGGATTAGCTGTCCCAAATATGGTCTAAACGAGGTTGTTCAGGTAAGGGATTGTCCCAATACTGGTCACACGTTGTACAGGTTAGGATTGGTTCCCACTACTGGTCCCTACTTCGGCTGTACCCATGGTAAGGATTGGTCCAATAATTGGTTACACAATTGTACATGTAAGGATTGTTCCAATACTGGACTACAACCAATGGTACAGGTAAGGTTGTCCCAATACTGGTTTTAACACCAATGTACATGGTAAGGATGTCCCCAATACTTGGTCTACACCCTTTGGTACATGTAAGGAATGGTCCCAATTACCTGACTAAACAATGGTATGCCCATGGTATGGATGGTACCAATTACTGGACTACCCACAATGGTTACATGTTAAGGATGTCCCTAATTACTGGTCTACAACCCAATGGGTAAATGGTAAGGATTGTCCCAAATACTGGTCTAACACAATGTAAATGTTAGGATTGTCCCAATACTTGGTCCCTACAACAATGTACATGTATTGGATTGGTTCCAATCTGGACTACACAATGTACATGTAAGGGATGTCCCAAATACTGGTTCTACCACGGAATGTACAGGTAGGAATTGTCCAATCCCACTGGTCTTCACCCAATGTAATTTGTATGGATGTCCCAAATTACTGGTCTACACCAATGGTAACAAGGTAAGGAAGGGTTCCCAAAATTTACTGGTCTACAACAAATGTACCAATTGGTAAGGATGGTCCCAATTACTGGTCTACCACAATGTACCCATGGTAAAGGATGGCCCTATTTACTGGTCTACACAATGTGTACATGGTAAGGATGGTCCCAATACTGGAACTACACAAATGCTACCCATGGTAAGGATGTCCCAAAATAATGGTTCTTTAAACAATGTAAATGTAAGGATGGTTCCAATACTGGACCCTACACAATGTACATGTAAGGATGGTCCAATACTGGGGTCCCAATACTGGTCTTCACCCAAATGTACATGTAAGGAAGATGTCACCCAATACTGGTCTACACATGTACATTAAGGTAAGGATTGGTCCCCTTTATGGTCTACACAAGGTACTGTAGGATGTCCATTACTGGACTACTACAATGTACTTGTATGGTTGGGGTTCAATACTGTCCCATACACAATGGACATGTATGGATGTCCCAATACTGGTCTACACAATGTACATGTGAAGGATTGGTCCGCAAGAATTACTGGAAGACTACCCGGCAATGTACAAGGTAAGGAGGAACGGAGTGGGGCGCATGTCCCATAGCTGGGACTGGTACACAAAGGTACATGGATGACCCACCCTACTGGGATCTGATTGGAGGTTGGTAAGAATGGGGCAGCATTGGTGTACTCCCATGGTAAAGGATTGTCAATAATGGAGGTTCTCTACACGACTGGTACATGTAAGGAAGGATCCAATACTGGTTTCTAACCCAATGGTACATGTAAGGTGTCCCATACTGGTCTCACAATGTACATGGTAAGGATGTCCCAATACTGGTCTTCACAATGTACAATGGTAAAGGATAGTCCCATACTGGTCTACACGATGTAAGGTAAGGAGGTGTCCAATACGGGACCCTACACAATGTAGGTAAGGATTGGTCCCAATACTGGTTACACAATGTACATGTTAAGGGATGTCCCAATTACTGGCTACAAAACAAATGTACATGTACAAGGGGGGAATGGGTCCAATATGTCTACCAACCCAATTGGTACATGGTAAGGTCCCAATACTGGGTCTACACGATTGGTTAAAGGTAAGGATGTCCCAATACTGGTCTACACAATATGTACAAGGAAAGGAGGTCCCAATACTGTTAACTACCACAATGTACATGTAAGGAGGTCCTCATTACTGGTATACACATTGTACATTGTTAAGGATGGTCTAATTACTGTTTCCCTACACAATTGTAAATGTAAGGATGTCCCAATAATGGACTACACCAATCTTCCTATGTACCCATGTAAGGGGATGTACCAATAACCCTGGTCTACACATGTACATGTAAAGGATGTCCCAATACTGGTTCTACACGATGTAAATGTAAGGAGGTGTTCAATATGGTCTACAAGATGTACAGGTAAGGGTCCCAATACTGGTACACGATGTACAGGTAAGGATGTACCCACCCTACTGGTCTACACGAAGTACATGTTAAGGATGTCCAATATGGACTACCACAATGTAGGCAATTGGTAAGGAGTCCCAATACTGGTCTACACGGATGGTACAGTATGGTGTCCCAATACTGGTCTACACGATGTCATTGTAAGGAAGGAGGTCCCAGTAATGAGTCTCACAATGTACCCATGGTAAGGATGTCCCAATACTGGGTCTACACGGATGTACAGGTAAGGAGTCCCAATATGGTCTTACCTCGATGTACATGTAAGGATGGTCCCAAATATGGTCTACCACATGTCAGGTAAGGATGTCCCATTTCTGGTTCTACACCATGGGCTAATGTAAGGATGTCCCAATACTGGTCACAACGATGTACAGGTTAAAGGATGTCACAATACTGTTACCACATGTACAGGTAGGATGTCCCATTATGGTTACACAATGGTAATGTAAGGAGGTGTCCCCAATACTGGTCTACACCATGTACATGTAAGGAAGTCCCAATATTGGTACACGAATGTACATGGTAAAGGATTGTCTCCCAATACTGGTCTTCACGATGTAAATGTAAGGATGTCCAATACTGGTACAACAATGGTACAATGGGTAAGGATGTCTAATTATGGTCTACGATGACAGGTAAGGATGTGTCCCAATACTGACTACACAATGTACATGTAAGGATTGTCCCAATACTGGGTCTACACCCAATGTACATGTAAGGATGTCCCAATACTGTCTACCCACAATGGTACAAGGTTAAGGATGTCCCCAAATATGGTCTTCACGATGTACATGTAAGGATTGGTCCAATACTGGAACTACACACATGGCTTACAGGTAAGGAAGTCCCAATTACTGGTCTACACGATGGTACATGATATTGGATGGTTCCCATTAATACTGGACTACAACATTGGTACAAAGGTAAGGTGGTCCCAAATTATGGACTACACAATGTACAGGTAAGGAGGGTTCATTACTGTCCTACCACGGATGTACATGTAAGGATGGTTTCAATAATGACTACACGGATGTATCATGTAAGGAATTGGTCCCACTGGGATACACAATGTACATGTAAGGAGGGGTCCCAATTACTGGTCTACACGATGTACAGGTAAGGAGGATTTTGTCAATACCCTGGTCTACCACGGATGTTATAACATGGTTAAGGATGGTCCCCAATACTGGTCTTCCACAATGTACATGTAAGGAATGGTACAATATCTCCCGGTTACACGAATGTACATGTAAGGAGGGTCCCAATACTGGTACACAATGGTACAGGTAAGGATGGTCCATTAATGGTCCTACACAATGTAATGTAACGGATGTCAATACTGGTACACGATGGTACATGGTAAGGATGGTTCAATAACTGGTCTACACAAATGTAATGTGGAAGGATGTCCCAAGGAATACGGTCGGACTACGGGGAATGGTACATGTAGGATTGTCCCATACTGGGTCTACACCCGGATTTGTTCCAGGTAAGGAGGTCCCAATACTGGTCTACACAATGTACATGTAAGGATGCCTGTCACAATACTGGCTACACGGGATGGTACAGGTAAGGAGGGCGGTTGTGGGTGGGGGGCTCAATACTGTCCCAATACACATGTACAGTAAGGGATTGTCCCAATATGGTCTAACACGGAGGTGGGTACATTGTAAAAGGAATGTCCCATACTGGTTCTACACGATGTACAGGTAAGTAAGGTCCCAATACTGTAAACGAATGGTACAGGTAAGGAGGTCCCAATACTGGTTCTACACTTAATGAATACATGTAAGGATGTCCCAATAATGGTTCTACCCACGGATGTACAGGTAAGGGATGGTTTCAATAAAATGGTTCCTCACGGATGTACATGTAAGGATGTCCAATACTGGTTTACTACCACAATGTTCATGGTAGGATTGTACAATTACTGGTACCCTACAACGAATTTGTGGTACATGGAAGGAAGGTGTCCCAATACTGGTTCTACACGGAATGTACAGGCGTAAGGAAGTGTCCCAATACTTGGTGGACACAATGACATGTATGGATTGTCCCAATCCCACTGGTCTACAGAAATGTACATTTGGGTAAGGATGTCCCAATACTGACTCACAGATGTACAGGTAAGGATGTCCCTAATACTGGTACACATGTACAGGTAAGGATGGTCCATTACTGTCTACACGATGTACATGTAAGGAGGTCCAAGGACTGGAATACACAATTGTACATGTAAGGATTGTCCCATACTGGTCTACACGGATGGACAATGTAAGGATGTCCCAATATGGTTCTACCCACGCCTGTACCCAAGGTAAGGATGTCCCAATACTGGTACCTACACCCAATGTTACAATGGTAAGGATGTTCATACTGTCTACACGATGGTTGTTACAATTGGTAGGTGTCCCAATACTGGACTACACAATGGTACAGTAAGGATGTCCCCCAATTACTGGTCTACACGGATGTAAGGTCAAGGATGGTTTCCCAATACTGGTTCTACCGGAACTGTAAAAGTAGGATTCGGTCAATACTGGACTACACGGATGATTACCCATGGTAAGGTTGTCCCTTTATGGTCTACACGATGTACATGTAAGGATGTCCCAATATGGATACACAATTGTACATGGGGTAAGGATGGTCCCAAATACTGGTCGTACACAATTGTTTACATTGTAAGGACCTCACGGTTGGTCCCCAAATAATGGTCTACCCATGTACATGTAAGGGATGTCCCAATACTGGTCTACACGATGTACATGTAAGGATGTCCCAATACTGGACTACACAATGTACATGTAAGGATGTCCCAATACTGGTCTACACGATGTACATGTAAGGATGTCCCAATACTGGTCTACACAATGTACATGTAAGGATGTCCCAATACTAAGTCTACACGGATGTACATGGTAAGGATGTCCCAATAATGGTCTACCCACGGATGTAATGTAAGGAGGTTCCCAATACTGGAAGGACTTTACGGAATGTACATGTAAGGATGTCCCAATATTCTGGTCTACACGATGTACAGGGAAGGATGGTCCAAATAACTGGAACTAAACGGGATGTACATGTAAGGATGGTTCCCAATACTGGTCTACACGATTTGTACAGGTACAAGGAATTCCCAATTATGGTTCTACACCCGATGTAATGTAAGGATTGTCCCCAATACTGGTCTACACGATGTACAGGTAAGGATGTCCTATAATGGTCAACCCCACGGACTGTACAGTAAGGATGTCCAATACTGGTTACACATTTGTCATGTAATAAGGATGTCATGGTTGTCCCAATTACTGGTCTACCCACGATGTACATGTAAGGATGTCAAAACTGGGTGCTACCCCCACGGAAAGTGTACAATGGTTAAGGATGTCATATGGTCTACAACGAATGTACATGTAAGGATGGTCCAAATACTGGTCTACACGATGTACAGGTAAGGATGTCCAATACTGTAACAATGGTACAATGTAAGGAGGTTCAATAACTGTCCTACCACGGGATGTACAGTAAGGATGGTGTCCCATATGGTTAATACACGATGTAACATGTAAGGGATGTCCCAATACTTTTGTCTCAAATGTTACATGTAAGGATGTCCAATTACTGGTCTACTCGATTGTACAGTAAGGATGTCCCAATACTGGTCTACACGGAATGTACAGGTAGGAAGTCCCAATACTGGTCTACAACTGTACAGGTAAGGAGGTCCCAATACTGGTTTACACAATGTACATTGTAAGGATGTCCCCAAATAATGGTCTACGATGCTACATTCTGGACTTTATTTTATTTTTTATAATTTTAAGGATGGTCCAATATGGTCTAACCCATCAATTGTACATGTTAAGGGATGTCCAAATACTGTCTCTACACGGTATGTACAGGTAAAGGAATGGTCCCCAATACTGGGCTACACGATGGTAATTGTTAGGTTGGTGTTCAATTACTGGTTACACGATTGTCATGTAAGGTGTCAATACTGGTCTACACAATGTACATGTAAGGATGTCCCTCCCAATACTGGGTCTACACAATGTACATGTAAGGGATGTTCCCAATATGGTCTACACGATGGTACATGTAAGGATGTCCCAATACTGGTCTACACGAATGTACATGTAAGGATGTCCCAATACTGGTATACGGACAATGTACAATGTAAGGATGGTCAATACTGGACCCTACACACTGTACAATGTAAGGTGGTCCCCAATACTGGACTAACAAACGATGGGCTACAATGTATGTAAGGATGTCCCAATACTGGTCTACACAATGTACATGTAAGGATGTCCCAATACTGGTCTACACAATGTACATGTAAGGAGGTCCCAATACTGGTCTACACAATGTACATGTAAGGATGTTTGTCCCGAATTACTGGTCTACAAAATGTACATGTAAGGATGTCCAATAATGGGTCTACACAATGTACATGATAAGGATGTCCCTTTATGGTCTACACATAAGGGAAGTACATGTAAGGATGTCCCAATACTGGTCTACACGATGTACAGGTAAGGATGTCCCAATACTGGTCTACACAATGTACATGTAAGGATGTCCCAATACTGGTCTACACGATGTACAGGTAAGGATGTCCCAATACTGGTCTACACGATGTACAGGTAAGGATGTCCCAATACTGGTCTACACAATGTACATGTAAGGATGTCCCAATACTGGTCTACACAATGTACATGTAAGGATGTCCCAATACTGGACTACACAATGTACATGTAAGGATGTCCCAATAATGGTCTCCCAATGTACATGTAAGGATATGGTCCAATAGCTGGTCTTCAACAATGTACATGTAAGGATGTCCCAATACTGGTCTACACGATGTACATGTAAGGATGTCCCAATACTGGTCTACACAATGTACATGTAAGGATGTCCCAATACTGGTCTAAACGATTGTAAGGTTAAGGATGTCCCAATACTTTGGTCTACACAATGTCATGTTAAGGATGTCCCAATTACTGGACTACACGATGTACAGGGTAAGGATGTCCCAATACTGGTCTCTACACGATGTACATGTAAGGATGTCCCAATACTGGTCTCACAATGTACTGTAAGATGTCCAATACGGGTCTACACAATGTACATGTAAGGATGTCCCAATAATGACTACACGATGTATATGTAAGGATGTTCCCAATATGGCATACATCAATGTTACAGGTAAGGTTGTCCCAATTACTGGATCTACACAATGTTTACAGGTAAGGAGTCCCAATACTGGTCTTCACAATGTACAGGTAAGGGATGTCCCAATACTGGTCTACACAATGTTACATGTTAAGGATGCTCCCAAATACTTGGAACTACACGATGTACATGTAAGGAGTCCCAATACTGGTCTACACAATGTACAGGTAGGATGTCCAATATGGTTACACAATGTACATTTAAGGACTTGTCCCAATTACTGGACTACACGATGTACAGGTAAGGTTGTCCCAATTACTGGTCTTACACAATTGTACAGGTAAGGTTGTCCCAATATGGTTACACAATGTACATGTAAGGACTTGTCCCAATACTGGTCTACACCAAATGTACAGTAAGGATTGTCCCAATACTGGTTACACCAAAGTACATGTAAGGATGTCCCTATATGGTCTACCACGATGTACATGTAAGGATGTCCCAATACTGGTCTACACGATGTACATGTAAGGATGTCCCAATACTGGTCTACACAATGTACATGTAAGGAGGTCCCAATACTGGTCTACACGATGTACATGTAAGGATGTCCCAATACTGGTCTACACGATGTACATGTAAGGATGTCCCAATACTGGTCTACACAATGTACATGTAAGGAGGTCCCAATACTGGTCTACACATGTAAGGATGTCCCAATACTGGACTACACGATGTACAGGTAAGGATGTCCCAATACTGGTCTACACGATGTACATGTAAGGATGTCCCAATACTGGACTACACGATGTACAGGTAAGGATGTCCCAATACTGGACTACACAATGTACATGTAAGGATGTCCCAATACTGGTCTACACGATGTACATGTAAGGATGTCCCAATACTGGACTACACGATGTACAGGTAAGGGAAGTGAGTCCCAATACTGGGAATACACAATGTACAGGTACGGATGTCCCAATACTGGTCTCACACTGTACAGGTAAGGAAGGTCCCAATACTTGGTTCTCCCGATTGAATGTACATGTAAGGATGGTTTTTCCCAATACTGGTTACACAATGTACATGTAAAGGAATTGTCCCATTACCCTGAGAACTACACAAATGTCAGGGTAAGGATGGTCCCAATACTGGTCTAACACAATGTTAATGTAAGGATGTCCCAATACTGGTCTACACAATTACATGGTTAAGGAATGGTCCCAATACTGGGACTACACCCAATGCTACAGGTAAGGAGGTCCCAATACTGGTCTACACAATGTACATGTTAAGGATGTCCAAATAACTGGTCTTACACGTTGGTACAATGGTAAGGGTTGTCCCAATTACGGGTCTACACCCAAATGTTACATGTAAAGGATGGTCCAATACTGGACTAACATGTACATGTAAGGAATGGTCCCAATAACTGGGACTACACCCAATGTACATGTAAGGATGGTCCCAATACTGGGACTAAACCAATGTTACATGTTAAGGATGTCCAATACTGGACTACACAATGTCATGTAAGGATTGTCCCAATACTGGTTCTACACAATGTTACATGTAAGGAATGGTCCCAATACTGGGACTAACCCAATGTAATTGGTTAGGATGGTCCCAATATGGACTTACACAAGTACATGTGAAGGTTGTCCCATACTTGGTCTACACGATGTAACATGTAAGTGGATGGTCCCAATACTGGACTACACCCAATGTACATGGTAATGGATTGGTCCCAATACCTGGGACTTCACGATGTACATGGTAATGGTTTTGGTCCCAATACTGGTATTACACCCAATGTACTTGTAAGGAAGGTCACAATACTGGTTCACACAATGTTACCTGTAAGGATGTCCCAATACTGGACTACACAATGGTACAGGTTAAGGAGGGTCCCAAATTACTGGTGCTACACAATGTACATGTAAGGATGTCCCAATATCTGGTCTACACGGCTGTACATGTACCCAGGATGTCCCCGAATACTGGTCTACACAATGTACATGTTAGGATGTCCCAATATGGACTAACACCCAATGGGTACAAGTTAAGGATGTCCCACTGCACACATGTACATGGTGAGGAATGTCCCAATACTGGACTACACAATGTACAGGTGTAAAGGGATGTCCCAATACTGGACCCTACACAATGTTACATGTAAGGATGTACCCAAATTATGGACTACACGGAATGTACATGTAAGGATGTCCCAATACTGTCTACACGATGTACAGTAAGGAGGTTGTCCCCAATACTGGTCTACACCAATGTACATGTAAGGATGTCCCCAATACTGGACTACACGAATGTACAGGTAAGGATGTCCCACATACTGACCTACACAATTGTACATGTAAGGATTGTCCCAATATGGTCTACACAGGTACCATGTAAGATGTCCCATATTAGGTACCTGTCTACAGATGGTACAATTGCTAAGGATCCCAATACTGGTCTACACGAATGTACATGTAAGGATGTCCCAATACTGGTCTACACGATGTTATACATGTAAGGAGGGTCCAATACTGGTCTACCCCACATGGTTACAAGTAATGGATGTCCCAATACTGGTCTACACAATGTTCATGTAAGGATGTCCCAATACTGGTCTTACACGATGTACATGTAAGGATGTCCCAATACTGGGTCTACTCGGATGATACAGGTAAGGATTGGTCCCCAAATACTGGTCTACACACGGATGTACCCAGGTAAGGAGTCAATTACTGAGACTAACCAATGTACAGGTAAGGAAGTCCCCAATACTGGTACTACACTATGTACAGGTAAGGAGGTCCCGGATACTGACTACCACGGATGTACAGGTAAGGAGGTCCCAATACTGGTCTACACAATGTACAGTGGTAAGGATGTCCCAATACCTGGTCTACACGATGTACAACAAGGGAGGTGTCCCAATTACTGGTCTTACACAATGTACAGGAAGGTGATGGTCAATACTGTCTACACATGTAGGGCAGGTAAAGAAGGTCCCAATAACTGGTCTACCCACTATTCAGGTAAGGAGGTCCCGATACCAGAACTACACTGATGTACAGGTAAGATGTCCCAATACTGGTTCTACACGGAAATGTACAGGTAAGGATTGTCCAATACTGGTCTACACTATGTACAGGTAAGGATGTGTCCCAAATACTGGTCTCACACGATTGTACATGGTAAAGGATGTCCCAATACTGGTCTACACGTTGTAACAGGTAAGGATGATACTGGACTACAGGTGATGTACCCAAATACTGGTCTACACGAATGTACAGGTAAGGAGGTCCCGGTACTGGACTACAATGATGTACCCAGGTATAGGATGTCCCAATATTCTGGTCTACACGATGTAAAGGTAGGTTGGTCAATACTGGTATAACACGATGTACAGGTAAGGATGGTACCAAATTACGGTCTACCACGAGTGTACAGGTAAGGATGTCCAATACTGGTCTACCAAGATGTACAGGTAAAGGATGTCCCAAATACTGGTCTACACGATGTACAGGTATGAGGTCCCCGATATGGACTACACGATGTACAGGTAAGGAGGCCCAACCCCAATACTGGTCTACACGATGTACAAGTGAGGTATGGAGTCAGGGCTGTAAACCAAGAAGTAAAATACAAAACGAGTGCGAACCAAGTCCACCCGATATGTATAGAACGCCAAATCTACATAAACCCAAATAATTAATGCTAGCTCTAAATATTTTTACCCCCCGCAACGAGTTGTGGGGGGTATACTGGAGTCCGGTTGTCCGTCCGTCCGTCCGTCCGTCCGAGCTTACAAATGGATACATATGTGGCTAGGAGAACAATAGGTTATGTAATATTCTATTGTTCCATGATTTTATGTGGCTAAAAATGGGTTTATGTGGCTACAGAACAATAGGGATGAACAAAGGAAAAGGTTAGGGTTAGCCACATAAGTATCCATTTGTAGGAACATGCGTGCGTGCGTCCATGCGTCCGTGCATCCGTAAACTTAACATCAGAGAAATATTGTTATAACTTCTATTTCCTTCATCTAAAATGCTTAATATTTCACACATGCATTCCTGTAAGGCTACTACCATGCTGTGCCAAATCCACGACCGTCCAACCCCTGCTGATCCCAAGGTCAAGGTCAAATACTTAGTCTGTTTACAAAACTTAACATCAGAGAAATATTGTTATAACTTCTATTTCCTTCATCTAAAATGCTTAATATTTTACACATGCATTCCTGTAAGGCTCTACTACCATGCTGTGCCAAATCCACGACCGTCCAACCCCCCTATTTCTATTTCTTTCATTGAAAATTCTTAATATTTCATGCATGCATTCCTCTAAGGCTCTACTATCATGCTGTGACAAATTCCCGCTGATCTCGAGGTCAAGGTCACATAATTAGTCTCTCAACATCAGAGAAATCGGTTATAAATTATATTTCCTTGCTCGGGTCTGCTTCACATTTCACACACGCATTGCTCCAATGGACCTCTACCACCCTGTGACAAATTCACGTTCATGCCGCTCCCGCTAAGCCCAGAGTCAAGGTGACAAGCCCACACACTTGGAAATTTTTACATAGTTTAGGGGTACCTGGGCCCACGCGGGGGGTATTCCGTAAGCCTCGCTTACTGACCAATCTAGTTAATGCTAGCTCTAAGCTAAATAATTATTTGAGTTTATGTAGATTTGACGCTCCATAGATATGTGGGTCAGGGAGAATTCTCCCCGCCACCACCCCGGGGATTTTTTTTATTCTTAGCATAAAAAAATCGGCAAAATGACAGACGAGGCGACCGTCTCGTCTGCCTCATCCTGGTTACGGTCTTGGGAGTAAACCTATGCTGCATGCCACAAATGAATAATTCCAACTGCACATCACATTCTCGATTCTGTGAATATTCATTAATAATATCTGCGAGTAGCCATATCCGAGCACATATCAAGAAGTCTTGCTTGAATAAACTCTATTTTGTTTTAAATTTTGTGTGGATTCGAAATTTCAAATGTGAAAAAAAACCCCACACTATTGTGAAGATATAATTACACATTTTCATTTTCCCTGAGCGACGTTCTGTTGTCCATTGTTTTATTATGCCCCCGCCACCGAATGGTGAGGGGGGCATATAGTGTTACTGGCGTCCGTACGTACGTACGTACGTCCCAAAACCTTAACGCTCGGGTAAATGGCTTATAATTTCTGTTTCCTAGCTCGGATCTGCTTGACATTTCACACACACAGTGCTCCAATGGTCCTCTACCGCCCTGTGACAAATCCACATTCGTCCCGCCCCCGCTAAGCCCAGGGTCAAGGTCACAGACTTGGTGCGTTCGAAACCTTAACGCTCGAGTAAATGGCTTATAATTTCTGTTTCCTTGCTCGGATCTGCTTCACATTTCACACACGCGTTGCTCCAATGGTTCTCTACCGCCCTGTGACAAATCCACATTCGTCCCACCCCCCTAAGCCCAGGGTCAAGGTCACAGACTTGGTGCGTTCGAAACCTTAACGCTCGGGTAAATGGCTTATAATTTATGTTTCCTTGCTCGCATTGCTCCAATGGTCCTCTACCGCCCTGTGACAAATCCACATTCGTCCCGCCCCCGCTAAGCCCAGGGTCAAGGTCACAGACTTGGTGCGTTCGAAACCTTAACGCTCGAGTAAATGGCTTATAATTTCTGTTTCCTTGCTCGGATCTGCTTCACATTTCACACACGCATTGCTCCAATGGTCCTCTACCGCCCTGTGACAAATCCACATTCGTCCCGCCCCCGCTGAGCCCAGGGTCAAGGTCACAGACTTGGTGCGTTCGAAACCTTAACGCTCGAGTAAATAGTAAATGGCTTATAATTTCTGTTTCCTTGCTCGGATCTGCTTCACATTTCACACACGCATTGCTCCAATGATCCTCTACCGCCCTGTGACAAATCCACATTCATCCCAGCCCCGCTAAGCCCAGGGTCAAGCTCACAGACTTGGTGCGTTCGAAACCTTAACGCTCGGGTAAATGGCTTATAATCAAATATGCCTCGTTTTCTTTGGCTGCCAGCGGGGCATTCGTTTGCCGACAGGCCACATTTCTAGTTATATTTACGTTACGTCACTGTTTTGGCATACATGAAACTTGAAACTGAGATCCGCGGATGTTAAACTCTTATACATGTATTTCACGTTTTTCCTCATTGTTTTAAGAGACGGCTGATCGAGTCGCACGGTCTCCAGTGTGGCTACTGTACCCCAGGGTTCGTCATGTCCGTGTATACCCTGCTCCGGAACAACCCACACCCTACAAAGGTGGAGCTGGAGAGAGCATTAGAAGGTAATGTATATTGATTATTAGGTAGGGAGCTTCACATTGGCCGAATACACTCCGAGTGATAAAAAGTGCTGCATTATGCTTTGACCGTAAATCCGTACTCGAAAACTACATTCGCTGGATGATGTTTCACTGGTTGGTTCACATCACATGACGTCAGTGCAATGATGCAACGCATCCTAGTTTCTATCAATTAAAACAAGTTAGATTTTTCATTTTATCTCATAAACATGATTAAATGTTAACTGATACCTCATATGTATACATATTTAAGACGGAGAAACAAGTAACGTTTTGTCTATAGTAAAATGAGTTCGTTGTTAATAACTACGTTTTTATCCCGTCAACACCGTGTTTATGTGCCGTGAAACATGAATATGTGCGTTTTTGTCATACTATTCGATTCTCAGATTTTGAGGATGCGGCTGGCGCGGCACGGAAACGGGATGTGCTCGGCAGAGCCTCGCCCATCCCGTTTCGTAAGCCTTGCCATATATTTTTTCCCATTCACGGCACTAACCTACTATTCTCTATATAATATTGAATCGGTTATTATAGACTTATATTATATTACTGTTGAAACAAAATCGAGCATACATTAGGGGTGACAATCCATTTCTACTATATCAGTTGGAAGATATAGAGAATAGTAGGTTAGTGCCGTCAATGGGAAAAAATATCCGGCAAGTCTCAAGAATTTCTTTATTTCTCATCAGAAGTATATGTTGTGACCACTCATTTGAACCGTCTCGCCGAGACGGTTCAAATGAGTGGTCACAACATATATTTTGGTTCAGAAATAAGGAAAATAGATAGAGAATAGTAGGTTAGTGCCGTGAATGGGAAAAAATATATATCTGGCAAGGCTTAGGAAACGGGATGGGCGAGGCTCTGCCGAGGACATCCCGTTTCCGTGCCGCGCCAGATATTCTTTTCCATTCACGGCACTAACCTACTATTCTATTTATCCCGTCAACACATACAAATGGCTTTGAAATGCAAAACATATGACCCCAGCCACCGCACATATTCATACGCAGTGATTAGGTCGTATTGACAGGATATCAAAAATGTTTCACGGACCGTGTTTCACGGCACATATGCACTGTGTTAATGGGATAATAATTCCAGCACAAAAAATATTGTTGAATTTATCGGGGATATAAATTTGGAAAAGTCGCGGGAATACTGGACGAGGCCTTCCGACCTTCGTCCAGTATTCCCGCGACTTCCAAGTTTACACCCCGATAAATTCCACAAAAAGGCCATTTATTCCTATAATATTGAATTCAGAACAGAATGTCCATACAGTATCATGACGGTATCGATGAACCACAAAATTCTCATGTATTTATGTTATGACAGGCAATCTGTGCAGATGTACGGGATACAGACCTATCCTGGAGGCCTTCAATTCCCTCACCAAGGTACACGTATACACATTTATCCCGTCAACACGGTGCGTATGTGACGTGAAACACGGTGCCGTGAAACATTTTTGATATCCTGTCAATACATGTACGACCTAATCACTGCGTATGAATATGTTCGGTTGCTGGGGTTATTTCCATTGCATTTTAAAGTTATTTGTAGGTGTTGACGGGATAAATATAATAGTAGGTTAGTGCCGTGAATGGGAAAAATATCTGGCGCGGCACGGAAACGGGTTGTGCTCGGCAGAGCCTCGCCCATCCCGTTTCCTAAGCCTTGCCAGATATATTTTCCCATTCACGGCACTAACCTACTATTCTCTATCTATTTTCCTTATTTCTGAACCAAAGTATATGTTGTGACCACTCATTTGAACCGTCTCGGCGAGACGGTTCAAATGGTGGTCACTACATTTATTTCTGATGAGAAATAAAGAAATTCTATTTTCCGTTTTCCCATTCACGGCACTAACCTATTATTCTCTAAGTATACACAACCACCTGCCAAGAGTATCAACGTTTCTGAACATCTATTGACAATCGAAGTTCACAATGAAGCAGTATGATTGGCTAAGTCTGAGCTGTATCACAGCTCAAGCTCAACCAATGAAGCTGATTGACTTAAAGTGCAATAATTAAGTACCTTGAAATACAGAAATTGATAAATATTGGCAAAATTAGCGCAGAAGGTAGTGTATCCTCCTGTTAGTTATGTTATTGACCAGTCCTATAAATATGATAACACACTTAGTAAATCGTGACTCCCTTATAGCGACTGTCTTGGTACCATTGACTTTAAAATTGGCGGCCGAAATTGAGAATTTGACGTCACATTGCTTAGTGTAAATTAGCAATGTGATGTCAAACCAACAAACTCCGCTATTGACTACTGTCTGTTTCACGAAACCTGCCCAAATTTTATGCCCAAAAACAATATATTTTACGATATTAAATTTTACCAAAATTTAAGAATGAACCTTTTTATTTCGTGAAATTTGGTAAAATATTGATTTTATTGCTACAAAACAATTTCCCTATGTTAAATCCCCAAAGACATCTTCACAGAGTGAAGATGTCTATGGGGATTTAACATGGGGAAATTTTTCAAATTTCAGAAATGGTGGACCGATTTTCAAAATTTAACTTTCGTTTTCTTAGTTGGATCATTTCCAAGCTATCTAGCCAGATTTCGGAGTTTCCATTTTTTTTATTTTTTTTTGACTCGTCTAGCTACCTCCTTCCCCCCATGTTAAATTCCCATAGACAAATACATTTTTATCTCGACTATTCGAAGAATAAGTAGAGCTTATGTTGTCACCCCGGCGTCGGCGTCGGCATTGGCGTCGGCGTCACCGCCTTGGTTAAGGTTTTTAGTCAAGTTTGTATATGGAATACTACTGGCCCTACACCCACCATACTTGGACAACTTCATCTCCTAGTGATGTACATCAATAACCCCTGATCTATATTTGACCTTGACCTACATTTCCTCTTGAATTACTTGGTTAATTCCCCTTGGTTAAGGTTTTTAGTCAACCTTGGTTAAGGTTTTTAGTCAAGCTTGTATATGCAATACTACTGGCCCTATGCCCACCATACTTGGACAACTTCATCTCCTAGTGATGCACATCAATAACCCCTCATCTATATTTGACCTTGACCGTGACCTAGACCTACATTTCCTCTTGAATTACTTACTTAATTCCCCTTGGTTAAGGTTTTTAGTCAACCTTGGTTAAGGTTTTTTTTCTAGCTTGTACATTGAATACTATTGTGCATCCAGACACCATACTTCGACAACCTTTTCTCATAGGTATGTACATCAATAACCCCTGATCTATATTTGACCTTGACCTACATTTCCTCTTCAATTACTTACTTAATTCCTTTTGGTTAAGGTTTTTAGTCAACCTTCTATATGGAATACTACTGGCCCTACACCCACCATACTTGGACAACTTCATCTCCTAGTGATGTACATCAACAACCCCTGACCTATATTTGACTTTGACCTACATTTAACCTTGAATTACTTACTTAATTCCCCTTGGTTAAGGTTTTTACTCGACCTTGGTTAAGCTTTTTACTCAAGCTTGTACATGGAATACTATTGTGCATACAGACACCATACTTGGACAACCTTTTCTCATAGTGATGTACATCAATAACCCCTGATCTATATTTGGCCTTGACCTACATTTCCTCTTGAATTACTTACTTAATTCTCTTTGGTTAAGGTTTTTAGTCAAGCTTGTAGATGGAGTACTCATGGCCCTACACCAACCATACTTGGACAACTTCATCTCCTAGTGATGTACATCAACAACCCCTGACCTATATTTGACCTTGACCTACATTTAACCTTAAATTACTTACTTAATTCCCCTTGGTTGTTTTTACTCAACCTTGGTTAAGGTTTTTAGTCAAGCTTGTAGATGGAATACTATTGTGCATACAGACACCATACTTGGATAACTTTTTATCATAGGGATGTACATCAATAACCCCTGACCTTTATTTTACCTTCACCTACATTTAACCTTGAATTACTTGCTTAATGTTTATAGTCAAGCTTGTATATGGAATACTTCTGGGCCTACATCAACCATACTTGGACAACTTCATCTCCTAGTGATGTACATCAATAATCCCTGACCTATATTTGACCTTGACCTACTTTTATCCTTGAATTACTTAGTTATCTCCCCTTGGTTACGGTTTTTACTCAAGCTTGTATATGGAATACTCCTGGGCCTACAGCAACCATACTTGGAAAACTTTATCTCCTAGTGATGTACATCAATAACCCCTGACCTATATCTGACATTGACCTACATTTAACCTTGAATTACTTACTTAATTTCCCTTGGTTAATGTTTTTAGTCAACCTTGGTTAAGGTTTTTATGCAGGCCGCAGCCACCTTCTTTGTCAAGCTATGTGTACATCGACAACCCTCGTAGTCGAGCTATGCTGTTCTCCTACAGCTCTTGTTCGTAATGAAATTAATATTTGACCAAATTTCACGAAATAAAAAGAAGGCCCATTCCTAAATTTTCCTTTAATTTAATATTATCAAAGAAAATATTGTTTTTGAATTGTTTTTATGGCCGTAAAATTTGGGCAGGTTTCGTGAAACAGACAGTAGATTTTATATACCCTGGTCACATCTACATTCTTTCGCCAACGTTACAATGGTGTAACGGCGTTACACGACTTTACCAAATGATGTTGGTATACTGACACAAGATAGGCAAATCAGTGTACGTATCGGCAAACACCACGTCATGTTTGCTATTAGACTTGGTAAGACATGACATGAATTCCTCGGCGAGCTTCTGTTGCCTATTTCACCAAAACTGCAAAGCATACTTATCTAGCAAAGTGTACTTTGAGGGAGTAATCATTTCCGATAATATTATTTCATATGGAACTAACGATATGCATATATTTGATGATTAAACTATGCAGAATTATTATACTGAATTTATTACATTACCACATCCAAAATGGCTGTGATAATATAATAAATTCAGTATAATAAAAATTAATAAATTTATCCATAAATTGAAAATTTCTCCCTCAAAATGCAACTTTTTTTAAATTTTTTTTTTGAAAATTGTAATATTTTATCGCTTCGTCCAGTATTCCAGCGACTTTTCCAAGTTTATACCCCGATAAATTCCACAAAAAGGCCATTCATTCCTATAGTTATTCTCTATGCATCTGCCTCGGAAATTCCTAAATGTTTACAAGCCTTATTTTATACAGTTGTTATCAAACGACACTATCCTGATATTCCTTATGCCTCGCATGCTTGTTATTGTTAACAAAGGTACAATCGCATGCTATGTTTAGACGAGCCATACATGTTTTCATTTCAGGATGACTGCCCCCTGGGTGATCAGTGTTGCAAGAATGCACGCGATGACGCAATTCCCGATGGTGATTTAAGCGGTTTAGCGAAGCCAACAGTTACTGATTGTTCACAGATTCCAATCTTCCCCGCTGAATTGCAGGTATGTGTACGATAAAAAAGCAATTTAATTCTACGAAAAGCATCAGTTACTGTTACTGAGTACATGCTAAAATCAATATTCCCTATAGTCTGTTTCACGAAAGCTGCCCAAATTTTACGGCTATATAGACAATTCAAAAACAATATTATTTTCGATAATATTAAAATATTAAATTTCGTGAAATTCGGTCAAATATTGATTTTATTACGAAAAATTGATTTGTATATGGGAATTTAACATGGGGGGAAAAAGTGATAAGGAAGTGTGGGAGGAGTCAAAAAACGTTAAAAATTTTTGGAAATTGACTCTGAAACCTGACTAGATAGCTTGGATATGATCTAACTAAGAAAACAAAAGTTAAATTTTAAAAATCGGTCCAGTATTTCTAAAATTCAAAAAAATTTCCCCATGCTAAATCCCCATAGACATCTTCACAATGTCTATGGGGATTTAACATGAGGAATTGTTTTTTCGCAATAAAATCAATATTTGACCAAATTTCACGAAATAAAAAGAAGGCTCATTCTTAAATTTTCCTTTTAATTTAATACTATCGAAAACAATATTGTTTTTGAATTGTTTATATGGCCGCAAAATTTGGGCAGCTTTCGTGAAACAGACTATAGTGAACCACAGGCATGTTGCCATGATACCAATATGGAGAAATAAGTTGAGCGAGGAGGAGCGTTGTATCGCGCACACATTCACTACTTTAACAGAGGCGCCGGAAGCTGACTTTTTTGTTATTCATGAAAAAGTACTTACTTTTAAATATTTTTTAGATTTAATGTGGGGTAATGGCCAAATGTTCGTCGGCAGCAAAACGTGGAACAGACAGTATATGGAGTAGCATCGGCTAGTACAGTGGCGATGCGACATAAAACCAAACAATTTTATTTTGGTTGGTGTAACAAGATATATGATCTGTCTCTGTCAGTAAAAGATTTTCCTATGTTGTTAGCCAAATGTTATATTCATATCGTGCGTTAGGTCGTGACATTTGGTCGTACCTGACCGGGTTTGGTTTCAATACGATGATGTTAGAAGTCTTCTCACTATGTGCAGAGCCCCATATAAGCTTTGTGTCTAAAGCGTATTTTACCCCCTGATTTCAAAATCATTGTGTATTTTACTTTTACAAATGGGTTATTGATTTTTTCATTGCTAAATAGGGAACAAATGATAAAAAAGTAACAAATTTAAACATTCACTTAATTGAGCTGCACACTGTTTGCTTTTTGCAGCTCAACTAAGTGAATTTTCAACTTTATGACAGTATTTTCACTACTGAATTTGAAAATCAATGCATATTTTCACATTGCTCTGTGTATTTTGTACTTTCACTTTTGATAATCAATGCGTATTTAGCCAAGATAATTGCGTAAAATACGCCAATATGCACCTTATCTGGAGCTCTGTATGTGTGCGTAATTTTTCCTGTGGGATGGGTACAGTAAATGTATTTATCCCGTCAACACAGTGCGTATGTGCCGTGAAACATGGTGCTGTGAAACATTTGTGATATCCAGTCAATACTACTTTTGCATTTTACAGCCATTTGTAGGTGTTGACGGGATAAATAGAATAGTAGGTTAGTGCCGTGAATGGGAAAAAATATCTGGCGCGGCACGGAAACGGGATGTGCTCGGCAGAGCCTCGCCCATCCCGTTTCCTGAGCCTTGCCAGATATTTTTTCCCATTCACGGCACTAACCTACTGTTCTCTATCTATTTTCCTTATTTCTGAACCAAAATATATGTTGTGACCACTCATTTGAACCGTCTCGGCGAGACGGTTCAAATGAGTGGTCACAACATATACTTCTGATGAGAAATAAAGAAATTCTTGAACCTTGCCGGATATTTTTTCCCATTCACGGCACTAACCTACTATTCTCTATAAACAAACTTCTTAGCCATAAGCAATGTTTTCATTGCAGGTATCCAACGAGCAGTACAACACATCTGTTCAGTTTGATGGCAAATGGCGGTGGATAGCACCAATGGATATTACTGAATTATTGCTACTGAAGTCAAAGCATCCTAAAGCTCCCGTTATTATGGGCAACACTGCGGCAAGTATGTTTGTGTGTTTGGTCACAGGTGGTCAGATTTACATTTATTGCTTTTATGTGACGTCTGATTATAATATGTATAATTTGTCCTGTTATTTTACGTTGACAGCCGGAGTATGTCTATATATTTATCCAAATTTCTGGGATTCGAACTTATGAAACATGTGGTTGCTATTTGAATATCCACTTGAACATCAAGTGTCTTTGTTGGGCCTGCTTTGGCAGCTGGTCCACTCAATAACTAGAGTTCTACTTGATGGATGGCAACCAAATTATGTATACATGTTTATCACGGAAAGACGAAAAAGCCTATTGATCTTCGCCGATCATAACCGAATTCGGTATACATGGTTATCATGGCAAGACGAAGAAGCATATTGATTGTCAAAGATTTCCGAAGACTTGTCTCCCCTTGGTGGCCATTTTTAAGTTTCGTACTTTGTATCCTTGTACACGCAACAACTCGAGTTCTACTTGACCGATCGTAACCAAATTATCTCCCCTTGGCGGCCATTTTTATTTTTCCCACTCTGCATCATTGTCCACGCAATAACACAATAATTATAACTCGAGTTCTGCTTGATGGATCGTAACCAAATTCAGTATACATGTTTATCACGGCAAGACGAAGAACTATATTGATTATATTAAAACAATCCCATGTCTTCTTTCCCCAGGCGTATATTGTGACTTTCGACACTCTTGTTATCTTTACATTTTTGCGGAAACACTTAGCCAATCGTATAACATTAATATGACTTGATGTATTGCTCCAATATTTTGACACTTGATATATGTAAGCATTTGGAACACACACACGTCGCCATTAACATGACCTTGATCTTTTTGACATTCACATGGTTGTGGAAACACTTGGCCATTTTGTATGTCAAAAAGTTTCTTCAACCTTGACCTTTTTCAAGCATGTCAAATGCCTCTGCAGGCGCGACACCGCTTCCGTGGCGGAATTCTTGTATATGCATTTCATAGATGGTACAAACACGGTCATATACGTCACTATCAGCGCATTGTATGGACACTGCATTCACTTCTCTGCATGAGAATATAACACTGTATGTATATTCTAGAATTATAATTCTCTAATATGGATGGTTGATAAATTAATTATTGAAAACTAACTTAATATTGTCGGGTGAAAAAATACATAGACGTACACTATATTCTACTTATAATAAGATGGATAATTACGCTTATAGTGTTCTGAGATGGATCTACCGGATACAAAATCATTGTAAAAAGAAACAAAATACGGACATGGCGAAATCTGCATTAGTAAGGGCAAACAGATGTTTTTTGACTGCTTGCTGTAATAAACATTATAGGAATGATTGGCTTTTTTGTGGAATTTATCGGGGTATAAACTTGGAAAAGTCGCGGGAATACTGGACGAGGCCTTAAAAAAATTACAATTTTCGGAAAAAAAAAGAAAAAAAAAAAGATGTTTTTTTTTTTTTTTGATTTTTAGCTCGACTATTCGAAGAATAAGTAGAGCTTATGTTGTCACCCCGGCGTCGGCGTCGGCGTCGGCGTCACCGTCACGCCTTGGTTAAGGTTTTTAGTCAAGTTTGTATATGGAATACTACTGGCCCTACACCCACCATACTTGGACGACTTCATCTCCTAGTGATGTACATCAATAACCCCTGATCTATATTTCACCTTGACCTACATTTCCTCTTGAATTACTTGGTTAATTCCCCTTGGTTAAGGTTTTTAGTCAACCTTGGTTAATTGTTTTTAGACAAGCTTGTATATGCAATACTACTGGCCCTACACCCATCATACTTGGACAAACTTCATCTCCTAGTGATGCACATCAATAACCCCTCATCTATATTTGACCTTGATCTACATTTCCTCTTGAATTACTTACTTAATTCCCCTTGGTTAAGGTTTTTAGTCAACCTTGGTTAAGGTTTTTTTTCAAGCTTGTACATTGAATACTATTGTGCATCCAGACACCATACTTCGACAACCTTTTCTCATAGGTATGTACATCAATAACCCCTGATCTATATTTGACCTTGACCTACATTTCCTCTTCAATTACTTAATTCCTTTTTGTTAAGGTTTTTAGTCGACCTTCTATATGCAATACTACTGGCCCTACACCCACCATACTTGGACAACTTCATCTCCTAGTGATCTACATCAACAACCCCTGATCTATATTTGACCGTGACCTACATTTAACCTTGAATTACTTAATTCCCCTTGGTTAACGTTTTTAGTCAAGCTTGTAGATGGAATACTCCTGGCCCTACACCAACCATACTTGGACAACTTCATCTCCTAGTGATGTACATCAACAACCCCTGACCTATATTTGACCTTGACCTACATTTAACCTTAAATTACTTACTTAATTCCCCTTGGGTTAAGGTTTTTACTCAACCTTGGTTAAGGTTTTTAGTCAAGCTTGTAGATGGAATACTATTGTGCATACAGACACCATACTTGGATAACTTTTTCCCATAGGGATGTACATCAATAACCCCTGACCTTTATTTTACCTTCACCTACATTTAACCTTGAATTACTTGCTTAATGTTTATAGTCGAGCTTGTATATGGAATACTTCTGGGCCTACATCAACCATACTTGGACAACTTCATCTCCTAGTGATGTACATCAATAATCCCTGACCTATATTTGACCTTGACCTACTTTTATCCTTGGATTACTTAGTTATCTCCCCTTGGTTACGGTTTTTACTCAAGCTTGTATATGGAATACTCCTGGGCATACAGCAACCATACTTGGAAAACTTTATCTCCTAGTGATGTACATCAATAACCCCTGACCTATATCTGACATTGACCTACATTTAACCTTGAATTACTGTTTTTAGTCAACATTGGTTAAGGTTTTTATGCAGGCCGCAGCCACCTTCTTTGTCAAGCTATGTGTACATCGACAACCCTCGTAGTCGAGCTATGCTGTTCTCCTACAGCTCTTGTTTTTTTTGAAAATTGTAATTTTTTAAGGCCTCGTCCAGTATTCCCGCGACTTTTCCAAGTTTATATCCCCGATAAATTCCACAAAAAGGCCATTCATTCCTTATAATTCCAGCATTTGAAATAAAATCAGAAAAATGTGTTTATTTTCCGTTTTCTTAAGAATTATTTTAACTGCGCCTCACGGTTACGGAAAGTAGTTGGGCGTGGGAGTTTACTGGGATATAAACTTTGGACAGAGACTTGCTACGGGCCAATCAAATGTTAAGGAATTGTGTAAATATTTTTGTGCTGGAATTATTTACTAGTTACCACATTGCTGCTTAATCAAGGTAAACCAAACATAGGGCCAATGTTTGGTTTACCTTGATTAAGCGTGCACCTCTGTGATTATCTATTGTGTTTATTTGTTTCATATCGTCTTAACTGCTTGTACTTTATTTTTCTCTTTTCGGTCTCCCTCTCTTTTCGGTCTCGCGCTGGCTATGTTTGTTCTATTGTATCACATATTCAGCTATTTTGATGCTACAATAACTTACTATTAGTGATAATTATTGTATTTCAGTTTTGCAAATGAGAAAAGGGCAATTTTCGGACACCGACGTATTGATATATGGTGCCAACATTCCATCGCTAAAGGAGGTCATCGTAACAGGAGATGAAATTATATTTGGGGCGGCGTTAACTATCAATGAACTGTTTAGTCATGTTAGAAGTCTAACAGAGACAGTTCCAGGTAATATAATCATGTTCCCGCAGCCTACTTTAGCATGGTGTCGTGCCGTGTCCAATTTTGGTGGCGCCATGCCCAAATTTAGATACGTTATGACATAATTAATATTTACAGACCATATTGAACTAGAGGGGGGTCGGACGGTTCGGGGTTGCAACCCCCCCCCCTCCCCCACGTTCAGCCACGGAGTTTACATAGATCACAGTTTACCACCAGTTGGAGTCTGAATTTAAATGCCGTAAAACACAGGAAAGTGCATTTCGAAGAGCTCAAAAATAGGACAACCCCCTAGTTGCGAACTGTAACTCTTGCCATTACTACCGTACCATCCATTGATTTAATATGATATTAATTATACTCGATGTCTGATTTTATAAGAAATTCGGCATAGCCTCGTTTCGTATGAAATATTAATCAGTAAAGTTCTCATGTAATATCAGCTGTTGTCTGAAGATTGGCAGCTTGCCAGTTATTTACGTCGATAGAAGTAATGCAGTGCACTATTTGATTTTATATAGAGAATATTAGTATAGTGTCATGAACGTGAATAAATATCTGTCGAGGCTGAGAAATCAGGATGGGCGAGGCTTGCCGAGCACATCCTGATTTCGAGCCGAGTCAGATATTTATTCACGTTCATGACACTATAATAATATTCTATTTATCCCGTTAACCACATCGTGTTACGTCATTCACATAGTGACGTAACGTCATACATAATGACGTATCTACTAGACGTGAACGAGAAAAAATACACGTACCTGCTTTTCACGTCTAGTAGCGACATAGTTGACGGGATAAACTATGTTACTTGCGTAATATAATGTGTGTTACTTTTTAATCCCATATATTCATATTGTTCTTTATTGTGTAATATTATCGGACGATGTACATTGCGCGATTGTCAAAAATTATTAATGTGTGAAATATGTCTTTGGCATTTGCAGAAGACAAACGTAGACACTTTCCTGCAATAATGGATATGGTCAACATGTATGGCGCTGAACAGATCAGAAATGTAGCGGTGAGTGGTCAATTCATTTCAGAGCTCCAGATAAGCTGCGTATTTACTTAAATACCCAATTAAAATTGCCAAAAACCCAATTGAAATCAGAAGTAGCGAGTATCAAAAAGAAATAAAAATTTTGTGGTACCTTTATCATGTTGGAGAAAACAGTAAACAGACCACAAATATAGCATATTTTTCTTATTTTCCATGAAAACACATCTTGGTATTTCATTAGAATTGTCTCCTTGAATTGCCAAGACATGTTTTCATTTCGAAACAAGCTATTCAATAATTTCTGTCTGTTGATGTGTAAACAGTAGTGTTATTTTATTTTACCCAATTAAAATGTTTAAATACCCAATTGCTTCAGAAATGATGGAGTGAGAATACTCGTGACAATTATTAATTCCTTATCTGGAGCTCTGCATTATATCTACATGTCGATGCAATATCCAAATTGTCGGATTGAATCAATGTAGTGTTCGATCACACCATCCTAATATTAAGTGCATTAATCACCGTAGACCTTTGAGTACAGACTACAAGTAACCACAACACTATGCATATAGAGAATAGTAGGTTAGTGCCGTGAATGGGAAAAAATATCCGGCAAGGCTCAAGAATTTCTTTATTTCTCGTCAGAAGTATATGTTGTGACCACTCATTTGAACCGTCTCACCGAGACGGTTCAAATGAGTGGTCACAACATATACTTTGGTTCAGAAATAAGGAAAATAGATAGAGAATAGTAGGTTAGTGCCGTGAATGGGAAAAATATCTGGCAAGGTTTCGGAAACGGGATGGGCGAGGCTCTGCCGAGCACATCCCGCTTTCGTGCCGCGCCAGATATTTTTCCCATTCACGACACAAACCTACTATTCTATTTATCCCGTCAACACCTACAAATGGCTTTAAAATGCAATAATTCCAGCACAAAAATATTTACACAATTCCCTAACATTTGATTGGTCCGTAGCAAGTCTCAGTCCAAAATTTATATCCCATTAAACTCCCATGCCAAACTACTTTCCGTAACCGTGAGGCACAGTTAAAAAATTCTTATGAAAACGGAAAATAAACACATTTTCTTGATGAATTTATTTCAAATGCTGTAATTATAAGGAATGAATGGCCTTGTTGTGGACTTTATCGGGGATATAAACTTGGAAAAGTCGCGAGAATACTGGACGAGGCCTTCGTCCAGTATTCCCGCGACTTTTCCAAGTTTATACCCCGATAAATTCCACAAAAAGGCCATTCATTCCTATAAAAAAAAAAACCCAGTCACCGCACATATTCATACGCAGTGATTATATATCGTATTGACAGGATATCAAAAATGTTTCACGGCACATACGCACTGTTATTGGTAACCGATCCAAATCATGAATATTATTCACTTCGGATATCAGAGAGCGGATTTAGGTCTGAACGTACATTCCAACATAATACAAGCCATTTAATTTGAACACCTCTGTTAATGTAGATTTTTTTGCACATATTATGTGCAAAAAAAACTACATTAACAGAGGTGTTCAAATTATTATTATGTGAAGTTGTATAATGGACATGCCTCTGAATTTTAGACAATCGGCGGGAGTCTTCTGTCTCAACTCTCAAATTCTGATGTAATTTCGCTGTTTATGGTCCTAGGTGTCACAGCGAAGATCAAATCAGGTATGTACCCGCATTTATTGGAAGATGTATAGGTAAAGTGCACGTTATTATTTGTTACGCAACAACGATAATTACCTTTGTCTTCGCACGTAGCAATAATTAAACGGACTGACATTGATGTACCCAGCAATATTGCTTACTGAAACCTCATCACCTTAGTGTGCTATATTGACATGGCATCAGATCACGATTATTCTGATTTCAGGGCTGAATATATATATTTTGTTTTTTATTATAAATATTCAGTTCTGATTTTGGGATTCCGCCCCCCCCCCATTTGTACATGTTCTTGAACATGTACACTGTACATGTACAGGTTAATATATGGGATTTAGTACTAAACCCATTGACCCGACCTTAAATGACATTAGCTGTTGATAAGCCGTTAAACCCCAACAAACAAACAAACTTATTAGAAGGTATTTCGCCGTCTGTATGTAGTTATATCATGATATTTACAGTTAACAGCAGCCGGACACAGTCTGTAGGGGAATTGGAGCTGCAAGAAACGGAAGTTATAACATCGGTTGCGCTTCCCTTTACACAGAAGGTAAAGTATAGCAGGTCTCTGAAAATATGTGTTCCCGTTGTAACTAAGCGTGTATGAGGTTATTTTCGTTATTGGACAGTTCGCTATTTCCCATATTAGTTCTACGTTGTTAAAATTAATTTTGAAAATGAGCCGTGTGATCCGTATATGATAATGCAGATACACATAGACATCATATTATATTATACACTAGTTGCACATATCATTTCAATCTAAAGAGAGCTATAGTGAGAAGTACACGCGAACTGTCACCATTCCACATTGAATTTCATTCTAATAGACAACTGTAGCGATACATGTTTTTGTTACAGGGCGACCATTTTGGATTCCACAAGCAGAGCGAGCGTCGTACATTCTCTCACGCCATTGTCAATAGTGCGATGCATGTGAGATTAACCAACGACAAAAAAGTGGACGCACTCTGTCTATGTTTCGGTGGGATAGACAAGCGTGCCAACATAGCAGAACTGACTGGAGGTGCAGCTGTTGGAAGGTTAATATCTCTATGTTGCTTGTCAATCTAATTAAATGTTATCTGCGTCCTCTGTGTCAGATGGGAATATATAGAGAATAGTAGGTTAGTGCCGTGAATGGGAAAAAATATCTGGCAAGGCTCAAGAATTTCTTTATTTCTCATCAGAAGTATATGTTGTGACCACTCATTTGAACCGTCTCGCCGAGACGGTTCAAATGAGTGGTCACAACATATACTTTGGTTCAGAAATAAGGAAAATAGATAGAGAATAGTAGGTTAGTGCCGTGAATGGGAAAAAATATCTGGCAAGGCTCAGGAAACGGGATGGGCGAGGCTCTGCCGAGCACATCCCGTTTCCGTGCCGCGCCAGATATTTTTTCCCATTCACGGCACTAACCTACTATTCTATTTATCCCGTCAACACCTACAAATGGCTGTAAAATGCAAAAATAGTATTGACTGGATATCAAAAATGTTTCACGGCACCATGTTTCACGGCACAGACGCACTGTGTTGATGGGATAAATTTAATTTTTGGTCGCATTTCAGTAATACCGTCATGTGTCTATCTTTCAGTCAATTACACAACCACACATCCGTCAGTGATTCATTTGATATAAATATAAGTATAGGTTATTTGATTTGTATGTGGATATATGCACGAGTTCCGCAATATCGTTGCGCGGCGGAACGTGTGGCATATATCTACATACAAATCAAATAACCTTTTTATTATAAACGTACATCATTCGTAATTTATATGCGCTTCCAAAAATATACAAAATGTAAATAAAATAAAGAAATTAGTGGTGATTTAGAAGGAACTATTTTGCCGAGGTGAAGCGAAGTTCCGGCGCTGACCAATGTTTGACGAGACGTCTATACGGACACTTTTGACGGCTTGCGTTGCATTGTGGTTCAATGGGAAATGAAAGTACGTATATAATACGTATAAGTTAGATCACGGCATTGACCAATATGAACTCACGAGACGTCAATATGGAAAATGTATTGACGTCTTCCGTTGTATTATGTATCACAGGGAAACAAAAGTACTACGTATTATAGGAAAGTAGTTTGGCGTGGGAGTTTACTGGGGATATAAATTTTGGACAGAGACTCGCTACGGGCCAATCAAATGTTAGGGAATTCTGTAAATATTTTTGTGCTGGAATTATATAATAATATCCTTCGTGGCGCAGAAACATTGATGTGTAGACAGAAATTAAAAACCTTCAATTTCAATCCTTCGCATGTACGCCGCGTAGACACAACTTTAATAACTTTGTTTATTTTGTCCATAGTCAGAATTGTAACCAGGGAACGAACAATTAATGTGATGTTCTTAATCTGCGTTTCTACTCACTGAATATTCGCCCCTAACGAGCCAGCTGCCACCATAGTTAGGTTAGCAATTAATCACTCCTTGTTCTCATTTCCGGATAGACCATGGAACGACGACACGGCTAAAGTGATTATGAAGTCTCTAACAGGCGAGCTGGGCGCTAGTCACGACACGGCGGCAGAGAGCTACAAAACTTCCGTAGCCGGCGCATTCTTCTACAAATTTTATAACACCGTTTCCGGGAATGAGGTATGTGTGCAAATCCAATGTCCCATGCGACAGTACATGGTTCTCTGATTTGTTACAGTCACATTATCACCGGTAGGCAAGAGGCAATACACATGTAGCGACGGTCCGTGTACGTTTTCATTGTACCTTAGTAACACTCTTTTTTTTCACTATATGTAGTTAATCCCTTTTTGTCGCCAACAGGAAGGGTGGACATAAGTTAACAATCGGGGTTCATCCTCGACGGAATTGCTACTGGAGATCTGGTTTGACCCTCACATACGTCTTTGGAGTTTTGTATGTGACAGTTGAATATGGTTATACCCCTTATGTGAGTATTATGATTGTTCGTAATCCTATTTTAGGGGAAGGGGCCAAGTGACTTTGGTGTGGTATGGACCTGGCACCAGGTCAGGTTCTTCCAATTTCAGGGCTTAATAATATATTTTTTCTCGCTGTAAATATTCCGTTCTCATTTTGGGATTTTTCCCGTCAATACAGCAGGTTAAAACGGGATCGAACCCGTTTTGCACGGCCTTACATGACCTTAGCTGTTGATAGGCCGTTAAACACCAATAAACAGACAAACAATAAACAGATTTTGATAATATTAGAGGTTACAATGTGTGTCGACAGGTGTTGCTTGGTTATTACCCCCACGTCCTAATGCCCAAGGTCAATGCCATTTAGTAAAGCAAATTCGCTTTACTACGATATGTTCAGTCTTTTTCTCTATTTCTTTTTAACGTCTTCTCAAATTTTGACAATTTGTGACCTCGATGTTTTTCTACGTATGGCGCTTTGCTATGCATGGTCCCACATCCCAATACCCAAGGTCAAAGTCACCGAGTTTTCATGTTCAATTTCTTTCTGAGATAATTGCACTAAAGATATTTTTGTCGTTTTCTCTATTTCTTTTAACCCCTTCTCACATTTTGAAAATACTAATGATTTGACCACACGATGTGTCTATGGATGATGCTTTACTATATATGCCCCCGCATACCAATGCCCATGATCATGGTCACTGAGTTGTTAATGTTCATCTTCTGTGTAAGGCAAATATCCTCTAGGTATTATTGTCGTCTTTCTCTATCATTCCCATTTAACCACTTCTAAGATTTTGATAATACTTAGCCACAATACTTTGTTTCACTTCTGAAAACCCAAGTTAAAGGTCACTGGAACTCGTATGTTCATTTTCTTATCCGGGCTGCCAACGCCGGGATTAGCTTAGTGATAACGATGCCCTTCTTTTGGATTTGTATTATGCCGTTCTTTTGGATTTGTATTTACCGTCACAGTCACGTATTAATGTCTTTGTTTTGTATTATATACCGACTGATGCTTCCATATAGGCATCGCCGTTTAACCCGTGCGGAAGTACGCGGTTCTATTCATATCGGCATCGCCGTTTAACACGTGCAGCAGTACGCATTTCTATGGTTTGGTTTTGCACTGCAGGTTGAATTTTCCATATCGGCATCACCGTTTAACCCGTGCAGCAGTACGCGGTTCTATGACCCGTGTACCGAGCAGGAGCAGAGCCCGGATGACGCGGTGGGGCGGCCTCTACCGAATGTGTCGTCCGAGGCCATTGTATCCGGGGAGGCGGTGTTCATTGACGACATGCCGAGATGTGACGGTGAGTATTGAATATGTTATTTTATTATATACCTACCTATGAAATACATAGTTATATGATGTAAATAAAAATCATATGTTCTCATCGATGAAATAAACAACTTCCGGTGAAAATACGACTACTTATGCTATCTATATTCATAAAATCTATGTTCGGGAAAACATCGCAAATAGGCTGCAAATACACATTCATTACCATATACAGTCTAAAAAAAAACTGCTAATTTCCATGGAGCGGTATATAATAAATAGAATATTCATATTTTTGCAACGAATACGACATATATGTTCATCTCGTGGTGTGAAATGTCAATATTTCACACCACTCGATGAACATATATGTCATATTCGTTGCAAAAATATGAATATCCTCTATTTATTGCATATTATGGGTGCTCGCAGTGTATTACATATATGCGAGGGCACAGTACAGGCGGACAATCGTCCTTTACAAACACAGTTTCCTGAAATGGTTATACATGTACCCTCTTGAGCATCTCCTGATTTTTATTTCATTTGCAGGCGAACTGTTCCTATCGTTTGTGCTAAGCAGCCGGGCGCATGCGTTGATTGTGCGGGTGGATCCCAACTCGGCTCTGGCTCTACCCGGTGTGCACAGTTATATCGACCACACAGATATACCCGGAGAGAATATCTGGGGAGCGATAGAACCGTGTGAGGAGGTGTTTGCATCAAAGGAGGTAGGTACACAGGCGCCTGTGATAATGTTGCCCAGATGTCAACGTTTCTGAACATCTATTGGCAATCTGAACTCGCAATCAAGCAGTTGATTGGCTGAGCCTGATCTGTAGCACAGCAAATCAAGCTGCTCACCACCTCTGGCAAGGCTCAATAATTTCTTTATTTCTCATCAGAAGTATATGTTGTGACCACTCATTTGAACCGTCTCGCCGAGACGGTTCAAATGAGTGGTCACAACATATATTTTGTTTCAGAAATAAGGAAAATAGATAGAGAATAGTAGGTTAGTGCCATGAATGGGAAAACATATCTGGCAAGGCTCAGGAAACGGGATGGGCGAGGCTCTGACGAGCACATCCCGTTTCCGTGCCGCGCCAGTGAATGGGAAAAAATATCTGGCAAGGCTCAGGAAATGGGATGGGAAAATAGGAAAATAGGAAAATAGTTTTTTCGCAATAAAATCAATATTTGATGGAATTTCATCAAATAATTTTTGTCTCGCCCGCGAAGAGGAAAGCGAGACATAGGTTTTGCTTTTCCGGAGTCGGCGTCGTCATCATTCAATGTTAAGTTTTCGTGTTACGGTCATTACTTCAACACCTTATCAGCTACAGTCATCAAACTTTATACATACCTTTACTATGATATGTAGATGAATATAGGACTATTAAAAAAAATTCCGGGCTCCAGGGTCAAGGTCAGACTCTACTTCTTTCTGTGCTACAAACTGAACATTAATGCATGAAGACCCGTTTTCTCGTGCGCTCTGTACACCTTACCTGTAGAGAGAACAATAGCCTTCTCCAGTTGAACACTTCTGCATGTGCAAGCATGTGCAAATTTCCAGCTTGACCACTAAATGTCCAGCTAAATTATTACATGTAATTTATACAGGTAAATTATTATACCTGGGTATTACATTTCCGTAAACTGTGTTGACAACTGTGGCAATATGTGGACCTGTGCAGATATGATATGTAGATAAATATAGGACTATTATAAAAATTCTGGGCTCCAGTAGCGAGCATTATTTTTTTGTTAATTTTTAAACTTTTTTTTTTTTTTAAATTTTTTTCCATTTTTAGCCAGGTTTTTTTTGAAAAAAAATCCACGCTATTGGATTGGCGAAAGCCAGGCGGGCGGGCGGCGTCCACAATCAATATTAAGTTTTCGTGTTTCAGTCCATTTCTTTGTTACTGTAACACATAGGACCAACAAACTTTCACAGCTTCATAACCAAGGGATGCCCACCACATATCACTATCCATCTAGTCTACAAAAAGTGGCTTCGTTTCTTGTTTTTTTTTTCAAATTATTTTTCCATTTTTGTCTAGTAGCATAAGGTCGTAAGTGCTATATATATACCAACTATTATCATATACTAAAACAATTATTGACTAGTGAGCCATAGAATATAATCTGATATTCTATGGCTCACTAGTCAATAATTGTATAATATGTTCGGGCCAGTGAAAATTGCTTTCTGGCCCAGGCTCGAGGTCAAGGCGGCGGGACAAGGCGAGACATTTGATTCCGCGGAATTCTTGTTGTTGGGGAGGGTGACTTTTTTGTTATTGATAAAAAAGTACTTACTTTTAAATATTTTTTAGATTTAATGTGCTTAATAGCCAAAAGTTTGTCGGCAGCAAAACGTGGAACAGACAGTAAATACAATACCCACACGGACTTATACTGAAGGAACACAGCAATATAGAAGAGTGATATTATTGGAATATAAATAGACCGAAATCAATTCAATCTTCCGTGACCACCCTAGTGTTATGTTCACACCCGATCCAATGCTGTTTACGTCATGTGAGCAACATGTTCAAATACAGAGAAGAGTAGTTTTTCAATGTATACAAATGTGCTTGATGATGGTGTTAAACATGCTGTAACATATTTCGCTAGCCGATTAATTTAATACAACAAAATTGCTATGATGCCCAAACAAACTATAGTTCCGAACTGAAACATTCCGGATTATATTTCTACTGTCATATAAACAATGCAAAAACAATATTTTGTTCCATACTATTAAATTTTATCAAAATTTAAGAATTAGCCTTATTTTTATTCAGTGAAATTTCAAGTTGGTCAAATATTGACTTTATTACGAAAAATGTATTTGTCTATGGGAATTTAGAAGGTGGAGGAGCTGTGGGAGGAGTCAGAAAACGAAACATTTTGCTAAATTGACTCCGAAACCTGGCTAGATAGCTTGGAAATGATCTAAGAAAACAAGTTAAATTATGAAAAACATTCCAATCCAGTATTTCTGAAATTCTAAAAATGCCCCCATGTTAGATCCCCATAGACATCTTCACTCTTAAAGTTTGCTTTAATTTCATATTATCAAAAAAAATATTGCTTTTGAATTGTTTATATAGCCATAAAATTTGAGCAGCTTTCGTGAAACAGACAGTAGGTTATTTTATTATTCCGGACTACTTTTACATGCCCTGCTTAAATTACTGCCACATTTGGTATATTCATGCATTTTATCCCGTCAACACAGTGCGTATGTGCCGTGAAACACGGTGCCGTGAAACATTTTTGATATCCAGTCAATACTATTTTTGCATTTTACAGCCATTTGTAGGTGTTGATGGGATAAATAGAATAGTAGGTTAGTGCCGGCAGAGCCTCGCCCATCCCATTTCCTAAGCCTTACCAGATATTTTTTCCCATTCACGGCACTAACCTACTATTCTCTATCTATTTTCCTTATTTCTGAAACAAAATATATGTTGTGACTACTCATTTGAACCGTCTCGGCGAGACGGTTCAAATGAGTTGTCGCAACATATACTTCTGATGAGAAATAAAGAAATTCTTGAGCCTTGCCGGATATTTTTTCCCATTCACGGCACAAACCTACTATTCTCTATATGAATGTCGACAGATTAAGGCATATATGATACAACGGATATGCGATAGAATTCCAGCCCACACATCTGCTCCTCACTCGCTACATGCGCACATCTGTAGCCTATTGCATCAACATTGCAAAGTATACTTTAGAAGCAAAGTATACTTTGAGGGAGAAAATTTCAATTTTATGATAAATTTATTAATCGTTATTATACTGAATTTATTACATTATCACAGCCAACTTCTGATGAGAAATAAAGAAATTCTTGAGCCTTGCCGGATATTTTTTCCCATTCATGGCACTAACCTACTATTCTCTATATCCCAGTGCACCCATGTGTCCTGTGTTATTAGGAGTCCAGACATGATACTATTGTATGGGGATGGGGTAAACACACATAATCCGGTTGTCTGCATGTTCTCCAAGTATTACTATATCTCACTTCACCCATATTCCCAATGTTTGTCCTCGGGTTATGAAAACCAGCTATTGTACGGGTATATCGATGGAATAAATAAGTGTCCGTCTGTACGGAATATAATCCACTCGCGGATTATCTCCTCGTACATGCGAACGAACCGTAAGTATTACTTGTACATGTTGAAGGTGTTGTGTCACGGACAAATTATTGGCGGTATTCTGGCGGAGACACGAGAGCAGGCGAGACTTGCGGCTGCACGTGTACGTGTTGAGTATGAAGATTTGCCACCCATTATATCCATACAGGTTTGTAGACCGGTTTATATGTTTTAGTATGTACATGGACCATTCCCAAATGAACTGAACGAAAATGTGAGCGACCTTTCGCCCCTCGTTTGTTTATTTCTGCAGGTTCGTTAGCGACATTTCGTCTAAGTCTTCGTTTTTAGAGATGAACACTAATCACCTTAAAGTTCGTACATGCGTTTTTATCCCGTCAACACGACGTAATCACTGCGTATGAATATGTGCGGTTGTCATACTAGTCGATTCTCCGATTTTGAGGATGTGGCTGGGGTTATTTTTTGCATTTTAAAGTTATTTGTAGTGTTAACAGGATAAATAGAATTATAGTAGGTTAGTGTTGTGAATGGGAAAAATATCTGGCCTTGGTTAAGGTTTTTAGTCAAGCTTGTATATGGAATACTACTGGCCCTACACCCACCATACTTGGACAACTTCATCTCCTAGTGATGTACATCAATAACCCCTGATCTATATTTCACCTTGACCTACATTTCCTCTTGAATTACTTGGTTAATTCCCCTTGGTTAAGGTTTTTATTCAACCTTGGTTAAGGTTTTTAGTCAAGTTTGTATATGCAATACTACTGGCCCTACACCCACCATACTTGGACAACTTCATCTCCTAGTCATGCACATCAATAACCCCTGATCTATATTTGACCTTGACCTACATTTCCTCTTGAATTACTTACTTAATTCCCCTTGGTTAAGGCTTTTAGTCAACCTTGGTTAAGGTTTTTCTTCAAGCTTGTACATTGAATACTATTGTGCATCCAGACACCATACTTCGACAACCTTTTCTCATAGGTATATACATCAATAACCCCTGATCTATATTTGACCTTCACCTACATTTCCTCTTCAATTACTTACTTAATTCCTTTTGGTTAAGGTTTTTAGTCAACCTTCTATATGGAATACTACTGGCCCTACACCCACCATACTTGGACAACTTCATCTCCTAGTGATGTACATCAACAACCCCTGATCTATATTTGACCTTGACCTACATTTCCTCTTGAATTGCTTAATTCCCCTTGGTTAACCTTTTTAGTCAAGATTGTAGATGGAATACTCCTGGCCCTACACCAACCATACTTGGACAACTTCATCTCCTAGTGATGTACATCAACAACCCCTGACCTATATTTGACCTTGACCTACATTTAACCTTGAATTACTTACTTAATTCCCCTTGGTTAAGGTTTTTACTCGACCTTGGTTAAGCTTTTTACTCAAGCTTGTACATGGAATACTATTGTGCATACAGACACCTAATTGGACAACCTTTTCTCATAGTGATGTACATCAATAACCCCTGATCTATATTTGACCTTGACCTACATTTCCTCTTGAATTACTTACTTAATTCTCTTTGGTTGGTTTTTAAGGTTTTTAGTCAAGCTTGTAGATGGAATACTCATGGCCCTACACCAACCATACTTGGACAACTTCATCTCCTAGTGATGTACATCAACAACCCCTGACCTATATTTGACCTTGACCTACATTTAACCTTAAATTACTTAATTCCCCTTGGTTAAGGTTTTTACTCAACCTTGGTTAAGGTTTTTAGTCAAGCTTGTAGATGGAATGCTATTGTGCATACAGACACCATACTTGGATAACTTTTTCTCATATGGATGTACATCAATAACCCCTGACCTTTATTTTACCTTCACCTACATTTAACCTTCACTTACTTGGTTAATGTTTATAGTCAAGCTTGTATATGGAATACTTCTGGGCCTACATCAACCATACTTGGACAAGTTCATCTCCTAGTGATGTACATCAATAATCCCTGACCTATATTTCACCTTGACCTACTTTTATCCTTGGATTACTTAGTTATCTCCCCCTTGGTTACGTTTTTTACTCAAGCTTGTATATGGAATACACCTGGGCCTACAGCAACCATACTTGGAAAACCACACATCTACGTCCAAGGTCAAGGTCACTGTTGAAGGTCAAAGGTCAAACCTATTGAAATTCCCTTCCGCTCTATATCTTCTACACCGATGCATTGGATTACAAATGGCTTGGCACAAATGTTTCTCATGATGAGAAGGTGTGTCGCCATCAATAACCACGCACCTACGTCCAAGGTCAAGGTCACAGTTGAAGGTCAAAGGTCAAACCTATTGAAATTCCCTTCCGCTCTATATCTTCTACACTGATGCATGGATTATCAAATTGCTAACCACGCACCTACGTTCAAGGTCACAGTTGAAGGTCAAACCTATTGAAATTCCCTTCCGCTCTATATCTTCTACACCGATGCATGGATTATCAAATGGTTTGGCACAGATGTTTCTCATGTTGAGAAGGTGTGTCACAATCAATAACCACGCACCTACGTCCAGGTCAAGGTCACAGTTGAAGGTCAAAGGTCAAACCTATTGAAATTCCCTTCCGCTCTATATCTTCTACACCGATGCATGGATTATCAAATGCCTTGGCACAAATGTTTCTCAGGATGAGAAGGTGTGTCGCGATCAATAACCACGCACCTACATCCAAGGTCAAGGTCACAGTTGAAGCTCAAAGTAAAAAATATTGAAATTCCCAAATGGCTTGGCACAAATGTTTCTCACGATGAGAAGGTGTATCGCGATCAATAACCACGCACCTACGTCCAAGGTCAAGGTCATTGTTGAAAGTCAAAGGTCAAACCTATTGAACTTCCCTTCCTCTCTATGTCTTCTACACCGATGCATGGATTATCAAATGGCTTGGCACAAATGTTTCTCGTGATGAGAAGGTGTGTCCCGATCAATAACCACGCACCTATGTCCAAGGTCAAGGTCACAGTTGAAGGTCAAAGGTCAAACCTATTGAAATTCCCTTCCGCTCTATATCTTCTACACTGATGCATGGATTATCATATTGCTAACCACGCACCTACGTCCAAGGTCACAGTTGAAGGTCAAAGGTCAAACCTATTGAAATTCCCTTCCGCTCTATATCTTCTACACAGATGCATGGATTATCAAATGGCTTGGCACAGATGTTTCTCCTCATGATGAGAAGGTGTGTCGTAATCAATAACCACGCACCTACGTCCAAGGTCAAGGTCACAGTTGAAGGTCAAAGGTCAAACCTATTGAAATTCCCTTCCGCTCTATATCTTCTACACCGATGCATGCATTATCAAATGCCTTGGCACAAATGTTTCTCAGGATGAGAAGGTGTGTCTCGATCAATAACCATGCACCTACGTCCAAGGTCAAGGTCATAGTTGAAGGTCAAACCTATTGAAATTCCCTTCCGCTCTATATCTTCTACACCGATGCATGGATTATCACACTGCCCAGGGTCAAGGTCACAGACTTGATGCGTTTGAAACCTTAACGCTCGGCTAAATGGCTTATGATAAAAAATGCCTCGTTTTCTTTGGCTGCCAGTGGGGGTATTCGTGTGCCGACAGGCCACATTTCTAGTTTCCCTTGGTTAATGTTTTTAGTCAACCTTGGTTAAGGTTTTTATGTAGGCCGCAGCGACCTTCTTTGTCAAGCTATGTGTACATCGACACCCTCGTAGTCGAGCTATGCTGTTCTCCTACAGCTCTTGTTTAATGTTCACCTCCTACGCGGTGTAGACACAAATGAACGAAATTTAAGGTTCTTAATATTAAACAATAATTCCAGCACAAAAATATTTACACAATTCCCTAACATTTGATTGGCCCGTAGCAAGTCTCTGTCCAAAATTTATATCCCAGTAAACTCCCATGCCAAACTACTTTCTACAGGTGCGCTGTCAGTGCTGTCAATGTAAACAAATGGCTGCCGGCTGTCAAAATAAACACATTTTCTTGATGAATTTATTTCAAATGCTGGAATTATAAGGAATGAATGGCCTTTTTGTGGAATTTATCGGAGATATAAACTTGGAAAAGTCGCGGGAATACTGGACGAGGCCTTCGTCCAGTATTCCCGCGACTTTTCCAAGTTTATATCCCGATAAATTCCACAAAAAGGCCATTCATTCCTATATTAAGAATAATATAGTTCGTTCATTTGTCTCCTTCGCCGTGCATAAACAAAATGTGTTTATGCACGGCGAATGATGGTATAGAGAGACTGAAGTCGCCCAGCGTTACAGACAGAACATTCTGGTTAAGTTTGTTCGTCAAACCGACAAACTCCGCCAATTCTAACACCAGTGATGCCCCGGAAGTAGTTTTAAGATCCGCCACCAACATTTAATTGGCCGTAGCTAAATGTAAACTAACCAATAACCATACATTTCGCTATTCTCTGCTACTTTCATTTTTCGTATGGATGTTGTGGGACCTATTTTTCCATAACGTACACCCATTCTGCTCTGGATATTCACTAATTCAAATGTATAGTCTGTTTCACGAAAGCTGCCCAAATTTTACGGCTATATAGACAATTAAAAAACAATACTATTTTCGATAATATTAAATTAAAGGAAAATTTAAGAATGAGCCTTTTTATTTCGTGAAATTCGGTCAAATATTGATTTTATTACGAAAAATTGATTTGTCTATGGGAATTTAACATGGGGGAAAAAGTGGTAAGGAAGTGTGGGAGGAGTCAAAAAACGAGAAAATTTGGAAATTGACTCCGAAACCTGACTAGATAGCTTGGAAATGATCTAACTAAGAAAACCAGTTAAATTTTAAAAATCGGTCCAGTATTTCTAAAATTCAAAAAAAATTCCCCATGTTAAATCCCCATAGACATCTTCATGGGGAAATTGTTTTTTTCGCAATTAAATGGGGAAATTGTTTTTCGCAATAAAATCAATATTTGACCAAATCTCACGAAATAAAAAGAAGGCTCATTTTTAATTTTTCCTTTAATTTAATATTATCAAAAGAAATCTTGTTTTTGAATTGTTTATATGGCCGTAAAATTTGGGCAGCTTTCGTGAAACAGACTATAGTGGTGGCGCAAAATGTCAGCGGCTGGAATTGAAACCACCTCACATGACAAACATGATGCTGATGTAAATCACAGGCGACAGTATCGGGATAAGATTTCCATCAAGATCAATGCCAAAAAAAAAAAAATCCCATTTATCTATATCTTTATAAAGATATAGATAAATGGGATTGTTTTTTTTTTGGAACTGATCTTGATGGAAATCTTATCCCGACGTATTACTATTATTTGTAATCGAAATACGACCTTGCGGCAACTGTGTGCCGCAAGGTTGCCATAACTGTGCCAGAACGCTCATTTGCATACGAAATACGACCATGCCGCAAGCTTGCCGCAACTAGTTGCTGCAGCCTTGCCGCAATTGGTTGCCAGAGACCTGATATTTCTGTAAGGGATACTGTCACCTGTGATGTAAATGATAAATTAACATGCATGTGAAGTAGATTAGTTCATTCATTTACTGGTTTCTGCAAGCAAATGGCATATATGGCATAACAACACTTATTTTTTTTAATGTACTACTTTTGAATATGAATATCTGATGATTTAGTGTGGTTCAACATGAGCTCGTATAATTATACACTAGTCTGGTATTTTCTATGTCTCACCTGTTCACACCCCACAGGACGCCATTGCAGCCAAATCCTATTATGGAGACCCGATGCATGTAACATCCGGGGACGCGCTGGAAGCCATAGCAACAGCGGATCACGTGGTGGAGGAGGAGTATAGTAATGGTCACCAGGAACATTTCTACCTGGAGACTTTATCCGCCCTCGCCATACCAAGGATAGAGAACAACGAACTGGATATATACATCACGTCACAGAACTTAATGCAAATCCAGGTATGTAAATATATATACCAAGGATAGAGAACAACGAGCTGGATATATACATCACGTCACAGAACTTAATGCAAGTCCAGGTATGTAAATATATATACCAAGGATAGAGAACAACGAACTGGATATATACATCACGTCACAGAACTTAATGCAAGTCCAGGTATGTAAATATAGAACACACAGGCGAGGCTAGAAAACGTCTATGAATTCCGAGGCTCGCCGAGGAATTCATATCGTTTTCGAGCCGTGCACTTGGCCATTACCCAGGGTGGATTATTATGCTTTGGAGGTCTACATGCATACACAGAACTTAATGCAGAAATTCATTAATCTAGAAATTCCAGGCGATGCTAGAAAACGTGTATGAATTTCGAGGCTCGCCGACCATTGACCGGGGTGGATAATGTTGTCTTGGAGATATGTTGGCTGTTTGGTGGGGAAACATATCATAATGACAATAACCAGTCGCTGACTGGCTGCTACATATACACAAGTTTATCACAGGATATGCAAACAGCACTGTCGGAAGTGAATGACATTTATTTATGCAGTACATGTATGTGTATCAGCTTCACAGAATATGAAAATTCACATTTATAATTTATGGGAAAAGGTTCAATAAATTGCCGATATCTTTATAACTACATGTATTATATGTGTTGTCTATACTGGTAAAACACGAGGAGCATTATATTGGTCATAACTAATTGAACCCAATGGTATGCAGTTGTCATGACTACAGTGGAACCTCTCTAAACCGGACACTATGTCCGTGTTAGAGAGGCAGCACTGTAATTAAGCACTCCATGAACATTTTGTGTCATTTTCAATGATGAACGCACACGGCACTGAACTAAATTACAATAATTCCAGCACAAAAATATTTACACAATGCTCTAACATTTGATTGGCCCGTAGCAAGTCTCTGTCCAAAATTTATATCCCAGTAAACTCCCACGCCGAACTACTTTCCGTAACCGTGAGGCACAGTTAAAATAATTCTTAAGAAAACAGAAAATAAACACATTTTCTTGATGAATTTATTACAAATGCTGGAATTATAAGGAATGAATGGCCTTTTTGTTGAATTTATCGGCAATATAAACTTGGAAAAGTCGCGGGAATACTGGACGAGGCCTTCCGGCCTTCGTGCAGTATTCCCGCGACTTTTCCAAGTTTATACCACAATAAATTCCACAAAAAGGCCATTCATTCCTATAGTGAAACTCGTCTAAATTATTCACAATGGCGTCCCCATGTTGTCCGGTTTAGAGAGGTTCCAATTGTACCATCATCTTCAAAAAGGCCATTGTAAGAGGATGTCGTTCACGAATCACATCACAAGGGCGATAGAACAGGGTTAGATGTGTATGGCACAACTATTAGTCCACGAAAAGCGACACGATTCAGCACTGAATCAGTTAACCTATTTAATGTATGTGAACACTAAGTCAAGTGAGCAAATCCTTATAACCATATTGTTTTCAAAGTATGTTCGATAATGTGTGTACATATTCCAATTAAGCCATATCTCTATATAGACAAAACAATTAACGCAACATGAACTTTATCCCTTCACTGTTTACAAAACAGATTATACATAGATTTTAATTTTACTGCATTTAATCCGGAGAACACTTACACACTAACTTCCAAAGTTGTATCCATGATAGCACACAAAGTGATGTCCAACGTAACGTCATTCTTCAGTGTCGGTGGTTCAGAATCCATAGCATTTATAGCACATGGCAGTTCAATAGCGAGTGTGTCTGCCAGCGCACGTCTCAGTTCAGGGACGCAACTAGGTGGTGCGCTGCGCGCCTTTTCCCTCCTATCCAAGTCGTCCCAAAGATGCTCAATATGAGATAGGTCTGGATTGTTCGTGGGCCAAGGCAGAACCGGAACGTCATTAGTTTTGTTTCCATAACAGATACTGCCCCAAACCATGACTCCGCCTCCGCCAAATCTATCACGTTCCAGGACACACGAGTCGACGTAATGTTCACCCGGACGGCGATAGACTCGGAATATGTTTGTCCGACCTATACAATAGGTATCGCGCCTCATCTGTAAACAGTACCCGACTCCATTTTTGCCGAGTGAATACTCGCGGCCTATGTGCAGTCAACCATGCCATTCATGGCTGACGTCTGGGTGCTGTGAGTGGCATACCGACGTATGGTTGACTTATCCTCACGGAGTCTATTTCTTACAGTATGTGCACTGATTCTGTCGTTATGTATCCCCATTGTGTGTACAGCAGTTTCTACAGGATTTAGGAATCGGGTACATAAGTGGCAAAGTCTGACATCCCGGTCATGTTGACGTGTTGTTACCCTCGGGCGTCCACTTCGAGCGCGTCATTGGTGGTACCAGTCGTTCGTAGACGTTGGCGCAGTCGAGCGATGGTGGATCGATGAACTCTGGCGTAACGAGCAATGTTGCTTTGGGATACTCCACGTAACAACATTGTCACCGCTTCCTGACGCTGAGTTTGACGTCAACGTCCCATTGACACACATTATCAACTGAGATAAAACAACCAGGGCCCGGTTGCTCAAAGCTTCAGTTAGCTTAACAGACTGTTAAATCCTTAGCAATGCTAAGGATTTAACAGTCTGTTAAGCTAACTGAAGCTTTGAGTAACCGTGCCCTGACTTTTGATGGACTGACGTTCTACAGTAGATTCAACAACAATCCGTACAATATCTGCGGTGACATACAAGTTTACATGTGCAACCATTAAATTTAGCATAAAACTGGACTATGGCATTTTGTAACGGTAAAAGTTGTCAACTCGAGAAAACGGGTATGCTAATTTATGGACTGGATTTTTATCGCATGCCTACATGTAAATGTTGCGTTTCTTATTTTGCCTAGTATATATAAACAAAATTATGTATTTTGTTTTGCCATATGCATTTATTTTGGTGGCCATATTGTACTAAACATAACGGTCCTAGCTGTTTTATCATTATCTAAGGCAATATTATCATAAGCTGATCATGTTCGATTCTTTGAGACTCTTGGGTAAAGTAATGAATGTGTGCACCGGCATCACAACCAAGTGATTTAGCTTACCTCTGTTTATAAAAACAAACAGTTTGGCGGCCATTTTGAAAGTTAAAGATGGTAAGGTATAAGAAACGGTATCAATGTATTTCTTACTGGATACCTTGAACTAGAAATATAGGTATTTTTACATAATCAGAGAGTCACAGACCAGCCTATTGGAATACTTTTTATTTTGGTGACCATCTTAAAAATATGAAGCTTTGTATTTACAAAACTGAGGTTTTTCTACTAGTAAATTGGAGAATATTATTATTTGGATTTTCTTAGCAATATTTACCTTTATACCGCAACCAGCGTCCGAAGTAACCTAATAAAGGGGGCCGAATAAACATCATCTATATTCGCTACTAACCGTATATACATCAAAGTAGCATAATAAACTTGCACTTTTGTTTTGGTGCTCAGTTTGGATATAATTACAATGTAACCGGGTACCAGCCGTACTAGTTTTATTTTCTCAACTTTGACCTCTCGTCATGTGACCAGTGGGTTCAAAATAGTAACGGAAAAAGTCTCACTTCACCTCAATAGTGTAGGAATAATTATAGAATTACTGGACCGATTTTCACAAACTAACTCTTGTTTTCTTAGTTAGACCATTTCCAAGCTATCTAGCCGGGTTTCCGAGTGAATTTCTAAAAAAAGTTGTTTTTCGACCAGCTTCTCGAGCTCCTCCACCTTGTCAAAACTGTCACACTCCAAATCGATTTTTCGCAATAATTTCAGAATTACCGGACCGATTTGAACAAACTAGCTCTTGTTTTCTTATTTGGATCATTTCCAAGGTAGCTAGCATGGTTTTGGGGCGAATTTCTAAAATAAAATGTTTTCCGTACTGCTCCTTGACCTCCTCATCCAAGACGGCCGTAATGACGTCAGTCAGACAACTTAACGTTACGTCATAAATCAACGTGACGTAAATGTAAAACAGGTTGCGGTATGAAGTAAATACATGGTTAGTGCCTTAGAATATAAAATATATTCGGTTTCGCCCTGACAAATTAATTGGGGCTCGCTAAAGCTTGCCCCAATAAAGCTGTCTAAGGCTCAACCGAATATATTTTATATTCTAAGGCATTAACCATGTACATTTTGTATTTACCAGGTCAATGCGAACTGCATATTATCAAATACATATCACGGTTCGGACTCCAAACATACATGAAGTTCAATGACCTTGAAATGACTTTGAACCTGATTTGAAAAAAATGACAACCAAAACTTTATGCATTCAGTTTTATAAAATCATCGGGTGACAAAAATTAACACGAGGTGCCAGATTCTTATACGTATGTGTACATTTTCCCCTGGGCTCATACATATTACTGGTAGTTGTATGCGGCGATTATCAAGAATATATTTACTACAGTTTGTAATGATTCTTGTATTGTCTGTTGCAGGAAATAATAAGCAAACTGATTGGGATTCCACAACATAAGATTACGACTAAAGTCCGCCGAATGGGTAAGCAACGACATCTCCATTAATCACACAGCCGGGCCCCCTTCCAGCATTACATACCTCTATTATAGCGGTGTTTGCATACAGTGTAGATCCAGATGAGCCCGTTTGGCCCTATATGATACTCTTTTTGTGTTGACGGGACGTTAAGCACCATTGCATTCCATTCCATTCCAGAACGAGCCGCTCAGGGCTGATCCAGCAGTTGCGGAAAGGTGGGGGAAGGGGGGGGGGGGTAGATTGTCTAGTTGCGAAGATAACTCTTGCAATCTACTGTAGCTAGCTACGGACTACGGGAGTAATTGCAAGTTACCGTTCGCAACTAGGGGGTTGTCCTATTTTCGAGCTCTTTGAAATACACTTTCCTGTGTTTTACGGCATTTAAATTCAGACTCCAACTGGTGGTAAACTGTGATCTATGTGATCTATTCGACAGATCGTAACCAAATTCGGTATACATATTTATCACGGTAATATTATCAGATGACTTAATATCTCCCCTTGGCGGCCATTTTTAATAATTGTTTGCACTCTGTATCCTTTTCCACGCAATAACTCAAGTCTATTTGATGGATCATAACCAAATTCGGAAAACATTTTCATCACAGTAAAATCTGTATCCTTGTCCACGAAATAACTGAAGTTCGATTTGACGGATCGTAACCAAATTCGGTTCAAATGTTGATCGTAGGAAAACGAGGAACTATGTTCATTTTCAAATTTGCCGGATGACTTATCTCCTTTTTGTGGCCATTTTTTTTTTTACATTTTCGCATTGTGTTTCCTTGTCCACGCAATAACAGTTAACTAGACCTCTACATCACGGATCATAGTCGAATTTGGTACATATGTTTAGCATGGCAATATGAAGAATCTTGTTGGTTTTCATTGAGTTGTCTCACATTGATGACAGGCCATTCTTCGACAGGCGTATATTGTGACCTTCGGCACTCTTGTTGAATATTATTTTCGAGAGTCCCACATGTGATTGAACGCTAGTTTACATTTGCAGGCGGATCGTTTGGCGGCAAAGACTGCCGGCCAATGATGATTGCTGGCCCGGTTGCCATAGCAGCACACAAGTAAGACGTGTGACCCCAGGGATGGCTTACCTCCTTTAGCTAATCTCGCTTTGTCCCCGATAATTTCTAAAAATACATTTAACTGAAATGTCAGACAGAGAGCAAACTTATGCGTGCTCTCTGAAATTTATTCCAAATGTTGATGTCATTTGTGATTGCGACTGGATAAATGGGGCGTATGTGTTTTGCGACCATTGTATATCCAGATAAGCCTGTGCATCCACACAGTCTGATCAGGATTTGCACTGCTTCGCCATTCTGAATCGAACACCCACCATGCTGCTAACAAGCAATACAGATCGTTACCAGACTACAGGAGTATGCTATTTGTCACAAACCCTATAAGTTTCATTTTCCAGTCACATCCACATTGACGGAAGATAAGACTATTATCGAAATCAATATCAATTCAAAGAAACTCAGATGGCCATATTCATTTCATTGTTTTTGCGCACTTGATAAACTGGACATGGATCAATTACTTGGAGAAAACTTATTGGCATGTACGATCGACAATCCTCGGATCTCTTCGTTCATGCGGACGAACCGTGCTCTCACTATTACTTGTACCATCTACAGAGTGAAGCGGGCAGTGCGATGTGTCCTCCCCAGGGATATAGATATGCAGATTACGGGCAAGCGGCACCCGTACTACAGCAAATATAAGGTGAAATTATGTCAATGACGACACACCAGGGGCTCGTTTCACTAAACTTCGTATGACTAAAATGTTCATAAGTGCAAATTTAGGATCGTCTGCAAATTTCAATTGGCGGATTTACCTTTATTGAGCATAGGCTGCATTTGCAGCCTATGCTCAATACATGTAAATCCAATAATTGTTTACAAAAAAATATAATTTTGCACTTACGTACATTTTAGTTGTACATGTAAGAAGTTTAGTGAAACGGACCCCAGCCGACTTAATACTGACACAGAGTTGCAATGATTATGTTCCAAATCAGTGCTTACTACAAGTTATTGTTGACATATTGGAGTTTAAGGAATTAAATGCGAGGGAGCGTTAGCGACCGTAGCATTTAGTTCCTTGAAAATCCAATATGTGAAAAATACCATTAGCCATGATATTTATAATGCAGTTCCCTATCAGAGTATTGAATATAATCATTACATATCGTACTATCATGTAACTTACATGTCAGGTGTTAAACTTTCCAATGAGTGAACTACGTGGCGCGCGATACTGACCTGCGATTGGCTTAGAAATTAGGGCTAATTGTAAGTTTGTATAACTACATACCCAGATGATTTAATACTGACATGATCAGACAGTTGCTGAGAGGTAACACCGTCGGACTGCCACGCTGGCGACCCGGGTTGATTCAAGGTTCAGTTCCTAGGCGTCAGTATTTCTCAGATACTTTGTATTTCCTGCTGTACTATTCCTTTCGGATGGGGACTTTAAACGGCGATCCCATGTATCAGATTTGAAGGAGAGTCTCGGGGCACGTTAAACAACCAGAGGGGACTATTCTAATAAGAGCTCGACCCACTGGGGCTGGTTTCCTCTGTACCTTCCTTTCTCCCCTTCTTGGGAGACGACATGCAAGGTCATCGAGCAAGTGCCGTCGTTAACTCCAAGCATTTACATTTATTTACTTTAATACTGACACAGAGTGGCAAAGACTATGTTCTGAATCGGTGTTCAGGGAATGTATTGGCATAGCACATTACTCAAAATCAAGTAGGTATGGGTTGTGGCCTAGGGGTTAGAACACCTGACTTCCAATCTGGAGGTTGTGGGTTCAAGCATGGCATAGGGCATAACAAAAATACTATCATAGTATTTCCATCTCACTGGACTGTCGGATGGATGAGACTTTAAACTGTGGTCCAGTCTCTATATGACCTTAGCTGTTGGTGGTACGTTAAACTCTTTCATTTTCACTTTTTTCGTTATCAAGGAACTTGATTGGCATAATTTCAGATCATCAAGTTGAACGCGACTGACCATGGCTGTCGCAGACGCTAAATCATTAATAACAATGACACACCCTGACCATGAACTATAGTCTGATCACGAATGCCACTAGCGCTATTTCTCCAACAACAGTCACAGATCATGAACTGGACTGGCTTAACGTCCGTCAGACAACTCTGACAATACTGCCGTACCGTCCATAGCAGTAGCCTATTTCACCAACATTGCAAAGTATCAGGGATTCCGTTGGCGATCGCCACTTTCGTAATTGGCGATACAAATAAACAATTGGCGATAAAAAATTACAATCTTTTTTTTTTTCCCGAAAATTGTAATTTTTTATCGCCAATTTTTTTAAGTGCCGATTTTTTTATTTTCCCCAGCGGAATCCCTGAAGTATACTTTTCTAACAAAGTATACTTTGAGGGAGAAATTTTCAATTTTAGGAAAATTTATTAATTTTTATTATACTGAATTTATTACATTATCACAGCCATTTTGGCTGTGATAATGTAATAAATTCAGTATAATAATTATGCATACTGTTAATCATCAAATATATGCAGTCGTTAGTTCTATATGAAATAATGCATTTCGGGAAAAATAAATGATTTCTCCCTCAACATCTCAAAGTATACTTTGCTAGAAAACTATACTTTGCAATTTTGATGAAATCGGCTACAGATCTACTACGATCAATACGGCCGTCTATGTATGATATCTGTCCGCAACTGTGACCGACTACGGATGCCAATACAGCCATTTCTCCAATAACAAAACAACCACAGCTAATGAACTAGACTGACTGGCCATTATTGCCACAATCCCTGTTTCCATAGTACCTTCCTCATGATTACAGATGGGTTTCTCTTGTGACGGCAAAATAAGCGCCATAGACCTGCAGTCGTATTCTGATGGCGGCTCTACGCTCGACAAAACATGTGCTGTAAGTGTCTTTAGGATATCCCTAAATGTTCTATACATGTATTAAATACATCCTGCGATTTACGTATGTACCATATATAATGCTACCGGTATTACTTTTAAATAGGGGAAGGGGCCAAGTGACTTTGGTGCAGTATGGACCTGGCACCAGGTCAGGTTATTCTAATTTCAGGGCTGAATATGTTGTATCTCGATGTAAATATTCCGTTCTGATTTTGGGATTTTCCCCCCAATGCAGCAGGTTAAAACGGGATCGAACCTGTTTGCCCGGCCTTACGTGACCTTAGCTGTTGATAGGCCGTTAAACACCAATAAACAAACAAACAAACAAAACCATATATAATGACTTCGTGGCATACATTTGAACCTGCACTAAAGGCACACTCCGAATGGCAATTACCTGTCCATAGCAACCACGATTTTGTTTTCCATATTATTCAATGACTACATAAATGATCCTGCTGACTTCAGATAAGGAATTAGTAATTGAGTATTGTCACTCCATCATTTGTGAAGCAGTTGCGTATTTCAAAATTTTAATTGGTTAAAATAAAATCACACCACTGTTTACACATCGATTTTTGATAAGTTTGCTTCGAAATGAAAACATGTCTTGGAATTTCATAAAAATTGTCTCCTTGGAGACAATTCTAATGAAATACCAAGATGTGTTTTCATGGAAAATAAGAAAAATATGCTATATTTATGGTCTATTTATTGTTTTCTGCAGCATGATAAAGGTACCACAAATGTGTTATTGTTTTTTGATACTCGCTACATGAGATTTCAATTGGGTTTTTGGCTATTTCGATTGGGTATTTAAGCAAATATGCAGCTTATCTGGAGCCCTGCTGCTAACAAAGGCAATATTTGCATTCGTGGCGATATTTACTATTATAGGAATGAATGACCTTTTTGCGGAATTTATCGGGGTATAAACTTGGAAAAGTCGCGGGAATACTGGACGAAGGCCGGAAGGCCTCATCCAGTATTCCCGTGACTTTTCCAAGTTTATATCCCCGATAAATTCCACAAAAAAGCCATTCATTCCTTATAATTCCAGCATTTGAAATAAATTCATCAAGAAAATGTGTTATTATGTGGAATTATTTTAACTGCGCCTCACGGTTACGGAAAGTAGTTCGGCGTGGGAGATACTGGTATAAAAATTTGGACAGAGACTGTTAGGGAATTGTGTAAATATTTTTGTGCTGGAATTATACATACATATTTACTATATATAGGTTATGGAGAATTTCACCCACTACTTCGACAGTGGGTATCAACTGGGCACTGTGAAATTGACCGGGTGCTGTTGTAAGACCAACACGCCCTCCAATACCGCCTTCCGGGCGTTTGGGGCTCCACAGGGGCAGCTCGTGATCGAGGATGCTATATTTAGAATTGCGTGTGAATTGAACAAGACCCAGGAGGAAGTAAGTTATAATCTCAATTTATCCCGTCCAAACAGTGCGTATGTGCCGTGAAACACGGTGCCGTGAAACATTTTTGTTATCCAGTGAATACTGTTTTTGCATTTTACAGCCATTTGTAGGTGTTGACGGGATAAATAGAATAGTAGGTTAGTGCCGTGAATGGGAAAAAATATCTGGCGCGGCACGGAAAAGGGATGTGCTCGGCAGAGCCTCGCCCATCCCGTTTCCTAATTAGGAGCCTTGCCAGATATTTTTTCCCATTCACGGCACTAACCTACTATTCTGTATCTATTTTCCTTATTTCTGAACCAAAGTATATGTTGTGACCACTCATTTGAACCGTCTCGGTGAGACGGTTCAAATGAGTGGTCACAACATATACTTCTGACGAGAAATAAAGAAATTCTTGAGCCTTGCCGGATATTTTTTCCCATTCATGGCACTAACCTACTATTCTCTATATATGTGGCTGTGACTGGATACGGTGTACTCGTGTTTAGGAAATTCGGCTTTTCCTGGCGGATTGGCGAATGTGGCTGTTACTGTATTATCACATGTCAACTTCTCTAACAGGGCCTGTGAGCACAGGTTGAAGTAACAGACCATGGTCTATAAATGCATTAAATATACCAAAAATCATCGATAATGCGTTTTGGTATATTTAATGTATTTTTAGACTATGTTCAGTTACTTCAATATGTGCCTGCGTGTGTTCGTACGTCTCTGTTGGTGGTTATAAACTGCATTGTCCTCCAATTTCGGGGCATATGTTGGATCCAAGTGCACCCCATATTTCCTTATTTCCATCAAAATGTAGCATTTGTTTCAAAATAAATCGACGAAGACAGATACAACAGCAGGTATTGCTATTCAAGTTTCTGGGGGTCAGGGATTCCGCTGGCGATCGCCACTTTCGCAATTGGTGATAAAAATAAACAATTGGCGATAAAAAATTACAATTTTCGAAAAAAATCGAAAATTGTAAATTTTTATCACCAATTTTTTTAAGTGCCGATTTTTTTATTTTCCCCAGCGGAATCCTCGAGTTATCTGCGCTTTATCGCGTCACAATCGCTTCTGTAGTTGCTGATATATTAAATGATCTGAAATGGAGGATGTTTCTTACCTGATGTAGTGCGCACCATAGCTGGTGTCCGTGACGTACTATACCCACCATCCGTTTGCTATATGTGGACAGATCCGGGAACTGAACTTGTACAGAGAGGGCGACATAACGCCGCGGGGATCTCGACTGGAGAACTGCACAGTGCGACAACTCTGGGCCCAGTGCAAGGACCAGAGCCGGTACCAGACACGCAGGCGGGACATAGAGCAATATAACAGGTACAGTGCCACATCTATAAACTGGACTATTTCACCAACATTGCAAAGTACACTTTTCTAATAAAGTATACAGTGCGACCCCGTTAGTACATCAGCTGCAACGTCACGGACAAGCTCGTGCGTTGCAATCTGTGTTTACTCATATGGTGAGCACAGGTGGAAGACTCGGACCTATGACACCAAAATAAATGCCTATTAAAAAAATCCCATTATCCCACCCACCTGGTATCGTACTGTACATGACGTTAATAATAGAACGTGATCAAGTGGGTGGGGTAATGGATATTTTTGTAATGCCTAATGGTCATTTTCTTTGTGTCACACGTCCGACTATTCAACCTGTGGGTTTGAGTACAGACCTGTATAGACATGTTTTGCCCGACGTGTTATAATATTACGCCAGTTCATGAGGTAATCAGGCTTATCACGTGAGATTTTCAACGAAGATGAATCTGATAATAGTGTACATTTTCTGTAAACGATATCGAATGTTGACGAATATTAAATTAGTAATTATTACGCATTTGCTCTGAAAATGTTTCCGATATATTTGCAGAAAAAAGTCAAATCATTCTCGGCGAAAATCTCAGTTATTTATATATAATAAAGTTGATTATCTCATGCACTGGCTCAATTATGATGCAGCGAAACAAGGCCAGTTGTCACGTACACATTTGTGTACATGCGCCGGGGGCGTGGGCAGTGCTGTAACAATTTAGTTAATCTGGGTCGAGTTAATCTGCGCGACTGATACGCGATCTCCCGATTGGTCAGCCTTTACACCTAATTAATATTCCACCAATGGTGAGCGCGAACGCATGCCGGAAAAATGAAATCGAGCACATAACAATTAGCACTGCTTTGTTACAGGTCTTACTGATCTTATTCCCAGTTTGCTCGGATTAATTTACGAAATGTGCAAACGTGATCAGCTGCACATTCACATCGGTGAGATAAAAGGAGGCTATGCGTCCATAAAAAAAAATTAATAATTCGTCCATTTTGGGTCTAATTTGGGAAAGAATCGCAAATTTAACACGATTTCTGACAATAGTCGTGTTACAAATTTAACACGATTTTGATATACAAATAGGAAAAAAATTCGGGAGCCAAGGCACAACCGTGTACTAACCGAAATCGTGTTATAGTGAAGCGTGTACTAACGGGGTCACACTGTACTTTGAGGGAGAAATTTTCAATTTTAGGATAAATTAATTATTTTTTATTATACTGAATTTATTACATTATCACAGCCAAAATGGCTGTGATAATGTAATAAATTCAGTATAATAATTCTGCATACTTTTAATCATCAAAATATGCAGTCGTTAGGTCTATAGGAAATAATGCATTTCGGGAAAATTAAATGATTACTCCCTCAAAGTATACTTTGCTAGATAAGTATTAGCTATAAATAAGTATACTTTGCAATGTTGGTGAAATCGGCTACAGGTGTCCTCAGTGTGATTAATACAAGCTGGTTTCACTGTAATTGCGACCGATAGTGTATTTGCATTATCGATTTTCGAAGAGAATAGAGTAAGTTTATATTTAACAACGGAACTCGTGACAGTGCAAACAACTCGCTCACTCGTGTATTATTATTTCCAGCTATTCAAAAAAAACATATACGACCGAATATCCTCTACTGTGGCCTTGCAACACTAGACCAACGATAATTCGTCAATTCGGAGCTGTAGTTAATCATGCACATTCACTAATCGGATGCTCGCAGGTCAGTGTGGTTCTCGAGTGATTATGTGTCGTATGCATCTTATCTGGTGGCCACAAAACATGTATATCCGGTATTGTAACATTCGGCATTCTGGTTGCATTTGTTTATGTTTGTTGACACAGGGATAACAGATGGAAAAAGAGAGGAATTGCGATGACGCCTACCAAGTTCGGAGTTGATTTCCCGCCATCGATAGGATTTCTGCACCAGGTTTGTACATGTAGCTACACGTACAGCGAATCCGATCGTTGTGTACAACGATATGCATAGAAACAATTATCGTTTCTTGGTTTTACAGGGAAATTATATTTTTGTTTTAATACCTGGCTTTCAATCATTTAAAGGCCCAACTGGGGTATGAAAGCAACCAGATGGCGCTCGACAGGCTTTTTAATAATGGTATGCATGCTTCACTTTAGGGACACATTTTCAGATATTTTAGAAATACCACTGAACAATTAGAATATTTCACACAGACATAGATAATACAACTATGAAAGGTTTATAAAAAAATAGATTTAAGAAAACAAATTTAAATGTGCTTTTGAAGTAATACAATGTACTCAACTGACAACTGATTCAAACTAGTCGGTCGGAGCGTAGCTGTTACTTATTTAATTCGATCAGTAAAAGGTATGTATATGCACAGGTTGAAGTAACGGACCGAGGTCTATAAATACATTAAATATGCCTAAAAGCATCAATAAATGAAGAAAACTATTTTTTTTTTTACCCCCTCCATACAATTCATTATAATGAATTGTATGGAGGGGGTAAAAACTATTTTTTTTTCTTCATTTATTGATGCTTTTATGCATATTTAATGTATTTATAGACCTCGGTCCGTTACTTCAACCTGTATGTATATGTACCCCACTCTGCCACTGTCTGTGTAACAATTTACTATATTGCTATAATCATTTAGCGAGTATGCATTCGCTCAGAAAGGGCAAACTATTGATTTCATACCGGTGGCAATTGGCCTACATGTACTTCAGTGAATGGGTGCCAAACGTCCGTTAAGAATGAGCCTTTTGATTTTGAAATTTCGTCCAATATTGATTTTATTGCGAAAAAGCAATTCCCCAAAATGTCGATGACGATGTAACATAGTGAAATTTTAGAATTTCAGAAATAGTGGACGGATTCTCAAAAGTTAACTTTTCTTTTCTTAGTTCGATCATTTCATGTAGCTAGGTTTTAGAGTCCATTTCCAATTATGTTCGTTGTTCGACTCTTCCTACCTCCAGCTATTTTCCCCTATGCTACATTCCATAGATAAATCGTTTTTCGATCCCTCCTACCTTCAGCTATTTTCCCCATGCTAACTTCTCCTATAGATAAATCGTCTTTCGCAGTAAAATCAATATTTGACAAAAATTCACGAAATAAAAAGGCTAATTCCTAAATTTTGCTAAAGTATAATATTTTGCTAAAATATGATATATCCGTAAGATTTGGCCTGGTTTCGTTATTTTTTAGTAGATTTATTTTCTGAGTCTGCGGTCAATACAATCTTTTGTTCTGCCGCATTTTAATTGGTCAACTAACCCTCATTATATCGACATCGTACAGGTGCGGATCCAGGCAGGGGCGTGTCCGTCTCACGCCCCCTCTAAAATGTGTCGAGTTTAGATTTTAACAATTTTATTTTGCGTGGAAAAATCTGATTATTTCCTTATTATTTCTCACACAAAGTGTATGTTGTTACCACTCAGTTGAACCGTCTTGTCGAGACGGTTCAACTGAGTGGTAACAACATATACTTTTGATGAGAAATAAGAAAAAATGCAGAAAAAATAATATGAAAATTGCAATCCACGCCCCTCTAGACATACATCCTGGATCCGCCCCTGTCGTAGTAATTGTATTAAACATATATAATAATGAGAAACTCATTGGAAGTAATGATCTGGGTCCGATTGCTCAAAACCTATGTTCGCTTAACGGACTGTTAACCCTAACAGAGGTTTTGATTAACCAGCCTCTGACGTTATAAAAAGAATATATGTTCGCAATAACTAGAGTTCTACTAGACGGATCATAACCAAATTTGGTACACATGTTTATCATGGCAAGAGGAAGAATCGTATTACCATGGAAGCGTCCTGGTGCCGATGCTAAAATAAGTTTATCTCCTAATTAGGAGATATTACCTCCTAATTAGCAGATACTAAGTCCTAATTAGGAGATACTAACTCCTAATTGGGAGATAATATGTCCTAATTAGGAGTTAATATCTCCTAATTAGGAATTCATATCTCCTAATTAGGAGATACTAAATCATAATTAGGAGATATATTTCCTAATTAGGAGTTAGTAATAAGGAGATAAAAATATTTTTGTATTGGCACCAGGACGCTTCCATATAATACTGGTCAGTTAGTTATCTTCCATTATTGACTGGTCAAGCTTCGACAGGCGTATATTGTGACCTTCGGCACTATTGTTCCATTCTCCAACGTGCAGCTATGATGACTATCTATAGTATGATATTTTACCATCCTCTAAAGTTCTATTAAAGGTACATGCCCACTAAGTAGACACAACATGTTCAGATACATGATCTGAGGCATTTTCTGGCCAAATAAACATTCCTTCACCATTACCCCACGTATTAATTGGTATTGTTATACATTTTAGTATATCAGACGTAAATTTCCACATTGATATCAGGGGCGATAGCCGCATTTCCTTAAAATGTTAACGGACATTACTATTTATTTTTTGATGTGCAATTATCATACTTTATAATATGTCGAAAATATTATTTGTTCCGGTGACGCATTTAATTAGTATAAATAATTAAAACATATCATGCCTCATTCGCATATGAAAATAGACTGATACCACCGCCAGTCACTATCAGTAAAATAAATATTACTGAATGGTTATATCTGTATAGCGGGCACTCGTAATGTTTTAGAACTGGTGGAATAGTGACATGTACCTTTAACTATTTCCCCCCTAAGCAACTGGAATGGATTTTGATATGTTCATTTTGCAACCAATCCAACCGTCACACAATGGTTTTCAGACTAGTCAATTTATGAAAAGGGGGTGTTTTTGTTCTCAAAAATATGAAAATTACTTTCAACAAGTGCAGATCCTGATGAGACGGCTCGTTACGAGCCGGCTCATCTGGATCTGCACTGTTTGCATAAACCGCTATTATAGCGGGCTTTCGGGTTCTGTCTTGAATACTGATATTTCTCGTCTGGCATGGTTTGGCACAGGTGTGTATCTACAAGACTGATAATTTATATTTCCATACACTAGTGTTCCACTATGGTGAGTATCTACACGGTCGATACATGGTGGGTATCTACACGGGTGACAGCATATTTTTTTCCCATCCACCAGGGTTCCGCTATGGTGAGTATCTACACGGACGGCAGCGTGATGTTGACCCACGGCGGGGTGGAGATGGGCCAGGGTCTGAACACGAAGATGATCCAGGTCGCCTCCCGGGCGCTCGGGGTGCCGGCGGGCAGGATCTACACGAACGAGGCGGGCACACACACGATCGCCAACCCCGTGTTCATCGGCGGCAGTATGGGCACAGATATATACGGACCGGCAGTGCTGGTAAGATAAAACGAAGACAGCACAAGTATGGCTCGCTAAAAAAAATCGGACATTAGTATACTAGTGGACACAAAGTGCACCGGTATTACAAATTTATCCCGTCAACACAGTGCGTATGTGCCGTGCAACACGGTGCCGTGAGACATTTTTGATATCCTGTCGATACGATCTAATCACTGCGTATGAATATTTGCGGTGACTGGGGTTATTGTTTTGCATTTGTAAGCCATTTGTATGTGTTGACAGGATAAATAGAATAGTAGGTTAGTGCCGTGAATGAGAAAAATATCTGGCGCGTCACGGAAAAGGGATGTGCTCGGCAGAGCCTCGCCCATCCCGTTTCCTAATTAGGAGATACTAAGTCCTAATTAGGAGATAATATCTGCTAATTAGGAGTTAGTATCTCCTTTGCTAATTAGGAGTTAGTATGTCCTTATTAGAAGATAAATATATTTTAGCATTTTATACTTTGAGGAAGAAATTTTCAATTTTAGGATAAATTTATTAATTTTTATTATACTGAATTTATTATATTATCACAGCCATTTTGGCTGTGATAATGTAATAAATTCAGTATAATAATTCTGCATACTTTTAATCATCAAATATATGCAGTCGTTATGCCAGCTATCTTTTTCCCATTCACGGCACTAACCTACTAGTCTCTATTTACACTGCTGTCCTCATTATAATTGGGATCTGTTCAGTTGAACATTGATCTCGAAACACAAAATCATTACAGCTATTTACATTGTATTCTAAATGGCCATGAGCCAAGTTATGCTGCTTATTGATAACAAGTGATGACTTGTTATCAATAAGCAGCATAACTTGGCTCATCTGTTCGAAAAATCGGGCATGTTACTGATATTTCCACGATTACAAGGAGAAAGTATAGTACACTTATTTATGCAGTAAAATGTAATTACATGTATTGTACAGGCAGAGTTAATGCAGGGTGAAGCTCAAACTAATATTTGGCAAGCTGACTAATAAAGAAACGGAGACAATAAATACACATTCCAAAACGGTATTTTGGAATCCAATGTGGCCGCCCTGGAAGGTATCATGAACGTATATACATGTAACAGAATCCATTTCTGTTCCTCGAAACATGTAGAAGGGTGTAATTGGAACAACAACATGTTTCTATGAAATACATGTAGCAGAAAATACGCCAGCGTTAATATAAAATTAACGTTTTTCTCATTTGACTTACAGGATGCGTGCAACACATTGATGGAGCGACTAGAACCAATTCACAAACAGTTCTCTGATGCCACATGGGAAAAGCAGGTACACGTTCACGTATCGGCCGCTGACTGATAGAATGTTCTTAGTAAATTCCCTTAGAAAATGAGTGACTAGTTTAGCCCAGCATCAATAGACTGATTAAATGATGAAATAGTCTTGGAACCGACATAATAACGTCCGATTGACCGAATGGCGGCCACCGTAGACCCTGATCAGTGGCATATTTCACCAACATTGCAAAGTATACTTATCTAGCAATTTAAGAATAAATTTATTAATTTTTTTATGCCACCGGGTTTCGAAGAAATGGGTGGCATATAGTGTTTGGACTGTCCGTCCGTCCGTCTGTCCGTCCGGGCACACATTAGGGTACTTATGGGGTAGGGGGCGTGGTCTAAGACAATGGGTTAGGGTTAGAACACAATGGAACTTAATCCGTACCCCGTAAGCCTATTGTGTCTTACGGGGTATTTCCTTTGATCTTTTATATAGCAAGTACCCCCTAAGGTCCGAAATGTAAGTTCGTCCGTCCGTCACACTTTTCGGTTAACCAATTTGTCACAGTTTCTCAAATATGCTGCAGGTGGCATCCGCGTTCGACAGACGCATTTCTTGTTATTATACTGAATGTATTACATTATCAAAAATGGCTGTGACATTGTAATAAATTCAGTATAATAATTCTGCATATCATCAAAATATATGAAATTTCTTTATGAAATAATGCATTTTGGGAAAAATAAATGATTACTCCCTCAAAATATACTTTGCTAGATAAGTATAATTTGCAATTTTGATGAAATCGGCTACTGACTGCGTAAATGCACAGGCTGATCTGGGGCTACGTTGACCAAACACGTGCTTTCCAGTTTATCATGCCATTAATGCATTCTCGCACTGATAACAGCTGCCTGATAAACCAAAGTTATAACAGGTCAATGCACTTCTGAGCATGTGCAAAGTTTATCAGGCACTTCCGGTCAGAACAACGTCATTTCATTGGTGGTTTACGTCACATGACGTCAACACGCGACGTTACGTTACGTAAACAAGTTTGAATTCGGATGCACTGAACGAGTGCAAAATCAAGGTAAACTCAATAAATAAATGTGTTTTTCTGATGTTGAACGAATGGCATGATAAATAGAATACCAGGCAAGTGTCTTTTGATATCAAATTTATCAGGCTCGGCTGAAAACGCGAGGAATGGCTCAGCAAGCTTCGCCATTCCTACGCGTTTTCAACCTTGCCTGATAAACCTGATATCAAAAGACACTAGCCTGGTATTCTCTATTTCTCCGCCAGGGGCCCATATACTGTAGGTGTTTTCAGATTCATTTTACAACTTACTATATATAGGTCGATGGTAATTTTACGCTGGCAAATGAAACGTCTTAGGCTAATTACTATCACTACTGTGTTCATTGTAGTAGCTGTACAATGTGATAACACGTGAACAATGTGCATAATACACATGCATATATACGACCCTATTACAGTTATCAGGCGAAGTTTGGAGCTGCGTATAATTTGCCAAATGTAACTTCCATGAAAAGCAAATCACCAAGTTAACGAGCATACCCACTGCAGGGGCGGATCTGGAGGGGGGGGGGTTCCGGAAAGTGCATTGTCGGACATCTAGACTTCAAAACATTTCCACGGGGCATGCCCCCGGACTCCGTAGCATACTAGTACAACCCCTCGTTCCCCAAATGCTGGATCCGCCCCTGCACTGCCGTAGCCACCCATCACGGTACCCACGACGCCGGGGCAATATGTTTGCCCTTTTTGGTCGTGAAAATATTTTAGATACAGCTACGAACCTTGGGCCCGTTTCACTAAACTTTGTACAAATAAAATGTTTGTAAGTGCAAATTTAGGATCGTCTGAAAATTTCAATTGATGGATTTACATTTAAGAAAACATTGCTAAGTAAATGTGAAATTTACAGACTATCATAATTTTGCACTTATGAACATTTTAGTCGTACAAAGTTTAGTGAAACGGGCCCTAGATACTCACCACGTGTGGGCATGGAACAAATACGCAACCGCCACTGTAATGTTACGCCATGATAGCTGTTTTCACTTCATTACAGATCCATGAAGCATACATGCAACGTGTGAAACTGCAAGCAATGGGTTACTCTAGGTAAATATGACCTTGTGTGTGTTGTTCATTCGCCATATAATTCCAGCACAAAAATATTTACACAATTCCCTAACATTTGATTGGTCCGTAGCAAGTCTCTGTCCAGAATTTATATCCCAGTAAACACCATGCTGAACTACTTTCCGTAACCGTCAGGCGCAGTTAAAATAAGTCTTAAGAAAACGGAAAATAAACACATTTTCTTGATGAATTTATTTCAAATGCTGGAATTATAAGGAATGAATGGCCTTTTTGTGGAATTTATCGGGGATATAAACTTGGAAAAGTCGCGGGAATACTGGACGAGGCCTTCGTCCAGTATTCCCGCGACTTTTCCAAGTTTATACCCCGATAAATTCCACAAAAAGGCCATTCATTCCTATATTAGACAAAACGAAAGGCTGTTATAAGGTTCGACCATGTCCGGCCGTGGGTAAACGCTTGCCATGGCAGGAGGGAACTGTGAACCCAAAGGAGGTATGCCGGGGATTCAAACAGTTCACTTCTGCCACGGCTATGGTCGAACGTTATTGTTACATTTTCGTCGGAAATATGCAAATTCAGCATATATATACAGTACTTTCGGTACTTTGATAACCCGTTCCATTCAAACAGCTGATTTCCACACACATATTCCGCGGCCGCAGTACACATCACGTGATGCAGGTGCCCCATCAATTTAAATATTCCAATGCGACCGTTGTGAACTAATTGGTCTGGTGACGTAATGGTGCGTTCTAGTAACGTATGAGACACATGCATTATGTAGGTGTTGGCTTGGCCCTGATATGAGCATTGTCTACAGCCATGGTCAAACAGCAATCGCTGTACATTTGAACACAGCTGTGAGCGGTGTCGGACAACGGCAGCCATGTAACAATGCATGTTTACCACTCGATTAAAAAAGAGCGGGAAGACGATCGGTTAACACAATCGAATCTGATGCATAGTTCGATGGCCTGGGCTTGTCTGAAACATACCAGAGATTTTGTCGCAGGAAGAACATCTCTTTGACCTTGGACATTGGTAAAGATTCAGAGTGCCGGTCATGCATGCATCTCATGGTATACATTATCCCTGCATAATTATAGTCTGTTTCACGAAAGCTGCCCAAATTTTACGGCCATATAAACAATTCAAAAACCATATTTGTTTTGATAATATTAAATTAAAGGAAAATTTAAGAATGAGCCTTCTTTTTATTTCGTGAAATTTGGTCAAATATTGATTTTATTGCGACATGGGGATTTAACATGGGGACATTTTTTAGAATTTCAGAAATACTGGACCGATTTTTAAAATTGAACTTTTGTTTTCTTAGTTAAATCATTTCCAAGCTATCTAGCTAGGTTTCGGAGTCCATTTAAAACAAATTAGTTTTTTGACTCCTCCCACAAGTCCTCTACCTCTTTTCCCCCCATGAGAAATCAATTTTTCATAATAAAACCAATATTTGACCAAATTTCACGAAATAAAAAGAAGGCTCATTCTTAAATTTTGCTTTAATTTAATATTATCGAAAAAAATATTGTTTTTGCATTGTTTATATGGCTGTAAAATTTGGGCAGCTTTCGTGAAACAGACTATAGTCACACTGCTCTGTTTATCCTGCCGTTTCCTATCCGGTTGACATCCGGAAGGTACTAGCAGATACGGTTTGGTTTGGTTCGATCCCAGCCGGCATCTTACCAGTACAAAACGTATCGCCCTAGCATCGCACCAGTATATCGCTGTAATCGTTCTCGGATGGCATTTGGTGAGCGTTCAGTCCAAATCCTGCTAGTAATAAACGATACCAGTATCCCACCCGGTCTATCATCATCTATCCACACCCTGTCCGATAAAAACTATAACTCGACGAATCGCACGGAAGGGAACTAGGTGGATGCTGGGGGCATACATTTTGGTCGGATGGGCAACGGATTGAACTTCAAATGTTGCATAGATACAGACCGTTTCGACACATTTTGGTCGGATCGAGGTCGGATAGAGAAACGGAGCAGTGGGACTACGCTATTAGGAAGTATTGTCTACTAATCTATACGCTACTAAGTACATGTATAGTAGAAACATTGTGCCGATACGTTGGAAGTGTGGGTTCTTGGTTACTGAAGTGTTATTCAATACTATTATTGTACATACAGAAAAAGTAAGAAATGCCAGAAATGAAATGATGTCTACAAATGATACACCGATCATTTAGTAATACAGTCAAACCTCTCTATACCGAACACAGAGGCAAGTTAGTTGTGCTTAATGTTGATATATTTCGTTTCCATTACTCTCCGATGATAATAAATGTTCATGATCGCAAAGCACCCACGCGTGTCTTGAAGTAGTTATAGATATTCATGTTTCACAGTGGAGCCTTTCTAAACCCGACACCCAGGGATGTCCCTATAGTCTGTTTCACGAAAGCTGCCCAAATTTTACGGCCATATAAACAATTAAAAAACCATATTTGTTTCGATAATATTAAATTAAAGGAAAATTTAAGAATGAGCTTTCTTTTTATTTCGTGAAATTTGGTCAAATATTGATTTTATTACGAAAAATTGATCTGTCTATGGGAATTTAACATGGGGGAAAAAGGTAGAGTTGTGGGAGGAGTCAAAAAAACGAAAAACTTTGGAAATTGACTCCGAAACCTAGCTACATTGGCAATGATATAACTAAGAAAACAAAAGTTAAATTTTAAAAATCGGTCCAGTATTTCTGAAATTCTAAAAAATTTCCCCATGTTAAATCCCCATAGACATCTTCACTCCGTTGGGGATTTAACATGGGGAAATTTTGTTTTCGCAATAAAATCAATAAAATTTGGGCAGCTTTCGTGAAACAGACAGTAGGGTGTCTGGTTTAGAGAGGTTTCACTCTACATGTATAAACTATGTATTAACTGCACTCTTGAAAGGGATTTCATGTCAGTTGATTGTCAAGAGTAACATACATGTATATTGTGTAACTTTGCAATTTCTGGGACAGACACCTCATATTCATTTCAGATTATACTTCGAAGGATAAAACTTCCGTTTAAATCTAATTTAATGAATAATAAACACGATTTTCTACCATACACCTCCCATTAGTGACTTCAGGATATATTTTGATTGCTATTCTTGCTACAGCGGAACCTCTCTAAACTGGACACCCTGGGAGGTCCCCAGGGTGTCCGTTAGAGAGGTTCCACTGTAAAACGGACATATGACTACTTCAAGACACGCCTGGATGCTTCGCGATCACGAACAGTTGTTCTCATCGGATATAAATGGCAATGAACCCGATCAAAATTAAGCAGAACTAACGTTTGTCCGTGTCCAGTTTAGAGAAGTTCGACTGTACATATCGGAGATGTCATCCAAGACAAGATGTCATCCAAGACACAGTCCCTTGAAGATAATATTTCCATTGATATTCTAGGAAACAGAAGAGGCCCGACAAGATAGATGACCCATATGATTTTCACACCTACGGTGTCATCTGTACAGAGGTGGAACTGGACGTGTTAACTGGCGAAAATCAGGTCATATACTCCTTAACTTAACACCACAGGCCTGTATAGTGGTATTGGCAAATAGTGTAGATCCAGATGAGCCGGCTCGTGACGAGCCGTCTCATCAGGATCTGCACTTTTTGCAAGTAATTATCACGTTATTTAAGTAATTTTTTAGGACAAAAACACCCCCTACATATTCATGTATGGTGACTGTCCGGTTTTGATATCACATTTATCTAACAAGGCTGAAACACTCATAGGAATTCCGAAGTTCGCCAAACCATGCGTGATAAAGTTGAAGGAAACGAAACTAGCCCGATATTCTCTTTATCAGGAGGACATTTCACTAAACTTCGTACGACTAAAATGTTCAATTGCAAACTTATGATAGTCTGCAAATTTCACATTAACAATGTTTTCTTGTAAACAATTATTGGATTTACATTTATTGAGCATAATTATGCTGCATATTCAGCCAATGCTCAATAAATGTAAATCCATCAATTGAAAATTCCAGACGAATGTGTAAGTCGCTCTGCATTACAGGCAGAAAATTCGGGTTACAATGACAGATACTCTCTTCATTATCTGGGGGCCGTTTCATTAAACTTCGTACGACTAAAATGTTCGTAAGTGCAAAATTATGATAGTCTGTAAATTATACATTACCAATGTTTCCTTGTAAACAATTATTGGATTTACAATTATTGAGCATAGGCTGCATATGCAGCCTATGCTCAATAAATGTAAATCCATAAATTGAAATTTTCAGACGATCCTACATTTGCACTTGCGAATATTTTAATCTTGGGAAGTTCAGTGAAACGGGCACCAGCTTGCGTGTATCAATGCATAGCTATTTACTTAATAAAGTATGTAATTATATGTACAGGTGCTACAAGCGGACATCGTGATGGATGTGGGTAAAAGTCTCAACCCCGCTATAGATATCGGGCAAATAGAAGGTGGCTTTGTACAGGTCAGTCCAATAGGATTAATTATGTAAAAAAAATATGGGCAAATAGTAACGTAATTAAACATACATGTAATGTAGATTATGTTCTTAGAGCTTCCTACTGTCTGTTCCACGTTTTGCTGCCGACGAACATTTGGCCATTAAACATGTTAAACACATTAACTCTAAAAAATATTTAAAAGTAAATACTTTTTCATCAATAAAAAAAAGTCACTCTCCCAAAAAAAAATTATTTTATGAAATTCCATCAAATATTGATTTTAGTGCAAAAAAAACGATTTTCCTATGGGAATTTAAGATGGGGAGTCAATTTCCAAAACTTCATTTTTTAATCTTCAAAAAAAACGAAAAAATTAATTTGGAAATCAACTCTGAAACCTGGCGAGATAGCTTGAAAATTATGTAACTAAGAAAACAAGTTAGATTTTGAAAATCGGTCGGCAAAGAAAAAAATATATTTTTAGCCCCCCCCCCCCCCTCAAAGTGAAATCTGACATAAATACTAAATACGTTACATTGCCAACCATTTCTACCCACCTACATAGATTAGCAATCTCAGTCATGTTGACTTCAAATAAAAATATGTTCTGGGGGCCGTTTCACTAAACTTTGTACGACTAAAATATTCATAAGTGCAAATTTAGGATTGTCTGAAAATCTCAAATGATGGATTTACATTTATTGAGCATATGCAGGATATGCTCAATAAATGTAAATCCAATAATTATTTACAAGAAAACTTTAATCTTAAATTTCCAGACTATCATAATTTTGTAATTTAGAATCGTCTGGAAATTTCAATTGATGGATATGCAGCCTATGCTCAATACATTGTAAATCCAATAAATTGTTTGCAAGAAAACATTGTTAATCTGAAATTTACTGACTATCATAATTTTGCACTTGCAAACATTTTAGTCGTACGAAGTTTAGTGAAACAGGACCCTGTTCTGTTGGGTTCAATAATATAGGCATGAAATGCACACCATACATGGCTACTGGATTCCCAGATACGTGCGACAGAATGCACGTCAGGGGTGGATCTGGAGGGGGGTTGCCACGGAGTTTACATAGATCACAGTTTACCACCAGTTGGAGTCTGAATTTAAATGCCGTTTAAACACAGGAAAGTGAATTTCTGGACATATATAGATTTCAAAATTTGTCAGGACCCCCCTAGCATAATCTCAGTGGCGCTCGAAAATAGGACACGCCCCCACGTTCCCCAAATGCTGGATCCGACCCTGCACGTTAAAAACAACCAGTTGATTATTAGCAAATGATTCTGTAAGCTGCTGATTACGGGTTTGCCAGCTATTTATTTGCGCGAAATAAGTGTCTGTCTTTAACAAATTATATCTGTTGAAGTATGATATTACTTTATCTAGTTCCAAAATTAGTACATCATTATCGCAATACGATGCATTAATATAATGTACCATTAATACATAATAATTAAATGGAAATGATACAGACTGGCTCTGGTATTTCATCCCGTGTCGCACTGCCATTTTTCGCCGACATAGAATTCTAAAAGAAGCAATATCTCCCGTAAATGACGTTGAAGGATGACATAAAATGTAGAGCTCATGCGGAATTGAATTCCGCATGCGTTCTGAATTTTGTGTTATCTTCCGAGGTCATTTACGGAAGATATACCTGATTTTCAAAATTAAAATCGACGAAATACGGCGATTAGACAAGGGATGTATTTTCATAGCCGGGCTCGCCTGTCATTCTCTGCTTAGAATCAAGTCATTATGGTATTGTATGTAAAGGTAAATGCCCACTCAGTAGGCACAAACTGTTATGTATGTCAGAGCCATCATCTGATATATTTTCTGGCAAAATAAACTTAGTGAGTGCTGTTTGCATATAGCTTTAGGCAATGCTCATTCCGGGGCCGCGCATAAACCAAGTGCCTTCATGACGTCACTACGCGGAAGTGCCTTCATGACGTCACTACTTCATGACGTTCATGACGCAGCCCCGGAATATGAATACCGAAAGTTATCTACGTGAATGGGACGATTTATAAAAGTACTGAAAATACTGAATATAATGCTCAATTTACATCAGTTTATTGTTGGAAATGTAACAATAACGTTTGATCATGTCCAGCCGTGTGCAAACGTTTGCTGTGGCCCTCGGGAACTGTTTGAACCCGCGGCCTGCGGCCTTGGGTTCAAACAGTTCCCTCGGGCCACAGAAAACGTTTGCACACGGCTGGACATGATCAAACCTTATATTACTATTTATTCTCATTACTATTTATTCTATTTAGTATGATGTACTTCATAATCTGTTGAATATTTTTTTCTGGTTACGCGTTTAATTAGTATAAATAATTAAAAAATAGCATGCCTCATTTGCATATGAAAATAGCCTGATACCACCGCGAGTCACTGTCAGTAAAATAAATATTACTAAATGATTATATCTGTATAGCGGGCACTTGTAATCTTTAGAACTGGTGGGATAGTGACACAATTATACACTTATTTAATTCCTATAAAGAACATTTTGAGCTTACTGGGTGGGCATGCACCTTTAAAAGCCATAAACCGTTACACGTATGGGTGCGTCAGCTTGCTAGAGTTAAATCAAACCTAGGTCAAGTATGTTAATATCTCTATTCCACATCGACCTGTATGTATAACCTTGTTTTTGAATGGACATAAAATGACATTAAATATCAATCGATTAAAAAAAACAAGGTGTATGATCACGTGGTTACAACAGCAACAACAATGACTAAATGTGTTGAAAGCGCACCCACTCCAAAGTAAGTATTATTTGATTGTTTCCTTAATAGGCAACGGATTTTGATGAAATATGGCGCAGCAAACGCGTCTTCATGAGCTGCATTTGTTGTTCCCGTGAGTTCGGCACATATTTTTTATTTTTTTTTGCGAATCATCCATTTCCGCATCTGTAGACATGGAAATCGATTCTTCGCAAAAAAACTACAGAAGTTTGGGCCAAAGTACCGAGACCACCAAATGCAACGTAACAAGATGCGTTTGATGCGCCATATTTCATGAAAATCCGTTACATAATAAGGACAAAATAAACGAATACGTATAGTCCGCAGACGATAACTTGCTACTTGTTTACAAACAAACCGGTCATAAACAAAACACAGAATAGGTGAGACAGGTAAATATACCCGTGCCAGTATTCCTTTTCAATATTGATTTTGATATTTGTCATCAAGTCTTATGTAGTCGAGGGGTTAAAGTGACCGATATCAATGCCGTAGGTAGTGAGTTCGAATCTTAGTTGTTCATGCACATATATTTTGATTTGTTTATATTTTACTATATTTCTTTTTTTTATGTGTGTTACTCTTACAAATTACATTGTTTAAGCATGATATAGATTACATGTAGAACGTTAGTCTCACTTTGAGGAAAAGTAATAACTAAATGCACGTTTCATATGTGTGTACATGAAGAATCTGGAGTATGTTCTCGCCGATCATGTCACATTCAGGTCATACAGCAATAGTGATAACCCTCGGCGTTTCACTTATTCCCTTCTCCAGCAAGCAGTCATAAAAAGAACAATGATATCCACAAAAGTAATGCCTTTCTGAGGTACGAACTCTCAACCAGATAAAATGAACAAAAGTTCTGCAAACGTATGGATATTCTCCTGCTTCAATACCACTGAGCCACACTACATGACTATTTGTGCACCAAGATACACTAGTATATTGATATGCATTCACGTGCACTTTATAATGTATTTATTATACACAAAAACGAGGCTATGATATGATAATACACCTGTAGCCTATTTCACGAACCTCCGTTAGTCAACTAAACTCGGTTAGTCTGCTAAACTTCAGGCCGTTAGTCGATTAACGGGAAAAAACGCATTTCACGAACACGTTAGTCGACTAAGCAAAGTCTACTTTGCTTAGCCTCCTCGTTAGTCGGCTAAACTTTCGGTTAGTCTACTAAGCAAAATAGCAGACGACGGAATTCCAAGATGGCGGCGCCCACGGTTGTTTTGAACGTGGCTTACAAAATCTTTCATGAAATGCAAACATGTCAAAAGGTTTAGCAGACTATGGTTAGTCGACTAAACTTAGTTTAGTCTGCTAACAGTTTAGTCGACTAACGGAGGTTCGTGAAATAGGCTACTGGTCTACCTATATTTGGACTCATCAATTGATCTCCAGCAACTTATTATCATCTGTCATTTATACTTTGAATTGGAGTTTCAGTACGTGTTGTTGTTGTAACCACGTGATCATACACATTGGTATACTCGGATTAGGGGATGATAAGCATATCCATTATTCTAATGACGAATCGATGATTAAATATACGTATTTTAACCTGGTTTGACACTTAGGCACGTCTTTGGCATTCTTGTATACATGTGAGAGTTGACTCTGGTTATACCCCTTATATAAGTAATACAATTATTCATAATCCTATTACTATTAGGGGAAGGAGCCAATTAGTGACTCGTGTGGCATGAACATGGAACCATGTCGGGTTATTCTAGTTTCAGGGCTGAATATATTTGTTTCGATGTAAATATTCCGTTCTGATTTTGCGATTCCCCCGGGCTAGTTTGATGCAATTGTATTTTTTTTGCCATTAAATTCCTCACCTGAATAAATATCTGTAAACATCGAGGTGAATATCACATTTCGAACAACTCTCTCGGACTCTTCTCGTGCAACGAGACGAGTCCAAGACTGATATTCAGATATAGCAGCATGCGCTTGTCACTGATCACGCAACCAAAGAATGAGACATACTGTGCGTTGTTGTATCATATACGTTCTGTAATATGGATAAAATAATACAATCATGATTCAGAGCTCCAGATAAGGTGCGTAATAATTGGCACATTTTACGCAATTATTTGAGCTTAATACGCATTGATTATCAAAAGTGGGAGTACAAAATACGCACAGCAATGTGGAAATACGCATTGATTTCCACATTGAGGATGCCCCGTGCAGGCACCGGGGCGGGATCAACTGATCCTGAGAATAATGCTGCAGTAGCCATTACTTGTCGTAAAAGGCGACTAAACTGGCTTAACGATTGGGTTCATACTTTCCGGAACCCACTATACCGGATTTGGCCCTCATGTACATTTTTGGCTTTCTTGTATGTGGGAATTGAGTCAGGCTATGCCCCATATATAAAAGTAAGATTAGCGCTAATCCTATTACTTTTAGGGGATGGGATAAATGATGCTGGTGTGGCGAGGGCCTGGCACCAGATCAGGTTGTTCTAATTTCAGGACTGAATATATATTTTGATTGTAAATATTGAGTTCTGAAGTTGGGATTTACCCCCCTCGGACAGGTGGATACGGGACACGACCCCATTGACCCGTCTGCGTGTAGACTCCCTGAGGCTTGTACCTCTATGTCAGAAAAGCAGACGTTAAACCCTATTCACTCACTCACTCACTCCACATTGAGGAGTGAAAATACTGTCATAAAGTTGAAAATTCACTTTAATAGTTGAGCTGCAAAAAGCTTTTTGCAGCTCAACTAAGTGAATGATTAAATGTGTTCTGTTATTATTTGTTCCCTATGTAGCATTGAAGATCGTTAATCCATTTGTAAAAGTAAAATATGTAATGATTTTGAAATATAGACACAAACCTTATCCGAAGCTCTGATGATTGTGTTTTTCCGTCGGTGTACACGAGATTTACACCTTCAACACGTCATGAATATGACTTTCCTCAGGTCCGTAAATCTCATGTACACCTCTTCAAAAGACACTTTCCTCAGGTCCGTAAATCTCATGTACACCTCTTCAAAAGACAGTAATTGTGTATTCTTGCATTTCAGCCAGTAGTTTACAGAAATCTAACAGTGAATTACACCACTCGGCAGCAGTAGTTTACACCACTCCCGTGCTTAACGTGTATGGAGAAATGATATCAGTAACGTCGCAATTACATGTTTCCTTTGACCAATCAAATCACGTTCTCGGACACACCCTCTGAATCGTGAGACAGTCGCCGTCACCACGACCCGCCTCTAAAAATTAACAGAACCCTTGGCCACATTTTACTGTTGATTCGCTTTGTTTTTATGAAAATTCATATGTGAAATGTAAGAAAATGTTTGTTTCGCGTAAGGACCCGAATGCTCGTGCATTATTGCACGATAATCAGCTCACCCGGTTATATAAACGGTATATATTATATGGCTCACTAGTCGATAAGTGTATACATGTACTATTATTTGCAACATGACGTCAAATTGAAAAATTCCACTAATTATAACGTAATTAAATTAACTAATATAACTTACATATGAGACACGCTATGTGATTTTGTACCTAAGAACATGTGCGATATCTCCTGAAAAATATTTGCAAAATTTACGATATTTTCCGTAAATGACATCGAAAGTTGACGAAATTGATGTAGCAAATGCGTAATAGAATTCCGCATTTGCTATGTAAATTTCGTTAACTTTTGACTTAATTGTTAATAGAATTCCGCATTTGCTATGTAAATTTCGTCAACTTTCGATTTAATAGAATTCCGCATTTGCTATGTACATTTCGTCAACTTTCGACGTCATTTATAGAAAATATTACGGTACACTGAGTTTCTGTAAACATTTTTCATGAAAATTCACACAATCACATGTTCTTACTTTCTGTTTCACGTTTTACTTTCTGTTTCACGTTTTGCTGCCGACAAACTTTTGGCTATTAAACACATTAAATCTAATCTAAAAAATAAAGTAAGTACTTTTTCATCAATAACAAAAATGTCACCCTCCCCAAAAAAATTTGTAAGATGAAATTCCATCATATATTGATTTTATTGCGAAAAAACGATTTTCCTGAAGGATCAAAAAACGAAAACATTTGGAAATTGACTCCGAAACCTGGCGAGATAGCTTGAAAATGATGTAATTAAGAAAACAAAAGTTAGATTTTGAAAATCGGTTGACAAATGAAAAAATATTAATATTTAAAAAAAAAATCTATTTTTAGCCCCCAATAAAATCAATATTGTTTTGAATTTCATCGAGCAAAAACATTTGGGGAGGGTTACTTTTTTGTTATTGATGAAAAAGTACTTAGTTTTAAATATTTTTTAGATTGAATGTGTTTAATTGCAAAAAGTTCGTCGGCAGCAAAACGTGGAACAGACAGTAGGCACAATATCGCATGGCGTGTCGCTTATGTATTTACATCACTTCCACATACACAGGGTCTAGGCATGGTGACGACAGAGTATGTCGACGTGAATAGCGACGGACGATTCGTCAATTGCTCTCCCGGCCGTTACAAGATCCCCAACGTGAGCAGTATCCCGCGCAAGTTCAACGTAACATTGCTGAAAAATCACGATTATGTAACGACCTGTTACTCGTCAAAGGTAAATAGACGCGTCCGTCAGGTATTCCGTGTCCCATGTGGTTGAACGGCTTTGGGTTTGTCATTTTTACCAACCCGTACAACTGCGGATTCATGAGTATGATGACATTGTAAATGTGGGTTAAATTTGTCTGTGACTCGAGAAATGGGTCTTATTCGTTTTGCGACCAGTGTATGTCCAGATCAGCCCTTGTATCCACACAGTTTGGTCAAGATCTGCACTGTTTGCTAGTGCATCATTCACTGAAACCACCTTCATGCTTCTAACAAGCAATACGTGATCGCTATCATGCTATATGATTGTTCTATTTGATCAGGATCTACACTGACCACAAATCCCACAGCCCCATTTTAGTGTTTTCAATGGATTTACATGACTTGTTGGTGGGTGGCAGGTGGGAGCATGCGATGGGTAATTTAACGATCGGGGTTCATCCTTACCGGAATTCTGATTGGAGACCTGGTTTGGCCCTCACATACGTCTTTGGCATTTTGTATGTGACTGTTGAATCTGGTTATACCCCTTATATGAGTATTACGATTATTCGTAATCCTATTTTAGGGGAAGGGGCCAAGTGACTTTGGTGTGGTATGGACCTGCCACCAGGTCAGGTTATTCTAATTTCAGGGCTGAATATATTGTTTCTCCGATGTAAATATTCAGTTCTGATTTTGGAATTTTTCCCCCAATGCAGCAGTTTAAAATGGGATCGAACCCGTTTGCCCGGCCTTACATGACCATAGCTGTTGATAGGCCGTTAAACACCAATAAACAAACAAACAAACAATCAAACAAACATGACTTGTTGTCCACGGGGGACTTCATTGGAATATGTATGGTCTGTAACTCATTTGTTGGATTATATATCGGAAAAGCCATGTTATTTTGTACATATGGAGGTGTTCGATACTATCTCGCGAATGTATAAAATTTCCGATATTTTCCGTAAATGGCTCCGAACGTTGCCGAAATGTTCAGACTATACATTGCCGCAGTGAGATTAGGAGATACATCAACATTCCTGTAATTGTGTTCATAAACAATCGCACAGGGGCGGATCCAGCATTTGGGGAACGGGGGTGGTTTTGTCTAGTTGCGAGGGTAACTTGCAATCTACTCCCGTCCCGTACCGTCCGTAGCTAGCTACGGACGGTACGGGAGTTATTGCAAGAGTTACCGTTCGCAACTTGGGGGTTGTCCTATTTTCGAGCTCTTCAAAATGCACTTTCCTGTGTTTTACGGCATTTAAATTCAGACTCCAACTGGTGGTAAACTGTGATCTATGTAAACTCCGTGGCTGAACGGACGGGGGAGGGGAGTGGCAACCCCGGATCCCCCCTTCTAGATCCGCCCCCGTCGCACATGTTCTTACATGTAGTTAAAAAATCACACTGCTGGTCTCGTTTCCTATACGCCTCCAACGATCTCACTTTCATATTCCACGACCCCTCGTGTTTCAGGGTATAGGGGAGCCGCCCCTGCTTCTCTCCTTGTCAGTCATCTCAGCAATCAAGCACGCCGTAATGGCCGCCAGGGCGGAAGTGGGTCTGACTGGCTACTTCCGGTTGGATAGTCCGGCTACAGTGGAGCGAATACAGAAGGCATGCGGTGACCAACTCGACACAGTGTGTTGATAAATAGTTTATTTCACTATCTGTGTGAAATAATGGTTGTATTTCACCAAACTGTTTGTGAATCCTATAATGAAATGTGCCAGTGTGCGTAGTATAGATTTGCGAAATAATGTGCGCCACGAAGTAGAATTTAATTAACTATCATTTGGAAATATGGGATCTACCATGTATTTATAATGATTGCACTGAGGTGTTTATAATTCCAGCACACAAATATTTACACAATTCCCTAACATTTGATTGGCCCGTAGCAAGTCTCTGTCCAAAATTTATATCCCAGTAAACTCCCACGCCGAAATACTTTCCGTAACCGTGAGGCGCATTTAAAATAATTCTTAAGAAAACGGAAAATAAACACATTTTCTTGATGAATTTATTTCAAATGCTTTTTTTCGAAAATTGTAATTTTTTATCGCTTCGTCCAGTATTCCCGCGTCTTTTCCAAGTTTATACCCCGATAAATTCCCCCCCCCCCCCCCCCCCCCTTCCATCCATGCATACCCCTTGGAAAAGTCGCGGGAATACTGGACGAGGCCTTCCGGCCTTCGTCCAGCATTCCCGCGACTTTTCCAAGATTATACCCCGATTAATTCCACAAAAAGGCCATTCATTCCTATAGTAAATCTGATAAAGTGCGTAGCACGGGTTTCTTTACACGTTTTATGAATATCGAGGGGAATATGTCAATTATTTCAACATGGTCCTGATGATGATTGAATAACTATATCGGGCATTGAGTATCGTTGATTTTGACGTCATTATGTGTAAATGACGTCACGTCGTCGTCTTGGAATAATTAGTTCCTCTAGGAAAATGAATCCTGGGAAATCACTTTCAATCACCCTCTTCAAGAATCTTGGATGTATAAATAGTACTGTAACAGTACAGCGGAAAGTTCCTGAGTGTCCAGGTTAGAGAGGTTTCGCCGTAATTCGACCAATTACGGTTTAGCTTACTAAAATACCCGAAAGCAAATGTGATATAAGACCACATGTGACTGAAAAAAATCGCATGTCGCTCAGTATTGTTTCTAGTATAAGTGTATAATGTAGATAATCAGGTATTTGTTCTGGTACCCGTGCATAAGGCCGAAGGTAAACGATCTGCTTATGGCGTCGTTTAAACAAGTAGCTCGGACCAGTGCGATATTTTACCTAATTAGTTCATCAATTGTCTGACATATTGAATACTTATGGTTCGTCCTACTTTCTAAGCCAATCGCTGGACCCTCCTACTTTCTAAGCCAATCGCTGGACCCTCCTACTTTCTAAGCCAATCGCTGGACCCTCCTACTTTCTAAGCCAATCGCTGGACCCTCCTACTACTTTCTAAGCCAATCGCTGGACCCTCCTACTTTCTAAGCCAATCGCTGGACCCTCCTACTTTCTAAGCCAATCGCTGGACCCTCCTACTTTCTAAGCCAATCGCTGGACCCTCCTACTTTCTAAGCCAATCGCTGGTCCCTCCTACTTTCTAAGCCAATCGCTGGACAGTATCGAGCTATACTTATTTCACATATTGCAAGATCTAACCCCAATAGTTACATATTACCAGATTTAATCAGATAGGAAATTTAATCATTAATTGTTTGACAGGAAATGGAAAATCAATACTCAGATGGGAGATGCATAGTAAAATTGGCTGAACTATAAATATGTTAACATATTGGACTTTTAAGGAACTAAATGCTGCGGTCGCTAGCGCTCCCTCGCATTTAATTCCTTAAAAGTCCAATATGTGAACAATAATTCATACATCGTCATTATTGTAAGCGGTTTCATGTCGAATGACACTATTTCACAGACCCTCCAGCGACTATCGAAGTACACAATTGTATTTTATAATCATGATAATTAAGTAATAATACCATGGGCTGTTGCGTTTACTGGGGTGAACAATATATTTTGTCTGTTTAAAGTTGAACGTCCGAAGGACTCCTCACAAACTTTAAACAGACCAAATGTATTGTGCACCACAGTAAACGCAACAGCCCATGGTTTTATTACTTGTATTTACACTGAATTTTCTGATAGTTTCAAAAATGTAAATAACCAAATATGGCGTTAAAATTAAGATTTATCTTGTTTTACGTCATTTTGTCGCAATTGCCGGTCAATCGCGTACAGTTAATGACAACCTCAAGGAAATTAATGACGTCAAACGAGCTTTAACCAATCAACAACAGTGCGTGACGTCATGTGGGTCTAATGTATTGTAATGGGATGAAAAACGCAATACGTCGAACGGGCGTTTGCACTATGAATTTATAGGTGTAAATATTCACCCCCACCCCCAATAATTTTGTTGGGGAGGCCTGGCCCCCTCAATAATTATGTAATAAAGTACATATTCTCATCCTCAGACTTGCAGAGAATGCAGGAGATGGCGTTTTACGCCTATTATAATTCAACAATTTCAGGGGGAGCTTGCCCTCGGACCCCCTACCAACATCGGGCCCTTTGGGAACTCACGACTGGGCCTGAGAATGCAGGAAATGGCCCTCTTAGCTATCAAAAATTTCAGGGGGAGCTTGTCCCCAGAGCATGCGATAGGTAATTTAATTGGGTTTCATCCTTACCGGAATTTCGACTGGAGACCTGGTTTCACCCTCACATACGTCTTTGGCAGTTTGTATGTGACTGTTGAATCTGGTTATACCCCTTATGTGAGATTACGATTATTCGTAATCCTATTTTAGGGGAAGGGGCCAAGTGAATGGTGTGGTATGGACCTGGCACCAGGTCAGGTGATTCTAATTTCAGGGCTGAATATATTTTTTTCCCTCGATGTAAATATTCCGTTCTGATTTTAGAATCGCCCCCCCCCCCACCCCGCCCCCACGCAGCAGGTTAAAATTGATCGAACCCGTTTGCCCTGCCTTACATGACCTTAGCTGTTGATAGGTCGTTAAACACCAAGAAACAAACACACAAGCATACATATTTTAGCTCACTAGTGGGTTAATTAAGACCATATTATTGCAGTAAATTAATAATATTAAATAATCCGAGTTTAATTAACTGCAATAATTATACGGGGGGGGAGGGGGGGGGTGGGGGGGGGGGGGGGGGGGTTATACTGGAGTCAGGTCAGGTTGTCCGTTCCAGATAGGTCCGTCCGTCCGTCCGTCCGTAGGCTTAACATCAGGAGTTAAGAGTTAAGGGGCGGAGCCTTTTTTAAAAAAAAAAAAAAAAAAAAAAAAAAAAGTTTTAAACCCCCCAAAAAAACAAACCCCCCACCAAAAAAAAAAAAAAAAAAAAAAAAAAAAAAAAAAAAAAGAACAAGATATTCCTTTGATTCATTTCCGTAAGCTCCTACAATTCTATTGAAAATTTAGGAGCTATTCCCTTTGATCTTTTAAAGAACAAATAGCTCATAAACCCGAAATGTCGAGAACGTCTGTCCGTACCGTGTGTGCGTGCTTGTGAGTGACGTCCGTCCCGTTCCAGTAAACTTAACATCAGAGAAAATATTGTTATATAACTTCTATTTCCATTCATCTATTTTCCTTAATATTTCACAACATGCATTCCTGTAAGGCTCAACTACCATGCTGTTGCCAAATCCACGACCGTTCCAACCCCTGCTCGATCCAAGGTCAAGGTCTGAAATACTTTACAAAAACTTAATCATCAGAGAAATAAATTTACTATAACTTCTATTTCCTTCATCTAAAATGCTTAATATCTTTCACACATGCATTTCCTGTAAGGCTTCACCTACCGACTGCTGATGCCAAATTCCACGACCGTCCAAACCCCCGCTAGATCACATAGGTCAAGGTCAAAATTACTTTGTTAGTCTTTTACAAAAACTTAAACATCAGTGAAATATTGTTCTATTTTAACTTCTAATTTCCTTCATCTATTTTGTTTTAATATTTCACACATGCATTCCTGTAAGGCTCTACTACCTACCCTTCGCTGTGCGGAAATCTACGACCGGTCAAAACCCACGATGATCCCAAGGTCACGGTCACAAATACTTTGTCTTCTTTACAAAACTTAAACAAATCAGACGAAATAGTTGTTATAACTTCTATTTCCTTCATATAAAATGGCTTAATTAATTATTTCACAACATGCATTCCTTGTAAAGGCTCTTACTACCAACGCTGTTGCCAAATCCACGACCGTGCCAAACCCCCGCTGATCCCATAGTCAAGGTCAAAATCCTTTGTTCTCTTTACTAAAAACTTAAACATCGAGAAAGAAATTTGTTTATAACTTCTTTTATTTCCTTATCTATTTTTGCTTAATTATTTCACAACATGCATTTCCTGCACAAGGGCTCTACTACCATTGCTGTGCCAAAATCCACGGACCGTCCAACCCCGCCCCGTGATCCCAAGGTCAAGGTCAAAATACATGGTCTCTTTACAAAAACTCCCCCCCCCCCCCCCCCCTTTAACATCAGAGGGGAAGTATATGTTAGAATTTCATCTAAAAGTTCTTCAATATTTCATGCAATGCCATTCCTATAAGGCTCTACTATCATGATGTGACATATCCCCGCGCTGATCCCAAGGTCAAGATCACCTAATACCTTAAGTCTCTTTACCAAAACTTAACATCAGAGAAAATCGGTTTTAATAATTCTATTTCCTTGGCTCGGATCTGCTTCACATTCTCGTTATTCGTGCCGCTCCCGCTATAAGACCCAGAGTCAAGGTCACAAGGCCCACACTTGGAAAATTTTTACCATATTTAGGCCGGTATACCTGGGCCTACGCGGTGGGGGGTATTCCGTAAGCCTCGCTCTACTGACCCAATCTAGTTTTATTGAGCAATTAACAAATCACAAAACTCAAGAAAAAACGACAATATAGATGTTTATAGAGTCGTTATTCGTGTTGAGTTGGTGATTCGTGTTAATTAGGCCCAGCCTTAGGAATTATTACGCTGTGTCCTAGCATTAACCTACATGTTAATGTTAGACTTAAATAAAATCCGCCTAGCCTGGTTGTGTGTATGTTCCTGGCGTTCTAAATTAAATATTTACGGGAGCCCCGCAGAGGACGTTAGAATTCTGTTTTTTTTATTTAATTCGTTCTTCCCACTGAAAAATAACAATTCGTTTCCTCATAATTTAACAATGCGTTACCACGAATTAACAATTTCGTTTGTTTCCACGAATTAACAATATTAACAAATTTGTTACCCTCAATTTCAACAATTCGTTGGGAAACGGGCAAACTTGTTTATAATCGTGGGAATGAATTGTGAATTCGATGGGGAACGAATTTGTGAATTAGAGGGAAATTAATTTGTTAATTAAATTGAACGGGAAACAAATTGTTATTTCGTGGGAATGAATTAATTAATAAAAAAAAATCCATGGTCACCTGCGGAGGGCTCCGTAAAATAATTCCCACAGACAACCTAAAGGTGGAAGACTTGGAACCTATGACACCAACAAAATGCCTATTAAGTAAAAAATCCCAATTTACCCCACCCAACTTGGTCTCTGCTACTTTACCATCTTCTATAAAGGAATAAGGTGGATAACATTGTGGACCATTATAGAATAGAGCCCTCTCGTTTCAGACCTGGCACAAAACACAATTTACACATGTAGGATTAAATGTATGATTTCTCGTCGCTGGCAATCGATATAAATTAGGTGTGTGAATATATTCACTTTCCAAATCGCTGTTTCCAGCATTTATTCAGTTATTTAGCATTTTGTATACCCCATCAAAAGCGAAAATTTGCCGTCCGGAGTTGGATTATCGGTCACCTTACTTTGACCAATAAACTGATCGACCAGTATCCAACTAAAGTCGTGCACCGTGACCATATACAAATCAGTAACCTACCAACCATACAAAAGTTCGTCCCAATTGTGATTCGTTCACCGATCTAAAAATATTTTTAAAACCACCTTTTTTCTACTTTCATTCATGATTCGCGTTACTATCAGTTATTTTGTCTTTCCGGAATCCCGAATAAATAGGTTGAATGACGTCATCACAGTGTTTAGATTTAGCCAATCAGAGATGTTCTTTTACATTAGGACGCTTCCGGTTGGTATTATGGAAGATGGTGCATTGGACCCAGTTTCCAGATAATGAACGAAATTAGACAAAAAAACTGTGTTTTTTAGATCGTGGTGAACGATTCAACAATTGGTCACGAAATCTTTGTATGGGTTGGGGAGTTTCTTTAATGGTATATGGTCATGGTTGCACGTCATTACGTTTGAGCTGGGCATCAGGCTATCGGCCCAAATTATGACCGATAATCCATCGCCGGACAGGCCTTCCGATTCTGTGTGAGATTCTTTAGTACACGCAAACTTTCGCTTTGGATGGTGTAATCAAAACGCGAATTAAACACTAATTAAATGCTTGAAACAGCGATTTTGAAGTTGTGTGAGTATATTCACCACCGCACCTAATACCTTTATTCGATTGCCAGACAAGAGACATATTTCCATACATTTAATCGATTGTTTATTGTGTTTGTGCGAATCCGGAAAAGAGGGGGCTGCTTTCTATAATAGCCATGTTGTTTTAAATTTACTCCATTTGCGGTCTTAAGTTACCCACCCCCACCCGGCCAACGGGGGTAACATCGATACTTACCATCGAGGTAAAGTCGTTGGGTTAGGCGGGGTTGCTTCGGTTAGCTAACGGTCCGCTAATTGGTTAGCGTCTAGTTGGGATACTTATTTAGTTTCCTGTAAGGTCTGTTATGCCTCCAAAACACTGGCGGGGTAGAATGCGCCTGTTTCCTTAGGCGAGGCGCCTGACTGTTTATGAAGGAAAGACTCCTGGGTTCTTTGGTTAAGGATAACTTGTCATAAACGATATCACGGATACAAGAGGCAGAAATAGGTTGCTTTGCCCAAACACTTACCACCCCGCCCCCCCCATTATATTTAAATAGACGATAACAATGTGATGAGCTCACCCCTATCCCATAAGATGTACCCTCTAATTAGCATTACGAATATTTAAAAAGGACAACCGATAGGTATAGTGTGGACATAATGTCCATGGATGGGTTACCGTAAGGGAAAGTCTTAAATTTCCAGCGTAACCTAATTTCTCCCTTAAAATCAATACTGCCCAAATCAATTTAGTTTGATTAAAAAAGGGATATTTTACATGCCTGTATTTTTAGAGTATTTAAACATGAGGAAAATCTTAACACGAAATATTCCCCTCACGGGGAGAAACAGGACAATGTACTAAGGAAGATTACGGTCATAGAGGGTTTAGTTACCTGCTCCAGGTCTTTGGTCCAGGGTCTTCTGACTCCCGCCTTATTCATGACCCCCACCCCACCCATAACGACGTTATTGCATTCCGCTGTGCAATATACGATAAACTAGGTCCACCCGACACCGATGTGTGGCAAGCCGCTGTGGCCGTCATTCCCAATCAGGGCGGGTTGTACTGTATGCACTTTATTGTCTTGAAGGGGGAAGTAAAGGGGCAAGGGGGGGTGGGCCCATCCCCCCCCCCCCCAGTCTCTTAGGAAGCATTCGGTACCTGCATAAAACTGTCCTGAGCCCCTCTAGTTTATCACCGTGAAATGATCTGCAACCCGAGTAAACCCAAAATGAGTCCCGTTTAGGGAATCTCTCGAGCCAGGCAGCAACAAAAACTCTACTATTTTCCACCAGAAAACAGTGCAGATGTATTTTCTGGTAGCGGGTTCAACTATTGGTCTTAGCATATCCAAATAGGGTGGAAATTTAGTCTTTGGCCATTTAGACTGTGGGGACTTTCCCGGCAATGAAGGAACCATGACAAACCTGCCTCTCTTGGTATGTATCTTGGACAAGCCTCTTCCCAGCGCTCTGATTTTGTCTTTGTTGAGGGCATGGGAGTCTTATGGCAGTCTCATCCAGGCCCAGTTCTCCACCAACCCTGTCACCTCCTTGGTAACCTGCACCAACCTTTGGAAAGCAGCGAAGTCAATCCTGGGTACAGCTACCCAACTTTCTTCGGGTGAAGGTATACACGGCCACTTTATGACTTTGGGCTAAGCAGATCAATTGATTTTCGTTGTAAGGTCAGGAATGTTTTCTGGGTCTACAGTTATAACCACCACTGCACCCAGGAGATTGATTCGCGGCATTCGGTTCACTTGGAAAGGACGGCTCCATGGCAGACCATGGTCAGTGTGGCCTTTGGCCGACCAGGACCAATGAGATTTGGCTGCGAACAACGATCCAAGTGAAAATTGGCTATCTATCGCATCTGGTGGAGGGCACCGTGAACTCGAATTACATGGGACGGCGGATAATATTTCTGCGGGCAAATCTTGCGGGGTAACTACCGCAACCAACTGATTATGGGGCAAAAAATTTTGGGGGCGGCGGGGTAGTACCGCATCGCTTACTCATCGGGCCTGAGCGTTAATGCTGAGGGTGAGTACCGCACATTTGCTAACTTACTGGGTCCCCTATGAGCGGGTAATTCTGCGGGGTAGTTACCGCATTGATCACTTACTGGGCCTGAGCGGTAATGTCATTGCGGGTGAGTACCGCATCGCACTCATTGGGGATAAAGTCGGCCAAAACACCTGCGGGCAGTAACCAATAAGGAGGCAAACACCGCGGCCAAATCCAAACAAAACGGCAAGGCTGCGGGGTTCCATACCGGCACCCACTACTTCTGAGCCTTACCCCCATGTCCAGTTTTCAGGGCCGGTACCTCGGGTGTTCACTGTCCTCCTATGACGAAATGTTTCCAGGGTCGTTACTGGAACTTTCCCATCCCAGGATCCTGGTTACGGACTTCCAGATAGTCCCAGGACGACCATTCAAGAGCACGACAGTGGAACAAGCACGGGCCGGAGAGTTCAGAGGCGGACAACGTGTACTTGCTGCCGGAGGGTACACCAGTTCCCAACTCCCAGAGATAATGGCGTTTCATTTTTTTAAAGGGGGGGGGGGGCCTCCAACTTAGTGCCATCAGACAACCATCACTGTTTCATCTCATTCGGTTAGCAGACCGGTACTATCTATTTTACATCCTGCCAAAGTTCTCCTGAATAGATGGTTTCCCAGTTAACAATTGTTGGCCGCTAATTTCAAGGCGGTTAAGTCGCTGAAGGGATGGGGGGGGACGGATAAGAACGGGGGGAAGAGGCACATTTACATACGGGATACCTCCACACCCAACTCGATCGTTGAAGATAGCGGAATATGGGTTGCGAAGGGACAATGTGTCCTTAGGAGGACGTCATGATTTTACCGGGAACCAGTCAGATACGGGAAGATGTTCATTCTGGCAGATCTGCGTCTAGGTACTAAGGGAGAGTGGGGTGTAGTACGTTGTTGGAGGGCGCGGTTTGTAATGGACCCTATGCCATGGATTGTTGACCGGGTTTTCGTTTTCTACAACACAACGCGCTGGTTGATTGTGATACCACGGGTTGATGAGAAGCCGGTTGAATGGACACCCCTAGGCCACGGATTGGGACTGGGTTATCTATATCACCGCGCGTTACGATCTCATGTGGCGGGTCTGCTAATTCTAGAACCCTTGTACCACTCGCGTTTGTCGTATTTGTTTACATTCCGCGTTACACCACAATTCGTAAATACCATTGGAATTGCATGGAACTGGCAACTTCCATGCTTACGATTCCTCTTTTTTCTGAGGCACGGCGTTTCAAATTTGGTCTCCATTCGGGTTTTTGTAATCTTGATATAACTCAACCCAGGAGTGGTAGATCTCTTGCTATCGCACGCGGGCCTTAATTGTTGGTCGTGAATGTTCAGCCTCGCGGTGCCGTCCTCCGTGCGGGACGTGGAAGCGGATGTTTCGGCGGAATTGTCCTTGTACATTCCATTCATGAGGCATCAACACCTTTTACAGAGGACTGGAGTCCGATGTACCGTTATGTTTGGCATTGAGCCTAGGACGCGATTGAGCAGTTGGAATAGCTACCGAGTTTTCTCTTCGCCACCCGGTCTTTCAACCTATGCCTGGTCTTTTCCGGTGGCGTGACATGCTGAGTTCTGGCCCCTAACCGCGTTGAGCACTCCGGTCGGACTGGCCCGGCGAAGGCTGGCGGGACATCAATTTCTGTATAAAGCCTCCACGACTCCTACACCGGACGTCCCAACTTTAGTCGCTGTGCTCAACCCACGGTCCCAGGTAAGTAGACTCATCTTGGGTTCAATGCCATTTTTTCTGGAAATAGGGACTAAAACAAGATGTTATTTAATTATCAATCAGAATGGTTAATATCCGTGTCACTGGGACATACAAACGCCAAAGCTTGATGGGCTACTCTTAAACTGGTAACAAATTTAGTTTAAATCATATTTTATTGCTCTGTTTTTTTTACAATTTACAATAATTGTGACCAATAAACAAATTTCTGGGTAATGAAAGAGCTAAAACGGGTCTTTTTTTTTTTTGTGTTGTTTTTGTTTTGTTGTTGTAAATTTGGTTTTGTTTTTCGGGTCTTGGGCTACAAGGTTTTTTTACTAACGGTTAGCTACAGCCCTTTCCCAACAATATGCATTATTACAAAGTATTAAACATGTGGTATTAATGGGAGGTTGAAATATAACGGTATTTAATGTAATGATATATAGAGCAAAAAACAAAAAAATGTACGAAAAAATAAACGAAAAAAACAACAACAAAACAAGACATGCATATATATTCATGTTGGCACTATTCCAGTGAATTCAGACAGCTTGACAATCCAAAAAATAGGGCCACCATGTAAGTTGATTATATTTTCCCTATTAAAACAGGAACATGGTTGGCGAGTCTACTCATTATTAAATTATTGAAAACGGACGAGTGAGGTTTTATTTTTTGTTAGAGCTGATGAAATTCTTTGACAAAAATGTAGCATTAGATTGCATATTCTTTTGGACTCGTCTCCCAAAAACATGGTATAGTATACTATTAAACAATGGGGATTGTGGTTGACGGGTTGCTGTTACAAAATTTCGCTGGGCGATTGTTGGTTGAAATGATGTGGCATTTGAAAAAGGTTAGTGCTCGGCATTTTCAATCGTCCTTGTGTTGCAGTGACATAATGGGGATTCTTTCGTAGTATGATTTATAAATAGATCTGAATTTAAATTGCTTACATTTGATATCTTTCTTATGCGGGCGTGATAAAACTGATTGTGTTCTTTTCACCTATCAGGTAGTTATACTGGAAACAATTTGCCGGTTTGAACAGCTGTTATTTTAGGTTTGGCTTTAAATGTTTGATAAGGAGGGGGAATTTTCTTAATTTGCGTCATTAAATAACTGGTTTCCATTAATTGCTAATGAAGATGGTATAAAAGATTTAGGAGTAAGATTTCTGTTCGCCTTGGGCTAATGTAATAAACAATTGGTTTCCTTATTACGCAATTCAATATGGGATTATTTTCTCCGACGAGTTGTGGGAATAGCTCGTATGATGTAGATAGGTTGGAAAGTTTACCTGCCTTTTCTTTGAATATTGTTAACACTATTTTAATTTTTGTATTTTTCTTACGGTCTGATAGCGGACACCCATACCATAATTTTCTTGGACAAGTTTATTACTTGAAACTGAACAGGTTTAGAACCAGTAAACTGTTCTAGCTGTCATTCATATTGCAGATTTGTCAAGGGAATCACGTTCATATTGGGTACAAACTGCCCATCCAAACTAATTGACTGCCATTAACTCAACAATTGGCGGTCTCATGGTAAATGTTATAATATATTTGATTTTAATGTATTTCTTTTATTTCAGTTTAAATTTTAAGCCATTCTTCATAGAACCTAATACCATTTGAAGCTGTATACAATAATTATTTTCGTAAATATTGTTCATGCAGATTTCCATCCTGACTAAGAGTTAAACCCAAATTGTTTGTGAGAGTTGTTCGACAAAATTGAAGTTGGGACGTTATTAAAATTATAGAGCTGGATCTTACCATGTTTACTTACTAGTGAAACATAACATTGCTTCAGTTTTAGAGGGGTTGAACTTCACAAAAGCCACTGGTTTGACCATTCCGCTAATTTTATCTAAGTCGGTGAGTTTATTATTATGTTATTCATTATTTATTATTCATGTCTGGTGGTTGATTGAAACTGCAATTAGATTGAGGTCATTCGGCAAAAAGTATGGTTGTACTGATTATATTGTTTCAGCACAATATAATTTTACATATATCAAAAATGAGGAAGAGGAACCAAGTAAACCGATCCTTGTGGCAAATCACCTGCAACTTATTAACTTTGTTTTCAGAAAACAAGGTTGAACCTACATAAAAAAACCCTTCTGTGATCTGTTAGATTAAAATTAATTTCCACCAAACCAACTTATGAAGATTGTCCATCTTACACCATTCTGTTTCACAATTTATATAGAAGACCTGATATGCCAAAACTCTATCAAATGCTTTCGATATGTCACAAAAATAAAAAAACGTTACAATGAGTGTTTTCGTTCATCTATTGCTTTGATCATATTGATTGAATATGGTCCATAATACAGTTGATTATTACGGTTGAAATTGACCAGGTTAAATAAAAATCCGGATTGGTTTTTGTACAAATCAAATTGTGAGGAGTGTAGGTGGTTGTTAAACATATTATTTAAATACAATTCGTACCACTTAACTTTGCACCTAAACACAGCTAATCAAGAAATATGGTCTGTAATTTGAGGGTTGGTCTCGTTCACCTTTTTTGAAAAAGTGGCATAACATTAAGCATATTTCCATTTTACTGGTAAAGTTAGCATTCCGAGAAAGGTCCCAGAATTCAGCCACCCCAGACACTAAAGGTTTTAGTTGTAATGCATTTTACTTTGCAACGGTGGGGCACTTGGTATTCTATTTATTGTCCTAATGCAATCATGCAGCTGTTAAATGGTTGACGCTTAAACCCCATTGGAAAATAAACCTTATTCATTGCAATAACTCAACACTTGGATTCGATAAACCTTCCTCCCCAAGGTTGCTTGCCAAATTAACAAAAGTATTAGATCCATGATCTGATTTGACCCAATGGAATAAAATTGCTGTTGGGAATCGATTTAAGTGCCGGGATTTTAACCCAACAAATTGGCTACATTTCATTTATATCTTACAGAGGGTTTTTTAACCGATCATTGATTTGGCTTACAAAGACTGCGTTTTTTAATTAAACAAAACGGAATAGGGGCACTCGAGGATCTTTTCTAGTTATTTGACAGGCCGGGCCTTTCCCATGTGGTTGGCCAAAGTTTACGACACTTGCCCTTCAGAACCGCCGGTATTAATTAGATCAAAACCAGATCACACTTTTCGTCGGGACCGTTCCGAATCAATCGCAAATCATAGTTTCGTTTCATGCGCCGGGATGATGTTTTAAATGTGGCCCTAGCTTTCGTGTGTGCTTCCTGCATATCCACGGTTAGCTTATTCACGTATCCATCCGGATCCATGGATTTGGCTAGTTTTTGGGGAAACATGAGATTAGCCGGAATATTAACCTCCCTCCCGAGCATGAGTTTGTTTGCGGTGTAGCCTGTGCCACGGTTGACCGCTGAGCGTAAGGCCCCTGCAATTTGTTGCAATTGCAACTCCCATTGATTCTGAGATGAGCCTATATAGCATCTAACCGCGTCCATCAGTGTTCGATTATACCGTTCCACCTGACCATTTGCGGAGGGTCGATATGGAGTGGTACGCGTCTTATGAATGTGCAAAGCTTTACACACGGCTGCAAACAGTTTGGACTCGGAAGTTTCTGCCCTGATCCGAGAAAAGCTCAAAGGGATAACCAAAGCGCGAGAAAAACTGGTATATGGCCACTTTTTCCGTCACATCAGCAGTTTGAGACGGAAGGGGGACACATTCTACCCATTTGGTAAATTGATCAACCATCATTAATATGTGTTCATTACCCCGGGGTGTTCTGGATAAGGGACCTAGAAAGTCGATGTGTACCCGCTCCATCGGTGCACCTGCTTGATATTCACGCACCCCTATACGACCATACTTTTCGGACTTTTTATTCTGGCTACACCCAGAGCAAGTGGTAACATATTGTGCTATATCCTTACCCATTTGGTACCAGTAAAATTTCTGCTTCATTCTCGCCTTTGTTCTCACCACGCCCTGATGCCCCGCGGACGGAATATCATGGCTCCATGTCAGAGCTACTTCTCGGAGACTAGAAGGCAGAACAACGTCTTTTTCCTCACTATCCGGTCTGTTCCGAAATAACACACCATCAACGAGGGTGAACAGATCTTTTGTCAGCCAATGCGCTTTGGCAGCCGGACTAGCAATGAACAGCTCCGGTTGTTTGGGAACGACCCGAGTGTTCAGCCAATCTAACACCAAACACAAATCACTGTCCTTTGATTGTTCTTCTCTCATTTCTTCGTTAGAGAAACCCCAACAGGATGGTGCATCCGGAACCACAGAATTGATACCCGGAGAAATACCGCATGCTAATATCTCTGGCACCCCGTTCCGTGTCACCAACTCTATGCTCCCGACTCCCTCACCCTGCTCACAGCACCCACCATGCTCCCATGGTAATAGAAGTTCACCAGACATATCCTCCTCAGAAAGGAGCTGGCTCGACAAAGATTTACACTCATCACTTGCCAAAGGACCTGCAGTCATGTCAATCGCGCCCCTAGTGCTCGCATCTCCCTGCTGCACTACTCTACTTACATGGGCATCCTCCTCCCATTTTGTCGTAGGATTCGTCCGACACGTGGTACCTTGATTGCCGTTGCTATCACAGCCTACACGACCAGCGCGTTGCTGTGGCAATGACCCAGTGCCTCGTGTCGGTCTACATACCGCACCTCCTTACGTTGAAGACCCAAGACCCTCCTCACCTTCCGCCCTACTGCCTGTTGGGCCTTCAGGCAGTGCATTAGGTTCAGGTAATGGCTTTGTCTCCGAAGTGATTTGGGCCACACCCTGTCCGGATAACGTTTTGGGAATAAATTCCTGTGTGATACCCGAGGCTTCACTGAACTGGATTCGCACCTTGGATACGGAGCGTCCCCCATGTGTATCCAATGCCCCTCCCAGTTCTACATCCCTTGTGAAGTCCCCCCAGTTGTTGTCAGTCCTCGTACAATACGTACAGCCTCCATAAGGCAGATCCTCTAAATGCACCCCAGAGGAATACGAATCACACATCCCCGAAGCTGGTATGCGAGATAAAGAATCCGCATTCCCATGTTTTACACCTGGATGGTACTGCACCACCATATTGTATTGCGACAATTCTTCCATCCATCGAGCAAGCTGTCCTTGTGCAGCCTTAAAGTGCAAGAGCCATGCCAAGCTAGAATGATCAGTTCTAACCACAAATGGCCTGCCCAGTAAGTAATGGCGAAACTGTCTGGTGAATCTCAGAATGGAAAGCAATTCTTTCCGCGTGACGCAATATCTACGCTGTTCTGGTGTCGATGCGTAACTACTATACGCAATGACCTTTTCCTCACCATTCTGAATTTGTAATAATTCTGCCCCAATGGCCACGTCTGATGCGTCCGTATCCAAAATAAAGTCATCATTATTGTTTGGAAGGGCCAATACTGGGGAATTTGTCAATGCTGTAATGAGGGAGTCAAATGACTGTTTCTGATCCTTTTCCCAAACCAATTTTCGTTTTCAAGTGATGCGATACATGGACTCCGCCAATTTCGCAAAATTTGCCACAAACGTACGGTGATAATTGGCCAACCCCATGAATCTCTCCACATCTTTTGAGCACCGAGGGACGGGCCAGTTACTACCTCAATATCTTTATCAGTCATGGTGAGGCTATTGGAACTGACTCGTCGCCCAAGGAAATCAATCTCTGACTGAAACAGGATGTATTTTTTGGATTTAAGTTTCAGCCCGTATTCTCGGAACCTTGCCAATGCAGTTGCTAGGTTAAACAGATGTTCTTTAAAGGTCCCCCCCCCCCCTCCCCCCCCCCAGCACCACAATGTCATCAAGGAACGCTAGCACCGTTTTCCAAGTTAGGCCCCTCAACACTAGATTCATGACTCTAGAGTATGTTGCGGGCGCGTTGCAGAGCCCGAAACCCATCTTTACATGCTCGTATAGACCATACTTTGTAGTAAATGCCGATTTGTGTTGGTCTTCAGCCTTGATTTTGACCTGCCAGTAAGCGGAGTTCGCATCAAGTTTGGAAATCCATACGCTACCGGCCAATCAAGACAATCGTCTACTAATGGTAACGGAAAGACATCCTTTCGGCAAACGTCATTGAGCGCTCGGTAATCAATACACCATCTGACAGACCCATCGCGTTTGCGAATTAACACTGGTGCCGCAGCCCACTCAGATGTGGATTCCTGAATTACCCCTGCTTCCAGCATTTTCTTTAAATGGGCTTCCTTCTCGCCTGCGAAGCAAGCAGGAGTTCTACGTATGCGCTGCTTGACTGGTTTGGCATCCCCAGTATCAATGGTGTGTTCGATTGCTCCGAAATGACCCAAATCAAATTCACTTGAGGCAAACACATCTTGATACTCGGTTAACAGTTGGCCTAACTGTACTTTTTGTTCTTCGTCTAACAATTCGGCAGACGACGTGAACAACGCGGATAGAGGTGTTCTGGTATATTTACCTCAGTTGACTGTGCCCCTTCAGGCACCATCTGTACCCTAACAGGCTCCTCGGGCAAAGTGCCGGACTCCTCACAGTAGCAATGAGCAACAGCGTAGGCATTACCTATCTGTTGGCCCTTACGTACAAGCCGGTACCTATCTGATGGATTTACCAGGCACACAACCGGCTTTTCCCCACCCTTCCGCTCTACTCTCGGTACCAGCAAATGTGTGTTCCCTATCGGTTCCACTACATAATCCGGTAAGAGTGCATTAATCGTGCACTTCACTTTTATTGCCGAGTTGGGGGGAATGACATGTCTTTTATCCAACGTGACCCTGGCTACAAGCGGAGTTCCTGACCTACCTGCCCATCAAAATGCAGCTTGCCCTGTCCCATGTCCAAAATTGAAGATCCACGGAGGTATAGGATATCAAACCCAAGTAGCATATCCTGATCTATGGGCGCCACATAGACATTTTATTCATACCACCGTGATCATATTTTCAATTTGACTGGCCCGACAACAAACCCTTGCATTGCTAATTGACGGCCTGCTGTGAGTAATTTTACCTCTCTGAGGTTTGGAGGTCTCTTTCTCAAAGAGTTGTACACCGTGTCCGATATAATGGTTGCCTCGGCTGCGGTATCTACAACGGCCTCTAATACTCTATCAGCAACTTGAATACTGAACTGGGAGGCAGATCTCAGTTGGCATACTGTCACACATTCCGGGTGACCCAACTCTCCACACTCTCCGCTCGCCTTGTTCTGATTGACTGGAAGTGTTTTCCCTGGTGCATCCTGCACCATACTACCAGTGCATGTGCTTAAGTCTACTTTGAATGGTTCCCTATTATCACTTGAAGCACCCGAGGTCTTGTCAACTGCCATTGGGGACATGTTTATCTGAATATCTACTTGGTTCGACCCCATGCTATCTAATCCACCCTCCTGCGATTCTACAGAATCAAACAATGCAGATGTATTTGGAGTGCTCAATGAATCGAATACCAAATGTGACATATCAGCTGGGGTGGGGGTGTGTCGGTCCACCAATGTGATATCTGTCTTTCCTTGTGGCTTACAAGGAATGTTTGGTATGGATGTACTAAGCAATGGGACTTGTACTGAAGCACTGGGCAGTGCATCTGTATGTTGTGCACTGTTTATTGTGGTATGCACGGTAACATCTGGCACTGTGCAGTTGGGTGTCGCATTTTTATCTGACCGCATGGGAATCGTTACCGATCTACTATTCTTCAGTTCTCCCTCCCCTTCCGTACTCTTTAATGTACACCTACTTTGGACAACTTTCTGGGCCCCACCTACCCCCCTGGGTGGATTACGTGCGAGTTTCATTAGGGAACCATGCTCGCCTGTTTCTTGTTGGACTGGTGTTTGAGTTTAAATCCTTCTGAACCCCCCCCCGACCCTTGTTTCCTTCCCTTTTCCTGTTTTCGGGGGCAATTGTGTGCAATATGTCCAGGTTCTAGACAGTAGAAACAACAAGGACAATGCGTAGGAATGTGACTTTCGTCTCCACATGCCCGCAACCGTTTGGACAGTCCGCCTGATCATGCCCCCCATTACCGCAGTTATAGCAACCAGTACCTCTGCCCCTACCCCTGAACCTCTTGGGATCCATAATTTTGTCCATTGTCCTTTGCAGGTTCCCCATGGTTTCTTCCAGGGCTTTTATACGCAAATTGGTAGCTATATCTACGGAAGGAGGATATATAGAGGGGGATTCCTGGATAGCACTCACACTTGTGTACTCTTGCTCACGGAAACTTCGTCTCTCTTTTTTACCAGCTCTACATGAACCGTGCATAGATTCATGTACGTGCTGGTACCACCGCACTTCTTCCATTGCAATGTCCACTGAAGTGGGCCTAGACATACATACATGCTGCCCAGCATCTCTGTCGACCAACCCCTGACAACCGAACAACGGCCTGCGAGTTAGAAAAACACTCGGGCAAATCCCGGAAGGCAAACATGGCCAGTGCCAAAACCCTATCAGCCCACTCCTCCAATGACTCAGTGGGCAACTGAACTGCCTGCTGGAAGCGTGCTTGAGCAGACTCGGGCAATTCCCTATGCCCGAACCGATTCTCGAGTTTCTCCATCACACAAGTGAACGACAATGAGGGCTCTCGTTCAAGCATAATTGACAAAAAGTCAGCGGCCTTGCCTGATAGACAACACCACAAACTATTCAGCGAGTCGTCTGCAGTAGCCATTGCTTGTCGTAAAAGGCGACTAAACTGGCTTAACGATTGGGTTCATACTTTCCGGAACCCACTATACCGGATTTGGCCCTCGTGTACATTTTTGGCTTTCTTGTATGTGAGAGTTGAGTCAGGCTATGCCCCATATATAAAAGTAAGATTAGCGCTAATCCTATTACTTTTAGGGGATGGGATAAATGATGCTGGTGTGGCGAGGGCCTGGCACCATATCAGGTTGTTCTAATTTCAGGACTGAATATATATTTTGTTGTTCTAATTTCAGGACTGAATATATATTTTGATTGTAAATATTGAGTTCTGAAGTTGGGATTTACCCCCCTCGGACAGGTGGATACGGGACACGACCCCATTGACCCGTCTGCGTGTAGACTCCCTGAGGCTTGTACCTCTGTCAGAAAAGCGGACGTTAAACCCTATTCACTCACTCACTCAGCGAGTCGTCCACCGACCATTTGCAAGCTTGTGAATATCGCTGAAAGCGATGCCTGCATGTGAGCCAATTCCCCACCCCATCGTACTGCATATTTTTAGGCATCGACCTAACTATTTCAACAATACGAGGATTGTTGAGCCTATGCTGCTGACGTGGACCGAGTCTTACCTCTCCCATTGTCGCTACTACTCTCCTCATAAACGGGCAAGCCTTGTGGCTGGCCACGGTACCCCACCCACGGTTCTGGGTTAGTACCCCTTGGCCCTACATACCTTGATACCGGGTGATCAGCTTGACTGGGGGGCCTCCCACTAAACTCAACAGGCTGGGCTATAGCCCGGGTGTAAGTTGGTACTGGCAGAGGTGCCATTCCCGCAGTCATTGGGGCATTATTATATCCCTGCACTGATTGGGGCATCATTCCTGCACTTGGAATCCGATCTGGCACTAGTGGCAAACTGGGGCCCGCTGTTCCCAAAGTGCATACCCCTTCATTCCCGGTATCACCTCTCAATCGGGTTAATCTTTCTCCCATACTTATACCCCTACTGTCACCCAAGCTTCACAAGGACAAATCCAGTAAACTCTGTCCAAAATAATGACTAGGAGACGGGTGCACTGCCTCTCCCATTCCATGCTCAAACAAAGTCCCGCCCTTCCCCTCTTGGCGGTTGGATTTGGGTACCGTCCATGAGATAGGGTGACCTGCCCCTAATTCCACCAATTTCGCTTTGCCTATCTTCATAAATTCTTTGGCCTCTGCCAAAGTCTTTACGAAGTCGTCCTCATCGTCACTCTCGCAACTAGTCTCTCTCTCAACTACCTCCCAATTCCAGATTCATACCCGGGTTAATACCGCACTGGTCCATTGAAAGCTTCACACGACATGTACCATCCAGAGGTTCTTTCTTTAGACCCCCATCCCCAGTTATGTACTGTTCAAAGGGTACGGTATTCCTCATTTCTTGCGTTATTGGTCATCGAGTGTGAAATCCAGCAAGTCACGACGGGTCAGGCAGGAGAGTATGGACAAGTCTATATTGCCGTGGAGGAGACGGATGGCTACAATTGCTTTTGCAATTTTTTCTTTGACATTGGGAATTAGAGTTAATTCCTGCCAATCAGCAAAATTGACTCGAATTTTCTTGTCTGAATTGGAGGCCATTTTGATTTCAATCTGCGGAAAAAAAAAATTAATTGTCTGCACTATCACTATAATCAGATGTTCTCCTTAATATCATTTTTTAAAATTGTTCGTACAGTTTGTACTATGTGCAATTCTCCACAGCCGCACTGCTAGCCCGTATGCGCCAATACAGAATAACACAAAACAAGTCGTCAAATTTTATTTCGACACAAATAATAATTGAAGCGGTACATGTTAATTTTACTCGTAATTCAACCAAATATATTTTAAATCTAATATAAAAAATCTCCAAAACACTTACTGGTGTGCATCCTACACGGCAGATTGAAATAGCACTCCAAGGGGCTGGTAAGGGTATTGTGTCATTCAACCCCAAATAAATGGACCAGACACTCAATCAGACACCGAATGCAGTTTAGTTCCTGGTGAATACATGTACATGTATAACATATTTATTCATTCTAAACCGTGTCTAATTTGGTCACGCAACTTTTGACATAATTAACACATCGCCGACTTTATATCCCATATTTTCTCCGCTAATTCTCAACCTGCCGGTCTGCATTTACATAAAGGATACAAATATGTTTTTTACGCCTAGTATTTGTCAGGATTGGCGACAATCTGTTGTATTTTATCTTTTTTGTTTTCTAATTTTATTGGAATTTTACCGGCGGAAGTTTACAAATGTTTCCCTTCTATTGCGCCTGCGCGCCAATAATTTCCGCGCCGAAGGAATACACCAAGTCACGGTTTGGGCGCCATCTTGTCACGTGATCGACTGCGAGTAAACAAAGGCTCGTAAGCCCGGCGTAAACATAGTTTGACAGACCGTCTGTCACTTTCCAGCAGTGCAACGAAGGAACGTTTTCGATTAAACTAATCAACTTATTGATAATTATCGACGTGATAACATATGTTGGCGATCTTCTAATTTAGTAAGTTGTTTGTGATCACATTTTCACTGTTATCACGAAAGAACAACTATTTTTAGTAGTTCGGTGAGTGAGAAGTTGTCAATTAGTACCAGTAACCGTCATTCATACGACGGGATATTATCATAGTATATGCCGATTAGTATTATTATATGCACATACGGACATGCAATCTCTCAATTATTTGCACCATTCACTGACACAGAAATTACTTAACTAAAAGTTGATAGGCCTATAATGCTATATGAGAGTATAATCTATGTAGTGTACAGGTGCATGCATATTCTGAACTGGTCTCCCAAGGACAAAACCGTATACATATATGTATGTTATTGTTCTCAACATAATATTACCATATATTGTGATATTGTACGATATTTCAAATATGGCTATGTTATGTGAGAAATGTTACTCCTTTACATAGGAATTTCTGACTTTTACCATGAACACAGAAGCAACAGAAGTGAAGTTTATATTATTTTGACATTATATTATTGTAATATACAATATATTCTAATCTATGATGTGAGTAAGTAACGTGATTGTTCCAGCATTTAAAACCTATTTCAATCCTAACCACCTGATATACAGTATGCTAATTTACAATACTACTCACCGTAAATGTTGACAATACAACATGCAACTCCTGCTAACATTGTACATTTTCTAATACTAACTTCGATTGACCATCTTTAACCATTATTTATTTGTTCACATGGCATTGTACCACCGTATTTACTGTTATGCCACTTTTAAACATAATATAGTAACTAATTTTATCTATAATACACCCTATTATACATATTTGGAACAGTTGAGGTACGGGTTTCACTTTTGTGATGTTTTTGTTTTACAACTAGAAATGTAATTTAAATTATTGTACTCAATACCTCATGTGACAAATATGATATTGGCAGCGAAGTGGTTTTTGGTTTGTTTTTGTTCATGTGTTGTTGAGTGGGTGCTATGGGAACCTAATATTAATTCATGCGCAGAGCTTGGCAATTACACTAGCTGATAATACATATTTTTTATTTTTATCATATAGCCATGCACCTTTGATTTGTTATTGAGTCACATTGCATATATGTAGACAGTTTTATGTTATAAATGAATTATAATATTAAATTTCCATAATAAAGTTGTCGGTATAATATTATTACACACCTATTTGTTGTGTTAAAACTCTTTCTGTGGTCGTATGTACAGACTGTATGTTGATAATAATATATTATGATTTCACTATATTGGTAGACAAGGGAACGACTTTCCTGGGCTTGTCAATAGCAGATACACTCAATTGACTTGCTTTGGGTAGCGCATAGGTACTATCGCCGTATACCGGCTTAAAGTTAATTAATATACGATTGTGCCGATGCTTGCTACGTGACACAGGTCTGGCTGAAGTCCGAGACAATTAGTTAGCCAAAAAATAAAAACACAACAACAGCAAGTTCACTAGAATTCCATGTCTATATATCGCTGTATGTAACGGTAGTGAAAGCCATATAGAGCTATGTCTAGACTAGTTGCCAACACGTAACTGCTGCATACTATATTGTAAGCAGAGTTACGAATCCTTCCATAGGCTTTCCTAGCATAGTAGCGAATCAAATCTGATTCGCACTTTGGCTGTTAATTACAGCATATTTTCTATATGTTTCCACAAAATTTAAGGTCAGTATTATGTTAGAACCATATTACAACAGTTTTGTAATAAATTTAAAGAAATAGATGGCCTGGTGTGTAAAATTAACCTAGCATCTTAAAATGACCCGGTCACCGGCAAGCACAATCTAAATGTCAAATATATATTGGGGTCCAGTTACTGAAAAGGCAATATTTAATCTTCAAGACATACCACAATGATCCGGTTTGTTTCAGAATTACCAGTTTGTTTTACTGTTATAATGCAAACAAAAAAATATGTTGAAAAGTGTAGACAATATGCTGTAATTAACAGCCAAAGTGCGAATCAAATCTGATTCGCTACTCTGCTGCGGAAGCCTATGAAAGGATCCGTAACTCTGCATTCGGCAGTATGCAGCAGTTACGTGTCGCAACTATGTCTAGACAGCAAGAACTACAGTACCCCACCCACAAATAATACACATGATACATGTTTTTGGACGTCCAGTATTGTAGTTCACTGGTTCATGCAGCAGTCATGGACCATTACAACTGGTCTTATGGTTATTTTCTAATGTATGCACTAATGTAGCGAGTGAAATAGTATCTAAACTTACATTAAACACAACGAATAGCGCTGCACAATTTCTTCTATTTTCGCTATCGTGTGGGTTTGTTTACCCGCACCCTCGTTCTGGCGAAACCGGAAACAAGATGGCGCATGACCATATTTGGCAGACCGTGGCTTGGTGTATCCGAATGCGATAATGATATGCACACTCGCGATAAGTGACATCACACGGGAATCCCTAAATTTTCGTCCAAATTGTCTGCGTTTATCGATGTAATGCACAGACATTTTGTAATTAATTCTGCGGCGGACAATAGATACACATATTAGTTATAAAAGCAAACGGGAATTAGATGTTGTCAGACCGGCAAAGTTGATTTTGGAATATGTTGCATGTTGCGGCTAAATCGAAACTGGAAGACACCTCTGACACCATTGTTGTAATTTACTCCATTTGCGTCTTAGTTACCCCACCCCAGGCCAAGGGGGAACATCGATATACCCGAGTAAAGTCGTTGGGTTCTCTAGCTTCGGTAGTAATTGGTCGTAGTTGGTACTTCTTAGTTTCCTGTAGGTCTGTATGCTCGAAACACTCGGGGTAGAATGCGCCGTTTCCTTAGGCGGAGGATCGCACGTGAAGCGCTTTGCCCATGCGCGAGGCGGCAAAGCTGCGAGGCTCCCGACTGGTCTTCGGCGAGGCTCCGGACTGTTTATGAGGAAGCTCCTGGGTTCTGGTTAAGGATAACTTGTCATAAACGATATCACGGCTACAAGAGGCAGACTAGTGCTTGCCCAAACACTACATGCCATATTCTTACCCACCTTTCTATAAATAGAAGATGGTAATGTACGAGATCAAGTGGGTGGGGTAATGGGATTTTTTTAATAGGCATTTTTTTGGTGTCATAGTTCCGATTCTTCCACCTGTGCCACAGACTAGGGTCTGCAGGATTTTGAGAGGCCTTTGTTGCTATCACACTGGCTGCACGCATGTGTCACGTTATTATATTAACCCATTTCATGCTGAGGATACACCATTTTATTTGTGGAAAATCCTAAATATTATATTTATATGAGCTCAGAAATATATGTCGTGACCACCATTTCAACCGTCTCATCGAGACGGTTCAAATGAGTGGTCACAACATATACTTTCATTGAGAAATAACAAAAAATAAAAATAAAATATTTTAAAAATTTCATACCCATAAAGGTGTATTCCGAATGTAATGGGTTAAAGGAACATACCAACTCAGTAGGCACAAACTGTTCTTTATATCAGGGACATCATCTGAGACATTTCTGGCAAAATAAACATTCATTTACCATTACCCAACGTATTGATTGGCATTATTATACATTTTAAATTTCAGACGAAATACATTTTAATTTTAATCAGGACATAATATTCAGACGTAAACATTTCCACATTTCTACACTGACATCAGGGGCGATAGACGTATTTTCTTAAAATGCTAACGGACATTACTATTTATTCCCTGTATTTATTTGTTGATGTACAATGATCACACTTTATAATGTCTAAAAATATTGTTTTAGGTGACGCATTTAATTAGTATAAATAAGTAAAACATAGCATGCCTCATTTGCATATGAAAATAGCCCGATACCACCGCGCGCGCGTCACTACATTGTATCTGTAAAATAAATATTACTACATTATTATATATGTATAGCGGGCACTAGAACTGGTGGAATAGTGACACAATTATACACTTATTTAATTCATATAACGAACATATTGTGCCTACTGAGTGTGCCTGTACCTTTAAACAAGTCGTCTTACTCGCAATCTCAAAGGCATCGAATATAGGCTAAATGATTGCCGGTGTATACCGATTTACCTTTTTAGCCAGGTTCTTTGGAAAAAAATCCAGCTATTTGATTGGCGAAAGCCGGGTGACGGGCGGCGGGCGGGCGGGCGGGCGGGCGGGCGGGCGGCGTCCACAATCAATGTTAAGTTTTCGTGTTTGAGTCCATTTCTTTGTTACTGTACCAGCACGTTACGTTACCACCTGAACCCAAACTTTCACAGCTTCATAATCAAGGGGTGCCCACCACATATCACTATCCAACATGTTACATTTTTTTAACTCGACTCATTTTTTCCGCGCAGTCGACTTAGCCATTTTCAATGTTTAGTTTTCGCGTTTTCAATGTTAAGTTTTCGTGTTTAAGTCCATTTCTTTGGTACTGTACCACCTAGGACCACCACACTTTCACAGCTTCATAATCAAGGGGTGCCCACCACATATCACTATCCAACATGTTACTTTTTTTTTAACTTGACCCATTTTTTCCGCGCAATCGACTTAGCCATTTTCAATGTTAAGTTTTCGCGTTTTCAATGTTAGTTTTCGTGTTTAAGTCCATTTCTTTGTTACTGTACCACCTAGGACCACCAAACTTTCACAGCTTCATAATCAAGGGGTGCCCACCACATATCACTATCCAACATGTTACATTTTTTTAACTTGACCCATTTTTTCCGCGCAGTCGACTTAGCCATTTTCAATGTTTAGTTTTCGCGTTTTCAATGTTAAGTTTTCGTGTTTAAGTCCATTTCTTTGGTACTGTACCACCTAGGACCACCACACTTTCACAGCTTCATAATCAAGGGGTGCCCACCACATATCACTATCCAACATGTTACTTTTTTTTTAACTTGACCCATTTTTTCCGCGCAATCGACTTAGCCATTTTCAATGTTAAGTTTTCGCGTTTTCAATGTTAGTTTTCGTGTTTAAGTCCATTTCTTTGGTACTGTACCACCTAGGACCACCAAACTTTCACAGCTTCATAATCAATGTGCCCACCACATATCACTTATCCAACATGTTACTTTCTTTTGAACTTGACCCATTTTTTCCGCGCAGTCGACTTAGCCATTTTCAATGTTAACTTTTC
>CM055280.1:49600795-49736532 GCA_029237695.1 Conchocele bisecta | reverse complement strand
GTTTGGTCTGGGGTGGTGATGAGGGACTTTTTTGCTTCATTGGGGTGACCTCACGAAATATGGGCGGGGGGTGGAGACTGTATGTTTGTTGGGATTACAATCATGTCTGTTAATTCTGCGCACCTAATAATAATTTTCGTGAAAATGTCCATATTCAGTCAAAATTCACTGAACATTCAAGGCAGTTCTTAGCCAAGATAATCACGGCTAAGCAGATGGCTTTTACTATTTCATATGTCGTCTATTATCTGTATCCGCCTAGCGGAGACCCAGCCAAATTTTATCAAAATATCAGTCCATTTTGTCCTTGAGTTTTGCGAATAATACGGGAATAAAATGATAACCAATGTCGGTATATTTGCATGTGTATTATTGGTTTATGAAGCAGATCTGTTGTTGATCTATTCATTTAGTAAGCAGGACCACTAATCATTTTGACCATGTTCTGAATAACTTTTTACCAAACTATTGGAATGGGATAAAATTGTGACTTAGTATACCGTTAATCAGCTGATTTATTCCAGAATCAACATAATATTCTGACGTAAGCTGGGCAAAAACATTACGTGAATTGTGCATTAGCCGGTGCGCAGAATTAGCCGAAATGACATTTTTTAAATATATGTTGTTGGGTTACCATAAATGAGAAATTCCACGACTTGCTACTCTAAATTTCTCTGTTTCGCACTAATACAATTAGCTTACCATATTCTTGACACTTTTCTAAATAGATGCCCCTTCAGTTGTATGTTTTATGCCGTTGAAATGAAAAGAAAAAAATGTAAATGTAAATCTATATTTACGTCATGTAAATGTATGTAACGGAAATTACATTTCTGAGACCCCTGGTCCCTTGAAGTGGAAATAAAATTAAAAAAATGACGAGAACAATTGGCTATACTATTATAAATGTAACAACTGGACTGTCACCCAATGGAATAAACACAGTTTAATGAATTATTGGTTCTACATCGAAACTAGAAAAACGACACAAATATGTACATAAAATATAGAATCACTGATGTCTCATTATTATTGAACCATGTTATTGTAGTTGCGAACTAACTCTTGCAATCTACTCCTGTACCGTCTGTAGCAGAGTTACTATTCCATTCATACATGTAGGCTTCTCTACATAATAGCTAATCAGATCTGATTTACACTTTAGTTGTTAATTGTGACACAATTTGTATATTTTCCATCTGAAAAAAAAAATATTATAAAATGTAATACGTATGGATCACGATTTGCCTGGTTTGGCCCTCAGGTACGTTTTCATCTTTCGCTCTTTCTGTTACCTGGGAGTTGAATTGGGTTATTGCCCATTATAGAAGTAGTAAGATTATTACTGATCCTACTGCTTTTGGGAGGGGCCATGTGATTCTGGTGTGGCGAGGACCTCGCATCAGATCAGGATCATCTGATTTAAGGGTTGAGTATATAGTTCCTTTATTGTAAATATTCATTTCTGATTTTAGGATTTTCCCCCCACCATTTGTACATGTACTTGAACATGTACTTGTACAGGTAATATATGGGATTTATTACTAAACCCATTGACCCGGCCTTAAATGACCGCATCTGTTGATAACTTGATAGGCCGTTAGACCCCAACAAACAAATAAATGATATACGTAGGCTTCCTCTACAGAATAGCTTATCAGATCTGATTTACGCTTTAGTTGTTGTTAATTGTGACCTAATTTGTATATTTTCCATTGGAAAAAAAAACTATTATAAAGTAATACAAAACTTTACGTGGGTGGTCACGTCGGGAGAACGAGACGACGTAAATTAACGGTAGTAGTTCCTCCATATAGGAATCACTATTTGCCTGGTTTGACCCTTCAGTACATTTTTATCTTTGGCTCTTTTGTTACCTGGGAGTTGAATTGGGTTATTGCCATTATAAAAGTACATTGTAGTAAGATTATTTCTTATCCTACTGCTTTTGGGAGAGGCCAAGTGATTCTGGTGTGGCGAGGACCTGGTATCGGACCAGGATTATTCTGATTTCAGCGCTGAATATATAGTTGTGTTATTGTAAATATTCAGTTCTGATTTTGGGATTTTCCCCCCATTTGTACATGTACGTGAAAATATACGTGTACTTTTTCTTTTTATATGAAACGTGAATTTCGTCACTGATATCAGGGGCGATAACCGTGTTTCCGTTAAAGGTTAATGGAAACTATATTCTGTCTGCTTAGTTTTGTTATGTGCACTATGATCGTACTTTATAATGTGTCAATAAAAATATTTGTTCGGGTGACACATTTAATTGGTATAAATAATTTAAAAATGTCATGTCTCATTTGCATATCAAATAGCCTGATACCACCACGAGTCACTATCAGTAAAATCAATATTACTAAATGATTATATATGTATAGTGGACCTGCACTCGTAATTTTTAAAACTGGCGGAATACATGTACCGTAGTTACACAATTATACACTTATTTAATTCTTATAGGCAAGCTGTTATGCAAACAGGTTGAAGTACATTGTAACGGACCGAGGTCTATAAATACATTAAATACGCCTAAAAGCGTCCATAAACGAAAAAAAAAGCTAAAAAAAGTTTTGTTACTCCCTCTATAACACACACATATATATACCTCGGTCCGTTACTTCAACCTGTGGATGGGACCCCAACTTTAGCTGGTACATGTAATTTGCAAACCAGATCTCTTATTCACTATTCTGCAGAGGAAGACTATGAATGGAAACGTAACTCTGCTACGGACAGTACGGTTGTAGATTTCAAGAGTTACTGTTCACACTCATGAACAATGTGGCTTACTCGCTTACCACATTTATCCAAGTTTTTGTGAGTTTGATACCCGGGTGGGATGTAGTTCTCTAAGCACTGTTTCATGTTGGAAAGTTGCGGAGTCATTTGCTGAGTAATGGTTAATACTGGTAAGAAATTCAATAAAAGGCTAACCATGTACATAATAGTGTTTGATTGTTTGTTTCAGGGAAGCCGTCTACAGATCTTAGCCATCTGGATTATTCGTCGAGCCTCTTCAACTTCACCCTGCAGTCGAGGCAGACACCAGCAGGGCTATTGAGATAGTATATGGGCGGTTTCAGAAGAAGCAGATAAGGCGGAAATTGTTTCTCATTCTACTGTTGAAGGACAAAGGCCACCAGAAGAATCGCTGCCCGAAGACACTACTCCACCTGGGCAACAAGTTGCCAAACACTTGCGAAATGGGAACTGATCCAGTTCCTGACCTACACGAAGCAAAATATAGTGGTCGCCATGACAGACTGTCATTATCTTAAGATCAGCGACATCTGAAAATATAACCCTCGAGGAAGAGCTTGAGAAAGACAAGTTCAGTTACAAAAAATTAACCATTTAACCGGAGTACCATCCATGCCAGCGGCAGTGTGTGTGGTTCTTAACTCTGATTTCTGCTCTAATCATCTAATCAACCTGTTGAAAAAAGGATGTATCGTGAAGACATGTTACTTCTTGTGTTGATGGAATTGAGAATGAATCTTATTCACACAAATCTGAGTTGTGCAGTTTTAAGATTTGTCAATATGTTTTGAATCGGTGACTCATTCTTGTGGTGGACAGAATGACATTTGTACATTTCTGATTATGTGACACTCGAAGGACTAGATATTGAAATGGTCAGAAATATATTTACTATGCTTTTAAACATATGTGACCTCAGGTTGAAGTAACGGACCATGGCCTATAAATACATTAAATATACCTAAGAGCATCAATAAGTGAGAGAAAAATAAGCTAAACAAAATGTATTTACTCCATGTGTGATATATGGGAGTAAATAATTTGTTTAGCCTATTTTATTTCACTTATTGATGCTTTTAGGTATATTTAATGTATTTATAGGTATTGGTCCGTTACTTTAACCGGTGGCTGTGACTGGAGAATGTGGTTTATGGGATTTGTGACCAGTGTAGCTCTGATCAAATAGTACACTCATGTAGCCTGATAATGATGTGGCTTGTTAGAAGCATGATGGAGATTTCATTGATGTAATGGTGAACAGTTCAGATCCTGTGCGGATATGTGTATCTACACTGATCGCAAATCCCACCCATAAGCCCCCATTTCTCCAGTCACAGACACATATTTGAGCAATTTAAAAATCCTACCGCCAACCTAGAGTGATTAGCATTTAAGGTATTGCATTCAATCTTTGATTCATAAATTTCTGTTTAACGTCCACAGTCTATAAAGTCTATATATGGTTGGTTTCACATGGTTTCAGTTATCTTCGCAATAAAGGATTTTACTTGAAACATCCAGAATAGACCAAAGACAAACTTTGTAGACTTTCGAAGGGAAACAAAAATTTACGAATTAATGATGTATTTTTGTGCTATTATCATGATTATAATTGAAATCAATGCCCAATGGTCAAACTTGTAACAAATTACATGTGTACAATAAATTTCGACTTCGAAATTTGACTTCGAATGAAATGGTGCAATTGGTTGATATTGGTCATTTGCAGTGCATGATGTGAGAAACAACATATTGAGGCATCATCTGTAACACAGTGCCTTCAATCATGATTCATACCCAGGCATACAAAGTATATCGAGGTGTATATAGTTTTTGTATTTTCGTCCATCCGTAAGATTTGCGTTGAAGGTTTTTGGGTACCCATTATATATGCAACCGTAAATCGCATTGAGTTGAATTTTCATATACTTCTTTATCGTCATCCATATTTTTTATACTGTAGCACACCGATGTGATGTGGCTTTCCTGCACAAGGTCAAATGTACTTAAAGTTTTGAAATATTTGTATCAAACGTGTCAAGTTTTTAAGTACACAATGTCTCTGCAACCGCAAGTCGGGTTGACTTGAAACTTCATATATATACTTCTTTATGAAGTTAGAAGATCAATATTTTCTTTCTATAGCCATGGTGGGTGCATGTGATGGGTAATTTAACAATCGCGATTCATCCTTACCGGAAATCCGACTGGAGACCTGGTTTGGCCCTCACATACGTCTTTGGCATTTTGTATGTGACAGTTGAATCTGGTTATATCTCTTGTGTGAGTATTACGATTATTCGTAATCCTTTTTTAGGGAAAGGGGCCAAGTGACTTTGATGTGGTATGGACCTGGCATCAGGTCAGGTTATTCTAATTTCAGGGCTGACTATATTTTTCTTGATGAAATTATTCCGTTCTGATTTTGGGATTTTCCCCCCAATGCAGCAGGTTAATACAGGATCAAACCCGTTTGCCCAGCTTTATATGACCTGCTGTTGATAGGCCGTTAAACACCAATAAACAAACAAACAACTTTGGCATTTGGTATCCGACAGTTATATCCTTTATATGTGAGTATTAGACCATAGCTGTTGATAGGCCGTTAAACACCATTAAACAAACATTATATAGCCCACTCATACGGCTTTCATGCACACAGTGAAGGTGAAATTACTTTGAAACTTGCGTTAAATGTTTTGAAATATATGCGTTAAAGTTTTAAGTAAACAATTTCTCTGCAACCGTAAGTCAGATTGAATTGAAATACTTCATATATTTGTCTATCAACAATCAACATCCATATTTTCATTTTATAGCCTACGCATGTGACTTTCATGCCCAAGGTCAAGGTCAAATTGTGTTAAATGTTTTGAAATATTTGCATTAAAGTTTTAAGTACACAATTTATCTGCAACCGTATATTGGATCGACTGGAAATGTCACACTTCTTTATCAACAGCCATATTTTCATTCTATATCTCACCTAAGCAGCTTTCATGCCAAAGGTCAAGGCCAAATGACTTTGCTACGGCGCGGGTATGTGTGAGACCCCGCTCACTTGCTCTAGTCCTTAAAAGCAAGAATAACATATCTTAACATACTGATTTCTTTTGTTTTTTTTCGGATACATGTACTGATTTTGTGTCCCGAGCATAACTGGAATTCCTTTTTGTATTTTATCACAACTCTTGCCTCACTAATATTCCAGTGTTCTCCCTTTGTTTGTTCACGCATTGATTTTGTATCTGGCACATAGCGATATTTCAAATTTGACCTAATATGGTCCTGATATATATCAAATCGAAGGTATCGTGGGTATTGTCAAAATCGGATGATACATCATACAAGATGGCCGCCGACAGGTCATCCTTTAATTATAGATTTCGTCTTCTTCTCATGTACCGTTTGGCCGACGCTGGTCAGACTTCACAGTTGTGGTGCGTGGGTGAAGCATTTTCATATTTGTTAAAATGGAGGTTGTCGCATAATCCAAGATGGCCGTTGTAGAAAATTTGTTAAAATTCTTAAAAAAAATCATATCAACCATGTTTAATTTTACATTATTATTATTTTTACATCAAGCTTGAATTGCCACTTTGATATCAAGGGCGATAACATTGACTCTTTAAAATGTTAATGGAAACAACTATTTATTCTCTCTATTTATCTTTTGATGTGCAATGATCATGTAACAAGTCAATACAAATATTTATTCAGGTGACACATTTAGTTGATATAAATAATTTAAAAATGACCTGCCTCATTTACAATCAAAATAGCACGATGATAAAACCTATCAGTAAACCTAAGATTACTAAGTGAATATTCTGTGTAGTGGGCACTCGTATTTTTTAAAACTGTTGGAATAGTTACACAATTATACTTATTTAATATTTAATTCCTATAAAGAACACTTTGTGCCAAACAGATGGGACCCCAATTCAAATCATGATTTGCAACTTTGCTGAAGGATTGTCTGGCACCCAGTCATTAAGTGCAAAGGCTTGTCTTATCAGCTCATTCACAAACACCACATCATACAAAACACTTGTCACATGGATTCACCAGTGGGTGTACAGTACAAAGTCCAGTGACATGGTGTGTAATTGCATCCTGTAACATTTGGTCAGGTGTGTATTTTTTTACTTTAACCTACGTTTTCTGGGGGAAATAACTACCTGTATAATATATGTGAAAATCACTTCAATGGAAGAAATTAAATGTATGTTCTAGCACCCCTTCCAAACTCCATTCACAATTCACACCCCCTCTGCATGAATCAGGATACTCCACTACAGTGCAAAGTCGCAGAACAATTTTTGACATACAGCCGTTTGAATGTGTACTTGTGTGTGTGTAATATTTCTCAGACTTTTTCAAGGCAATGATTTCTGTTTCGATGTAATGTATGACCTGTCGTGAATTTCACTCACAAGTTCATATTGGTGCTTGTAGGAGTATTTGATATCCAGGTATACATTTTCTATGGCTTTCACATTCTGTAAAACCGTCTGGAGTTTCGACAATGAAATGGAGAAATGGCAAACATTTTCATGTGTCTGAATGTGGATTATTTCTGGCACTCATATCTTTGGCTTATAACGTCGTTCAAATTGTACTGCGTCAATTTTATCGAATTTAAGATTGCATATTTCATGACTTTCTTCAAAACGCCAGTTTTAGAAGTTGATGGTTTTAGGATTTTGATATCGAGCACTGCAGTGCCGGTGATAAGTCGCTAGGTGGCGTTTGCCAAGTCGGACTGTTGTACTGTGCGGACTCACCGAAACAAACCGCCAGTGGACGCGTTACACTATGTTTGCAATGTAAACTCCTGGGTAAGTTTTATAGATCGCGGCTCAGTCAGCGTGCGACTAGATGTCGGTTTTTTATGTTAGTGGAAAGTACTAAAATTGGAAAATTGGGAAAAGCGCGCAATATTTAAAATTGCGCCATGTCAATTAAAGGTGTGCAGGATGTTGAATGCAATATCTTTATAATGGAAAGACAGAGTTTAATGAAACATAACGCAGTAAATGCTTAACAGGTTGCCAATTAGTATCCCCTCGCCGATAGGCAAGAGCTGGTATATCGTTAGTCCATGTACTGCGTACGTATGTACGTACGCCAGTAACACCTTTCATTTTTCGATAACTTGTGAACTGCTTCCTCCACGATTTTGATATTATTTGACCATAATGTGTGTCTATGGATGGAGCATGGTTTAGCATATGAGTAGATTCGTATGACCCACGTTCGACCGCCCAAGGTCACGGAGTACTTTTATTATCAAGGCTGCCAGCGAGGGGATTAGCTTCGTTTAATGATGCCAGTGCGAGGGGATTAGCTTCGTTTAATGATGCCAGTTCTTGCATTATGATAGTTTTGCTTTAATCTAACAATTTTCTGGTTTTGACGAAGAATCGGTTTCCATGGATGTGTAATATAAATCTAAAGAACGTGAATGTATGGTGTGATACATATCATCGAACCGGTATGTCATTTCCATGGTGATGATATATCATCGATATCCGTCCGTTTGCTTGGAAAAGTTTCAAGAAAATTTACTGTAAAAATGACGTCACAGAATACGTCATGTCGGAAAAGCAGGTTCGGAAACCACTGATCCCATACCCTGATATCTATAACTTTACATGCTACTTGCAAACATGTAGTTGGCCTCAATAATAATAGCATACACTCAAAGCGTTCTTTTATAACATGATCATTCATGTTATAATTGTTCTTGTTTCACTTACCATTTATCAATGTTATCTAATTTCTTAAGGCCATTTGCATGTAGTAAGGCTTTTGATATTACATGTATCATTTGAAGCTAACGAACCTCAAGATAAAGTCACAACATAAACTATACAACCAATTGCAGTGTTGTAGTCAGGTTCTTGCTGGGGGGTGGGGGTACGAAATCCGGATCAACTTTGGAAAGGAGTGTGGAAGGGTTCTTCTCGGGGAAAAAAATCGATTTCTACAGATAATTTCACAGATAGTGTTGATAGTTCCCTCAGAACAAAAAATACGCACCTGAACAAATTTTAGGGGGTGCGTTCACACTCATTGCACCGTCGCCCACGACGACCTGGCTACGACACTGAAAAGAGAAAACTATCGAACATGTAATTTACAAGTGTACCTAATTTGAAACAAAACCCTCTAACCATACTATACAAATAGAAGCACAGAGCAGGTGAATTGTAGCTTATTGCTACAGTAGTAACAAGCTAGTGAACCAATGAATATTTAAAAAGAACTCGAAAGGTCTATGCTGACATCGGCGGCATCTAAAGCAGTACTCGTAATGAATTTATGAAACAACTTTACTGTTCCATGTTGATATATGTAATATGCTGATACATTGCAGTACCTGTACCTTGTATACCCGGCATGATGTATCAACATTCGTACTAGGCTATTCTCCCAAATTATTACGTCTAGCGCCTCCAAGTGATTCAATAAATCATGAACCACCGGAAATCTGTCTCCTGCATGAAAAGCCAGGCGTGCATCCATCTTGCATTGCGAACGATTTCACGTAGTTCAAATATAATACCACTCCCACGTCCAGCAACTCTCAAAACTCGCTGGACAGAGCATGAATTAGGAATATGCAATATCGCTGAGCGAGATATATATATATATATTTCTGGCGAAGGGACTGGTCGAAGAACATCTCTAAAAAAAGTGTTTACCCGCTTGAAGATGGGTCAAGTCTTATTATACACAGCTCTATTATACGTTGCTGTATTTATCTCTGCAAATATTCACCAACATGTCCATTTGGGTTACGTTGTCTTTCAACTTGCTTTCTTAAGCGACGTCGGCACTCACTTTGTACCCGTATATCACACTCGGATAGTTCCTGTGGGATATTTTCACTCAAATTTTCATCAGCAGAAGCGTTTCGGTCATGTGGGATATTTTCACGTATTGTTACAGCTTCAAAAGTTTTATTAGGGGCGATTTCATCGTCATTTCTATCGGACGGTTTGTTACTGTCATATGGGATGTGTTCACATGTCTATAGCTTCATCAACATTTTCGTTACTTTCTTCTGAGGTATGTATGCTTACGTCTCCATTGTCAGATTTGCAACTTTTCTGTTTAAAATGTTCACGCATCTGTTCTTTACCTCTTATATGTAGATCTACATATTCGTAACTTCCATGGGCGGCATCTTCACGTCTGCTAACATCAATCGGTTGGGAAAGGTCCTGCTGTCGGAAATTTGCATTCTTGTTTCCATTGACTTGTACCTTGGTGGCCGCATGCGGATTTCGTTCACTTATGTCTATATTGGAATTTTCGCTACCGTCCTGTTGAACATGTTCATGTGTGCTTACCCGGTCTGTTTCCTTCCTGTCTTGTGGTGTTTATCACTTAAGTCTATCGAACGGTTCGGTACAATCGGTTGCAGCTACGTCTACAGCGAAATATTTGTAACTTCTACTTAATTCGGTAGGTTCGCGACTTTATTCAGGAGCCTGTTGACATCTGTGTACATCGTTTTCACTTCAGACAGAGACTTCTAGATTTTCACTGTTCAAAATACCGAAGGAGTCAGATGAACCATCTTCATTGGTCCTAACAAGGCTTGTTAACTTTTCTATAGCATTCTGACTTGCGAGGATACTGACATAATGTTGACCATCGTTTTCTGGAAAATGCCCAAGGCAAATTAGCGGAAGGGAGTGGTCGTACTTGCAATCGTTCGCGACAAGCAGCGTGTGTGTTTCGCCAGCTGCGGAGATAACTAAACACTGCATGTTTCATCTGTTTTGGTCGGCAACTTTTGTTGTCGGACACTCACGAGAACTGAATGGACGAACTTACAGAGGGGTAACAATAGGGGAGGGTGAACAATAGGGGGTTCTACAAATTCTACAGTCCTCCCTTATTGTTACCCTCCCCTATTGTTACCCGTCATAAAAATCATGTTTTATAGACGACCAGAATGGTGATATCGGCATACAATGGTGATATCGGCATGTGAATGTGCTCGATATCGAACTCCAAACATCCAATACAATAGTTCGTCATCTGTTTTGGTCTGCAACTTTTGTTGTCGGACACTCAGAAGAACTGAGGGATAACAATAGGAGAGGGTGAACAATATGGGGTTCTACATAATTATATAGTCCTCCGATAGTGTTACCCTCCCCTGTTGTTACCTGGGTAACAATAAGGGAGGGTGAACAATAGGGGGTTTTACACATGGCCTAACACAAAATGGTAAATGGTAAGTGAAAAAAAGTGTGAAAGGTTTCATCTCAGCCAATACACCAGACGTGGAGTTTATGGAATAAATCAAATGACTATTTCGTTTGAAGAACAATGGGAATACCCCATATATAACCCAATATGTTGGAATGTCCGTCCATCCATCCGTCCGTAACTTTTATGTGACATACCTACAATATTGATATAGTTATGTCCCTTTGTTAAAGTTTGTGTTTGAACTTGTGTACTATCAATATGGTAGGCATGGTAGGTGGGACATCCATGGTCATTGGTCTATTTTCTCATTATTTTAGTACAAGAACGTGATAATTTATGATGAAAGAAAGTATTAACTGAAATATGTTCATTTTAAAGGTACATGCCCACTCAGTAGGCATAAAGTGTTTTTTACAGGAATTAAATAAGTGTGTAATTGTGTTACTATTCCACCAGTTCTAAAAGTTACGAGTGACCGCTATACAGATATAATCATTTAGCAATATTTATTTTACTGATAGTGACTCGTGGTGGTATCGGGATATTTTCATATGCAAATGAGGCATGATACATTTTAATTATTTATACTAATTCAATGTGTCACCTGAACAAATAATATTTGCGACAGTTTATAAAGTGATGATCAGTGCACATCAAACAATACGTACGTCGGATTTGGTTGAAACTTCGTATACGTATTTATCATCATCCATATTTGCATTATATAACCAACATACGCGGTCCCGGTGCTCACCGTCAATGTCACATAAGTTGGAAATTGCGTTAACGGTTGCTTTTAGTTAGCACACGTGTCATCGTTAAAAAATCCCGTCTTTGGAAAACAACGACACTTAATTTAAACAATATTTTATTTATACCCCTCGCAACGAGTTGTGGGGGTGGGGGTATACTGGAGTCAGGTTGTCCGTCCGTCCGTCCGTGCGTGCATGCGTCCGTAAACTTAACATCAGAGAAATATTGTTATAAAATTCTATTTCCTTCATCTAAAATGCTCAATATTTCACACATGCATTCCTATAAGGCTCTACTACCATGCTGTGCAAAATCCACGACCGTCCAACCCCCGCTGCTCCCAATGTCAAGGTCAAATACTTAGTCTCTTTACAAAACTTAACATCAGAGAAATATTGTTATAACTTCTATTTCCTTCATCTAAAATGCTTAATATTTCCACATGCATTCATGTAAGGCTCTACTACCATGCTGTGCAAAATCCACGACCGTCCAACGCCCGCTGATCCCATGGTCACGGTCAAATACTTAGTCTCTTTACAAAACTTAACATCAGAGAAATATTGTTATAACTTCTATTTCCTTCATCTAAAATTCTTAATATATCATGCATGCATTCCTCTATGGTTGTACTATCATGCTGTGACAAATTTACAACCGCCCGACCCCCGCTGATCCCAAGGTCAAGGTCAAATACTTGGTCTCTTTTACAAAACTTAGCATCAGAGAAATATGTTATAACTTCTATTTCCTTCAGTGCAAATTCTTAATATTTCATGCATGCATTCCTCTAAGGCTCTACTATCATGATGTGACATATCCCCGCTGATCTTAAGGTCAAGGTCACATACTTACTCTCTTACAAAGAACTTAACATCAGAGAAATCGGTTATAACTTCTATTTCCTTGCTCGAATCTGCTTCACATTTCACACACGCATTGCTACCATGGACCTCTACCACGCTGTGACAAATTCACGTTCGTGCCGCCCCCGCTAAGCCTAGATTCAAGGTCACAAGCCCACACACTATTTACATATTTAGGGGTACCTGGGCCCACGCGGGGGGTATTCCGTAAGCCTCGCTTACTGACCAATCTAGTTCAGATTGAATACATGTACATGTATACGTCAACATTCATGGACAGATATTGTGAATAAGGATTAGAAAACAAGCTCAATGTTAGCTTATGTGAATTCTTCTCCTTAAAGGTACATGCCCACGCACTAGGTTATAATGTAGTGAGACAGATACTTTTGTATATTCTGTACGTATGTCATTTTCTGGCAAAGTAAACATTCATTCACCTTTACCCCACGTACTGATTGGCATTATTATACATTTTATATAAAACGAAAACTTTCACACTGATATCAGGGAGATAACCGTGTTTCCTTAAAATGTTAACGGACATTACTATTTATTCTCTGTATTTATTTTTTGATGTGTAATGATCAAACTTTATAATCTGTCGAAAATATTATTTTTGCAGGTGACGCATTTCATTAGTATAAATAAGTAAAAAATATCATGCCTCATTTGCATATGAAAATAGCCTGATACCACCGCGCGTCACTATCACTAAAATAAATATTACTAAATGATTATATATATATGTTTTGCGGGCACTTGCAATTTTTAGCACCGGTGGAATAGTGACACAGTTATACACTTATTTAATTCCTATAAAGAACATTTTGTGCTTACTGAGTGGGCATGTACCTTTAAGTAAGACATCAGTAAATGGTAATGTGGCAGGAATACAATCAGTGTATACATAGGCAAGATTGGTTAATTATTGAATAAGAAAGAAAGAAGTTGAGATCCCAGGCATGCATCTCAAACCATTGGTGTTATCTTCTGTAGATAGTCGTTGACCTAATTTAGACACTTCAAGTACTATTACTGACTATGTCAAACCGATCAGTCTGAGTCGTCTGCCATCATGTATGACTTATGTACATATAACTGACAGAGAAACCTCTCTAAACCGGACACCCTGGTGACGTCCTCAGGTGTCCGACTTAGAGAGGTTTCACTGTAAATCGGGTATTTGATCATTCTCAGCAATAGTTGTGGGCTATGTGATAGAGAATAGTAGGTTAGTGCCGTGAATGGGAAAAAATATCTGACAAGGCTTAGGAAACGGGATGGGCGAGGCTCTGCCGAGCACATCCCGTTTCCGAGCCGCGCCAGATATTGTTCCCATTCACGGCACTAACCTACTATTCTATTTATCCCGTAAACACCTACAAATGGCTTTAAAATGCAAAAAAGTAACCCCAGTCACCGCATATATTCATACGCGGTGATTAGGTCGTATTGACAGGATATCAAAAATGTCACGGCACCGTGTTTCACGGCACATACGCACTGTGTTGACGGGATAAATTACGAACAGGCATTATCACCTGAGATAAATGACCAAGAAATCATAAAAAATAAGATCACATGTGTTTTCTTGGCGTCCGGTTTAGAGAGGTTCCACTGTATACGTGATTAAAAGGCTACTAGTGTAGACCTGTAGCCCATTTCAGGAAGCAATCATTTATTTTCTCCGAAATGCATTATGTCTTATAGAACTAACGACTGCATTTATTTGATGATTAAAAGTATGCAGAATTAATATACTGAATGTATTACATTATCACAGTCAAAATGGCTGTGATAATGTAATCAATTCAGTATAATAAAAATTATTAAATTTATCATAAAATTTAAAATTTCTCCCTCAAAGTATACTTTGCTAGAAAAGTATACTTTGCAATGTTGGTGAAATCGGCTACTGATAAGACTGCGATGATGCGTAGCGAGGTTTGGGGCTTACCTGTTCGTACACAACATACTGTCCCTTTTTCGCCGTCGCTTTTCAATGGGTGACTGAATGCAAAACAGCGTATTGCGCTGATCAGACTGCGTGGATGCGCAGGCTCATCTCGGTCCATGATGTAGCCTATTTCACCAACATTGTAAAGTATACTTATCTTTAATGTTTATTATACTGAATTTATTACATTATCACAGCCATTTTGGCTGTAATAATTCTGCATACTTTTAATCATCAAATATATCCAGTCGTTAGTTCTATATGAAATAATACAGTTTGGTAAAATAAATGATCACTCCTCAAAGTATACTTTGCTCAATAAGTATACTTTGCAATTTTGATGAAATCGGCTACCCGTCACAAACGTCGTGAGGTACATAGTCTAGGTCGGTACCTACAACGTAGGATTCAGTCCTTCAATTCCAGTTAATGTTACACATTACAGGCTTTCGTAGTGTGCGAATGCCCCTCTGTTGGACAGTCGACATATCTACGGGACAACTAACTGCCACATAAAGATACCTCTCAATACTGTCTGTTTCACGAAAGCTGCCCATATTTTACGGCTATATAGACAATTCAAAAACAATATTTGTTTTGATAAGATTAAATTAAAGGAAAATTTAAGAATGAGCCTTCTTTTTATTTCGTGATATTTGATCAAATAATGGTTTTATTACGAAAAATTTATTTTCGTAAGTGTGGGAGTGTGGGAGGAGTCAAACAACTATTTTTTTTGGAAATTGACTCCTAAACCTGACTAGATAGCTTGGATATGATCTAACTAAGAAAACAAGTTAAATTTTAAAAATCTTGGCAATCTCAACCAGCAATCAAGCAGTTTGATTAGTTGAGCCTGAACTGTAGCAGCTCAGTCAATCAAGCTGCTTTATTCCAAGAACAATATTCAAGTACTACTGTCTGTTTCACGAAACCTGCCCAAATTTTACGGCTATATAAACAATTCAAAAACAATATTTTTTTCGATAATATTAAACTAAAAGAAAATATAAGAATGAGCCTTCTTTTTATTTCGTGAAAATTTTCAAATATTGATTTTATTACGAAAAATTGATTTGTCTATGGGAATTTAACATGGGGGGAAAGGAGGTAGAGAAACTATGGGAGGAGTCCGAAAACGAAATATTTTGGAAATTGACTCCAAAACCTGGCTAGATAGCTAGGAAATGATCTAACTAAGAAAACAAAAGTTAAATTTTGAAAATCGGTCCAGTATTTCTGAAAATCCCCATACAGCTGTAGACATCTTCACTACTCCGTGAAGATGTCTATGGGGATTTAACATGGGGAAATTGCTTTTGCGTAATAAAATCAATATTTGACAAAATTTCACGAAATGAAAAGAAGGCTCATTCTTAAATTTTCCTTTAATTTAATATTATCGAAAAAAATTTGTTTTTGAATTGTCTATATAGCAGTAAAATTTGGGCAGCTTTCGTGAAACAGACAGTAAGTAAGATGTGAGCATTTGTTGTTGAAATTACACTGCCCTCCTAATGCAAAACTATTTATCCCGTCAACACAGTGCGTATGTGCCGTGAAACACGGTGCCGTGAAACATTTTTGATATCCAGTCAATACGACCTATTTTTTTTTCCCATTCACGGCACTAACCTACTATTCTCTATAACCTGCATATTTATGTGAACCATTCTATCACGATACATATCTATTAGATAGGACTGCATATCTCATGTTTGCAAAATGTCCAACTTCCGTAATTTATCCACCGTCTCAATTTAGCTTAGTTATTAAAAATAAATGTCGACGGGACAACTACCACATACAGATACCTCTCACTAAGTAAGATATGAGCATTGTCCATTGAGGATAAGTTGTTGAAATTGCACTGCCTTCCCAATGTAAAACTGTATAACCTGCATATTTATATGAACCATTATATCACGATACATATCTATTAGATAGGACTACATGTACATAGTCCATGTTTGCAAAATGTCCAACTTCAATTCCGTAATGTATCCACCGTCTCAATTTAGCTTAGTTATTGCTATACTACATTTGTACATGTGTGGCCATTGTGTCATTCCATTTTCATACTCGTATTACACGTACCTCATGTTGTCATGTGACCGGAGAGTATAAACTATTATTATAATGCTGTCGTGGTTGCTGTCGATTTCCCTCGAGACGATTATCTCCTGTAACCCTATATATGTGTGTCATGTAACCATCACCCAAGCCGCTTAGAACGACAACAGCAAACAACATTGACCACATGGCTGACTGAAATGACCTTAATACATATTAAAGGTACATGCCCATTCAGTAGGCACAGCACCTGGTTTGGCCCGCGTGTACGTCTTTGGAATTTTGTATGTGACAGTTGAATCCGGTTATACCCCTTATATGAGTACATGTATTACGATTATTCATAATCCTATTTTAGGGGAAGGGGCCAAGTGACTTTGGTGTGGTAATATTTTTTCTCGATGTAAATATTCCGTTCTGATTTTGGGATTCCCCCCCCCCCAATGCAGCAGGTTAAAACGGGATCGAAACTGTTTGCCAGGCCTTACATGACCTTATATATTGATAGGCCGTTAAACACCAATAAACAAACAAACAAACAAACAGTAGGCACAACATTTTCTTTATAGGAATTAAATAAGTGTATAATTGTGTCACTATTCCACCAGTTCTAAAAAGTATAAATGCCCGCTATACGCATATAATCATTTAGTAATATTTATTTTACCGATAGTGACTCGCGGTGGTATGAGGCTATTTTCATATGCAAATGAGGCATGCTATGTTTTAAGCATCACTAATTAAATGCGTCACCTGAAAAAATAATATTTTCAACATATTATATAATAAGATCATTGCACATCAAAAAATAAATACAAAAGATAAATAGTAATGTCCGTTAATATTTTAAGGAAACACGGTTATCGCCCCTGATTTCAGTGTGGAAATTCACGTCTGATATAAAATATATAATAATGCCAAGCAGTACATGGGGTAATAGTGAATGAATGTTTATGTTGCTAGAAAATGTCAGAATATACAAAAAATACAGTGGAATAATTCCAGCACAAAAATATTTACACAATTCCCTAACATTTGATTGGTCCGTAGCAAGTCTCTGTTCAAAATTTATATCCCAGTAAACTCCAACGCCGAACTACTTTCCGTAACCGTGAGGCGCAGTTAAAATAATTCTTAAGAAAACGGAAAATAAACACATTTTCTTGATTAATTTATTTCAAATGCTGGAATTATAAGGAATGAATGGCCTTTTTGTGGAATTTATCGGGGATATAAACTTGGAAAAGTCGCGGGAATACTGGACGAGGCCTTCCGGCCTTCGTCCAGTATTCTCGCGACTTTTCCAAGTTTATACCCCGATAAATTCCACAAAAAGGCCATTCATTCCTATAACCTCTCTAAACCCTGAGGGTCCGGTTTAGAGAGGTTCCACTGTAAAACAGACAGACAACTACTCCAAAACACGCGTGGGTGCTTTGCGATCACGAAAATACATACTCAGCGGAGATAAATGGCAATGCATCCGATTACAATTAACTTGAAGTAGAACTAACCTTTATTTGTGCCCGGTTTAGAGGGGTTCGACTGTAACTGTATCCCTATGTTATAACATGACATGTGTGACGCCAGCTTTAAAATTATCGTCTCTACGCTGTATTGAAACAAATGCACGAACTTTGTTGTAACGAAGGATTGACAGTTAATACAGCTCTTTTTTGCCATGGCGGTTGACAATTATGTCAATAATATAATAGGCATCTCGGGAATCAGATGTGCGCATGTAGCGAGTGAGGAGCAGATATATGGGCTGTCATTCTATTGCATATCCCTTGTATCATATATGCCTGATTATATCGCCATCCATATATTCAATATTCGTATTCGTACATTCAAGTTCTCAATTTTTAATTGTGTAGCAATGTAATACTTATCAATATAAATTTAACGGATTTTCTCCGAGGTAAGTACAATACTTTTTCAGTAGCCTATTTCATCAACATTGCAAAGTATACTTTACTAGCAAAGTCTACTTTGAGGGAGTAATGATTTATATTTCCTGAAATGCATTATTTCATATAAAACTAACAAATGCATATATTTCATGATTAAAAGTATGCAGAATTATTATACTGAATTTATTACATTATCACAGCCAAATTGGCTGTGATAATGTAATAAATTCAGTATAATAACAATTAATAAATTTATCATAAAATTGAAGATTTCTCCCTCAAAGTATACTTTGCTTCTAAAGTATACTTTGCAATGTTGATGAAATAGGCTACAGATGTGCGCATGTAGCGAGTGAGGAGCAGATATGTGGGCTGACATTCTATCGCATATACGTTGTATCATATATGCCTGAATCTGTCGACATTCATATAGAGGTTTGTGCCGTGAATGGGAAAAATTATCCGGCAAGGCTCAAGAATTTCTTTATTTCTCATCAGAAGTATATGTTGCGACCACTCATTTGAACCGTCTCGCCGAGACGGTTCAAATGAGTAGTCACAACATATATTTTGGTTCAGAAATAAGGAAAATAGATAGAGAATAGTAGGTTAGTGCCGTGAATGGGAAAAAATATATGGCAAGGCTCAGGAAACGGGATGGGTGAGGCTCTGCCGAGCACATCCCGTTTCCGTGCCGTGCCAGATATTTTTCCCATTCACGGCATTAACCTACTATTCTATTTATCCCGTCAACACCTACAAATGGCTGTAAAATGCAAAAATAGTATTGACTGGATATCAAAAATGTTTCACGGCACCGTGTTTCACGGCACATACGCACTGTGTTGACGGGAGAAATTCGTATTCGTAACTTCTAGTTCTCAATTTTGAATTGTGAAACAATGTAATACTTTTCAATATATATGTAACGGATTGTCCAGAGGTAAGTACAATAATTTTGTATTTGTTTTCTCATAAATTCATATAACATTTATTTATCAATAGCGTACTTACTAGTATAGTGCATTGTCGTGACATGTACACTACAGTCTACGCTAATTTTGCGAATTTATATTTTTTTATTTCCAAATACTTGAAGAAAGTTGTGTTTGAAGTGAAACAGCTTGATTGGCTGAGCCTGAGCTGTGCATAATAACGTTGTTTTTGTGTTCAGTACCTGAGTTGCACCTGGTCTGGAACTCCTCTAAACCAACACCGTAATTTTGAAATCATACTTTATTGGCGCGAAATCGATCGTGCATGTATAGTGAGTTGTTCGAAATTAGCCTTCATCTCAGAGTCCCGGGTGGGCACCCGTACCCAAACTACCAAACGGCATATTTATGTTATATTAAAACATGTTACATTTTACATTCTGCGTGTCTGTTGAACGTTTACTGTCAGTACCACGTTTTCTGCCGACGAACGTTTGACTATTAAACACATTAAATCTAAAAACTATTTAAAAGTAAGTACTTTTTTATCAATAACAAAAAAGTCACCATCCCCAACACATTGTTATTGATGAAATCCAATCAAATATTGATTTTATTGCTTTTATTTTCTTAGTTACATCATTTTCGGAGTCCATTTCCAAAATATTTCGTTTCAGGATAAAAAAATGAAAAGTTTTGGAAATTGACTCTCCATGTTAAATTCCCATAAGAAAATCGTTTTTTCGCAATAAAATCAATATTTGATAGAATTTCATGAAATAATTTTTTTTGGGGACGGTGACGTTTTTGTTATTGACGAAAAAGTACTTACTTTTAAATATTTTTTAGATTTAATGTGTTTAATGGACAAATGTTCGTCGGCAGCAAAACGTGGAATAGACAGTAGTCAATATTCTATGTCAAATACGGACATGCCTGTAGAAAGTTAGTATTAATACTGTGGAAATACGGGGCAAATATAAGAATAAGGTTATCGCCCCTAATGTGAGAGTGGAAAGTTACGTTTGATATAAAATCTATAATAATGCCAATGAATACGTGGGGTGATGGTGAATGAATGTTCGTTTTGCCCGAAAATGTCATATCTACATAATATACAAAACTATCTGTCGCCCTATATTATAATCTGGCACGTGGGATCCCAGCTTTAACATGTTTAAGTATTGCCATACTGCAATAACTGTATTGTCTTCTGGTTATAGAGAATAGTAGGTTTGTAGTGCCGTGAATGGGAAAAAATATCCGGCAAGGCTCAAGAATTTCTTTATTTCTCATCAGAAGTATATGTTGTGACCACTCATTTGAACCGTTTCGCCGAGACGGTTCAAATGAGTGGTCACAACATATATTTTGGTTCAGAAATAAGGAAAATAGATGGAGAATAGTAGGTTAGTGCCGTGAATGGGAAAAAATATCTGGCAAGGCTCAGGAAACGGGATGGGCGAGGCTCTGCCGAGCACATCCCGTTTCCGTGCCGCGCCAGATATTTTTTCCCATTCACGGCACTAACCTACTATTCTATTTATCCCGTCAACACCTTCAAATGGCTGTAAAATGCAAAAAATTGTATTGACTGGATATCAAAAATGTTTCACGGCACCGTGTTTCACGGCACATACGCACAGTGTTGACGGGATAAATATTATTATTTCCCCATTTAATTGTTCAACAAAACCACACAGTTACAACTCGCTTGTATGATCTACAATGAATTATCATATTCTGTCAAAATAATAAGATAACTAGGAAAACTTATTAATGGTGATTGATCTTTGTATAACAATGTGTATGATCACGTGGTTACAACAACAACAACAAGTACTGAAACTTACAGAAGCTCTCCGATTCAAAGTACGTATTCTTTTATTTTGTCGTTATTATGTAACGGATTTTTATGACATATGGCGCATCAAACGCGTATTTTTAAGCTGCATTAAGTGGTCTCTGTGCTATGGCTTAAACTTCTGTCGTTTTTGCGAATAATGGATTCTTCGCAAAAGCGACATAAGTATGTGCCGAGCTCCCGGGACCACCAAATGCAGCTAATGACGACGCGTTTGCTGCGCCATATTTCATCATAATCCGTTGCATATTAAGGAAACTATAAAATAATATTTAATTTTGAGTGGGCGAGCTTTCAACACCTTCAGCCATTTTAGCTCGCCTGCACAAAGTGCAGAAGAGCTTATGTCATACCCCCGGCGTCGTCGGCGTCAGCGTCGGGGTAAATGTCTTCTGTTTCCTTTCATGGAACGCCTTGATATTTCATACATGCATTCCTCAGATAACCCTCTATCATGCTGTAGCAAATCCATGACCCACCACCCAACCCTTACCCCAAGGTCAAGGTCACAAACTTAGCACATTCATAAACTTAACGTTGGGGTAAATTTCTTATAACATCTGTTTCCTTTCATGGAATGCCTTGATATTTCATTAATGTATTCCTCAGATGACCTTCTATCATGCTGTAGCAAATCCACGACCCACCACCCATCCCTTACCCCAAGGTCAAGATCACAAACCTAGCATGTTCATAAACTTAACGTTGGGGTAAATGTTGTGTAACTTCTGTTTATTTACAGCGAATATCTTCATATTTCATACATGCATTCATCTGATGATACTCTATCGTACTATAGAAAATCCATGACCCACCTGCCACCCCTTTCCCCAAGGTCAAGGTCACAAACGTAGCACATTCATAAACTTAACGTTGGAGTAAATGTCTTATAACATCTGTTTTCTATCATGGAACCCCTTAATATTTCATACATGCATTCCACAGATGACCCTCTATCCTGCTGTAGCAAATCCACGACTCACCCGTTACCCCAAGGTCAAGGTCACACACTTAGCACATTCATAAACTTAACGTTGGGGTAATTGTCTTATACCGTCTGTTTCCTTTCATAGAACGCCTTGATATTGTATACATGCATTCATCAGATGACCCTCTATCTTGCTGTAGCAGATCCACAACCCACCACCCAACCCTTACCCCAAGGTCAAGGTCACAAACTTAGCATGTTCATAAACTTAACGTAGGGGTAAATGTTGTGTAACTTCTGTTTCTTTACAGGGAACGCTTTGATATTTCATACATGCATTCATCTGATGATCGTCTATTGTGCTATAGCAAATCCATGACACCCCCACCCATTTCCCCAAGGTTAAGGTCACAAACTTAGCACATTCATAAACTTAACGTTGGGGTAAATGTCTTATAACATCTGTTTTCTTTCATGGAACGCCTTCATATTTGATACATGCTTTCATCTGACGATACTAAATCGTGCTATAGAAAATCCATGACCCACCGCCCACCCCTTACCCCAGGGTCAAGGTCACAAACTTAGCACATTCATAAACTTAACGTTGGGGTAAATGTCTTATGGCATCTGTTTCCTTTCATGGAACGCCTTGATATTGCATACATGCATTCCTCAGATGAACCTCTATCATGCGTTAGCAAATACACAACCAACCACCCAACCCTTACCCCAAGGTCAAGGTCACAAACTTAGCATGTTCATAAACTTAACGTTGGGGTAAATGTCTTATAACATCTGTTTCCTTTCATGGAACGCCTTGATATTGCATACATGCATTCCTCAGATGAACCTATATCATGCGTTAGCAAATACACAACCAACCACCCAACCCTTACCCCAAGGTCAAGGTCACAAACTTAGCATGTTCATAAACTTAACGTAGGGGTACATGTTGTGTAACTTCTGTTTCTTTACAGGGAACGCTTTGATATTTCATACATGCATTCATCTGATGATCCTCTATTGTGCTACTGCAAATCCATGACCCACCTCACTCCTTTCCTCAAGGTCAACGTCACAAACTTAGCACATTCATGCATGCATCCCTCATGTGAATAGCTAGCATGCTGTAGAAAATCACCAACTTGGTGCGTTCATAAACTTAACGTTGGGTTAAATTTTGTTTTACTTCTGTTTTCAGGGAGCGCATTGATATTTCATACTTGCATTCATCTTAATATGCTATATTATGCTATAGCAAACCCACGACCCACCTTGCACCACTGACCCAAATGTCAAGGTCCACCGCACGCCCCTTAACCCAAGGTCAATTATATATAATATTCATGTTTTTTTTATGCAACTGTGCCAAGTTTGAGTGAAGGCTGCCAACAGGCGAGCTTCGTTGTCTTCTGACAACTCTTGTTGTTGTTGTTGTAACCACGTGATCATGCACATTGTATACAGTACTTGAATTTATTTGCAGATTGAAGAACAACCCGCCAGAAAAAACGGCTTATGATAGTAATTGTCGTTGTAAAATGAATGTCTACTACAATATGTCGTCATCAATGAAGTCATTGGGGACACCATTGACCCAGCCGACAGAGCAGGAGAAAGGCCATACGGTTATGTTCACAATAACCTCACTTATATGTCTCTGGATAGTGATTGCGAACCTGGTCGTGTTTTCGTGTGTGACAACAATCCGTTACTCTGTCCGCAACTGTGTGTATGTGCAGATACTCGCTCTCAGTGTAACGGACATGCTGATTGGTATATTTGCATTCCCAGTGACATTGACATATTACATCATGGGGTCATTCCAGCAATACAGCGCATGCGCAGTGATAATGTCACTGTATTTAGTGTCGCAAATGGCGAATTTATACCACTCGTTCGGAATCTGCATACATCGATTTATTACGGTACGGAGTAGGGAGAATTTGGCACAATCCTCGAGGTCGTATATCGTATACGTGCAGATTATTGCAACATGGACCTTCTCAGTCGCGTGTGTCACTATTGTGTTTGCCTTGTTCGGTGGTGACTCCGGCGATGAGTTGCCCTACTGTTCGTTGAACGTGTTGTTCGGGGATCAGTACGAACGGATTCTCACCTACCTGTGTTGTCTGTATGTAACACCACAGCTAGGCATGGACGTTCTGTACATCTACATGTGCCGGTATCTGGTTGTGAATTGGCGAACCACCAGGTATAGTTCTCAGAACACGACGCGGGCTAATACAGACATTTACAAAAACAAAAGTGTTATCAACAGCAATGATATGGCGGATGTCAATGCGGGTAATAGTGATTATCTTGACGAATCTACACGCACATCAAGAACAGCGTCTGAGGTACAAACAGATTGCAGTAACACTACCAAATATACAAATTGTCATAGAAATTCCTTATGTACAGTTGCACATCGTAGCGCATATAATTATTGGTTGAGAAACATCGCGGATGGTTTCAGTTCCATATTTCGCAGACAGGCGCGTGTTACAAAACACCCAAAACCTTCCGAAAAAACGGAAAGAACATGTCAGATGACTAACAATCAGGACCATGATTCATCCTTACTCGCTGAAACATCATTTATTCAACAGCGAGGAGACGACAGCAACACCACTATTGTATTGCCCAGTAAGCATATAAACTGTAATGTCCGACCAAACGGTAGTCATAGACACCAGAGGAGTGTTTTAGTGACTATTGGCATTCTCTGTCTAGTCATGAATATCTGTGTCACTCCACTCACCATTCTGTTTGTGATGGAGAGAGTCCACGATGACTCGCTGTCACGACGCACCAAGGGTTGTTGTTTTATTTCAGCGTTGTTGAATTCCGCTCTCAACCCATTCGTGTACGCAGCCAGAATTCCACCATTCCGCTCCGCTCTGCGACGCAACTGGCAACGAATAGCTCGACATTGTGTGTTCAAACATTGAACATTCTGCAATGGAAAGTGTCAAGATATATGCGGCTGTGACTGGAAAATTGGGTTTGTGGGATTTGTGACCAATATAGCTCCTGACAAAATAGCAAGCATACTCATGTTGCCTGACAAATAGCCATTGTGCTTGTTAGAAGCATGACGGCTGTTTCATTGAAAGCAAGGCGAATATTACATAGACTGTGCGGATGCATACGCTGATCTGGATCTCCACTGGTCGCAAAATTCATAAGCCCCATACCATATCGTGCCATTGAGCTTCATCTACATAGCACATGCGTCTTTATCGTGTCTCGTGTGTTTATATCTACAAGAAAAAGCTTTCTAAACAATCTAAAAATCAATTCAATTGCGCCCGCGTGAAATCACAGTATAAAAGGTTAATTTTTTTTTTGTACGTAATACAATTTGATAATATGAAATAAATGCTGAACACCGCATGTATACATAACAATTGTCATACATGTACCGCAGATAAGTTTCTCGGCTTTTGATTGGCTAGCTTGCCTGGTCATATATATTATATGACCTGCCAAGGCCGTCGAACATAGAGAAATTGCGATTCCCCTCCGGCGCCTCGCGTCCAATGAAGACACATTTTGCAAGCGTCTCGCGATTGCGAATTGTATTCCTCATTAAACAAAATAAAACCCCGAATTGATCAATACAAGTAACAAATTGTACACTCAAAACCAGTCTTTATTGTTTATTTTTCCATAAATATTCTTCGCTCATCAAAATATGAGCGAAAAATTAGCCAAAATAACGAAAATTGCTTTTCAAATCTCAACACGCTTGTCCTCGTGACACGGCTATATTTAGGTCACAAACTATGGGTTCCACACACGAAACCGCGGCGTAGCAATGACAGCGAATCTTTTGGAACCAATCGCATTATTCTAGAGGCGCCAAAGGAAGAGCAGATCGATAGAGCAGTGGAATATAAATTAAATTACACGATATAAGAAAACTGTCATTGTGATTCTACACTGGCTATATGGTGTATTGTCATACCGCAGATAAGTTTCTCGGCTTTTGATTGGCTAGCTTGCCTGGTCATATATATTATATGACCTGCCAAGGCCGTCGGACATACAGGAATTGCGATTCCCCTCCGGCGCCTCGCGTCCGATGAAGACGCATTTTGCAAGCGTCTACCGATTGCGAATTGTATTCCTCACTAAACACAATAAAACCCCGAATTGATCAATACAAGTAACAAATTGTACACTAAAAACCAGTCTTTATTGTTTATTTTTCCATAAATATTCTTCGCTCATCAAAATATGAGCGAAAAAGTAGCCAAAATAACGAAAATTGCAAAAAGGCGCAATTTTGTAGCGGTTCGCCCCCATGTAATTTCGCACCGCTGTGTACCGTCTGCCGTTTATTAAAGCAAATGTGAACGCAACAATGAAGCGATTTGCAGACCATTCGTCAGAGGAAATTCTCGCAAAACGGGCAAATGTCGTGCCGAAGAACACTGTTAACGCGAATAAAGGTGCTTCGAACGTGTTTAGATGCATTTGATGCAGTTGAGCTTGCAGAATATTTGAGCCATTTTTACATGGATATCCGCACTAAAAATGGTGAGCTGTACAAGGCAACATCTCTGGAGGGAATTAGACACTCGTTGAACCGTTACCTTAAAGCGCCGCCACACATGCGTCCATTTGACATTATCACAGGCGTTGAATTTAACGATGCGAATGAATGTTTCAAGACCGCCATGGCCGAGGTAAAAGCGTCCGGCAAAGGTGATATAGACCACTACCCAGTCGTTAACATTACAGACTTGCGTAAACTCTACAACAGTGTGCACTTCTTGCCAAACACACCAGTAGGCCTTGCCAATCGTGTTCAAATGAACATCCGTTTGTATTTTTGTCGAAGAGTAAATGAAAATATGGAAAAGATGTCAAACTCAACATTTGCTGTGAAAGTCTATCCAGACACAAGACAGAAATATGTTGTGAAAGTGATTGATGAACTGTCAAAAAACCACAGAGAGTCAGATAAAGAAAAGGTCTCTGGACATATGCCGTCAATACCAGAATTACCTGATGTGTGCCCCGTCGCAACATTCGAAAAGTATTTGGCAAAACTGAATCCTGCCTCCGATCGGCTATGGCAATATCCCAAAGACTCATTCCACATAACTGATGACTGCTGGTACCAAAGCCGACCAATTGGTCGTGATTCATTGAAAAAGTTCATGAGCACACTGAGCACGAAAGTAAACCTTTCGCAGATATACACCAACCACTCGATTCGTGTGACAGGGGCAAGTATCCTCAGCACCGGGAATTATTCTGCCTCGCAGATAATGTCTGTGACCGGCCATAAGTCCGTATCATCGCTGGCCATATATCAGCGGGTCTCGGACCACGAGAAACACGCCATGGGCAGCGCCATCTCAGATACTATCACTGGCCGTGAACAACAACTGGCTCTCCCACCGGCACGTAACATGATGAGTATTGCTGCAGGACCGAGTTCCCGTGACCTGATTCGCAATCCCAGCAGCACTTCTTCAGATCTTGGTATGTTGGACGGCGTAGACATCGAGGATCTGCTGTGCGACTTTGATGCAGTGCCTGCAACACAGAGAGTATCAAACACAATGAATTCAGTTCAGTACGAGAGAATCACCCCAGTATTCCACAATTGTACATTTCAAAATGTTAATTTCTACACTACTGGTAATGGCCAGTAATTATCATTGCACTTGAAAATGTGTTCAAAGATTGAGAGCTCCAGTTACAGTGCGTAATTTGGCTAAATATCCGGGTATTTTTCTTATATCTTCACCAAAAAATGACAAGTTGGTAGTGATTTAGAACCCCTCATTGAGACGATTCTAGAGCACCACCAACTTGCCATTTTTGGTGAAGAAATGGAAATGAAAAAAAAAAATCCCCCAAAATTACACACCTTAACTGGAGCACTGAAAAGACTATCAGTATTATTAGGCGGTGTTGGTAGTACAAACTATAAAATATTTCTAAGAAGACAGACAGATATGAAAATGTGGTTTACAAACTTTACAGTCAAAACAATGAAAACATACATTTTACCGACACGTGCCATATGCTGCTGTTGATGCTTATTCTTTTATCGGTGAAAGTTACATTGTACTGCACATTTCTGAAAACATATTGGCCCATCTCCAGAATGATATCCTGTATGTACCGTGATAAGTGTATCAATATTTTTCATAAATAACAAAGAAAAATGACGATAAACATCAGAACTGATCTTGTTGTCAATGCATTATACTATTATGTAATTTACACAACATATTGATGGTTTAGTATGATATTAATGCCGTAACTGCTATGACAGTAGACAACTGTATAATAGCCTAAATAGGCCAATGACAGTGTTTATAAAACTTTCCGAGCCTATTTCTTTAATTTTCAACGAAATGCTCCAACTCATGAAGTGATTGGTTTCATCTGAGGGAGGCACGAAGGTAGAACCATGAAACTATCAATGATTTGAAGAACCGAGTACGAGAACGTGCACAGAACAGTTTAATAGTACAGTGAGTTTATACACAATACATGACAATACACATTGCCATTTCAATTGGAACCGGGTGAGTGATCCGGCTATTTACACGTTTTGGTCATTGATCTATTGAAACCAACTGTTTATTTGTTGTTTATTAAACATATGTTATTGTTGACTATATACATACCTGTTGAAAACGATTTAATCCCTTTCATGAGCGATGCCGCCACACACTGTCCCGTTTAGTGTTTTCAGATCTCGACACACTTTGCTTCGTGACATGTATATATGTCGTGACACGGCTATATTTAGGTCACAAACTATGGGTTCCACGCACGAATAGGGAACCAGTCGCATTCTTGTAGAGGCGCCAAAGGGAGAGCAGATCGATAGAGCAGTGGAATATAAATTAAATTACACGATATCAAAAAACTGTCATAAAGTCGTTTTCGATGGATTTCTTACTCCATATTTAGTTTGTTTTCGTTTAATAAAAAAACAAAATGTTCATTTACGCCTTTATATTAAGACTGACGGTAGAAAATCGAATCTCGGATTATTTTTCTTCCTGAAAAAACCGCAAAGATCAAAAGAAGAGATATGTTTATACGGCCAAATAACGGATCTGCGGTATGACAAATACGTTATTGTGATTCTTCACAGGCTATATGGTGTAATATTGCCCGTCTGAAGGTATGTTCACCCTCGGCTAACGCCTCGGGTGAACATACCTCCAGACGGGCAATATTACACCAATTAGCCTGTGTAGAATCACAATAAATTATATTGTCATACCGCAGATAAGTTTCTCGGCTTTTGATTGGCTAGCTTGCCTGGTCATATATATTATATGAGCTGCCAAGGCCGTCGGACATACAGGAATTGCGATTCCCCTCCGGCGCCTCGCCTCCAAGGAAGACGCATTTTGCAAGCGACTACCGATTGCGAATTGTATTCCTCACTAAACACAATAACACCCCGAATTGATCAATACAAGTAACAAATTGTACGCTCAAAACCAGTCTTTATTGTTTATTTTTCCATAAATATTCTTCGCTCATCAAAATATGAGCGAAAAATTAGCCAAAATAACGAAAATTGCTTTTCAAATCTCAACGCGCTTGCCTTCGTGACACGGCTATATTTAGGTCACAAACTATGGGTTCCACGCACGAAACCGCGGCGTAGCAATGACAGCGAATGTTTGGGAACCAGTCGCATTATTCTAGAGGCGCCAAAGGGAGAGCAGATCGATAGAGACGTGGAATATAAATTAAATTACACGATATAAAAAAACTGTCATAAAGTCGTTTTCGATGGATTTCTTACTCCATATTTAGTTTGTTTTCGTTTAATAAAAAAACAAAATGTTCATTTACGCCTTTATATTAAGACTGACGGTAGAAAATCGAATCTCGGATTATTTTTCTTCCTGAAAAAACGCAGAGATCAAAATAAGAAATATGTTTATACGGCCAAATACAGGATCTGCGGTATGACAAATACGTTATTGTGATTCTACACAGGCTATATGGTGTAATATGCCCGTCTGGAGGTATGTTCACCCGAGGCGATAGCCGAGAATCACAATGACTTAATATAATATTAAAAAAATACAAAGGTTGGATTTTCTTCTCATTCTTTTATTACATCAACTTGATAATTTATGATGAAATAAAATGAAAATTAAAAACAAAAAATTGTATTTTAATCAAAAACATTTTATTGGAATTTTCAAACTTTGCATAAAATGTACAGTTAATATAAAAACTTGCATAACTTTTGATCGGATTATAACTTTTGGATGGGGTTTTCTGCATGTCGTTTGTATTTTCATTATCTACCAGTTTACAAAATATATTTTAAAATTATTTGTTTTCTATTCATATGACCTTTAAGCAACAACAGAAGGTTAAATCACGAGTAGTGTTCACTTTCCAATCTTGTGCGAGATGGCAATGGCTGGGGATTACGCAGTTTATACAGTGGAACCTCTCCAAACAGGACACCATGTGAAGTCCCCAGGGTGTCCGGTCTGGAGATGTTCTACTGTAAATCAAACATGTGAGCACTTCATGACACATTCTACTGTTTTGCAGTCATGACAAGTCATTGTAAACAATGATACATAACAGCGAAACACATCTAAGGTAAACAGTTATATGTTCCAGAGGGTTCGGTTTAGAGGGGTTCCACTGTATATGCAATGCACTGTACTCAGTTTTCACATTTTATCATATAATATAATATATAATATAATATATGTCCTTAAGAGTCCCATATTCTCACAAATTACCAGTAATAGGTAATAAGGGTGGAGTTCGTTCATTAACGGCGTACGGCAGAGAGAGGAGGGAGTTAAATACAATGCAAACGTATGGGGGCCGACACAGGTTGCAGTAACGGACCGAGGTCTATAAATACATTAAATATGCATAAAAGCATCAATAAATGAGCAAACAATTTTTTTTAGCTTTTTTTCTTCATTTATTGATGCTTTTAGGCATATTTAATGTATTTTTGACCTCGGTCCGTTACTACAACCTGTGTCGGCCCCCATACGTTTGCATTGTATTTAACTCACTCCGCAGTAAGTCGAGTATAGAGGGCAAGTGAGAGTTATCGTTCTTGATCCGTGATGACTTCCGTCATCGTGCATCTTACCAGTTTCTACGAAAAGGCGGGCTTATAGTCAATGTACCGGACGCTTTTTTAACCAGAGCTTAAAGCGGGTTTCCTCGCGTACCTTAGTCCGTGAAATTGTCATACCGGCATTGCCCGAGCGGTCCGTTTTGTTTACATATGGTGATTATTTAATCCGACTCTTCATCATATTCCCCCCCCCCCCCCTGCTCTACCTGCTCTTCGTCGTCCTCTTCCTCCCAGCTCATAATAGCGAGTAAGGTAGTTTCGGTTCCCACGAATTAACAATTCGTTCCCAGGAATTAACAATTCGTTCCCTCCATTTAACAATTCGTTCGACAACGTTAACGAATTCGTTCACGGGAACGAATTGTTAATTCGTAACGAACGAATGTTATATCGCGGGAACGAATTGTTAATTCGAGGGAACGAATTGTTAAATTGAGGGAACGAATTGTCATTTCGTGGTAAGAAATTGTTAATTCGAGGGAAATAATTGTTATCGTGGTAACGAATTGTTAATTCGAGGGAAAGAATTGTTAATTTGAGAGAACGAATTGTTAAATTGAGGGAACAAATTGTCATTTCGTGGCAACAAATTGTTAATTCGAGGGAACAAACTGTTATATCGTGGGAACGAATTGTTAATCCGAGGGAACGAATTTTTAAACTGAGGGAACGAATTTCATTTCGTGGCAACAAATTGTTAATTCGAGGGAACAAACTGTTATATCGTGGGAACGAATTGTTAATCCGAGGGAACGAATTTTTAAACTCAGGGAACGAATTGTCATTTCGTGGTAACAAATTTTTAATTCGAGGGAACGAATTGTTATATCGTGGGAACCAATTGTTAATTCGAGGGAACGAATTGTTAATTCGAGGGAACGAATTGTTATATCGTGGGAACCAATTGCTAATTCGAGAGAACGAATTGTTAATTTGAGGGAACGAATTGTTAAATTGAGGGAACGAATTGTCATTTCGTGGTAACCAATTGTTAATTCGATGGAACGAATTGTTATATCGTGGGAACGAATTGTTATTTCGCGGGAACGAATTAATAAAACAAATTCAAGTCGCCATCGGACGCTACGTCGCTTCTTCTTGAACATTTGACTGGACGAAGGTTATATCCGTTTGGCGACTGTAGCAATTTGTTGTCTGTCATTAGGATTATTGAATAGAAATAGATACTGCGTGTTCAGGTTTTACTCCGAGGAAACAACTTTTGTTGTCTGTCATTAGGATTATTGAATACAAATAGATACTGCGTGTTCAGCGCAATATCTCTACAGGTTTTACTCCGAGGAAACAACTTCTGGGTGAGGTAGCAAGGTGTACAATGTATAATCACGTGGTACTAACAACAACAACAAGTACTGACATTTCCAGAATCCATCTGATTCAAAGTACGTATTCTTTTATAGTGTCCTTATTACGTAACTGATTTTTATGAAATATGGCGATCAAACACGTCTTGTTAAGCTGCATTTGGTGGTCTCTGTATTTTCGCCCAAACTTCTGTCGATTTTTCGCAAAAACGACATAAATCTGTGCCAAACTCCATGGACCACCAAATGCAGCACTTGAAGACACGTTTGCTGCGCCATATTTCATCAAAATCCGTTGCATATTAAGGACAATATCAAATAATACTTACTTTGGAGTGGGCGAAGTTGTTATTGTTGTAACCACGTGATCATGCACCTTGTGTAGACTATCGAGATGTTTCTGTGATGTGATCCCAACGTACATGTAAACAGATCGGCTATTCTCGGATCGCATTTTTCTTCTGTCATCAGATTATCAAAGACGACTATGTTCCTCTGACTGACATTAATGTACGCGGAATCGTTTCCCGCTTACACATTCGATACATAGAGAATAGTAGGTTAGTGCCGTGAATTGGAAAAAATATCCGGCAAGGCTCAAGAATTTCTTTATTTCTCATCAGAAGTATATGTTATGACCACTGTTTGAACCGTCTCGCCAAGACGGTTCAAATGAGTGGTCACAACATATACTTTGGTTCAGAAATAAGGAAAATAGATAGAGAATAGTAGGTTAGTGCCGTGAATGGGAAAACATATCTGGCAACACTCAGGAAACGGGATGGGCGAGGCTCTGCCGAGCACATCCCGTTTCCGTGCCGCGCCAGATATGTTTTCCCATTCACGGCACTAACCTACTATTCTATTTATCCCGTCAACACCTACACATTGCTGTAAAATGCAAAAATAGTATTGACTGGATATCAAAAATGTTTCACGGCACCGTGTTTCACGGCACATACGCACAGTGTTGACGGGATAAAATGCATCCTTCGTTTCAGTTGCAGTTCTTCGTACATTTGTTGCCTCTGTCCATAACACGATATAATACGATGGGGCTCGGGTTCAATGAGTGTTTGTTTGTTTGTTTATTGTTGTTTAACGGCCTACCAACAGCTAAGGTCATGTAAGACCGGGCAAACGGGTTCGGTCCCGTTTTAACCTGTTGCATTGGGGGGAAATCCCAAAATCGGAACGGAGATATTTACATCGAGAAAAAATATATTCAGCCCTGAAATTAGAATAACCCGACCTGGTGCCAGGTCCATACCACACCATAGTCACTTAGCCCCTTCCCTAAAATAGGATTACGAATAATCGTAATACTCACATAAGGGGTACAACCAGATTCAACTGTCACATACAAAATGCCAAAGACGTATGTAAGGATTCCAGTCGAGATGAACCCCGATCGTTAAATTACCCATCGCATTCTCCTACCTACGGTGGCACAGAGGGGACATGGAAATATGTTTTCTTTCGCGTGCGCACGCAATAGGTTTTGCGTGCACACGCGATAGGTTTTGCGTGCGCACGCGATAGGTTTTGCGTGCGCACGCGATAGGTTTTGCATGCGCACGCGATAGGTAAAAACCTGTCGTGTGCGCGCGCAAAACCCTATTGCGTGCGCACGCGAAAGTAAAAACTATTTATATGTCCCCTCTGTGCCACCGTACCCACCTGCAACCCATTAGGGTTTAATGAGTGAGGAGCCAGTGTCTAGTACACTGAGATTTTCGGTTACCGCTTGGTCCTGATAGATAATGGATGTTGGATTGTCACCGATCGTTCACACGGTGCTTCCGTCGGGACCCATGGCGGCATATCTTCGATCCGCATTTGCACGTTGCGGTGATGCCTTAACAGGGCGTCTCGCCTTCATGACGTGAATGGATGACGGGAATGGTGATGATGACGTGGATGATGATTACATGTATGATGAATTAGCCAATTAATACTGTGAAAGTATGTTTGATACCTAAGGCGAGGTTTGAACCCACAACCTCCGGATTGGATTGGATTGGATTTATTGGTGTTTAACGGCCAATCAGCAGCTAAGGTCATTTAAGGCCGGGCCAACAGTTTCGATCCCGTATATAACCTGCTACATTGGGGAGAAATTCCCAAAATCGGAAAGGAGCATTTACATAAACAAAAATATTTTCAGCCCTGAAATTAGAATAACCTGACCTGGTGCCATACTCGGGATTGGAAGTCAGGTGTCCTAACTCTTAGGACACAACCCATCCCCTCCCAGTGCCTTAGAGGTGCATGCCCACTCGGTAGGCACAAACTGTTCTTTATAGGAATTAAATAAATGTATAATTGTGTCACTATTCCACCAGTTCTAAAAATTAAGAGTGCCCGCTATACAGATATAATCATTTAGTAATGTTTATTTTACTGATAGTGACGCCCGGTATTTATCAGGCAAATTATATCATATGCAAAGGAGGCATGATATTGAATTATTTATTGCACATCAAAAAATAACTAGTAAACGCTAGTTTTGCTCAATATGATGATAGTTAGTAAACATGTTTATATGTATTAAACGTGTTGACTAATGCAGCCTATGCAGCCTATGCAGCCTATGCTCAATACATGTAAATCCAATAATTAGGAAACTCGTCATAGCATGGCGTCAGTAAAATTGTTTAACTAGAAATTGAGTCTGTCGACTTAGGGCTCCTATTTGAGAAACTATTATAACAACTTTAAAATAAATTAACAGACAAACGGACGAACGTACGATCAGTAGCGAGGGTAATTATATTAATGCGGAAGGATGTATCGTTACTAAGTAATGCACGTGTGCAATATGAAGATATTAGCTGAAGGCAAACAGAAATAATAGGTGATTTGAGAAACTCTTACACAAACTTTAAAATGCATAGATAAACAAACAGACGGACGGACGTACACTCATTAGTGAGGGTAATTGTATTGATGTGGAAGGATGTATCGTTACTAAGTAACGCATGTGTGCAATATGAGATATCAGCTGAAGGCAAACCGAAATTATAGGTGATTTGAGAAACTCTTACAACTTTGAAATAAATACAGACGACGGACGCACGATCAGTAGCAATGGTAATTATTTTAATGTGGAAGGATGCATCGTTACTTAATGCATGTGTGGCAGGCAGGCAGGCAGACAGGCAGGCAAGCAGGCGCAGGCAGGCAGGCAGGCAGACAGGCAGAGGCAGACAGGCAGACAGAAACCTACACAAGGTGCATGATCACCTGGTTACAACAGCAAAAACAATGGTTGAAAGTGTTGAAGCGCGCCCACTCCAAAATAAAATAATACGTACTTTGAATCGGAGAGCTTCTGGAAGTGTCGGTACTTTATGTTGCTGTTGTTGTAACCACGTGATCATACACATTGCTATAGGGCACCGCCGATTCTCGGTGGGGCTCTCATAAATATCATATTTAATCTCCACTCAAGAAACAAGGCCCTGTCAAGTTTATTGTTCGTTTGTTTGTGTGTTGGGGTTTAACGGTCTATCAAACAGCTAATGTCATTTAAGGCCGGGTCAATGGGTTTAGTACTAAATCCCATGTATTACCTGTACATATGAATATCACATGTTCAAGTACATGTACAAATAAGGGGAAAATCCCAAAATAAGAACTGAATATTTACAATAAAAAAATATATATTCAGTCTTGAAATCAGAATAATCCTGATCAGATATCAAGTCCTCGCCACACCAGAATCCCTTGGCCCCTCATAAAAGCAGTAGGATCAGTAATAATTGTACTACTTTATAATGGGAAATAACCCAATTCAACTCCCAGGTAGCAAAAGAGCCAAAGATAAAAACGTACATGAGGGCGAAACAATGAAAATCGTGAGTCCTATGAGAAGGAACCCCTACCGTTAATTTACGCCTTCACGTTCGCCCGACCAACCACCCACTTGTTAAGATTCTTATGAAATCAGTCGACAGGTACACACACGTTAGATTATATTTATTGCATAAGTACATATTCGGACATTGAATATACAATGATCACCTAGCATGATTTAAACAGCGATCTCACTATACACCTATTTATTATATACCTACCCATGAAATACATAGTTATAGGATGTAAATAAAAGTCATATGTTCTCATCGATGAATAAACAACTTCCGGTAAAAATACGACTACTTCCGTTATCTATATTCATAACGCGCAACAAAGAAAATAGCGCAAAAGGCTGCAAATACACATTCATTATATATACTGTCTAAAAAACTGCCAATTTCCATGGAGCAGTATATAATAAATAGAATATTCATATTTTTGCAACGAATATGACATATACATGTATATGTTCATCGAGTGGTGTGAAATGTCCATATTCAGATGTCTCAGATATCCAATTTGTTTCGCTTCATGCACAGTAAATAACATTTAAAGCAAGCAATCCTACTGTTTTATTTGATCAAATTCGCCGAAATATAATATTCAAGTACAAGCTATCAGAAACAGTACTGCGATAAGCAGGGGAGATAATTTGGCGTGGCATACTTTCGCATTTTCCATGTACATGTACAAGGAAGGAAAACTTGTGACCATTCTTTATTTTTTGTTGTTGTCAACTGATGATATTATACCACATTTAGAAGTTCCCATAGATAAATTGGTAACCATCGCTTGAAAAACATGCTTATAAATACTGCAAAATAACTAGCGCGAATTATTTTTCAGTATTATTATATAAATATTAAACGAATAGTTTTACCAATCCCCGATTTGTTTCCAGGCGACTTATGGGTACAGTTAGTTTAAGCAATATGATACGAATCTAAAATGAACTATTTTCCTACTCTTTTTCATCACTTTCAAGGCATATCTGAGACACAGGGCCTGTATTTATCCCGTCAACACAGTGCGTATGTGCCGTGAAACACGGTGCCGTGAAACATTTTTGATATCCAGTCAATACTATTTTTGCATTTTACAGCCATTTGTAGGTGTTGACGGGATAAATAGAATAGTAGGTTAGTGCCGTGAATGGGAAAAAATATCTGGCGCGGCACGGAAACGGGATGTGCTCGGCAGAGCCTCGCCCATCCCGTTTCCTGAGGCTTGCCAGATATGTTTTCTCATTCACGGCACTAATCTACTATTCTCTATCTATTTTTACTTATTTCTGAACCAAACTATATGTTGTGACCATGCGGTTCAAATGAGTGGTCACAACATATACTTCTGATGAGAAATAAAGAAATTATTGAGCCTTGCCGGATATTTTTTCCCATTCACGGCACTAACCTACTATTCTCTATAATGGAAGCGTCAAAGCCAATGCTAAATCTATATTTATCTCCTAATTATGACTACTATTTTTTCTCCCTCGTACAAACAACCATGTGTGATATTAAGGTGGAGCTCTGTGTAAAGGCGTCCACACACACACTGTACACTTGTAAGGTCGCCTCCCCCTGTGGATATCCTGGTGTCTCCGAAGATATTCGATCGATGTAAATGTCTTATTGCACGTTGCTATGGAAAAATGTTCTGTCGCAAACATCACATGTGTATGGTCTGATCCCCGAGTGAATTCGCAGGTGTTCTATATAATTACCTTTATTCCTGAACGTTTTAGCGCACGAGTCACAAGAGAACGTCTTATCCCTTGTATTGATACGCATAGTGAAACAAGACTTACATGTAATTGTATCATGTAACCTGCCCTGTATTGACCGAATACGTACTGACTGATAACATATTGTTGTATCAGGCATTAACCTGATACAAACATCCGGGTTACAACGAAGTGAAAACTGACGTTCCATTGGTCGGATGACGTCACGTGACGTTACCGAATGATATCAGTGTAATGACGCAACGTAAACAAGTTCGCGTTCTGTCAATTGATAATGACGTCATCTGTGGTCATTTTCGAGCATAAAAATATACCTGATAAATAGAATACCAGGCTAGTGTATTTTGATATCAAGTTTATCAGGCTCGGCTCGGAAACGGTAGGAATTCCTCGGCAAGCCTCGGAATTCCTACGCGTTTCCTAGCCTTGCCTGATAAACTTGATATCAAAAGACACTTGCCTGTTTTACCGCAAACATCACACGTGTCCGTAATATTTCCACTGTCAGTGTGTGTACTCATGTGGTAGGCCAGCGAGGATTTATAAGCCAAAGATCGTTCACACTTGTTACACTGCCACGGTGCTTTCCCTGTATGAACGGGCATATGGGAAAGTAGAAGCGCCGACGTGGAATACGCACTACCACAAACATCACAGCGATATGGCACGTCACCAGTATGTATACGGGCATGTAACTTGAGAGTGGTCCCCCGTGAATACGATTGGTCACATATCGTACAAGCGAATACCGTTGACTGTTCGTGCGTTCAAGTGATATGGGAATCCAGGCTACCCTGGTTAATAATAGAGTGGATGCACACTTTTTCACACTAATTCCAATATGTCTACGTCTGTGATTTATAAGAACGATTGTGTGTAGCATCTGCTTACCACATATATCACAAGTAAACAGCTGCTCACATGTGTGTTTGGTCATATTACGGTTAAATGTGTGTTGGTGAGAAAACGAACGATCGGCAACATGTGTAGCAAGTGTGGGGGCCCGTTTCACTAAACTTCGTGTGACTAAAATGTTCGTAAGTGCAAATTTAGGATCGCCTGGGAATTTCAATTGATAGATTTACATTTATTGAGCACAGGCTGCATAAATTAAACTGTATTCAGCCTATATTGGTCTGTGGGACGGAGTTGGTAACTGTATCCAGCCTTTATTGGTCTGTAGGACGGAGTTGATAACTGTATCCAGCCTATATTTGTCTTTGGGACGGAGTTGCTAAGTGTATCCAGCATAATAATGGTCAGTGGGGAGGAGTTGGTAACTGTATCCAGCCTATATTGGTCAGTGGGACGGAGTTGGTAACTGTAGCCAGCCGATATTGGTCAGCGGAACGGACTTGGTAAATGTATGCAGCCTATTTTGGTCAATGGAACGGAGTTGGTAACTGTATCTAGCATATACTGGTCGTTGGGACGGTGTTGGTAGTTGTATCCAGCCTATATTGGTCGGTGGGACGGTGTTGGTAACTGTATCCAGCCTATATTGGTCTGTGGAACAGAGTTGGTATCAACCCTATATTGGTACATGCAAATGGGACGAAGTTAGTAACTGTATTCAGCCTATATTGGTCAGTGGTACGGAGTTGGTATATGTGTCCAGCCCATCTTGGTCGGTGGGACGGAGTTGGTAATTGTGTCTAGCCTATATTGGGTCGGAGTTGGTAACGGTAAACATCCTATATCGGTCAGTGGGACGGTTGGTAACTGTATCCAGCCTATATTGGTATGTGGGACGGAGTTGGTAACTGTATCAAGCTTATATTAGTCAGCGGGACGGAGTTTGTAACTGTATCCAGCCTATATTGGTTAGTAGAACGGAGTTGGTAAATGTATCCAGCCTATATTGGTCAATGGGACGGAGTTGGTAACTGTATCCAGCCTATATTGGTTAGTGGGACGGAGTTGGTAACTGTATCCAGCCTATATTGGTCAATGGGACGGAGTTGGTAACTGTATCCAGCCTATATTGGTCAGTGGGACGGAGTTGGTAGCTCTATCCAGCCTATATTATTCAATGGGACGGAGTTGGTAACTGTATCCAGCCTATATCGGTCAATGGGACGGATTTGGTAGCTGTATAAGCCTATATTGGTCAATGGCGTTGATAACTGTATCCAGCGTATATTGGTCAGTTGGCCGGAATTGGTAACTGTATACAGCCTATATTTGTCAGTGGGACGGAGTTTGTAACTGTATCCAGCCTATATTGGTTAGTGGGACGGAGTTGGTAACTGTAGCTAGCCTATATTGGTCAATGGGACAGAGTTTGTAACTGTATCCAGCCTATATTGGTCAGTGGGACGGAGTTGGTAGCTTTATCCAGCCTATATTATTCAATGGGACGGAGTTGGTAGCTGTATCCAGCCTATATTGGTCAGTGGGACGGAGTTGGTAACTGTATCCATCCTATATTGGTTAGTGGGACGGAGTTGGTAAATGTATGCAGCCTATATTGGTCAGTGGGATGGAGTTGGTAACTGTATCCAGCCTATATTGGTCAGTGGGACATAGTTGGTAACTGTATCCATCATATATTGGTCTGTGGGACGGAGTTGGTAACTGTATCCAGCCTATATTGGTCCGTGGGACGGAGTTGGAAACTGTCTCCAGCCTATAATGGTCAGTGGGACGGAGTTGGTAACTGTATCCAGCCTATATTGGTTAGTGGGACGGAGTTGATAACTGTATCCAGCCTATATTGGTTAGTGGGACGGAGTTGGTAACTGTATCCAGCCTATATTGGTTAATGGGACGGAGTTGATAGCTGTATCCAGCCTATATTTGTATGTGGGACGGAGTTGGTAACTGTATCCAGCCTATATTTGTCGGTGGTACGGAGTTGGTAACTACATGCAGCCTATATTGGTTAGTGGGACGGAGTTGGTAACTGTATCCAGCTTATATTGGTTAATGGGACGGAGTAGGTAAATGTATCCGGCCTATATTGGTCTGTTGGACTGAGTTGGTATTTGTATCCAGCCTATATCGGTCAGTGGGACGGAGTTGGTAACTGTATCCAGCCTATTTTGGTCTGTGTGACGGAGTTGATAACTGTATCCAGCCTAAATTGGTCTGTGGGACGGAGTTGGTAGTTGTATCCAGCCAATATCTGTCAGTGGGACGGAGTTGGTAGCTGTATCCAGCCTATATTGGTCTGTGGGACGGAGTTGGTATTTGTATCCAGCCTATATCGGCCAGTGGGACGGAGTTGGTAACGGTATCCAGCCTATATTGGTCAGTGGGACGGAGTTGGTAACTGTATCCAGCCTATATTGGTCGGTATGACGGTGTTGGTACATGGTATCCGGCCTATATTGGTCGGTGGGACGGAGTTGGTAACTGTATCCGGCCTATATTGGTCGGTGGGACGGAGTTGGTAACTGTATCCAGCCTATATTGGTCGGTGTGACGGAGTTGGTAACTGTACATCGCCTATATGGTCCAGCTGGGACGGAGTTGGTAACTGTATCCGGCCTATATTGGTCGGTGGGACGGAGTTGGTAACTGTATCCGGCCTATATTGGTCAGTGGGACGGAGTTGGCAACTGTATCCGGCCTATATTGGTCGGTGGGACGGAGTTGGTAGCTGTATCCATCCTATAATTGGCAGTGGGACGGAGTTGGCAACTGTATCCGGCCATATCTTTGGTCGGTGGGACGGAGTTATGGTAACTGTATCCGGCCTATATTGGCGGTGGGACGGAGTGGTAACTGTATCCGGCCTATATTGGTCGTGGGACGGAGTTGGTAACTGTATCCAGCCTATATTGGTCAGTGGGACGGAGTTGGTAACTGTATCCGGCCTATATTGGTCGGTGGGACGGAGTTGGTAACTGTATCCAGCCTATATTGGTCAGTGGGACGGAGTTGGTAACTGTATCCGGCCTATATTGGTCGGTGGGACGGAGTTGGTAACTGTATCCAGCCTATATTGGTCGGTGTGACGGTGTTGGTAACTGTATCCAGCCTATATTGGTCAATGGGACGGAGTTGGTAGCTGTATCCTATGGAAGGTAATATCCGCCATAATTATATTAGGCTTGATGCTTGCCGTCTTATTACAATTCTATGTGGCTTCATGCTTGCTGACTGGTGCCATCACAACTGACTTTCATGTTATTTTATTCGTCATTCGTGTTTATGACATTTGAAATCTTCTTGGTTGTAGTCTAAATTGCATGTGTATTTGGCTTGATGCTTTGTTCATCCACACAGTTTGTGCCATGCGTTTTGTTACCTCGCTAAGCCACGCCCCTTGACAACAATAATTGCAACAGTAATTTGTGAACAACCATTATGACGCCAGGTGCGCTGCTAAAACTTAAAATAGTTCTCCCTAAAATGATTTGATATGCTGGTACCCGTCCTACAATGCGTTGCTCTCTAAATTGGTTCCATGTCGCTAACGGTGTTGATGTAGATTGATGCCGCGTTTTCTGTTGCGCCATGTTTAGGTTAAAATACACCAAATAGTTTTACTGTATAATTTAACCGAATCCCAGCCAGTCTTTCCTACTTTCACTATTCGTTGTTCATCCACACAGTTTGTGCCATGCGTTTTGTTACCTCGCTAAGCCACGCCCCTTGACAACAATAATTGCAACAGTAATTTGTGAACAACCATTATGACGCCAGGTGCGCTGCTAAAACTTAAAATAGTTCTCCCTAAAATGATTTGATATGCTGGTACCCGTCCTACAATGCGTTGCTCTCTAAATTGGTTCCATGTCGCTAACGGTGTTGATGTAGATTGATGCCGCGTTTTCTGTTGCGCCATATTTAGGTTAAAATACACCAAATAGTTTTACTGTATAATTTAACCGAATCCCAGCCAGTCTTTCCTACTTTCACTATTCGTATGGATGTTGTGGGACCAACCTCGTCATGTCCCCCAATATTGTTTACATTATTTGGCCACGGAAACACTGTTTACATCACGTGACCAACAGGCTCATTGTTTTCTTTTAAATGCTTCAAATATGCTGAAAACTGGTGTTGAAAACACCCCAATAACTAGGTAGTAATGGATCAAGATTTGCAAGCAAACTGTGTCTGTGACCTTAAAACACCCGGACTATTTTTTATGCCGGACTACTTTTACATAGTCAATTTCTCTAACCTTAAACATAGAGTGCTACATGCCAGATTATAATATAGGGAGATATGTTTTTCTTTATTCTTTCAAAATGACATTTTTCTGGCTAAATGAACATTGATTTACCATTACCAGACGTACTAATTGACATTATTATGCTTTTTATATCAAACGCGAAATGCCAGTTTGATATCAGGGGCGATAACCGGGTTTTCTTAAAATGATAACGGAAGCAACTATTTATTCCATTTATTTATTTTTTGATGTGCAATATCATACTTTATGTTATGTCGATACAAATATTTATTAAGCATTTAGTTGATATAAATAATTTAAAAATACTGCATCATTTGCATATGGAACTAGCTTGATTATCTCCCGCCTGCGATTCTCTTACCAAGAATTGCAATTCAGCGGTCCTTGAATTGCAATTCGTCCCCTCTGAAATTGCAGTCTAATTGCGGTCCAATCGCGGTCCCGTTTTTCCGGTCATTCTTTCGCGATACCGTTTGTGCGGTCATTCTTTCGCGGTCCAGTTTGTGCGGTCATTCTTTCGTGATACAGTTTGTACGGTCATTATTTCGCTATTTGCGCTTCTTTCTTCTTTCTTCCGCCTTTGTCGAAATTAAAGACCATCCGGTTATTGGTCTAATTTCATAAAAAATGTTAACTGCCATGAACACACATAAAGCGGATATAACAATTTGACTTTAAGCAACGTAACATGATTCTAGTCATGCTACGGGTTATTTCATTAAATCAGATAGAGTATATTAAAAAATGGCTGAAATTATGCCAAACTCAAAACTCTTATTTTGTAAATAAATTCCCGATAGGCGGCCATTACGTTGCCTTGATACGCGAGAGGGCAAACCTGATTAAGCTAAAATTGCGTTTGGAAAGACTCGTCCGGGACATCCCTGATTACGATAAACAAAATGTTAATAATATGTGAAATATATACACCTAATTCTACTATTTATGTATATTTTATTGGATTTTAAATGGCTAAGTACAGATAGGAAAATATATCTTTTCGTCAGAAAAAATTAACTATTTCGATTTTATTACCGCATTGGTCAAGCAGAGCGGTCCGCTGGTTTGACCGCAGAGCGCAGCGTAAAGCTGTCTTTCTTTCGCAGTTTAAAGAAAAAAAGGAGCGTAAACTGCAATTAAAAGCGGAGCGCAGCGCTAAATGCGCTATAAATATTGCAATTCCGCAACCAACTGTTTGAACCGCAGTCACATGATTGCAGTCCGATTGCGGTCCAATTGCAATTAATGGGAACGCGAATTGCAATCCTGCGCTCCAGGCAATTACAATTCGACTGGTAAGATAACCGCAGGCCACTCTTCACTACAGCCTGCGATTCTCTTACCAAGAATTGCAATTCAGCGGTGCTTGAATTGCAATTCGTCCCCTCTGAAATTGCAGTCTAATTGCGGTCCAATCGTGGTCCCGTTTTTGCGGTCATTCTTTCGCGATACCGTTTGTGCGGTCATTCTTTCGCGGTCCAGTTTGTGCGGTCATTCTTTCGCTATTTGCGGTAAAAACTTAGCGTTACGCGTATATATAAACCTACAGTGGCGCTTTTCTGCTCCTTACCTATTTGTATATACTAATATCGTATACATATCGTAATCGTATAGTATTGGTATATTTAATGAGCATATCGTATGATCATATAATATTGGTATGTTTGTACCGTATCATCGCATAGTACAGTTTGTTTGCATTATACAAACGTACTATACGAATATTATACAAACATACGATATCCGTTCGTATATACGATATATCCGTACGGATATGGTAAGAATATACAGTGGGGTCATCGTGCGGTTAAAATATACCGATGCACCGGTTCATTTCGCATGTAAACATCCGGTTTTCATTTCGATCAATTTTAAGTTTTTCAAAATGAATAAATTTTCAGTTTTACGATACAGAAACAATTTAAAACTGAGGATTGTGAAGTACGGTATCACAGTGCATATACATGTGTGCTCAATACAGTGATTCATCAGTAATTCATCATTGTACTCCGCACCACCGTCGGGGACACACAACAATGATCCCCCACACACACCACCATCTACATTTGGCGTCCTAAAAGTTCCGGTCTATATCCCACAGTGGGAACAATGTGTATCACCACAACCACCAATTTTTGTCTATGACTACACTACACCCCCCTCCCACCACCACTTCTGTCTGTAACGCAGGATGACGTGGCCGACTGATCAAGTGTTAAACTAGTCCTGGTGCGATGGCCGACTGATCAAGTTCTAAACTAGTCCTGGTGCGATGGCCGACTGATCGAGTGCTATACTAGTCCTGGTGCGATGGCCGACTGATCAAGGGCTAAACTAGTCCAGGTGCGATGGCCGACTGATCAAGTTCTAAGCTAGTCCTGGTGTGATGGCCGTCTGATTCAGTGCTATACTAGTCCTGGTGCGATGGCCGACTGATCAAGTGCTAAAGTAGTCCTGGTGTGATGGCCGACTGATCAAGTGCTATACTCGGCATGGCGGAATGATCACGTGCTATACTGGGCATGGTGAGATGGCCAACTGATCAAGTGCTATACTGGGCATGGTGCCATGGGCGACTGATCAAGCGCTATAATAGTTATGGTGCGATGGCAGACTGATCAAGTGCTCTACTAGTCCTGGTGCGATGGCCGACTGATCAAGTGCTATACTTGGCGTGGCCGACTGATCCCGTGCTATACTGGGCATGGTGAGATGGCCAACTGATCAAGTGCTATACTGGGCATGGTGCAATGGGCGACTAATCAAGCGCTATGCTAGTTATGGTGCGATGGCAGACTGATCAAGTGCTCTACTAGTCCTGGTGCGATGACCGACTGATCAAGGGCTAAACTAGTCCTGGTGCGATGGCCGACTGATCAAGTTCTATACTGGTCCTGGTGCGATGGCCGACTGATCAAGGGCTATACTAGTCCTTGTGCTATGGCCGACTGATCAAGGGCTAAACTAGTCCTGGAGCGATGGCCGACTGATCAAGTTCTATACTAGTCATGGTGAGATGGCCGACTGATCAAGTGCTAAACTATTCCTGGTGCGGTGGCCGACTGATCAAGTTCTAAACTAGTACTGGAGCAATGGCCGACTGATCAAGTTATAAACTAGTCCTGGAGCGATGGCCGACTGATCAAGTTCTAAACTAGTCCTGATGCGATGGCCGGCTGATCGAGTGCTATACTTGTCCTGGTGCGATGGCCGACTGATCAAGGGCTAAACTAGTCCCGGTGCGATGGCCGACTGATCAAGTGCTATGCTAGTCCTGGTGCGATGGCCGACTGATCAATTGCTAAACTATTCCTGGTGCGATGGCCGACTGATCAAGTTCTAAACTAGTCCTGGTGCGATGGCCTACTGATCAAGTGCTAAACTAGTCCTGGTGCGATGGCCAATTGATCAAGTGCTAAACTAGTCATGGTGCGATGGCCGACTGATCAAATCTCATGCCATAATAACTAGATGGTCATGGCCTGAATGTCGTGCCCGCCGAGGCATTTGATAGTACAAACACTTTTTTTATTGCAACAAAGCTTTAGCCCGTTGACTTAAAAACATGCCGCACCCACCGAGGCTTTGATAGTATACCCAACAACTTTAAACTAAAAATACACTTTAATCAAAAACTTTATCCTGAATGCACACCATGTGCCGACTATATCGCTCTGTCTGCAAGCGGGCACAACACAAACTTTAAGGGAAATTTCAAAGTAATTTGACCGTGACATTGGGCACATATACATAATAATGAAAATGTGGGTGACAAATACACAGTATGTGAAGTTTCGAGTGAATTGGTGAAGCGGTTTCAGAGATATAGTGTTCTTAAAGGTACATGCCCACTCAGAAGGCACAACACGTTCTTTATATCAGAGACATCATCTGAGACATTTTCGGGCAAAATAAACATTAATTAACCATTAATACACATATATTTATTGGCATTATTATACATTTTATATCAGACGTAAATTTCCACACTGCTATCAGGGGCGATAACCGTGTTTCCTTAAAATGTTACCAAGACATTACTATTTATTTTTTGATGTGCAATGATCATACTTTATAATCTGTCGAAAACATTATTTGTTCAGGGGATCACATTTAATTAATATAAGTAATTAAAAAATATCATGCCCCATTTGCCTATGAAAATAGCCTGATATCACCGCGGGCACTCGTAATGTTTAGAACTGGTGGAATAGTGACACAATTATACACTTATTTAATTCCTACAAATAACTGAGAATACACATAACTTTAATTGTTGTGCCGACTGAGTGGGTATGTACCTTTAATTAGCATAAATAATTAAAAAATATCCTGCCTCATTTGAATATGAAAATAGCTTGATACCACCGCTAGTCATTATCAGTAAAATAAATATTACTAAATGATTATATATGGATAGCGGGCACACGTAATTTTTAGAACTGGTGGAATAGTGACATAATTATACACTTATTTAATTGCTATAAAGAACAGTTTGTGCCTACTGAGTGGGCATGTACCTTTAAAAACTTAAATAAAAAAAACTTTAACCGGACACACGAAGTGACGTACATATGGATGTACGTACGTATGTAGGCCAATGTGACAACTATATCGCAATGTCCACATGCATGCATGTCAAAAACTTTGAGGTAAATTTCAAAGTAATTTTACCTTGATATTGGGCACAGGGGTTGCAGGGGTTGAGCATAGAATGAAAATATGGATGATGATAAACACACATGTGAAGCTTCGAGTGAATTGGCGAAGCTGTTTCTGAGATATAGTGTTCTTAGTCATTTGACCTTGGGACACAGGGGCCGCATCAGTGGGACACATAATGAATATATGGATGATGACTAATAAGCATTTGATGTTTCAAGTCAATGTGACTTAGGATATGGTATTTAAAAACATACACCGATTTCGGACGGACTGACGCACGGTGCCTCGACTGACGCACGGACTGACGCACGGACGTCATTGTGATCACTAAGTCTTGCTTTCCGCAAGCAGGCTCGGCAAAAAAACTACGGATGGACGTCAAAGCGCAGACTATATCGCACTGTTTTCCAACCCCTTTGCAAAGGTGCATGCCCACTCAGTAGGCTAAAAATGCTCTTTATGGGAATTAAATAAGTGTATAATTGTCACTATTCCACTTGTTATAAACATTACGAGTGACGGCTATACAGATATAATCATTTGGTAATATTCATTTTACTGATAGTGACGCGCGGTGGTATCGGTATTTTCATGTGCAAATGGGGCATGCTATTTTATAATTATTTATACTAATTAAATGCATCAGCTGAAACAAAATTGACAGATTATAAAGTATGATCATTGCACATCAAAACATAAGTACAGAGAATAAATAGTAATGTCCGTTAACATTTGAAGGAAACACGGTTATCGTCCCTGATATCAATGTGGAAATTTTCTTCAGATATAAAATGTATAATAATGCCAAACAATACGTGGGTAATGGTAAATTTCAGTGCTGTAAGCTATTACAAAAGTTTTACGAGTTACAAGGCAATCTTTTCCAATTCTAATTAAAAAAGGGGGAGATAATCCATGACTCGGGGATCGAATCAAAATAAACTTTGCAAATCTACTCATCATAAGGAAGCTACATACCAAGTTTCAGGTGTGTAGCTATTTGAAAGTTTTACGAGCTACAAGCCAAAATTGGAAAATTCTAACTTGAAAAGGGGAGATAATCCATGACCATGGGGTCGAATCAAACATACATGTACCAAGTTTCAGGTATGTAGCTATTACGGTTTAAAAGTTTTACGAGTTACTAGGTTGGTGACTGACGGAAGAACGGACAAGGGTAACACTAAATGCCCCTTCCACTATCGTGGTGGGGCATAACAATTAGTGAGGCAAAAGTTGTCATATACAAGTATCTTATCTTAATACATCAGTTACACATCAGACGATGAATGAACTTTAATTCTGGTGTAGAATATTAAAGTTATTCACTATGTTCAAAAATGCTGCTTTGACATGACGTGAAATTAAAACATGAATGACATGATCTGGAAGAATAACCACAGACCAAGCACGCATATTCAGAATCATGTCTGTCTGTCGGTTCTTATCCAGCTCCGATTTCTGTCAGCTGTCCACACAATCCAGAATCCAACATTGTCGCAAATTTAATCCTCTATGTTGGTGTACGTTAGAACAAAATGTCACTTAGTATATTATCCAATGCGGGTTGTAATCTCTTGTTTCTCGAAATAAATGCGTCAAACAATCCCTGTAGCTGCTATCGTGATAACAAATGTTAAAGGTTCTGTCAGCGCCTCACATATTGATCTTAATATCCACCATTTTGATTCCAAGTACCAGAATAATGATGTTTCCATGCGCCGTCGTAGTGTTATCTGTCAGATTACGTTGTTTATTTGATCAAATTGATGGACAAATTTGTGTCCGCTAATGTCGCCAAGAGCATAATCTGTGACGTTGACTGTAATAATTTGGCATAACTTCTAGCTTGTGAATTTCTGGTTGAATGAAGTGATCACTATGGTGAATAAATGTGTATTTGTGTCCGGTTTGCTCAGTAGGTAGAGCGATGGTGTGGTAAACCAGAGATCCCCGGTTCAATTCCGGGCTGGTGCGCATCTTTCTCACTCTGTGACATTTAGCGCCCAACGTAGTTGCGGGAAGTAACTCTGCAGAATACTCCCGCATCGTCCGTACCGAGAGTTATGGTGCTCTCCGCAGGTTTCCCCTGTAAAGTACCAAATCACATCTGATTTGCACTTCAACTGTTAATTGCGACATATTTTCTGTATTTTTAAATTGAAAGAAATGTCAGTATTATACTTATTCATTTCTGTGTAATAAGTACAGAAAAATATGTCACAATTGACAGCTAAAGCGCGAATGAGATCCGATTCGGTACTCTGCATGAAAAATCTATGGAGCACCGCAACTCTGGGTACGGACGATAATTGAGTATTATGTTGCCCAACGAAGGACTGCGACTGATAAATACTCCCAAAATTGTACCCAAACATATGGAATTCGGAGACAAAAATTAAACTTGGAATTCAAGGACGAATTTCAATTTGGCGGAGAAGAATGTCACAGTACGCAACTGACTATGGGGATGAAGTGTGTATGATCTGTGCCTTGTTAGCTTGCTCGGTAGAGCCATGGGTATGGTACGGTAAACATGAGGTCCCTGGTTCGATTCCGGGCCGTTATTTATCTTTCTCACTCATTGAAACAAGTAAACCGTTTTATTTTAAAGAAATCACCGTAATAAATATATAAATAACTGCGCTATAAGTATTGAAATTCCGCAACCAACTGTTTGGACCGCAGTCACATGATTGCAGTCCGATTGCGGTCCAATTACAATTAATGGGAACGCGAATTGCAATCCTGCGCTCCAGGAATTGTAATTCGCCTGGTAACAGAACCGCAGGCCACTCTGTATTAGGGAGCCTGGACTACATGTAATATAAGCATAATGTATTTACTCGGACATATTCTTTTCGTTGAGTGAGCCTCATATAGTCAATATTAAGTCTGTAGCCACCATACCATATTGTGTATTTGGTTTTGGTCTCACGGGACAGTCTGATGTCAAGGAGCGAGGAATAATCTATTTTCACCCCTAGTGTTTGGCGTGAACTATTTGATTGAAAACATTCTGCGAGTCTCTTTCATGACAATATCAGGCTTGACATCTCCAGAACCCACTATGAAATATTGCCGGAGAGGGGTCGTTACTGGAAGTGCTTAAACTATCCATAGTGTGCTGGTTGTCTGGGAGCATGCGATGGGTAATTTAACGATCGGGATTCATCCTTACCGGGTGGGTGGTGGTCGGGCGAACGAGACGGCGTAAATTAACGGCATCTGTTTCTCCTGATAGGAATCACGATTTGCCTGGTTTGGCCCTCAGGTACGTTTCTATCTTTGGCTCTTTTGTTACCTGGGAGTTGAATTGGGTTATTGCCCATTATAAAAGTAGTAAGATTATTACTGATCCTACTGTTTTTGGGAGGGGCCAAGTGATTCTGGTGTGGCGAGGACCTGGCACCAGATCAAGATTATTATGATTTCAGGGCTGAATATATAGCTTTGTTATTGTATATATTCAGTTCTGATTTTGGGATCCCCCCCCCATTTGTACATTTACTTGAAAATGTACATATACTTGTGCAGGTAATGTATGGGATTTAGTACTAAACCCATTGACCCGGCCTTAAATGACCGTAGCTGTTGATAGGCCGTTAAACCCCAACAAAGAAAGAAACAAACAAACAAATCATCCTTACCGGAATACCGACTGGATACCTGTTTTGGCCCTCATGGTCTCTGGCATTCTTGTATGTGAGAGTTCAATCTGGTTATACCCCTTATAAGAGCAATATGAGTAATATGTGACTGGCGTTGTATGGACCTGGCAACAGGTCAGGTTATTCTAATTGCAGGGCTTTTGATGTAAATATTCCATTCTGATTGCGAATCTCCCTTCCCTCAATGCAGCATGTTAAATGCTGGATCGAACACGTTGACCCGGCCTTAAAATACCTTTCTACCATGCAAATATCAAGCATACACAACTGTATCCAACCTCAATTACCCATCTGCCATGCAAATATCAAGCATACACAACTGTGTCCAACCGCAAATACCTATCTGCCTTGCAAATATCAAGCATACACAACTGTGTCAAACCCCAAATACCCATCTGCCATGCCAATATCAAGCAAACACAACTGTATCCAACCCCAAATACCTATCTGCCATGCAAATATCAAGCAACACAACTGTATCCCAAATACCTATCTGCCATGAAAATATCAAGCATACACAACGGTATCCCAAATACCCATATGCCATGCAAATATCAAACATACACAATTGTATCAAACCGCAAATACCAATCTGCCATGCAAATATCAAGCATACACAACTGCATCCAACCCCAAATACCCATATGCCAAGCAAATATCAAGCATACATAACTGTGTCTAACCCCAAATACCCACCTGCCTTGCAAATATCAAGCATACACAACGGTATACCAAATACCCATATGCCATACAAATATCAAACATACACAACTGTATCAAACCCCAAATACCAATCTGCCATGCAAATATCAAGCATACACAACTGTATCCAACCCCAACTACCCATCTGCCATGCAAATATCAAGCATAGACAACAGTGTCCAACCCCAAATACCCATCTACCATGCAAATATCAAGCAAACACAACTTTGTCCAACCCCAAATACCCATATGCCATGCAAATATCAAGCATACACAACTGTGTCCAACCACAAATACCCACCTGCCTTGCAAATATCAAGCATAAATAACTGTATCCAACCCCAAATACCTATCTGCCATGTAAATATCAAGCATGCACAACTGAGTCTGACCCCAAATACCCATCTGCCGTGCAAATATCAAGCATACACAACAGTATCCAACCCCAAATACCTATCTGCCATGTAAATATCAATCATACACAACTGTATTCAACCCCAAATACCTATCTGCCATGCGAATATCAAGCATACACAACTGTATCTAACCCCAAATACCCATCTACCATGCAAATATCAAGCATACACAACTGTATACAACCCCAAATACCTATCTACCATGCAAATATCAAGCACACACAACTGTATACAATCCCAAATACCCATCTACCATGCAAATATCAAGCATACACAACTGTATCCAGCCCCAAATACCCATCTACCATGCAAATATCAAGCACACACAACTGTATCCTGCCTCAAATACCCATCTACCATGCAAATATCAAGTATACACAACCGTATCCAGCCCCAAATACCCATCTACCATGCAAATAACAAACATACACAAATGTATCCAACCATAAATACCCATCTACCATGCAAATATCAAACATACACAACTGTATCCAGCCCCAAATACCCATCTGTCATGCAAATAACAAGCATACACAACTGTATCCAGCCCCAAATACCCATCTACCATGCAAATAACAAACATACACAACTGTGTCCAACCCCAAATACCCATCTACCATGCAAATATCAAGCATACACAACTGTGTCCAACCCCAAATACCCATCTGCCTGCAAATAACAAACATACACAACTTTATCCAACCCGAAATACCCATCTACCATGCAACTGTATCCAGCCCCAAATACCCATCTGCCATGCAAATATCAAGCATACACGACTGTATCCAACCCCAAATACCTATCTGCCATGCAAATGTCAACATACACAACTGTATCCAACCCCAAATACCTACCTGTCATGCAAATATCAAGCATACACAACTGTATCCTACCCCAAATACCTACCTGTCATGCAAATATCAAGCATACACAACTGTATCCAACCCCAAATACCTACCTGTCATGCAAATATCAAGCATACAAAACTGTGTCCAACCCCAAATACCTATCTGCCATGCAAATATAAAGCATACACAACTGTATCCAACCCCAAATACCTATCTGCCATGCAAATGTCAAGCATACACTACTGTATCCAACCCAAAGTACCCATCTGCCATGCAAATATCAAGCATACACGACTGTATCCAACCCCAAATACCTATCTGCCATGCAAATGTCAACATACACAACTGTATCCAACCCCAAATACCTACCTGTCATGCAAATATCAAGCATACACAACTGTATCCAACCCCAAATACCTACCTGTCATGCAAATATCAAGCATACACAACTGTATCCAACCCCAAATACCTACCTGTCATGCAAATATCAAGCATACAAAACTGTGTCCAACCCCAAATACCTATCTGCCATGCAAATATAAAGCATACACAACTGTATCCAACCCCAAATACCTACCTGTCATGCAAATATCAAGCATACGCAACTGTATCCAACCCCAAATACCTACCTGTCATGCAAATATCAAGCATACACAACTGTATCCAACCCCAAATACCTATCTGCCATGCAAATATCAAGCATACAAAACTGTATCCAACCCCAAATACCTATCTGCCATGCAAATATCAAGCAAACACAACTGTATCCAGCCCCACATACCCATCTGCCATGCAAATAGCAAGCATACACAAGTGTATTCAACCATAAATACCCATCTGTCATGCAAATATCAAACATACACAACTGTATCCTACCCCAAATACCTATCTGCCATGCAAATACCAAGCATAGACAAGCTACTTGGCTTCATTCACAATATTCAAGTATTTTGAAATCAAGAAATACAGTGTAACCTCTCTAAACCGGACACCCTTGGAGGTCCCCAGTGTGTCCGGTGTAGAGAGGTTCCACTGTAAATCAGGCATATGAGCACTTCAATACATGTGGTGATGCTTTGCGATCACGAACATACATTGCGATCGGAGAAACAAAGCAACACAAAATTAACAATAAGCAATTTACAATGTGTCCTGTTTAGAGAGGTTTCACTGTATATACAAATATTGGCAAGTCTGAATCTGTGCCGGGGTCGGGTCGTGCTATTGGTCTCATGACAAGAATTGCCTTAAAATACCCAAACTTCTCATGTGATGGCACATCATGTGGATTTGGGTAACGGTTTATAATGATATAAGCAGAAACCGAGCTGCAGACTTTTCTGAAATAGTTTTACTGTTGTTCAGCGTGTGCCTAGCTCGTAGAATGTTTCAACATGCATTCATACGACCCGCCCCGGACAGACGCACAGCGAAGACTTGTTCGAGGAGGCCAAAGCAAATAAACGAACAGGAATTTAAAACGATGTGAAAACGATCGTTTTGTAAATGATTTTCTTTTATTATACGATGCTTCTTTTAAATATCTAGCTTTCAATTATTTAAACGCATATCGTTTATTTCAGTGCATCGTTTTCGTTTAACCAGTGAAAACATCGTTTTCTAATTATAAAAACGACAACGATGTCAAATCGATAGCAGGCGTTCGTTTATGGTACCAGGCACATAGTCGGACTGTACAATGTCATGTATATCATTTTGTGCCCGCGGTGGCGGACCAGGATATATACGTGTTCGTTCGTCACGAAATGTTTCACTTTTATCCACACACACATGCATATTTGTCTTCAATGTCAATATGATTGGTGTGAAAATGGACCTTACGACACAAGTTAAGACCAATCGACGCATCCGCGCGATCTGACCAGGGTCTACGATGTTCACCATTCGGTCATTGAAATAGACTTATGATGTCAGTGAAACATTTGTTTCCGGTTTAGCAGTTGTAAGAAGGTACAAAATGACCAGGATCTACATTTGTTGGAAATGTTCATGTTCTACGGTCCATTTTCTCAGCTGGACCCCACGTTCAACACTACATACCTCTATATCAGTGTTTGCAAGCAGTGTAGATCCATATGAGCCGGCTCGTAGCGAACAGTCTCGTCTGGATCTGCACTTTTCCAAGTATTTATTTTAGAAAAAAACACCACACTCTTTTTTATCAATGGACTAAGTCTGAAAATTATTTTGTGACGATTGCATTGTTCGGAAGAACATAACACAATTCATTCTAGTTAGTTAGGTGTGAAAGGGTTCAATTGAAAAAGAAATGTATATAAGACTGGTTTTCGCATATACTCTCTGTATATGGTACCTTCCTCATGCTCACTTGTAACCATACTGTCTTTTTCCAGGTTTGCCTTTAATGCGAACTTTTTGAATATGCAAATACATTTCTATGACTACTGGGTGTATGCTTGTATTGTCATTCCCGCATCAACCTTCACCGTCCCTCCGTCCGTCTACATTCCGACACGACCTGCAATGTACGTCACGTGCACCTGCCCCGCTATTTTCCGCATTATCTCCACAACCGGTGCGCTGCTTTAACTTGCAGATACCCCCGGGACAATTAAGTAATATCTCCGGCCGCCGCCGTAGCTGTGACTGGAGAAATTGGATTTATGTAATTTGTTGCCATTGTCGATTCTGATCAAATAGCACCCTCGTGTAGCCTGATAACTATCTATATTGTTTGTTAGAAGTATGACGGGCGTTTCATTGATGGAATGGCCAACATTGCATACCATGATTATAGTCTGTGCGGATGCATAGGCTGATCTGGATCTACACTGGTCGCAAAACACATAATCCCCATTTCTTCAGTCACATGCACATATTTGCAACAGTCCTGGAAATAGTTCGAGAAAAAATACATTTATGTAATATTTATCGGAATAACTTGTGAATGATTAAACTCACGTGGACTCCCGATATGGACATTGATCAGGTAGCGATATATGCATTGGCTGAATACGTACATGTACTAACACAATGTTGTATCAGGCATTGACCTGATACGAATATCCGGATTTTAACGGACTGAAACCTGACGCGTGGGTGGTTGGTCGGGCGAAGACGACGGCGTAGGGATTCCTCCTTATAGGAATCACGATTTGCCTGGTTTGGCCCTCAGGTACGTTTTTATCTTTGGCTCTTTTGTTGCCTGGGACTTGAATTGTGTTATTGCCCATTATAAAAGTAGTAAGATTATTACTGATACTACTGATTTTAGGGTGGGGCCAAGTGATTCTGGTGTGGCGAGGACCTGGCATCAAATCAGGATTATTCTGATTTCAGGGCTGAATATATATTTTTTTTAATTTTAAATATTCAGTTCTGATTTTGGGATTGCCCCCCCCCCATTTGTATATGTAATTGAACATGTACATGTACTTGTACAGGTACTATATGGGATTTCGTACTAAACCAATTGACACCGGCCTTAAATGACCTTAGCTGTTGATAGGCCGTTAAACCCCAACACAAAAAATAGTCAATAGTCGAACGGCATCACATGATGTTACCGAATGACGTCAGTGTAATGACGTCACATACACGATTCGGCGTTCTTTTCAACGAAAATCACGTCATGTTTATCAGATATCAAAATACACGAACCTGGTATTCTCTTTTTATCAGGTAACCAGCTTTGTATTGGCCGAATACATACTGACTGATAACATATTGCTGTATCAGGTAACCAACTATGTATTGGCCCAATACATACTGACTGATAACGTATTGCTGTATCAGTGAACCAGCAGCTTTGTATTGGCCCAATACATACTGACCGATGACATATTGCTGTATCAGGTAACCAGCTTTGTATTGACCCAATACATGCTGACTGATAACATATTGCTGTATCAGGTAACCAGCTTTGTATTGGCCCAATACATTCCGATTGATGCCATACTGCTGTATCAGGGAACCAGCTTTGTATTGGCCTAATACATACTGACTGGTAAATATTGCTGTATCACGTAACCAACTTTGTATTGGCCGAATACATACTGACTAATAACATATTGCTACATCAGGTAACCAGCTTTGTATTGGCCCAATACATTCCGATTGATGCCATACTGCTGTATCAGGGAACCAGCTTTGTATTGGCCTAATACATACTGACTGGTGACATATTGCTGTATCAGGTAACCAACTTTGTATTGGCCGAATACATACTGACTGATATCATATTGCTACATCAGGTAACCAGCTTTGTATTGGCCGAATACATACTGACTGATGACATATTGCTGTATCAGGTAATCAGCTTTGTATTTGCCGAATACATACTGACTGATAACATATTGCTGTATCAGGTAACCAACTATGTATTGGCCCAATACATACTGTCTGATAACGTATTGCTGTATCAGGTAACCAGCTTTGTATTGGCCCAATACGTACTGACTGAGCACATATTGCTTTACCGGGTAACCAGCTTTGTATTGTCCCAATACATACTGACTGATAACATATTGCTGCATCAGGTAACCAGCTTTGTATATACCCAATATATACTGACTGATGACATATTGCTGTATCAGGTAACCAGTTTTGTATTGGCCCAATACATACTGACTGATGACATATTGCTGTATCATGTAACCAGCTTTGTATTGACCCAATGCATACTGACTGATAATATATTGCTGTATCAGGAAATCATCTTTGTATTGGCCCAATACATACTGACTGATAACACATTGATGTATCAGGGAGCGAGCTTTGTATTGGCCCAATACATACTGACTGATGACATATTGCTGTATCACTTAACCAACTTTGTAGTGGCCCAATACATACCGACTGATAACATATTGCTGTATCAGTCATTGACCTGCATTGACACTTATCTAGCAAAGTATACTTTGAGGGAGTAATCATTTATTTTTCCCGAAATGCATTATTTCACATAGAACGAACGACTGCATATATTTGATGATTAAAAGTATGCAGAATTATTATACTGTATTTATTACATTATCACAGCCAAAATGGCTGTGATAATGTAATAAATTCAGTATAATAAAAATTAATAAATTTATCCTTAACTTAAAAATTTCTCCCTTAAAGTATACTTTGCTAGATAAGTATACTTTGCAATGTTGGTGAAATCGGCTACTGGTACGAGTATCCGGGTCACAAGATTTTGAAAAGTAACGTTTCATTTGTCGAACGTCGACACATCACGTTACCGAATTACGTTATTGGAATGACGTCACGGAAACAATTCCGCGTTCTTTCAACGAAACCAATGTCATAATTGCTCATTCTGAAGTGTAAAATATTACACGAGTGATAATTATATATGGAGTTTATTGTATGTGAGAGTTGAATCTGGTTATACCCTTTATTGGAGTGTTACGATTAGTCGTAATTCTATTTTAAGGGAATAGTGCAGGCCAATTGGTAACAATCCGGCGCCTCGTGTTATTTTTTGTTTCTCGGTGGATTCGTAGTATTTGGGTTCTCAGCTTTCCGAAAAATCCGGGTGCCATTTTTTAAATCCACTTTCAAGGTCATTCAAAGGTCACCGTGACCCTATCTCGCATTGGTGTCATATAATGCTCTACCATCCAGAAATCATTACATATTAAGCCCATAATATGATCTTAATGCATGCCACTATAGATATAGACATGTTTTAGCAAAAATACTTGACGAGTATTCGTGCGTAAAGGTCAAGTTCAAGGTCATATCCTGTATTATAAAGTAAAACATTGCTTATCATATGCCATAATGAACACATTTTAATAATATTGGTGTCTATCATATAGTTATATATGACCACGGATGGATTTGTGAACTTTTCAGAGCCACTGTCTGTCTTACACTGTCTTACGGGGTATTTCCTTTGATCTTTTATATAGCAAGTACCCCCTAAGGTCCGAAATGTAAGTTCGTCCGTCCGTCCGTCCGTCCGTCCGGGCACACATTAGGGTACTTATGTGGCTAGCCCCACAGGGTTATGGAATTGGTAAAGGATAGGGTTAGTTACAATTAGCCACCTAAAAAATCTCTTTATGTGGCTAAAAATCGTTTTATGTGGCTAATATTTAACATGTGATAAGCCACATAAGTATAATACTGTAAGAACGTCCGTCCGTCCGTCCGTCCGTCCGTCCGGGCCAACGTCCGGGGGTTTGAGAGCTTAGGGGCGTGGTTAGGAACAAAAGATTCCTTTGTAATATTCCGTAAGCTCATAAACTCAATTGTTGTTTAGGGGCTTTTTCTTTGTTCTTCAAACAATGGAAATACCCCATAAGCCCAAAATGTTGGAACGTACGTCCGTCCGTCGTGCCGTTCCAGTCCTGTCCTTCCTGTCCTGTTCTACTGGTAACAATCAGGAAGTCTTCCTTGGTGGAACGGGTGTGTCGCTTGCTGGTAATGGCATGTATGATATCAAGATACACACCTTTTATTTTGTTCTATTATTAGCCAGAACATGGGGCGTAGAGAACACACCCTCCCCGCATCCATACCAACCCCACCAACCCCTACCAACCCCCACCGTCCACCTGCGTGGGACTTATGTCGATTGTTTAACGGCATGTCCTTGGCAGAGCAATACGCGTGGGGTTCATATACGTATACATGTAATTGTCACAGCACGGTAGATGGCCACCAGAGGCAGGAATGCGTGAACACGAACTTCCGTGAATAAAAAAATAACCAGAAAGTATAACAATTAATTTTCGTGTTTGATAACACACTAATTAAGTTGCATTGACCTTGTGACGAGTGATGGTGTTTTCGAGCCGAGACTGGTGAATTTCATTGTATTTTCACAGAGAATAGTCTGACTTAAATAAGCTTATCTACAACTTGTTACCAGTCTGTGCGTGTTCGATCTGTGCAAACTGTGTTACCTGATAAATCTTTATTCTAGAATTTGAAATAAAACCGAATCGTTTAGTGTTTGTTCATGGATAGTTATTATCATACACGTGACTGTATTTGAACATCAGAAAACAAAATTAATATATGACTGTGACTGAAGAAATGGGGATTATGGGTTTTACCATCAGTGTAGATCAAGATCAGCCTGTGCATCCGCACAGTCTGATCAGGACCTGCACTGTCCGCCATTCCATCAATTCTTCAGTCGTAGCCAAATATTTGTAGGAGCGGAAAACTTGGTATCACTCTCAACGCTGTAATACTTGAAATTTAATTTATGGCCACAAATACAATCTTGTTGAATGAGTCAATATGTAAACGGACTGTGTCCATGTTCCCTATAATGTTATCTATTATAATGAAGATTGGAACATAGCAAACACTTACGCTTCGTGAATATGCACAATGGGTTGAGATACAGTACGGGGTCCGATCATATAAAACGCTCTTTACAATTGTCATCTCAGTTTTATTGTTGAGAACAATAGCTAATGTTTGCCAAAATGAAATCTACAATTCATGATTTCTCATTTTCTGCTTAACGATTACCTTCGAGTTCCAACTACATTCCGTTGTTTGTCTAATACGTAAGATATATTAATTTTGTTTTGAACGTGGTTTGTTCATGTTTGGTGACATATCACAATGACCATTCATGAGATTTACCAATGGTGTGATTCACTCCTTGTACGTGTATCAGTTGGGCCATCAGAAAAGTCCTGCCACCATTCACAGGCGAATAAGGGGCGGCAGGGATGGTAAAATAGCTAAAACTTGCCTAACTATGTTTATAAACCAGCAGAAAGTATGAGTAATTAAAATGCCATGAAAACAAAACGAAAAATAGCCTCAAAAGGCCCCTAGTGGGAGGCAGTTGGGAGCATGCGATGGGTAATTTAACGATCTGGATTCATCCTTACCTGGTTTGGCCCTCACGTACGTCTTTGGCATTCTTGTATGTGAGGGTTTAATCTGGTTATACCCCATGTATGAGTAATATGATTATTCCTAATCCTATTACTTTTAGGGGAAGGGGCCAATTACTGACTTTGGTGTGGTATGGACCTGGCACCAGAACAGGTTATTCTAATATTAGAGCTGAATATATATTTATTTCGATGTAAATATTCCGTTCTGTTTTTGGGAATTTCTCAATGCAGCAGGCTAAATGCGAGACCGAACCCGTTGGCCCGGCCTTACATGACCTTAGGTGTTGATAAACCGTTAAACACCAATAAATCAAATTTTTGTCACGCCCGCTTGTGGACAGCGCGATATTGTCTGCACACTGACGTACGTACGTACGTACATCTGAGGTTAAAGTTGTTGGTTAAAACTTTTGGTTAAAGATGTTCTGTATACTATCAAAGCCTCGGCGGGCGCGACATGCGGGCCGCGGCCATCTAGTTTGTTTTTATGGCAAGTTTTATTTCTCTGACTTTCTACTGGTTGGTTTCTAAACATAATTTAATTAGGCACTTTTTTTGTCATTTTTCAATCCATGCCACTTATGACACCATTTACAGCTCGTGTCGATCCCCCGTCCCTAAACGACCTTAGCTCTTGCTGGGACGTTAAACACATTTACATTCACTTAATAAGTTTCAATCCATATCTGCTGCACATTCACATCATATAGTAGGTGTACTCCTTGTGTTTTATCGGTCATTCTCCTCCAGTGACTGATTGGCAAACAGCGTAGGCCCTGATCAGACTGTGTGGATACGTGGGCTGATCTGGGGCTATGTTGGTCACCAACATCTACTTCATATAAGGTATATTTTCTCAGCTGATGTCCAATTTGGGAAATTTATTTCGCAATTTTGTAAAATGATGTTGGTAGGTGGTGTTGGGAAGGCAACCAGCGTCGTGAGCACAGACAACTAAGTCGGGACCTGACAATCATTGTTTCAATGCACGTTTGATAACGCTATAAAGGTATATATTTTACATGTGTAGTAGTTGAATGGGTTTAGAATTGAAAACAAAATATAAATATACTCTATTTAGTAACACATATGTGCCATGAACGTGTAGCTGCGAATTTGGACGTATATTGTAGTCTTATTTTATTTCATCAAAGTTCTCTGTAAACCAGTACTTGTACACAAATCAATTGTAGACATTTAATGTTCAAATTTCCTACTTCAGATATGCCTCTTAAGAAAGTGCACACGCCAAATATAGACCGTCTACTTATATACCCACTCGGCACAGTATATTATCAGTCGTACATGTATTGTATTGGGGCGTGGATTTGATGAAACGCCAGTTGTCGGACATTGCTGATTTCACTAATACATGACGTGTGATTTGATAAAGAAAATTAATCAGATCAACTTACTAACGCGTTCATGTGGCCTTGGATTTTCATAAATGTTTATGCAATATCGTATCTAGACGACCATGTCTTCAGTGTCTACATGGGATGGGCTGTAGCTCAGGGGTAGAATACAGGACTTCAATACTAAAGACTGTGAGTTCAAAACATGCCTTAGGGTATGAAAATACTTTCATAGTATTTCCATCCAACTGGTCTGTCGGATGAGACCATTCATGTCGTTTCATTGTCCACGTCAATATCGGCAACTGTCCCAAGATACCTGATAGCGACGGTTTGATTCACATATTTCATTCATATATTGTGTATATGTTGTGTGCGACCAGATGCCATTGCCGAAGGTTGCTGTGTGTGAATATCGTAAATCCACATAAAACTATCGGCTTATGTCTCGGCCAATAACATATTTACGTATAAAAATGGCGATCTGCGGCGAGAATCCAAAAATCTATGAGGCAAATACGGTGTGCAATACACTGTTTAATATCTTCAAACATATGCACGAAGCGAAATTCTACAGAGTATCATGTATCGACAATTAAAATTGTGAATCTGTTATAATAATAGTCGTTATTCACTCTGGTCATATAACATGACAACGTGATGTATACATGTACAACACAGCAATAGGATGACACAATGGCGATACATGTAACAATCAAAATGGGTTTTCTAACTTACAATTTCTATAATATAATTATAGATTATTGACAAGATATTGCACTATAAGTGACTGTTAATGAGTTAAGGCCATGTCTGAATATAAAGCTGCTCTCCGTAGAGCCAGATTTGCTTATGATCAGAATCAAACCGGGAAATTAAACCAGACGATACTTAATAATGCAAAGGAGTACTGGAAACTGTTGAAAAACCATACACGCACATCGCAACCAAATATTCCAATGTCTGATTTCATGCGCTATTTTAAAGCCGTGAATAGTCCTGATAGCCCATTTTTCATACCTAATGATGACGTAGTAAATTTTAATGATACATATATTAAAGGTGAACTGTAAAAAAAACTGCAAACAATGTTTGCAGGGCTAGATATTCCAATTAGCTATGACGTAATACGTGCCGCAATTAAACAATTGAAATCCGGTAAGAGTAGAGGCCCAGATAAGTTGATAAATTAATTTTATGTACATGGGACTGCTACGTTAACGCCATATCTGTGTAAAGTTTTTAATGTAGTTTTTAATAGTGCCTATTTCCCGACGGCCTGGACCTGTGGAGATATTGTTCCACTGCACACAAAATGAAGTACATCAAATGTCGACAATTATCGTGGTATTTCCTTACTCAGCACACTAGGTAAATTATTTACAAGGGTTTTAAATGCAATGTAACAGGTTATCACATTGGGCTGAACAGTACAATGTATATGTTGAGTCACAGGCCGGTTTTCGGTCTGGCATGGGCACGGTTGACAATGTATTTGTTATACATGGTTTAATCTCACATGTTATTAACTCTAACAAAAAGTTATTTTGTGCTTTTGTAAATTTCTCTAAGGCCTTTGATTATGTGGTTAAGGATATATAGAGAATATTTCATCGTACATTTTGAATAGCAGGAAATAATACACGAGTGTGCGTCGGCTTCCGTGTAAGCAACGAGTGAGCGTAGCGAGTGTATTATTTCCGCTATTCAAACATGTACGATGTAATATCCTATTCATTACACTTCCACGGCGGATATATATGCACATTTAGTCTATTTTTTAGATTATAATCAATGAATTGTGATGTGCGCATGAATAGTTATGCAATGACGTGTTTTCCCGCGTATTGACGTTACGTTGTGTGACATCAAATGTGACGTCATGCAAACTTTCTGAAATCCAAACTACGCAGCTGTTTCTTTGAACCAGATGTATTTGAGTGCATGTTTGAAATGTGTTCAATCACATTAACATTCTAGATTAGTCGAGACCCTTTCCAAATGTTCAAATAACTTTTTTTTGACTGTGATCAAAATTAAACGTTTTGCATGGTAGCTCGTGGTTTACAAGAAATCAGGGACACAATTACGGGTGTTCTCTTCACGGTGTATTATTTGTAAGGAGTTGATTATAAAATAATTTGCAAGAATGTAATAATTCAAGATAATCAACAAATAAACATTTTCACACACGATTCTTCATTAAAACAAAGCGAATCAAGCGTAAAATATGGCCAAGAGATATGCGAATTAAGTTCTGGATGCGGGCCGTAATGACGGCGACTGTCTCGCGATTGAATGGGTGTGTCCAAGAACATGACTTGATTGGTTGAAGGAAACACGTCATTGCGAGTTTACTGACGTCATATCTCCATATATGGTAGTCACGAGAGTGGTGTAAACTACTGCTGCTGAGTGATGTAATTCACAATTATATTTGTATAAACTACTAACTGAAATGTTTGAAAATGTTTTATCAATCAGCATGTATCACACCAATCAAAGGTCGTTACCTGATACATACCAGCATTTGTTACTTGTACGTGCACTTAATTGACTCAATTTGCACTGTGAACACAATTCACTCTATGGTATGTGTAGCGAAACACTATCACCAGCCTATATTTATCAGAAAGTCCCTGCCTGCGAGATACGTTGAGACATTAACTCGTTTGGATTGTAGATGAGCTACGATGGTTGTTTCTTAATTAATGCAAGGTTGTACAGCATTTTAAACACACTGTAAGCAAATTGCATACGTATATATTTATGGTTGTCATTTCAGTTATTGCATTACTTTTCGAAAAAAAACCCGCATACATTGTATATACGACCAGCCTCTGTACTGGTTCTTTGTAGTCCCGTTATGGTCTACAATGTTCTCTGTATTTAACGGCTGATAGCTGAATATGGTGGCGATCCAACGGTCGGGTAAAATGACCGGCTCTGGGTGACATCTTGAAGTGCATTCCTGCTTTCATTGGCTGATATCGCTGTTGAAACCCACTCATGGCATACCGGGCATTATAGCGTATGTAATTGCCAGGCTTGTTTAAAAAAGAATCTGATGAAATGAAATAAATGATGTTATGGATTTGCTAGTAAATGCGAAATCATGTTGATTTTGTTTCCATTTGCCTACCACCGAATGTAAACGTTTCCAAAGATTATATTGCTGCTTTCGGATCACGAGATGGGCCATATTGTACTGTGGTTTGGCTAATATATTATCGAACATATCTCCGCCATGTTGGTAAACTTGATTCATGTTTCGTGATTGAGATATTCTTGTTGTAGTAACCGCATACAATAAAACTAAAACCTTTATCGAAAGTATTTACCGACATAATAATATTTCTTAATAATTATGAAATGACAAATGGTGTGAATACGTTGGTTGGATTAATTATATATAATACAAGAAACTGAATATTACGTAACATATCAACTGTGTAAGTTTTCGTTAGGCACATCACTCGGAAAGTGTTTACGTGTGATTTTCATTGTTTAGGCAACCACTCCCGCGGTAAGTACATTAATACATACACATGTACAAACATAATGCCATTTTGTTTGATGTATCATACAATTATATTACCTTCATGACAGTCATTACACCCTTCATTGTACTAATAGCTGTTTTACAGCAAATGCTCGACATTACGTCCATTCTGGGTAATAATGACATCAAGCCACTGTTTGAAGTTCGTGATGGCACTAGCACATGTTTCCTGGCTTATTTTCCGAATTTATCTCTTGACGGCTGCCTTTAATTCATTAGTTGTTGCTGGAGTAGGATTATACACACGATCCTTCAGATATCCACACAAGAAGAAGTCCAGGGGGCTTAGATCAGGGGAGTGGGGTGGCCATTCACGGTCAGTTTTGAAAGAAATGAAGTGGCGTCCAAATGTTTGTCATAACCACTCAATCGCATCACCGGCTGTGTGTGATGTTGCTCAATCTCACGGGAACCATACATTGTTCATATGTATGTGTTTTCTGCGTAATGCTGGCAGGAATATGGTACCGATCCGTATTGATTGTTTCGACATTACCTTCAGCATCTTCAAAGAAGAAGGGGCCCACGATGTCGTCAGCGCTCAAAGCTGTCCACACTGTTATTTTCTCACCATGTAATGGCTTCTCTATATACATTTTCCACAGGTGACAGGAAAAGAAATTAGCGATAATATCTAGTTTCTAATATAAATAAAAAGGTCAGCAAAGCTGTGAAGCACGCACCTTTTTCAAACCCGTTAAACTGATAGAAATTATTACCTTACCATAGCATTTCATGATGAATATTTGTAAACAGACATCGTTCAGAATCACAGTGTCATTTAACAGGCTAAACAGTACTTGGTGTCTGTTTTACAGCAATATTTGTCGACATAATCTTCCCCACAAAAATTCGTCGAAATCGATGGTCCCCTAGAACAGCAAAGCTCGTTCCGATTGGCTCTTTCTGGAAATGACGTCACGTCACGCGAGTTTTGCTGTAACAATGAAAGCCAAATTCTTTTCGACAGTACATGTTAATTCACAACTATTCGGCACAACGAATTTGGAATGGTGCACATTCCATTCTAGATATATTAATCTATGTGTATATAATATAGATATAGTCTGGACAGTGCCCTGGGAGACTGACAATACCACGAAATACTTGCCTATCTGTATACATTATTAATATTTTCAGGGGCCGTCGATTTCGACGACTTTTTCTGGAGAGAACGGAGTGACAAAACTAGTGCTATATCACATGCTCAGTATACTTTTCAACTCGGTAAACAGCATTGTGACGCTGGATGCTGTATGTTTATACATATTCCATGGAACTTGTTATAGTAACCTAACGATTCCTGTTATTTTAACTGGTTTGAAATATGCACATGTTTTACTACGTTGCTGACCTTACACTTATGCTAAAAATGATACTGACATACGATGTTTTTCAGTCACCTGTGATTTTGCTGCCGACAAACTTTTGGCCATTAAAAACATTAAATCTTAAAAATATATAAATGTAAGTAGTTTTTCATCAATAACAAAAAAGTCACCCTCCCAAAAAGAAATTATTTGAAGAAATTACATCAAATATTGATTTTATTACGAAAAAACGATTTTCCTATGGGAATTTAACGGGGCTAAACATATATTTTTTTTAAATATTTTTTTATTTGTGGACCGATTTTCAAAATCTAACTTTTGTTTTCTTATCTGCAACATTTCCAAGCAATCTCGCCAGGTTTCGGAGCTAATTTCCAAATATTTTCTTTTTTTTGACTCCTACCCCACTGCTTCCACCTCTGTTTCGTCCATATTAAATTCCCATAGGAAAATATTGTTTTTGCTATAAAATCAATATTTGATGGAATTTCATCAAACACAATCTTTTGGGGAGGGTGACTTTTTTGTTATTGGTGAAAAAGTACTTACATTTAAATATCTTTTAGATTTAATGTGTTTAATAGCCAAAAGTTCGTCGGCAGAAAAACGTGGAACAGACAGGGTTAGTAATACTCTTCTTACCGACTTTTGCGGAGTTTCACCTATTGCTCTCTTCACCTGTTTAATAGTTTCAGGAGTTCTTACAGATTTTGGTCGCCCGGGATTGCTGTGTCTTCCGTCTTCTACTGATCCCGAATCTTCAAACCTTTATAGTAAACTTACATGTTACCTGCGTGACACGACACACAATACATGTCCCGTGAAGGCTGGGCTAGGCCCAGAGTCCAATGACGGGTATTGGGTCATGTCGGGTACAGGTTATATGCACATGTAAGCGTACTACCAATACAAGTGAGAACACTATATAATAGGACTAATAAAGTACTATATAATAGGACAATATATCCTAACTATCCCTGTGTGAGGGGATAGTATCCCACGTCCAAAGGTCCAGCCTGTAGGAGATCCTGTCAATAGGTGTTGTCTGTCTGAAGTCCAAGTGTGTTCTGCCTATAGTGTGTAGGAATATGGATAGCCAGACTTGATTGTATGCACTGGTTGACCAGACACACTGGGTGTGTCCATTTGTGCACTACCATAATTGGCCTTGTACTACACTCTCCCCAATCATATAAAAGAGGTTAGACATATAAACTTAAATCTGGACAAAGACTATAATATAGGGCAGAACTGAATTAGGTTCCCCGAGTAGGAGAACATAGTGACTAGAATGAATAAGCAATCAGTGATTGGAAGCATATACATGATAGAGTGACTAGTCTATATGGAAATGGAAGCCATGGGTATTTATCAGGATGACAGACACACGTATGCAGGTGTGAATTAGTGGACACTTATTCGGAGGTAGGACTGGATTGTATTTAGAACTGGGAGTCAGAGACATTTATTGGGATAGTGTATATTGGATATGTACATGCAATGATAACCTTTATAACCCGAGTATGAGTCGGACACTCAGTACTATTCGCAGAGCATGAGATGTCTACACACTATAACCCGAGTATGAGTCAGACACTCAGTACACTTCGAGAGCTTGAGATGACTACAATCTCTCATCATGTCTGCAACGTATTCGGAGCCTCCCTCGAATCGAGTGAAGAAGTCATTGTGAGGCGAACTAGACTCCACACGAGCCTGGGGATCACATCTCGACGTATCTTCTGGTGAGTGGGTTTGGTGTCGAGGCGTTTATGAAGTTACCCTTGGCCCGAGCGAAGCAGTTGCACCACTGTGATGCGAATTAGACTCCAGACGAGCATGGGATCACGTCACGACATATCCGCTAGTGGTCTTGGGGTCAACGTCGATGATGTTACCATTCGCCCGAGTGTAGCAGTTGCACCATTGTGACGCAACCCTGGTGTATGGTCTTGGGTCGCGGCATCAACTGGGTTACCCTTGGTCCGTGCAAAGTAGTTTCACCACTGTGATGAGAACTAAACTCCACACAGGCCTGGGGATCACATCTCGATGCATTATGCAGGTTGCTGGAGGTTGTTGACGTCTTACACCATATTCTTAAGTACATATTTACTAATTATTACAGATATTCAGCCTGCATCACTATCAAACTCTTTATACGTAAGCACAGTTATTTACTACTTTCTCCCCTACTTTATTATTAAAGGAACAGATGAAGCATGCTTAATGATATGTCATATTCAGCAGTCTTGAAGCTAGTTAATCCATTATAGTTTGTTTGTGAAAGTACACTCACAATATCCTGATCTAGTGCCAGGCGCCATTATTGCGAAAGTGTTGAGGAAGAAGAATAATGTTAGATAACGACTTTTTACATGAATGAAGTATAATTACATTTCAAACAGCTTTGTGATTGTCTGTGCTTATCGTCTGTGGGTACATGCAAGATGTAATTCCATGATGCCCAGACGCCACTGGGTCCTGATTCCTCCGTTTTGTAATCCACCTTATTGTATATTCTCGCGGATTATTGGCCTAGTTGGTACTCGGTAACAGGTATTTGCGACCACGATCAGGATTCCTGTTAGCAAACTACCAAAGTTTGAAACAGCTTACTAGTCTGAAAAGCACCGGTTAGCAATCAACTTGCCTGGTGTCGGCTCTCTGTCTGTTAAGGGTTACAGCATAGTGAGATTTACATTATTTCACTACACTACTACCCACCTGCAAATGTATTAATCATTTATAACAGACTACTGGCCAGACACTTTTACCATTTCTGTCTCCGGCACGGTTATATCTCGAGCCTCCATCTCACTAGGTAGGTCAATGCTGTCTATTCCCTTCGCAGGGCTGGACACACATTGAAACCCAAGCTGTAGCTGGAGATCAATCCATCCGTATCTACAAGAGTTCCATGTAATATATTCCCTTCGCAGGGCTGGATATACATTAACTCTATAATAACGGCTTGGTGGTGGTCTCGGGAGTGTGGTATAAACATTGTTACAGACTGGTAGTTCTACTGTACCCTATACATTAGGGTTAAGGTAAGGGTTACCCTAACCCAAGGCCATTGTTCTGCATGTGAAGAAGATGTCGTCCAAGTTCCTGCAGCACCGTTGCAGAAACATTACACTGGCCTTCCACAGCCGAGATGGGACGAGTATCTCTGCTCTAGTTATTGGGGCTGTGTGATTGTGGCCACACCCGCCGTGCGTACCACTGTTGTCTGCACCTCCAGGTCGTGAGTGAGGTACTCCAGCTTCCTCCAGCATATTTGTAATCCACTCCGGTAGTACGTGGTCTCAGTGTGACCCCATGGTTGTCTTCAGTTCGAGCGTGGTGACGCTGCATGTAGCTCGTGACACTGCCGGTACAAGGTACGTTTGTCTGTGGACCTCTTTGTGTTGCACCACTGGAGATCGGTGTCCCTCCAATGTGTATGTCGGTACATGGTTGTCACTTGTGCTGACTAATTTGCTGTTCGGGTATGACCCTGAAGCATCCACGATTTGGAGCATATTTGTCACCATACGATTTGCTACGAACTGTTTGGAAGCAGGCGTCACACATCGTTTCATCTTCTTGACTAGTGCAACACAAGTATCTGCCATCCACAATAAGCGACTGTTGGCAGTACTAGTGTTCTTTAGCCTGACAGGTGTTTGTAATTTAGTACATATCTGCAAGTGTTTGTCGCTGACGATGGTGTGCTGCAAGGTGATGTTTTTGGATCTGATGTGTTTGGTGTCTTCATCAGTGACCATTGGGAGTGTGATGGGAATGTTTGATGACTGGGTAGAACCAGTATGACACAGGCTATTTGGAGGTAATAGTTATGTGCGTGCTTGTGAAGTTGCACTACCTATATGTGATACATTACTACGTTGGCCAGTGTGCAATTGCAAACATGTGTGTAGCTGTACATTTATTCCATCAACAGTGATTGGTAATGTTTGAATGGCTGTTACATAAATGCTTGTATATTCTGGCAGCTACTGAATTCTACAAGTATCCGAACATGGTTCATCATTCTGATGGTCCTCTGTGTGCAGCAATTCAGTCTGCATTGGTGTTCCATGCTGTTCCGAGGTAGATACACCTGGTAACTGCGGTTTTCCATAACTTTCAGGTTGTACCTCCAATGCAACAGTTTGACCACCCCACCCTCCGGCGTCGCCTCTGGCTGTCTTGTTTGGTCAGATGAGGATGGTTGGCTCTTATACAGTACACTATTATATTGTGTCAAGGGCTTGCTCGATAGACCAAGGACTCGTACTCATCACTTGCTTGCCGGCTTGCTCATCGACTGCTCCACGGCCGAATTGGATTATTGCCTTACGATGTATAAACTTCTTGGGTTTTGATCGGAAGGTTATCACCGCAGCCAGGTAGATGCGGTCTGCCCAGTCGTCGAGTCCCTCATCTTCGTATTGCCAGGTATCGTAGAACAAATTCCTTGCTTCTACATATTGGCTGTAGTTTTGGCGGTCTTCATGATGTGGGTCCTGGTGTGTGCCTTGGGCAGGTGGTCCCAGGTAACAATTATGTGGTGCTCAACATTATGCATGGCAGGTGGTGGTCCCGGCCATACATTTGTCATGGCGTGTTGCATGGGCATTGTCCATCCATACATCATGGGGTGTGGCATGGGAGGCGTTGGCATCGGCCATCCATACATCATGGGATTCCAACCATGATAGGTGGCGTGCTCTTTAACAGAGCATAGATCCGCATGTGTTGCATTATCCATTGTCAATACGAAACAACGACTTTCGCTAAGTTTTTATGTTTCAGATATGCCCTTTCCTCCCTCTCAATTACAAATGGAAATGATAGCACCCCTCGTAAATAAATAATTCAAAACGGTCTAATCTTTCGCAAGGTCCAACTACTGTATGAATTACATAGTTTTTAATAATTAAAAGTTGGTATAAGCGAAAATACGTAACTCACCAATCTCTTAATTATTAAATAGTTCTGCTAACTCGATAATTTATGATGGTTTAACCTTTCGCAAGGTCTAACTACTATTATGAATTACCAAGTTTTTAATAATTTTAAGCCACTTTATGTAACTCACCAAGCATTTAATTATTAAATAAATCTGCAGACTCAATACTTCATAATGATCTAATCTTTCTCAATGTCCGATAAATTGATTTATTGATGTTGCTCTGTCTTGTTTTTGTGGTAATTCAAAAGATCATAATAATCTCGCATACGAGAGAGTGCCCTTTCAAATTATACTGTTCCCGTATTCCCATTCCCCGTTGTAAATTCCTAAATTAATCTTGAAGTGATAAACAACAATTCTCGACAAATTCAGGCATTCAATTCTTTCAATAATTAATAAGGCCACAGCCTTTTGCAAAGCTAGCCTATGTAATAATTATTGATTTTTGTTAAGTTGAAAGACGCCCCAGACTCAACAATAGAATCGGGCAAACAATTTCAAATTCCTCGACATCCAAATGGTTATGAGTATTTATTGTTCTAGCCTGTGATACAAGACCAACAAAAAGTCTAAAGTGAAAGAAAACAAATAAAGAAAGATTTTCCCCGCCAAAAAATAAAAGTAGTTCCCCCAAATTTTCTATTTTATTCCATGTTTTTTTATTTTGCACAGGCTCGATTTGTCCGCAGCGCCAATATTGTAAACTTACATGTTACCTGCGTGACACGACACACAATCCATGTCCGGTGGAGGCTGTGCTAGGCCCAGAGTCCAATGTCGGGTATTGGGTCATGTCGGGTGCAGGTTGTATGCACATGTAAGCGTACTACCAATACAAGTGAGAACACTATATAATAGGACTAATACAGTACTATATAATATGACAATATCTCCTAACTATCCCTGTGTGAGGGGAGAGTATCCCACGTCCAAAGGTCCAGCCTGTAGGAGATCCTGTCAATAGGTGTTGTCTGTCTGAAGTCCAAGTGTGTTCTGCCTATAGTGTGTAGGAATAAGGATAGCCAGACTTGATTGTATGCACTGGTTGACCAGACACACTGGGTGTGTCCATTTGTGCACTACCAGAATTGGCATCGTACTACGCCTTTACACAGTTCTTTGTATCTGCTTTGTGCTCAACTGTGCATTGTTTTCATTCTTTTCACCACTAATTTCAATGATTTACTTTGATAATACAATTTCACAAGTTCACAACATTGTTCTATGGACGGCGCCATCTTGAAAACAAACCCACAGGAAATGACGTCATGCATGACGTCATGACGTCAACTCTTTCCCGTATGTTTTATCAAGTTGAAATATTTATTCCATGTGCTTGAATCTGGTGTATTGTGTTACGTAATATCTTTAAAATTGACAGAGAAGTAGCAAATTGTAATAAGGACAGATATTATGAAACACTCTGTATGTACATGTATTACAACTAAGGTACCTCTGTAGCCTGAAGGGATTTTCTTAGTTGATGAAAAATTTCACATTTTGTCAGTAGCCGATTTCATTAAAATTGCAAAGTATACTTATCTAGCAAAGGATACTTTGAGGGAGTAATCATTTATTATTCCCGAAATGCATTATTTCATATAAACTAATGTCTGCATATATTTGATGATTAAACATATGCAGACTTATTATACTTAATGTATTACATTATCACAGCCAAAAGGACTGTGATAATGTAATAAATTCAGTAAAAAATAATAAATTTATCCTTAATTTGAAAATTTCTCCCTCAAAGTATACTTTGCTAGTTAAGTATACTTTGCAACGTTGGTGAAATAGACTACAGGTATTGAGTATTGCATTTTCCCAATACATACTAACTGATAGAAAATGGTTGTTTGCCTCATTGACTAGATTCACATACCCAGGTCACAACTGATTCAAAACTATTTCCACTCGTGTTTCATTGGTCGAACGACGTCACATGACGTCGGTGTAACGCAACACAAAAAAGTTCGTTTCAATGAAAACAACGTCATAAAGCGTCACATGATAAACAGAACAGCATGCTAGTATCTTTTTATGTCACGTTTATCAGGATCGGCTAGGAACCAGTTTTAATTCATCGAAGCGCCTCGGAATCCTAGCCTTGCCTGATCCAATTAATATCAACAGACACTTACTAAGTCTGACGTTCTCTATTTATTTGCAATGCGACGGCCTAGCATTACATTACTGTTGTGCTGGCCACCTGCACTGTACATTTTTTGCTGACCCATGATAATGAAAAGGGACGTACATTTTGGACGTAGCCAAATTTCCCATATATCTCTTGATCATTACCGACCTTCATCAATATCTTTCTCAAAGTGACATATATCTATCCAGTGTCATTTGGGTGACATTGACCTTCACCTTGATGACCTTAATCTTTATGGGACGTAAATTATGGACCATAGTCAAAACTTCGCATATGTCTTGATCCGCTACTCGGATCATAGCCAAATTTCATCAATAGCTTCATCACATTGATATGTATCCATCTAGTGGCATTGACCTTCACCTTTGTGACCTTAAGCTTTGTGTCAATACGTTTTGACGTACGGTCAAATGTTAAATACCTTCTGATCCGTTCGTCGGATCCTAACCAATGTACATAAATAGCTTCCTCGCATAGATGGCTATACCGCCGGTGTCATTCGGGTGACATTGACAATCACATCGGGGACCTTAACCGCTTTGTCAATAAGTTTGAACACACGTTCAAATATTGAATACCTCCTGATCCGTTATACATATCCTTAAAAAATTCCATCAATAACTTCCTCACATTGATGGCTATCCACCCACTGTCATTCGGGTGACCTGAATCTTTGTGTCAATAATGTTCTACATACGTCCAATTGTTGAATGCCTCCTGATCCGTTTGACGGATCCTTACCAAACTTCATAATTCGGGTGACCGTAACCATGGTGACCTTGACATTGGTGTCAACAATTTTGGACGTACGTCCAAATGTCGAATATCCCCTGATCCATTAGTCGGATCCTTACAAAACTTCATAAATAGCTTTGCCATATTGAAGAATATCCAACCAGTGGCATTCGGGCTAATACAATACATTAACCTTGTCTATTTTCAGGCTAAATAATGATGTCTTCGAGAATAACAAGAATCTGCTTGCTGTTCGTTTACGTTCAAGTATCAATAGTGTGTAAGTAAACAATATACATGTATTCCCATATACGCGAGTGAATGAAAGGTTAGCAGGCATCAATAGGAAACTAAACAACAACACGTCACCTACACATGTGAAATAAATGAAGCACGATACTGGCCACCGATTGGCTTACAAACTATGGCGAATTATAATTATATTATAAATCGCGAACTAACGGACGCAGCTACATTGAATACAGAAATGTTTTAAAATAAAAGATTCCTCCCAAATATGAAGGCAAACGGTAGAATAAATGCGTGTCGCCTGTGAACGGCTGTTTGAAATCAGTATAAACACATGCCACGACAACTCCAGGCAAATGTGTGTGTTTATTGCATTTATTCCTTCATTGTCCGTCCGTCCGTCCGTCCGTCCGGGAAAACATTGAGGGTTTAGGGGCTAGGGGGAGGAGCCTAAGACAATATAATACAACATACTTATTCCGTATAGCCCCTAAGCCTTGTGTAGTTTAGGGGCTATTCTTTGATCTTTTAAAGAACAAATAGCCCATAAACCCAAAATGTTAGTCGTCCGTCCATATTAAGGAGGCCTGGGCCCACGCGGGGGTATTCCGTAAGCCTCGCTTAATGACACATCTAGTTATATATAATCATATATGATTTATTTATATCCATATACATGTATTTGATTATATAAGTTCATGTCAGTTCTTATATAAAGACATTCGATCAGTTTCATTTAGCTTCGAATTATTCCTCAAAATATGTTTTGATATATATGTTCTCTGGATTGAGTTCAATCCAGGATTTCTGTTATTATTTGTAATTATTTATTTTGCATCAGGCCCATTAAAAATTCATATGAAGACCAAACGTATTTTCAATTGCTCATATGTTTATAAATGTGTAATACATGTAACTCGCTAGTATACATAGCTACACGGCTATATGCACCATTTATAAGTAATTGGAAGTGCATAACAGAAACGAAAATGTGTAACATTGTCACAGAGTGAGTGAGAATGGTTAAAACCTCGTACTTTTAAGTGTACCACTTGCTGTAGATGTCAGATAATCATACTATTTTCATCAACCATGTCCCACGAACAATATCAGATGACATTGTCACTGATAAAATGAATAACTACATGCATCGAAACTTTAATATTGGGGTTCAGAACGTGGTAAATGACTCCATTAAGTAAATGTGAAACGGATATACAGACAGAGGAATTATCGGACAGACCGTATGTGTACCGAGCATGATCACTGTCAGACGTATCTAAGTAGTTGCCAATTCATACTGTCCATTTATAAGAACGTGACAGTGTGTACAATAAATATAAATATATTCATTATATGTCAAACTGCCATCGTAAACTAAGTGTGTGGGGAATCAAGAAATCACTTGCTTGTTAACATTGTTCCATCGACTATACACATAGCATAGTCAGCATATATGCATTGAAATATTTTCATAAGCACTAATATGTACCATTTGCATATGCAAGCATGCCATTGATATGCGATGAAGTTAGTGAGGCACATGTATATGCTTACCGTTACAGCTGATGAGTGTGAAAATACAATGAACAACTTGGTTCAGCTAAGTTATAATATAGTGTTTAATTGTGCTCTATTCTAGTGTATTCATGAAAATATCTCAAAACATACGAAACTACCGTGATTGTTGAGAGATGATGTGAGCAACATTTCCATAAAACATGGATATCAGCAAGCATCTGGTTGACTCCAGTCAGCAATTGTTGTGTAAGTAACTACTTTTGTTCAAAGAACATGACTGTAATATTATTTTCAATGGTATGTTCATGGAGTAATTGATGCTTTGTTAATAAACAATTGGTGCGTTGGGAAATACGCACCATGATTGAGGTTAGCAATAAGCTAAGTTTCGGAAATACTATGTCTCTATGATGCCTTGCAATACACACCTACACGGTGATACATAATGTAACCATGTAAGTTCGTGTGGGGGCATATTGTGACACACACATGTAAGGAATTAAACCATGGGCTGTCGCTACCGGACTCCTCGCAAACTTTAAACAGACCAAACTTTTTCATACTACAGCAAAAACAACAGCCCATGTTTTTTACTGATATTTACTGATATTTTACTGAAAAAAAAAGTTAAGTGTACAAAAATGTAAATAACCAAATATGGCGCTAAAACTAGGAATCGTATTGCTTCACTTCCGGTGCATATATGAAACACAATATATTTTAATAAAACAAGTGACAATGACAAAGGTACAGCGGTCAGTAAGTAATAGTTATTGCCCTAATCGAGGTGTTCATGTGTTTGAACAACCTACATGTGTCCATGGAACACCGAGCCGCGAATATTTTTGCATAACTGGGATCAGGTGAACAATGTTCTCGAGCCAAAAAATGCGTTTCAGCTATTTTATTGTACCTTAAATATGCACTGATCACAAGTTATCAATAAGCATAGCTTAAGTTCGACTCGTATGTTCTAAAAAGGCCGGCACTAGTTTATATTCAATATTATTATAAACTGATGTAATAAATGTGCAAACCAGACGAGTACAATAAAACACATTAAGCAACCAGTATATGCTTAGTATGATGATGTGCCCCTGTAATAAAGCAAATCTAACATTTGTGTTGATGTAATATTAAAGCTCCTTGACTGATTTATAAAGAAACTCAGCATAGCCTATTATGACATCAGTAAACTCGCTAATAAATATCATAGTAAATCATCACGCAAGTGAGATCATCCCTCTATATATATAGCACTGTTTTTGAGACCTGATGAAATATGCCACTTCACGAGTGGGTGTAGATTTATAAGACTTTTCTGTTACTTACTGAACGCCCCTCAATTATATCCGCATTTTTGTCGTTGATTGTCTTTCCACGTGCTAAACGATACGTAAACAGAACTATACTTTCGACTACGTGTGGGTGATTCACCAGGTAAGCTTTTATTTAAAGTATTTCAACAATGCTTGACATCATAGTTTAGACATTTCTGCCGCCCGTCTGTATATATATTTTTATACGACCGTTTTTAATAAAAGGTACGTATTATGTCGGGCGGGCGGGCGGGCGGGCCGGCGGCTGACAGAAAAAGTGCATAGTTTGTGTACACAACTCCTCCGAAACCGTTCAGTCGATCGATCTGAAACTATACACACGTCTTCTACAGATATTGGAGATGTGTACCTTGGTGTTTTTATGCCGAAAAAAATATGTTTTAACAAAAATATCGCCTTTTTAACTTATCCATTTTTTCTACATTTTTCAATACAATTATATATAGGGTGCAGAGTTTGTGTACACAACTCCTCTGAATCCGTTTACTCGATCGATCTGAAACTATGCACACGTCTTTTCGAGATGAACAAATAATGCTGTACAGTTTCAAATTCTCATTAATGTTTCTTGCCTTGGTGACAACTTACATTTCTACATCTTCGCTGTCTGGCCCATATTCGACTTACGGCACTCTTGTTGGTTGTACATCTCTCCACGGCATTAACACGATTTGTGATTACATATGCGTCACTGGCACGGAGAATGGCCTTACAGCATTTATAAGAATATGTGCGAATATGTGTACCTTTATCATCATTCACCATCCAAATTAGCATTTTATGTTCTACATGTAATCATTCCGCTGATCGCAAAACATTAACAACTGCTACATCGGTGATATGTAGTAAATATAGGAAATGGTATTGATCGAATGGCGACATGCAATGCTAAAACTGCGCGGATGAACAGACTGATCCGGGCTATGCTAGCCATCGTAAGACCGCTTTCCTTAGCCGGTATTCCTTGCGTCAACCTATCAATTCATACAATGGCCATAGACAAACACAGCGTGTGTGGTTTGCAGTGAGGCACGACTTTTGTTTGCCCAGGTTTGCATATAGATGCAAACTTTTCTTTTGTCTACAGAGTTGTTCAAATTGCTTACCAACCTCTGACAAACAATAGAGTCGATGTGTAAGTTTAAATATTGAGAATGGTCTCACTTGTCAAATGATTGCAAAACAATAAAACTGTTTGACATTGCATTCTGATCTGCTAATATCTATTCGTATATAGTTTCTGACGTATTCCATAATTGTTGTAATCTGTTCTCATTCAGGTGACCTGGTGTCTTCCGAAACAGTAATATCGAACAAAATAACAGTAACAGCCAACCCAGCAGTAACAGGAAATTCAACCAATACAACAGCCAAATCGGCAGTAACAAGAAATTCAACCGATACAACAACCAACTCAGAAGTAACAGAAAATTCCACCAATACAACAGCCAACTCAGGAGTAACAGGAAATTCCACCAATATAACAGCCAACTCAGGAGTAACAGGAAATTCCACCAATACAACAGCCAACTCAAGAGTAACCGGAAATTCCACCAACACAACAGCCAACTCAGGAGTAACAGGAAATTCAACCAATACAACAGCCAACTCAGGAGTAACAGGAAATTCCACCAATACAACAGCCAACTCAGGAGTAACAGGAAATTCCACCAATACAACAGCCAACTCAGGAGTAACAGGAAATTCCACCAATACAACAGCCAACTCAAGAGTAACCGGAAATTCCACCAACACAACAGCCAACTCAGGAGTAACAGGAAATTCAACCAATACAACAGCCAACTCAGGAGTAACAGGAAATTCCACCAATACAACAGCCAACTCAGCGGTAACAAGAAATTCAACCAATACAACAGCCAATTCAGGAGTGACAGGAAATTCCACCAACACAACAGCAAACTCAGGAGTAACAGGAATTTCAACCAATAAAACAGCCAACTCAGCTGTAACAGGAAATTCAACAAACACAACAGCCAAATCAGGAGAAACAGGAAATTTAACCAATACAACAGCCAACTCGGCAGTAACAGGAAATTAAACAAATGCAACAGCCAACTCTGGAGTAACAGGAAATTCAACCAATACAACAGCAAACACAAGAGTAACAGGAAATTCAACCAGTACAACAGCCAACGCAGCAGAAACAGGAAATTCCACCAATACAACAGCCAACACAGGAGTAAAAGGAAATTCAACAAATACAACAGCCAACTCAGCAGAAACAGAAAATTTTACCAATAAAACAGCCAAATTAGGAGTGACAGGAAATTCAACCAATACAACAGCCTACTCAGGAGTAAAAGGAAATTCAACCAATACAACAGCCAACTCAGGAGTAACAGGACATTCAACCAATACAATAGCAAACTCAAGAGTGACAGGCAATTCGACCAATACAACAGCCAACTCAGGAGTAACAGGAAATTCAACCAATACAACAGCCAACTCAGGAGTAACAGGCAATTCGACCAATACAACAGCCAACTCAGGAGTAACAGGAAATTCAACCAATACAACAGCAAACTCAGGAGTAACTGGAAATTCGACCAATACAACAACCAACTCAGGAGTGACAGGAAATTCCACCAATACAACAGCCAACTCAGGAGTAACAGGAAATTCAACCAATACAACGGCCAACTCAGGAGTAACAGGAGATGTAACCAATACAACAACCAACTCAGGAGTAACAGGCAATTCAACAAATACAACAGCCAACTCAGGAGTAGCAGGAAATTCAACAAATACAACAACCAACTCAGGCGTAACAGGAAATTCAACAAATACAACAACCAACTCAGGAGTAACAGGAAATTCAACAAATACAACAACCAACTCCGGAGTAACAGGAAATTCAACCAATACAACAGCCAACACAGGAGTAACGGGAAATTCAACAAATACAACAACCAACTCAGGAGTAACAGGAAATTCAAGCAATACAACAGCCAACACAGGAGTAATAGGCAATTCAACAAATACAACAGCCAACTCAGGAGTGACAGGAAATTTCACCAATACAACAGCCAACTCAGGAGTAACAGGAAATTCAACAAATACAACAGCCAACTCAGGAGTAACAGGACATTCAAGCAATACAACAGCCAATTCACGAGTAATAGGAAATTCAACCAATACAACAGCCAACTCAGGAGTAACAGGAAATTCAACAAAGACAACAACCAACTCAGGAGTAACAGGAAATTCAAGCAATACAACAGCCAACACAGGAGTAATAGGCAATTCAACAAATACAATAGCCAACTCAGGAGTGACAGGAAATTCCACCAATACAACAGCCAACTCAGGAGTAACAGGAAATTCAACAAATACAACAGCCCACTCAGGAGAAACAGGCAATCCAACAAATACAACAGCCAACCAGGAGTTCAAGGGAAATTCCAAAACCAATACAACAGCCAACTCAGGAGTGAACAGGAAATTCCAACCAATACAACACCAACTCCAGGAGTAAACAGGATTCAACCAATAACAAACCGCCAATACAGGAAGTAATAGGAAATTCAACAATACAACAGCCAAACTCAGGAGTGACAGGAAATTCAACCAATACAACAGCCATTCAGGAGTAATAGGGAAATTCAACCAATACAAACCCAACTCGAGGTAAACCGGAAATTCAACCAAATACAACACCAACTCAGAGTAAACAGGCAAATTCAACAAATACACACCAATCAGGAGTGACAGGAAATTCCACCAATACAAACAGCCAACTTCAGGAGTAATAGGAAATTCACCAATACAACAGCCAACTCAGGTAGTAACAGGAAATTCAACCAAATACAACAGCAAACTCAGGAGTAACTGGAAATTCGACCTATACAACAACCAACTCAGGAGTGACAGGAAATTCCACCAATACAACAGCCAACTCAGGAGTAACAGGAAATTCCATCAATACAACAGCCAACTCAGGAGTAACAGGAGATGTAACCAATACAACAACCAACTCAGGAGTAACAGGCAATTCAACAAATACAACAGCCAACTCAGGAGTAGCAGGAAATTCAACAAATACAACAACCAACTCAGGCGTAACAGGAAATTCAACAAATACAACAACCAACTCAGGAGTAACAGGAAATTCAACAAATACAACAACCAACTCCGGAGTAACAGGAAATTCAATCAATACAACAGCCATCACAGGAGTAACGGGAAATTCAACAAATACAACCAACTCCGGAGTAACAGGAAATTCAAGCAATACAACAGCCAACACAGGAGTAATAGGCAATTCAACAAATACAACAGCCAACTCAGGAGTGACAGGAAATTTCACCAATACAACAGCCAACTCAGGAGTAACAGGAAATTCAACAAATACAACAACCAACTCAGGAGTAACAGGAAATTCAAGCAATACAACAGCCAACACAGGAGTAATAGGCAATTCAACAAATACAACAGCCAACTCAGGAGTAACAGGAAATTCCACCAATACAACAACCAACTCAGGAGTAACAGGAAATTCAACAAATACAACAGCCAACTCAGGAGTAACAGGCAATTCAACAAATACAACAGCCAACTCAGAAGTGACAGGAAATTCCACCAATACAACAGCCAACTCAGGAGTAACAGGAAATTCAACCAATACAACAGCCAACTCAGGAGTAACAGGAAATTCAACCAATACAACAGCCAATTCAGGAGTAATAGGAAATTCAACCAATACAACAGCCAACTCAGGAGTGACAGGAAATTCAACCAATACAACAGCCAATTCAGGAGTAATAGGAAATTCAACCAATACAACAGCCAACTCAGGAGTAATAGGAAATTCAACAAATACAACAACCAACTCAGGAGTAACAGGCAATTCAACAAATACAACAGCCAACTCAGGAGTGACAGGAATTTCCACCAATGCAACAGCCAACTCAGGAGTAACAGGAAATTCAACCAATACAACAGCCAATGCAGGAGGAATAGGAAATTCAACCAATACAACAGCAAACTCAGGAGTAACAGGAAATTCAACCAATACAACAGCCAACTCAGTAGTAACAGGAAATTTTAATCAACCAATACAACAGCCACTCCAGGAGTTAACAGGAAATTCAACCAATACAACAGCCAATGCAGGAGGAATAGGAAATTCAACCAATACAACAGCCAACTCAGGAGTAACAGAAAATTCAACCAATACAACAGCTAACTCAGGAGTAACAGGAAATTCAACCAATACAACAACCAACTCAGGAGTAACAGGAAATTCAACCAATACAACAGCCAACTCAGGAGTAACAGGAAATTCAACAAATACAGCAACCAACTCAGGAGTAACAGGAAATTCAACAAATACAACAGCCAACTCACGAGTGACAGGAAATTCAACAAATACAACAACCAACTCAGGAGTAACAGGAAATTCAACCAATACAACAGCCAACTCAGCAGTAACAGGAAATTCAACAAATACAACAACCAACTCAGCAGTAACAGTGAATCCACCCGAAACAACAGACAACAAGACAGTAACAGTGAATCCACCCGAAACAACAGCCAACACAGCAGTGACAGCGAGCATGCCCATTACTCCGATAAATCCGAAAGGACGACTGGCACCAAAGATTCCAGGTAAATGTAATATATGGACAGGGACCTACAATGTTTTTAAGTTGCGCACATGCATTTCTAATCGAGTGTTAACATATATTCAAATCATACCGAGTTTTAAAGCAAGTTATTGAAAATATGAAATGCGTATGTCGAATATTACATAGTCATGTGTGAGTTAACGAAGTACGGCTGTGCTATTTTCGACCCGCACGCTGGTCATGGATGAACAATTCAGTAAAAGATACTGAAACGATTGAAAAACACAACAATGAGGTAAACATGTTATTTATGTACACCTTACATAGTTTGAAAAACAGTTTATTATGATGATACATAATTGTCTATCCAATAACTCTGAATCGATACACCAAAGTCACGCGGTACACTGCGATCACGTGGATAATAAAATAGGGATGTGCAATAAAAACATGTCAACCTCTGTTGCGTTTTTAAATCGTTTCAGTGTATTATATATCACATTTTCGAGATACATGTAGCAGGAAAAAATTATCTGAATATATATATAGTCAACTAGCATACAGTTTGGAATTTCTGCTTCATGATGTCAAGAATATTAAGCACTAGCTACATATATAATAATTGTATCATTGTATTTTATTAGTTTGTAGCTAGTTAGTATAAGTTAGATCACAGTTCGTCCGCGTGTACGAGGAGATAATCCGCGAGTTTTAGCGAGCGAATTATCATGATTATCAATCGTACATGCGGACAAACGTGATCTAACTTATTTATAACATCCTCATGCACGTACCTTGCACACAAGCTGTGTTAATACAGAAACAACACCCGGAAATGTGTCAAAGATGTGATAACCCGTTCCCTACAAATTCTGAAGTCCGAAAGACTTTCCGATGATTTATTTGGAATAATATCGGAATTTATGTCGAATCTTTGGAAACCCATGGGAATATAAGAACTAAAATCAATATTATTATCGGACTCGGAATATTTTCCGATCTTTTTATACAGACTTCCGAATCTTTTCCGATCTTTTTATTCGGACTTTGCAATATTTTCCGAAGAAACATCTTGGACATCGGAAAATGAGATCTTAGTATATTTTTCATGCGGAATAGTATTTTTTTTCATTCGGATTGTGTTAGTGTTATGCAACCCCCAGTTTCATACAAACTTAAAAGTTCCGATTTTATCTGGTCATTTCATATGCTTCATCAGTAAAAATCTAAAATGGATGCCATTTAGCGTTCAGTAGAAGCTAATTCCTTGATAAAGGCCTTGTGCCGAAACGTCGGAAAAGTGGGTTCCTGGTTTTAGCTGAATTGCACTTCCACATTGAATAACTTACGGAAATATGATTTACATCTCAACAACATATCAAAACCACAATTCATGAGTTACCTACATGACATGGGAACAGTTTATATCCAGTGCACACAGTGCGATAACGGACTCTCGTAACTGCCGACTCATTTGGTGTGTAGTACTGGACTATAACCTGTTCCGTTCAGAAATACATGAATTCAAATATATAGAGGATATTTCATCGTAAATTTTGAATGGCGTGAAATAATACACGAGTGTTCGTCATCTTCCGCACAAGCAACGGGTGAGCGTAGCGAACGAGTTTCTTGCACGGACGTCGACGGACACGAGTGTATTATTTCCGCTATTCAAACATGTACAATGGAATATCCTATTTATTACACTTCCACAGCGGATATATATGTACATTTAATCTATTTTTTGAGATTATTATCAATGAACGCATGAATATTTATACAATGACGTGTTTGCCGCGTTTTGAAGATACGTTTTGTGACATCAAATGTGACGTCATATAATTTTTTTGAAATCCAAATTACGCAGCTGTTTCTATGAACTAGACATATTTGAGTGCATGGTTGGAATGTGTTCAATCACATTAACATTCTAGATTAGTCGAGACCCTTTCCAAATTTTCAAATAACTTTATTTTGACTGTAAAAAAATAAACATTTTGCATGGTAGTTCGTGGTTTCCAAGAAAACAGGCTCGCAATTACGGTTGTTCTCTTCACTGTGTGTTATTTGTAAGGAGTTGATTACGGGTTTTCTCTCTCAGCGAAACCCGTGCAAATTATTTGCAAGAGTGTAATAAAATAATAGGTTACATACCACTCACTCTCAATCCACAGTTCCTCTTATACAATACCAGAGTTATGGTTAGGGGTTAGTGAACCCTCTCTTCCACATAGAGAGTAGCTGACATTTTCCGCGGCTTATTTAGACGGTATTTACTCGATATCGCCACCGATAAAGGACAATAACACGTGTTTGTTAGCCAACAATCGGCACTTGCATCACGCTCCCTCAATTAAATTATCACGTACAAAAAAGTGTCATCTTTGCAAGCGAATTATTAAGAAAATACGTTGTCATTATTATTGTGAGCGTGGTCATTGGACATCATATATTTTGATCAATATTCCGAAAATCGGAATTTCTTCGGAAAATTGTCCAATTATGCTTGCTTCGGAACATAGTCGGAATTAATTGGAAATTCGTTTCATCGGACATATTTTGGACAATTGTCCGCTCTAATGGGAATATATTCCGAAAGTAAAACGACATTAAATAGAGTGCTGTCTGTTTCTTTATGTCCGGAATTCCGCGGATTGTTCCGCAGAATCCTTTAACCAATACTCCGAATTGGAATGTCCTCGGACAATTGTCAGATTTTCGCAATTTCTAGAGACAGGCGTACACGCATACCGGAACAACGTCGTACATTGTGAATCCATGCGACAGCAGTTGTTCGTAATAGTGTCAGCTTATTATTTGACTAGTTATCATATTACGGACAGAACGTGTGATTAAAGACTCACTGACAACCCAAATGCAATGTTTAGTGAAGTAGTTAATCAACTGTTATAATTCCAGAAAACACAGAGGTAAAGCTGGACTTTTCAATATCAGTGGATGTGATGTTCAATACGTCGCTAACCGATTCGGGTACAGATATATATATACGATATAAAAAGGGCTTTACAATGGAGGTAGGTCTCAATGTTCCCTTGTTATGATATTCCTATCAACAGATTCAGCAAGCTAAAGAAACAAGGACTGATTATTTCATGAGATCAATATAAAAATCATAAAGACATCAATTGTCCTTTACATTGAGAATATGTTTCTTAATATTAGTTTACTGATTTGATAAGACACGATGGCGAGTTTCTTATGAATTCAGTCAGTGCTTTGAACAATATTATATCACATCATCACAAAGTATATATTTTATTTATTGCATAAGCACAGCATCATAAATTAAGTTCGATTATTTACCTACTGTGTTTTTCTAATTGAATGTAAGGACCCGTGCTACCCCTGGTCATCATTTGATTTAAACATAATTGCTTCGTAAATGTGATTGATATATGTACGCGATACATATCTGAACATTCTCTTCTGATTGTATCATATTGGCCATCTTAGTCTCTGTACAAGCCATATGCCAGTTTCACCTCTTGTGGCGTTTGAAACATACCACTAATAATATTACAACCACATGATACTCAAGGGTTCACACTTTGTTAACTTGTTTGAGAATTCATTAACAACTATGTAACAGTAAGAAAAGTACAAAATACCAAAAGAAGACATAAAACACCAGCTAATAATGATGTACAAAATGCAAAATCCCAACTTACCTATCATCTCTGCTGCCAAAGACTGTTGGTAATGCAACCACGTACAATTTACGTAACAACGAAAATACACAAACAATAAACTCTCGCACTACCCAATATTATAATTCATTCCTGTCATCAAGTATCAGGGCATGGAACGCGTTATCTCTTGATCTCCACACAGCGGGTTCCCTTTCAACATTCAAATATTCCATTAATAGAGACATTGTCTCTATTCCAAAGTACTACTTTACACGAAATCGTCAGGCGGACATACTTCACACATGTCTGAGGACAAGGTGTAGCTCTTTAAACTCACACCTGTATTCAAAAAATATAACAGATAACCCCAACTGTGTATGCGAACAAATCGAGGACACTGACCACTTCTTTCAACAATGCAATTTGTATAATCAACATCGTCAGCTACTATACAATGAACTTACAAACATATGTAGGCCAACAGCCAACATACTCTTATATGATATACCGGAAGCGAACATAGAAACAAACACCACAATATTTGAGGCAGTACAAACATTTCTTATCAATACTAAACGTTTTGCACGCTAGTATGCCATACTTTTTGTCTCCGTTACTTACTTTCTACCAATCTGTTGACACAACGCGAACCTGTTGGAAGCGCTCACTATGGCCGGGTGGGCAGTCCTGTGTCGGTATCACACACCCACACATCATCACCTACCATCTAGATACCTACATGCACACCACTCTCTGCTATTGGGACTACCCGTGTATACGCATGACCAGTAACCCTTTCACCCCTAAGTAACTGAAATGGACACTCCCATGTTATTTTCAGTCTATTCCAGTTTCCTGAAAATGGTACTGTTCTGGAATCAGAAAATGCCTGTAAATAGTGCAGATCCTGATGACGGCTCATTACTAACCGGATCACCTGGATAAACACTAATTGCAACCGCTATGATATGTCTGTATTGTTTGATATAACTACAAGTGCATATCATATTGATGATCTATCATCACTTGACTAATCAAAGTTATGGCGTAGCATAGGACGTCCCACTAGCCGACAGTTGGATTGAGTGCATACATTATGTCATTATGTAATTATTATTCGAATGAGTGGACCAGTTATCCATAGACTGGTTAACTCAGTCCGTCCATGTTGACTCTCCGTTACATTGACTTATCACCCATCGGGAGACAGATTCGCATAAGCGACTTGCTTTCTTCTCAATCCTATTCATATTACCTTGAGTTTTGCTCGTGATTTACATCATGTACATACAATGCAGTCTCCGTTTTTGTTCCATCGTAGACAACACTTGCAAACTCAACGCGAACGCAACACGAACGCAACGGTTTGCTGTAGCGTTGTATACGTTGTTTAAACGTATAATACGGTTCGTACACGTGTAATACACATTGCCAAACCGTTTAGTTTAAAAGCGTTGTATACGTTTACAACCGTTGTATACGTTTACAACCGTTGTACAAGGATTACACGCTTTTGAAACTCAATGCGTTGTTTACAACCGTTTTATACGTTTACAACCGTTGTACACGGATTACACGCTTTTGAAACTCAATGCGTTGAACACGGTTTGTTCGACTTTCGCGCATGCGCAAGAGTGGGGAAACGCAACGCATGGCCGAAAACGTATTACACGTAGACGACACACGGTTTGAAACGCAACTAACGGAAACTCCACGGATACGCAACGCACAACACTTACACGTATACACCCGGAACATTTTGACAGAAACGACTGTATCATGTAACATAATATGAATAAAATATGTGTATGCTAAAAGTACACAGTTCAGTAAATATATTCCTATATTACCATACATACTGTACCGAATCTGGTGACTAGTAAGCAGTTATCTGAATGTATGGTCACTAACATCTACTTGCCTACTATGCGAGTAAATAAGGTTTTACCTGTTGCAGTCTGGGACGTATTGCACCAAATAGTATTAGATGTTCTGTCATATTAGTTGATGTATGTGTCAAACGGTTCAACTTGTCCAACTGTCCGATAGCATGCACATACCAAATGCAGCTCAATGCCCTGTATAATATACACTGAGAAGAACAGGGTCGTACATATTTTAAAGATATTAAATCACATGTATCATGTAACAAATTATAATGTTTCATAATGTCGGCCACTAACGTTCACATACAACAAATTGAATAATATATGTTTAATAAGAAGAAAGGAAGACAGCAGAAGGTTTCCACTAGTATTTGCATATCGTGTGTGCGAGTATGTAGCATATATGACAAACAAGGAAATTCCACCGGTAGGCCCTATCATTTCAGTTCATGCAGAGAATATTACTTATAGTGACTTTGCACACCACACCTATACCATACTCCTCCGTACAACTAGTTACTCTGATTTATGTCGCACGCGTGTTTGAATGAAATTATATTAGTAATGTTAGTATTCCCGTTAGTCATTTGGCAACAACCAGTGATGATGATTGTAATACATTGATGCTACTAACGTTTTATTTCAGTTGCAAAAGCTGTTCAAGCCCACGCCAGGCTACAAAAGGATAGAAATAAATCGATTTCGGTGAGTGAAAATGGACAATTTATGTGTATGTGTGTTGCTGGTATTGATAATGTTATAAAGTATATAGCCTACATGTCGTATTCAATTATGAGTATCATTAATTATAATTCCTTCAGTTCATGTCATATAATTTGAGATTATGTTTATCACAGGACTTACTCCTCTAAAAAGCAGAAACTGCGGCGATATTCAATACGTTTCACCATGTTCACTCAGCAGACGTTATCAACTTTTTGTTTATAGAGTTGAAAATATCACAGATAAAAGTTTAATTATTTTAATACTAGCAATATTCCACATACATGTAATATGTTTCTGTTATTTGTAAGCACTTAATTTTTACCAAATGGTGCATATTCTAACAATTGCAGTAATTATACTGAGCTAGTGATGCTTATAGTGACGTTTCAAACATGGTGACGTCAACGTCAAAACATAATTGCTTTGTCGCGCCAGCCGGGACATCATTTGGAACGTTTCAATTTTATCATTTGATATGTTGGCGTATAATATTAATACGTAATTAGGGTGATGCGGCCAGCCAAACAAATTGGATTCATGTGGTATTACACGTGTGCCATATAGCAATTATGAAATGGGTTACAACACGGAATAACAAGGTGTTCATGTGATAGTATGCATGATGATCAGATTAAGATATTTCGTCCGCGGGGTCTCTCAACACCGGACACCCTTGGAGGTTCACAGAGTGTCAGGGTTTGATAGATTATACCGTATTTCGGGTGTATGAACACCAGAAGATATATGTGATGTGTGTATGTGCTTGGAAACTGTGAAGCAATCCAAAATGAAACACATCGTGATACGCAGAAATGTTTAATTATCTCTGCGAATGCCGTGCGAATATTTCGTCCAACCCTGAACCAACATTAGATCCCAAATTATGACATTTGTAGGAACGGTTCCGTCGTGGCAGATTATACCGTCGTGCTGTCTGGCGGAAAGAATGAGGTGAAAAACGCCATTAAATACATAAACACAACCGTCGCCAATAAACTACCAACACTGAATGTTACCATAAACGGCAAGCAGTTGACAGTGAACGTGATCTTTACAGAAGACAGTATACGGAAGCACATTGATAACTGTAAGTCGGTAATAACATGCTGTTTGCGGTTATAAAGGACAAACATATTCCATGCTAGTGTATTTTTAAGCTTATCAAACTCGGCTTGGAAACAGTTGGAATACCTCGGCGAGCTTCAGTATTTCTACACGTTTATTAGCCTTGTCTGATAAACTTGATATAAAAGTACACTAGCCTGGTATTCTCTATTTCCATTTGACACTATGACGCATGTAATCGAGACACATATCTGTGCAACTGTGATCAAATTATCCAGCAAATACAAAATGCAACGCATTCATCATGATTAAGTATCACCATGTACTTATCTGTGGTAAGATCTATGGCAACACTGTATACCAGATCATTATTTAAGGCGACGGATGAGCAGGGTGGAAGCTGATTAGCCTGTGTTTTTTAACACTGGTCATCAGGGAGACAGGGAAAACTCAGGAAACGATGCAGTAATAAATACATTAATCAAAACTAACTAAAACGAAAACAAAACAACAGTAATTGGCTTTATATACCCCATATGCGATAGCAAGGGGGGCATATTGCATTGCTTTCGAGGTTCCGTACGTTCGCCCGTACGTCCGTCCGTCCGTGCACATTTACGTCGAATAGTTTAAAAGTGTGTAAGAGTTTCTCCAGTTAGATACCGGTATGCCACGGGGGCATATCCATGTTTTACAAACATAATGTCTAGTTCTCAGTTACAGTGTGTGAGCCAAAGTTAGCTAGGTGTAATATGCAAGCACATTATTTAATGGACATAAATAAAAAGAGTTTGATTCCACTTTGTATATTGCATGTGACACATGAATAAATAAATGTACTCTAAATAGTGTTGAACGTCATGCTTTTATATTTGTAGTGAGCAAAGACCTATGCATTGCATATATCGGCACACCAATCTGCACGTATGGTCGTTTCTGTCAAACTAAGGACAATCAACTAATATGTGCCAGCAACTGCACGTTAAATTGTGGAACTCATGGAGCATGCTATATGGATTCGGAGGACGATATGCCGAAATGCAGGTAAATCCAACTGGGCACTTGATTCAAATGCAAAGCATCCTGATCTATGAAATATACATGCATATATATAATATAGATATAAAATAATGTCAAATATGCGATCTTACGATCTCGTATATGATCATGCATTTTCTTCAAAGTAGTGGATCGTTTGACCGTGTATTGTAATTGTCTGAAATGAACGTCAACCGGTTTCATCTTTATATTTATATCTCAAATACTATATCCATTTTTTAATAGTGACGTGTCTTTAAAAACGCAAAGACTGTATAGTGCCATAGAATGGCGGTGTGGGGAAACTTTGGTGGTAAACATGCTGGGCATGAGACCACCGTCACAGTCACAAACGGCGCTCCATTGGCAAGTCCAACTTTATATTGCGCATAATGGGTAGACCCTTGTGGTAGTGACGATGGCCACATATTGACCCTTTTTTGAATTCTTCAAGAGCTCGGCTAATTGGTTTCCAGTTGCCATGAAGACAGCGACCACGTGTACAGTGGGTCGTCGTGTACAGTCAAGACAGAAAAGTTGAAGTTGGAATCGAAGTACATCATAGCGATTAGCGCGGGGAGTGGCGGTGTAGTCATTCTGACGTTTGTAATTATCATCATTGTCGTCTGCAGACGGAAACACCGCCACAATACCAAGTCTTACTTGTAAGTACACCATAGTGATTATGGCCGGGAGTGGCGTGGAAGTCATACTGGTGTTGGTGATAATCACCACTGTCGTGGAGTGGCGGAGTGGCGGGGAGTGGCGGTGAAGTCATACTGGTGTTGGTGATAATCTGCATTGTCGTCTACGGACGGAAACACCGCCACAAAACCAAGTCTTACTTGTAAGTTCACCATAGTGATCATGGCCGGGAGTGGCGGGGAAGTCATCTGGTGGTGATAATCCCCTGTGTACGGCGAACACGCCACAACATTCTTACTGGTAAGTACAACCTAGTGATCATGGCCGGGAGTGGCGGGGAGTGGCGGTGAAGTCATACTGGTGTTGGTGATAATCACCACTGTCGTCTACAGGCGGAAACACCGCCACAACACCAAGTCTTACTGGTAAGTACAACATAGTGATCATGGCCAGGAGTGGCGGGGTAGTCATACTGGTTTTGGTGATACTCTTCTTTGTCGTCTACGGGCGGAAACACCGCCACAACACCAAGTCTTACTTGTAAGTACAGTATGCAGCGATACAAGTGATAATGCCAAACTTTATTCAATTCACAGCATCTTTTCTGTCATATTATCTGTAAGTGATATTCCAACTTAAATAACAAACTGCCACATAAGAACAACTCCGGCAAATTCTAGTTCATATACGACATTGGTTCAGTATATGTGTAAAATATGTGATGTAGACGCTTACTTAAACCATCACTGTTTTCCAAATTGTCAATTAATCAAAGACGTTTATTATAACGTGAATAATAGCAAAATATCATAATACAATACATATGCAGTATGCTGCATATACATATGATATTGGTCGATTTGGTTCAATATTTCTGTGGTATGCACAAGGTATTGTGTCTCACGATTACATGTTTAGCATGAACATGTTCGCCCAACCGTCCACTCCCTCTCAAAAAATATAAAAGAAACGAATTGACCTCTTATTTGAGAATCTTGTCCCACCCACTTGAAACAACTTTGAAAGAGGCTAGTCTGTTGGTCAATCCTACCAAGTGTCATGAAAGTTGATTTGGTAATTCAACACGTGCTCTCGTCTTAAGAAATTTACGCACAGCGGAACCTCTTTAAACCTGACACCAGGAACATATATGTGATCTTATTTTTATGGGTTTCTTGGTAACGCATCTCAGATAATAATGCATGTTCATGACTGCAAAATACATAAAGACATACATATGTCCCAGAATCGTCATATGCCTGATTTACAGTGGAACCTCTCTAAACCGGACACCCTGGGGCTCTCCCAGGGTATCAGGTTTAGAGAGGTTTCATTGTACATGTATATTACCTTGGCGGCCATTATAGGAATGGATGGCCTTTTTGTGGAATTTATCGGGGTATAAACTTGGAAAAGTCGCGGGAATACTGGACGCATTTGAAATAAATTCATCAATAAAATGTGTTTATTTTCCGTTTTCTTAAGAATTATTTTAGCTGCGCCTGACGGTTACGGAAAGTAGTTAGGCATGGAGTTTACTGAGATATACATTTTGGACGGAGACTTGCAATGGACCAATCAAATGCTAGGGAATTGTGTAAACATTTTTGTGCTGGAATTATTTTGAATTATGCGAACAATTATAATACATATGAATATGGTATTAATACATATGAACATGGTATTAATAGAATCGACCGTTTATCTGGTGCGTAGCTGCGTATTTACTAAATACACGCAGTCTGATAACAAAATCCTGTATTGGACGTGCAATACGATATATCAGGGTCAATATGTATTCGAAAACATATTTCTTAGAGGTTTAATGGGTCGAATGATGTCCGTGACCAGGCAACATAAACAAATCCGAGTTTCTTTCTGTTCGTGATGGTAAATCACACAGCGAGAATGTTCAAATGCCTGATTTACAGTGAAGCCCCTCTAAGCCGGACACCCTGTGGACCTCCAGTGTGTCCGGTTTATATAAGTTTCACTGTACAAGGCAAATAATATGACGGAATGTTAAAATGTTAAAAAATGACACATGCATGTTCTATATTACTTTTTAATACACCTACTTGAATCCAGTTTGATGGATGGTATATTAGTCAATTAATGATAAATGCTACGTAGTTGGTGAAACGTTTAGTTTGGTTATTTGAACCATTAACAATTTTCACCATTTTATTCTTGATCTATTTCGCAAAAAAGAAATATGAAATGACTATTTCAAAGAAAAAAAATACATATAATGCAGTTGATGCTTCAGTATTATTCACATCAAAATGTAGAGATATACATGGTGATTATGGATTGATATTGTGTGCTTGTGCACATCTAGGTACATGGCTGTAGGTAAGTGGCTGTAGAGGTGTGCATGTGTTGCACAAGTGTCAAAACAATCAAGTAAAAAGTACAACGCGGAGTTTTGTAACTAGTAAACACTCGAGATATTTAAATGTTCTTCACATTCGCGCTGTTTATGCATTGAATGCAGAACTTTAATACACGTTCTCGCTTTATCACCGAGTGACTCATGTCCTGCGCTCTGCTTTGGCTATCCATAACAGAAAACAATGTGTTAATGTGATAGCGATCCGCCTGGGTAAGTAACAATGAGCAACTTTCACACCATATACAGCAGGTAAGAATAGAGCGGCAATGCGGTATCGTTACCGTTCGTTCTTGTCCGTCTGACGTTGTTTAAGTCCTCGATATGTCAATCTAATGTAAGAGTACATGGGATGAACTCTCGTCATAGAGCTTAATCAGATCGTATAAATACATATGTTTCTGAGTTTGGAAAATCAAAAGTAATGTCCAAAACAACAATTTACGGAACATTCTTGCTGTTGGAATTCGTGGATTGTGTTGGTTTGAAGTCATGTTGCTAAGGTTATGCTAAATAACATGCCGTCAAACCGACAATATAACACGCGACGATGCCCCGGAAGTAGTTTTAAGGACAAGGTACTTTTGCAAGTTCAGTAACTTTTTTATAAGACCGTTCTATATCAGCCGGTGGCCCAAACATTGCACCTGTTGTCTTTGATTGCAGAGACGACACGAACGACACCAAGCGGTCCGTCGTCATGGACGAGCTGCGACTTGATAAATACGTCAGCCCGTCCAACGAGTACAGGTCAAGGACGCCAACTCGTGATGGTTTTGAGTCGGGGTTACCGGACATGAAGTATGTACAAGGCAAGGAACACAAGGTGGTGACGGACGACACCGGAACTGAGGTGGGTTATTATAGGGCATCGCCAAGAGTTTCCTCCCTTCTCTGATAATGAACACATAGTGTCAATACCAATATGCTAAACGTACATAATAAGGCAACCCAACTGCACAATAACTTCTGAACATAATTTTAGTCAGACCTGTATTGTACTGTGGACATATTGTCAGTCATGCCTGTATTGTGAACATATTTTCAGACCTACCTGTACCAGCCTACAAACTTCTCCAATCCATTCTCCCGGTCATCCGTGGAACTGAGTGACATCAGCAAACCTCGGGATGGCTCGTTTTATGACGTCATCGACACGGAGAAACAGGTAAAGAAACACTGTAAAACATATGAAGGCAAGTAATGCTTAGAGCACAGGTTCGTCGGAGATAATCCGCGAACTTCAGCTTGTATATGCGGACAATCGTGCTCTAAGTAATGTAGTTCACTCCCTTATCCATACTATGTTTGTTTCTCCGAATAGTCCGGGTCCAAACTCCGGAACATGGGTAGATGTGGGATAAACTAACATGCCGAATGAAGATCGGGTGGTAGGGCCTCTGGGATGCAGTTGTGTTTAATATGTACACTATAATTGTTGACAATCTAACAAGACTGGGGAAAACCGCATGCAAATAATCCATCTCTGTCACAAGTTATGTCGGGTTTTAAATTTAAAGCTCATCCCAATAAAGCTGTCTAATGCTCAGCCGAAAATATGTTATATTCGACGGCACTAATCATGTATTTAATATATATTAGACCGCATACTGAACTTAATTGTTTGAACGTGCGTGACGTCATGTTTATGTCATGTGACGTCAAATCTATCGACGTCAAAGCAAAATGGCGACGTCCATGCTAGGTAGAGTTGGTATTGTATCTGATTACATCTCCGATTTACTTAAGATGAGCTTCAATATATGTTGGCTTTAGACTCCAAAATTGTCATAATAAGCATTAACATCAGCGATTTAGATTTTAAAATGCGCCGCCATCTTGAATGTGCTGTTGGGACTGACCAATCAGAGGCCGAGTTTATGGGTAAAAGGTGAACAAATATAGGCCAAAACGACACTTCATGTATATTAGGCTACTTCAAGTATATTAGGTTACTTCAGAGGGTACATTTTTATTCACAATAATATTTATTTTGATGGAAAAAACAAATATCCAAAGTTGCATTATTTAAATGAACTTGATGTTATGTCACACTTCATTTGCATAAAATATGCAGAAATAAAAACATCTATAACTTGCATGCGATTTTCACCAGTCTTGTTAAATTGTCAATGTACATAGCGCGCACATGAAACACAACTGCATACCAGAGGCCATTGAAAAGTAAAATAAAGAGATAGAGAACAGTGAAGTTCCAAAGAGACGATGAATACACAAAGCGCTTATTTCTGACCATAGAAAGTCAGCGAACGTAAATAAATGCAGTCAAGCTCGAACAGACAAAGAGATGCGAACATACAACTAACGATGTACGGTCCGAAAGGAATGCATCGTATTACATAATAGTGGCTCTGACATGAGTGATGATCTAGCATGATATGTGTTCAACAAGTAATATTCTGATTTCATAATAAACGACGCAATGTTAAATTATAGTTATTGCATAAGCACAGTGACATCAGTTACTCACTACATCAATGCATACATATATATGATAGACAGTTCCTAGCAAAATAGTTTCCATAGTTCTTGCATGTACGTGAAAATAAAAATTTAAAATTTAACGCAACTGGGTCTCAGATGTCGGTGAAATATGTGCAAAACAATTGCTAACATAGCATTTAACGGTAGATTTGTGTCGGTTTTCTGAACATATATGACCATGAAAAAAATCAAGTAAATATAATGAAAAAGAAATCGTATTGAAAAAATACACATACATGTAAACATATATTGTATACCAATGTCAATTATTTTCAGTATTCGATAAAGAGACCCACTTTGAACGTATACGGAGTTTCATAACTCCAGTCGTGGGTAAGTACAAGTCTGGGTCGCCGGTACACAGATTGCAGGTTAACTCTCACCTGTCTGTCTAGTTCCTAACATGTGGCTGTGACTGTAGAAAAGGGGCTTATGGGATGTTTTAGCAGTGTTGCTCCTGATCAAATAGCCCAGTCACAGCCCAATATAATTAGATTTGAAGACCACCGTCATGAGAAATGTTTACGTCAACACACAGACATGGAGCTTAAAATTACAGCTGGGATCAATATAGAGGCTGATCATTATTCTGTGTCTACAACCATCAACGACTGCAGTCCTTTAGCGTCAAAATCAGTGTTCCACCATTAAACTTGATCACTGTGCCGCATTTATCAATATGTGCTTCGCATTTTAGACTGATAATAACATTCATCGCCTGTAAGTTATTTGATAAACTGTGATAAACCGTGATAGACAGCGGAGGTAGCATGGCTTTTCATTTTTGGAACATAACGAGTTATAGTTGTATAATGATAACACAATATATATACATATTAGTTAGGTTGCATGCTCGATAAATGTTCAATTAACTTGCGGAATTAGCTAACCCTAACCCTGGTAACAACCAATTATAGAATAACGTAACCTAAACCTGCCAACACAATATCTGTGTTTTATATTTCAGACGAGCCAGGAGGAATATATCGTCAATGAGTCAGCAAGTCACATGTACGTCACGTGTGTGTCACGTGTATAAATAAAAAATCAATGTGAAGCAGACGGTCATTATCCTTTAGGCTATAAGGAAAACTGTAAATTAGACAGTTTCAAATTGACAACGAAGGACAATGCAGCACAATATAACTGAATAGCAAATATATAGCTTTATGAGTACATACGTGCATGTATGTATGTTTCTCATGTACCAATAGTGTGTGTCCCGCCGTCACAGCAATTGCTTCTGTTGGCGGGTATGTATAGTCCAGTCCATACTACTGTCTGTACTGTACACCGCTGCCGCCGCCACCTATCCATCGCACCGCCCCGCCACACGACACCATGTACATATATACAACATTGATATGTACATTACGTTTCTAGTTGTACATGTAGTTATACTTAGGTTACATACATGTACCCTGGTAAACACGCATAATGTTGCGCAAACTCGTGGTTGTATTCTGTAATAAAGTGTGCATGTATTGAAACTTCATTGCACATTAACTGTAGAAGAAGTGTACGGCATATTTTGAATTAACAAGTACTCGGCTAGTTTCTTTTGAGATCATGCTTATCCGGTAAGTCTTGTGAAGTGTGTAGGAATATATATTTTAGACACGTCATTTTTGTATGTAACGCATATAATTCATGTATTGAGTGATTGGTCTGCTGGCTGGCTGAGACTGGACCGACCGATGAAACTGATTGTTCAGGATTTTATTGTAATTTTGGGAATGTTACGTTTCCATCTCGATAAAGGGAAACACACGCTTTTTATATATAAACTATGTATACAATCAAACAAAGTACTGGCACCTCCTGGAGTTAAAAATGGTGTGACACATTCGTCCTTGTGTTTTTCTTTTCTTATTGTATCGTGCTTAGTAGACAATAGACATTCATTACTAAAACATATAACGATTATTTCTCATAAATGTTAATCTCTGAACTTGCTTATGATAGCATACACATTACCTGTTTCTTCCATGATATCTTCTTACTGTAATATAATGTGTATATCATTGGTGTTGGTTTTGTTCATTTGTGGCTGTTGCTGGAGAAATGGGGGCCTATGGGTTGTGCATCCAGTGTAGATCCACATCAGCCTGTGCATCTCCACAGTGTGATCAGGATCAGCACTCTTCGCCGCCTCTATCAATGAAACGCCGGTCATGCTTCTTACATCTCGTTATAAGCTACATGTGTTTGCTGTTTGATCAGGAGTTACACTGGTCATAAATGCCATAAGCCCGATTTATCCAGTCACATCCACAGGTTGTTCCCATGTCAGTATGTCGCAGATGTCGAAGTCGTAAACAAAAATATCAACTGTAAAATGCATCGGTAAGTTCCGAGTAACTATTTCACGTAGAATATCCTTCCGAAGAAGGTCGAATTTGCTGTCCGGATATGTTTCCAGGACAACATGAAATTGACCGAGTATGATGACAAGTAAATCAGTCTACACTGCCCGAATCATAAATCTCATGGCACTGTTTGCCAATACGTCGCCCATATGCACCATTATGGACTGTCTTTATACAATATGACATTTTGTTTCAAATGTAGTAGAATCATACATGTGACTGAAAATCTATATAAAGTATATCTGACCCTGTTCTTCTGTTAGAGTATTTTATACAGAGCATTGAGTGGCCATCTCCGCCATTTTAGTTTGCACATGCTATCTGACTGTTTCACCACATTTTAACAAAGGATCAAGAAACACTTCAGATATCAGATTGTGTATATAAATTTAATGAAAACAGCACATAGCACGCTGTAGTCTGATGTCTCTCCACTATGTTGCACCAAAGTGTGTTCATGCTTTTGTTATAATATTAGTGGTATGTGTCAAGCGCAATAATGTAAAACTGGCCGATGGCTTACACACACTAAGATGGCCGACATGGCAACTCCATGCCTCGTGTAGGATATAGTAGGAAGAGAATATTAACATGTATGTAATGTTTGTATCCCATCACATTTACTTCATCGTCTGCAATGTAATACAGGGTGGCCCAAACAACTTGGACCCTTTTTGTAACACATATATCGCCAGAATCAATAAATATTTTAATCTTTCCAGAATTTGACATACACATTGGTTATTACATTTGGCATATGAACATTATATTTATTTTATAAAAACTGCAAGTATGCTGTTGCCAAGATGATGCCATTGGTCGAAATCGAAAAACAAAACAGTTGCACATAACTCTGCAAAACTGCTATAAATGGTACTAATCCACTTTCCTGCTGCAAAAGTTGATTTTACTACATAGAGTAATAAAATATGATCGCAGTCAGAAATTCATCATTTACATTAAGCGTTATATGCTGCAAGTTTGCCTCAAGTTTGCTGACATATGCACCTCTTGGACATTCAATTACCCGGTCTTACGCGTGTAGGATGTTTGCTTTTGATATTTAAGCTAACCCTAACCCTATTTATCTGGATAAGTTTGCTGTTAATGGCAGGGTACGTGCAACTAACATTTATTTATGCATTTCGTCTGTTCAATATATCATTTATTTGAATCTTTCAATTAGAATAATGTATACGGTACAGTTTTTCAACTGTTTCACCAAATTCTCAATAATGGAAATACCAGAGTATGACATAGTGGCGTCATAGTCAAAATACATGCCAGAACAGTAAACAATATGTATCCTTCAATAGACAGGACGTTCACCGATATCTCAAAAGATGTGTATGTTACAAAAAGTGTCAATGTTTTAATGGCCATCCTGTATACGTACTTGTATATAACATATGTTCCGTATAAAAGTTTGATCATCGTGTACATCGTTGTTGTTAAAGCGAAGTTTATTTCATTTCTGAAATAGTTATTAGGCTATATGTACACGTGTATATACCGCTAGGCGAACATGTGCCACTGTGTTACTGATGAATGATCGAAAACACAAGATTGCTCCGAAATGCCTGAACCAGCTATTTGACGCCTTTGTTGTATCAACGCTAAATTATGCTTGTGAAGTTTGGGGCTTTAGTAAACTAAGGAGAATAACACACTCACCAAAGCAAATACATTTGCACTATATAGCTATATTATTTACATATCGTGAATTGACTTGTATTTATTATAATCCCACAGATAGTTGGTCTTAAATTTCCATTATTTATTATGCGCTCTCTAGTCTGTGGGACAAACCCATATGTTTTCGATTCCGTTGCATCCCCCCATCCCCCCATCCCCCCCCTCTGCCCTTAATCTCTTTTCACCAACTTTAAGGAAAATATGTCTACTATCAGAATATGCCCGTTGCCAGTCACAAAATAAATGTCCCAAAGTGGTGAAATCAAGGGGAGATAACTAGTACCCATTTTTAGGAAAATATTGTGACTGCTATTACGAATTATGCATACTTATACACTGTACGTAGTGTTTAGTAAAGTTATGTTTGTATTAAGACTAACACACATTTTGATGTAAAACATTATTAACAGATGCTGGATCTTGGAAATTGATCACGCAACCAAATTGTGGGAACATTTCCTGCCATTTTGAAATACAAAATGGCCGCCAATCTGGAGACATTTCTTGCAATATCTTAGTAACCAATCCAGTTATTCAAATTATTTTCGCGGATATCACTATCATCATTTCTGGCAATCAGATGGTAGTGGCAAGAATAATATAAGTTGGTCCATATATTGAATTTCAATATGGCCGCCACTCATAATATATTTGCCTAGTATGTCTATTAAACATCAGTCATTTTTTATTTCAAAAGTGTGAGTTTCCCACATTGCAATACTGAATAATTCCTTGCAAGTATGGACCCAAAGTAGAAACATCGGTATCATTATATGACATCTCACGAGAAAAATGGGCTTATTGAGACTTTGACCACTGTACATGTAGTTCCTGCCTAGACTGCATATTTTTACAGCCTGATACGGATCTAATGTGTTTGTTTGATGCATCAACGATGGTTCTGGAAAGCAACACTGAATACTGTATGTGCTGACTTGATACCGGGATATATCAATTTCAAACTCAATAAATACACTGTTATCTAAACAGTATACACATTGATTATATACCAAACACAAATAATGAGAATCGTTTACACTAGTGTCTGTTTCACGAAACCTGCTCAAATTTACGGCTACATAGACAACGCAAAAACAATATTTGTTTTGATAATGTTAAATTTTATCAAAATTTAAGAATGAGCCTTCTTTTTATTTCGTGAAATTTGGTCAAATATTGATTTTATTACGAAAAATTGATTTTTCATGGCGGAAAAGGTAGAGGAGTTGTGGGAGGAGTCAAAAAACAAATAAATTTGGAAATTGACTCCAAAACCTAGCTAGATAGCTTGGAAATGATCTAACTAAGAAAACAATAGTTAAATTTTAAAAAACGGTCCAGTATTTCTGAAATTATAAAACATGTCCCCATGTTAAATCCCCATAGACATCTTCACTTCTGTGAAAATGTCTATGGGGATTTGACATGGGGAAATCGTTTTTCCGCAATAAAATCAATATTTGACCAAATATCACGAAATAAAAAGAAGGCTCGTTCTTAAATTTTCCTTTAATTTAATATTAGTAATCAAATATTGTTTTTGCATTGTTTATATAGCCATAAAATTTGGGCAGCTTTCGTGAAACAGACAATAGTTGTGCAAATGGTCACTAGACACGATCAGTACATGTATGTAGCTCAGCAATTAGTTAGTTAGGCTATAGCTAGGTGCCCCAATAGCTGTTAGTTAGTTGCAATACAATTATCATGAAGTATTATTACAACACATGGATAATACGATTTCGTTTTTTCTAGTGTCATTCCTATTGACTGGGATAGCCAGTTATGACATATGAGACAATGTAATCTCTGAACAGCAGTACTTCCCAATTCATATCATATTTGCAAGATATCAGGCGGGTAGGCTGGAGGCTCACCAAAACAGCCATATCAACCACCCAGTTGCTAGGTGGATGCTTTATCTACTAGACTAGGCCAACATATATCACGTTAATATGGCATATTAGCTATATATTGATGCAATGTCATATGGTTTTGCGCTCCGCAAAAATCAGAAGAAATAAATCCCCTGATTAAAATAAGTGTTTTCAATATAATACACATGTATTCATGGTTATTGTTTCAAATGATGTTCATAATGTTTGGTGGCTGATGAGTAAATGGTTTGTTGCATTTTGACCAGTATACCTGTATGCATTTAAAACTACAAATCATTAACTAGCCAAATGATTATGAGCTACATTCACCTAAACCTCAATATGCTTCGTCTATTTGATTACATACACGATTAGTGACGAGTCAGAATCATATCCTATCGGCCAATGCGTCACTGGCCCAAACAAGCCAAATTTTAAGTGATATCTTTTATGAAATGCATTGAACATATATACACGTAACTACAATTGAATGGAATTATGATTTTATTTCGATGAATGCCAATTTTGTATTCAGTATTTACTGATTTGAAGGTGGATTGATTAATAGATTTGTCAGTAAGCGATGCTTTATAAGATATCATTTACATAACACCGACTAGTTGAAAAAGGGATGGAGAATCAGTATATGAATGCACATGTAAAATGTCAATACAATTCCTGAATACGTTACGTGTGTGATAAATGAATGGAAGGATGGTTCAACAAGCTGAGTACCTGATACCGCCACCACCATAACTAGTTGTAGGAGTATAACTGTGTGAAAAACATGTACTGTAAATTCAGACATTAATGCAAGAGGCAAGTTAATTATTGCATTGTTCATGTTCTACTCATAGCCTTCATTGAAATTTGTAACAATGTCAACTTTATTTTTGCAACATTGTTACCACAATTACAACTGTTAGTACATAGTATTATATTTTCGTTTAACTCTAAATTGTTGCTTGATAATGTTTCTCGCTTCATGTGTCTCAAGAGCATCTGTGGTCGGTGGAATCCTATGTATTTCAATATTCCTCTGACACAGCAATGAGTACCGGACATCATTAACGTCAGTTTTAAAATGCTTCCATATATTGTATAAACACAGCTTCACAATATTTCAACAGCTTGTTGCTCTCGTTCGTTCTATCGTATTGGGTTTTATTTCCAAAAACCAATTCAAATGACCTTTTTTGCCTTTGCCCGTGAATGAGCTAGTTGAATCGCAACCAAGTAAAAGCATGAAGACTTGCCAATGTATGGCACACGTATTCACTAAGCTTATTGTTAAGGCATTGATATTGGCATAGCGTTTATCCCCGTGTGGACGAACAGGTATACTCGAATGTGTTTCTGTAGATGGCATGTCAATATTTATACACCAACGTTAACTGCCCTTATTACAATATAGCCATATCCATATTCTGCTGCATGAAGTTCATGCAAGAAGACGCCCGTGTCCGCTTCTTACATTTAATAGAGCTTGGGAATGTCATACGTGTGTGTATATTCTTCCACAGAACTGGGATTGTGACCTCCATGTGCAACATACATAATAACGGTTTTCAATGTGTTAGCAAACCAGGGATCTTACCAAGAATCTTACCATTCTTCTACTAAACATTCATCAAGTGCTGTCTTATTTTCACCATCACACAGCAAATTCGTTCATTGCATGCGACCTCTGTGAACCCTTTAACATTCTAAAATGCAAGAACGTTCCTTTCGAACGTTCCATCCTTTCGATGTTCTTAATTGAGATTGCTGAAAAGCGATCTACTACAAATTCCACTTGACTATTTGGTGTCGTTATTCCATTAGTGATACGGCGGAATACTAGTGTCGCTAATTCAGAACACAAACCGGGAATAATTGAAAGTGCTTGCAAAGTACCATTCCATCAATTATTCTAGCTGTATTTGCTGGAACATTTTACATAAGTTCAGTGTCTTTCTCTAGTAAGTCCATCATTGTGTTGGCCAATAAATCATCAGTAGTGACAATTGACTAATGATATGGTCCTAATTCATATTCCTCTGCTGTCCAAATATCCAAACAGCAAGTCTGTGCAGTTACTAGAAGTCTGGCAAACACATTCCGGTCTGCTGTCAGCTGACTTTCCTGGCCAGGTATCTTAACACTAGTTGAATGTGCCTCACTATTGAATATTTTCATCTTCAATTGAGTGAGAGCAGCACAGAACTTAAGGTTTAGTTCGAATGCATTCAGCGACAACTGTATTCATTTGATAGTCACCATTTGCACATGCATCTATGGGATCATCACACAAATTTTCAGATGCAATGACACCAAATGCAACAATGTGCAACTGTGGATTGTTCACATAGGTGTTTCTAATTATTGGAAACTGATAGCACACATTGAACATCTGCTACATCTTGATCAATCCTCTGCTGTGATACCTGTTTGTGTAATCTATCTTCATCGTTCAGTTTTACTATGATGCAATATCTGACTAAAAGCTACTCTTGTATGTGCATCTGTCATGCATCGCTGTACTGCCCACTTTCATAAAATCAATCTGATTATTCCACCCATGGCATTGGTGTATCTGTTAAACATCCGCTCTATAGTATAATCAATTGCCACTTTTCCGAAGTCATTGCACATGCCATTTAAACATGTATTGGTGGGCTTCAGTGTGTGCAATAGCATGGCAGGTACACATGAGTATATCTAGCATAGTTAGTTCGATTGGAAGCAAAGAACCAAGTGCGGACAGGTTCACGTTCCAATCTCCTTCGCGTGTTGAACGGATGAAACACATATAAATGTACGAGTTCCAGAACGTGGCAATTGGGTCGTTCATGTTATCAGTATGTATATACCGTTAGTCAGCATACTAGTCAACTAGTTGGAAATATCGGGTAAGACTCAAACATTTCAGCTCAGCATGCTTCTTATTGGCACCACACATGTGCCTCAAACACAATAATATTCACACATAGTGCCCTGTTATAATATTGCAAGACCATTCGAACTTGCAGCGATCATTTGGTAATACCCTACATTGCTCAGGCTTGGAACCATACCCTTCCTCAGTTTGCATTGAATGGTGTCCACCCAGCAAAGCACTGTACTTCATCACGATTCCATTAAATTAAGCCATACAAAACTAGATTGGTCAGTAAGCAAGGCTTACGGAATACCCCCCCCCCCCCCCGCGTGGGCCCAGGTACCTCTATATATGTAAAAACAAATCCAAGTATGTGGGCTTGTGACCTTGAATCTGGGCTTAGCGTGGGGTACGAACGTGAATGTGTCACAGGGTGGTAGAGGTCCATTGGAGCAATGCGTGTGTGAAATGTGAAGCATATCCGAGCAAGGAAATAGAAGTTATAACCGATTTCTCTGATGTTAAGTTTTGTAAAGAGACTAAGTATGTGACCTTGACCTCGAGATCAGCGGGGATTTATCACAGCATGATACACTCCCGCCTGTGATTCTCTTACCAAGAATTGCAATCCAGCGGTCCTTGAATTGCAATTCGTCCCCTCTGAAATTGCAGTCTAATTGCGGTCCAATCGCGGTCCCGTTTTTGCGGTCATTCTTTCGCGATACAGTTTGTGTGGTCATTCTTTCGCGGTCCAGTTTGTGCGGTCATTCTTTCGCGATACCGTTTGTGCGGTCATTCTTTCGCTATTTGCGGTAAAAACTTAGCGTTACGCGTATATATACACCTACAGTAGCGCTTTTCTGCTCCTTACCTATTTGTTTATACTAATATCGTATACATATCGTAATCGTATAGTATTGGTATATTTAATGAGCATATCGTATGATCATATCATATTGGTATGTTTGTACCGTATCATCGTATAGTACAGTTTGTTTATATTATACAAACGTACTATACGAATATTATACAAACATACGATATCCGTTCGTATATACGATATATCCGTACGGATATGGTATGAATATACAGTGGGTCATCGGGCGGTTACAATATACCGATGCACCGGTTCATTTCGCATGTAAACATCCGGTTTTCATTTCGATCATCTGCCACAATTTTAAGTTTCTCAAAATGAATAAATGTTCAGTTTTACGATACAGAAACAATTTAAAACTGAGGATTATGAAGTAAGGTATCACAGTACATATACATGTGTGTTCAATACAGTAATTCATCAGTAATTCATCATTGTACTCCGCACCACCGCCGGGGACACAAAACAATGATCCCCCACACACCAGCCATCTACATTTGGCGTCCTAAAAGTTCCGGTCTATATCCCACAGTGGGAACAATGTGTATCACCACCACCACCAGTTTTGTCTATGACTACACTACACACCCCCCCCCCCCCCCCCGACCACCACTTCTGTCTGTAACGCAGGATGACGTGGCCGACTGATCAAGTGCTAAGCTAGTCCTGATGCGATGGCCGACTGATCAAGTGCAATACTAGTCTTGGTGCGATGGCCGACTGATCAAGTTCTAAACTAGTCGTGGTGCGATGGCCGACTGATCAAGTTCTAAACTAGTCATGGTGCGATGGCCGACTGATCGAGTGCTATACTAGTCCTGGTGCGATAGCCGACTGATCAAGGGCTAAACTAGTCTCGGTGCGATGGCCGAATGATCAAGAGCTAAACTATTCCTGGTGCGATGGTCGACTGATCAAGATCTAAACTAGTCCTGGTGCGATGGCCGACTGATCAAGTTCTAAACTAGTCCTGGTGCGATGGCCGACTGATCGAGTGCTAAAGTAGTCCTGGTGTGATGGCCGACTGATCAAGTTCTGAACTAGTCCTGGTGTGATGGCTGACTGATTGAGTGCTATACAATTTATCGTGCGATGGCAGACTGATCAAGTGCTCTTCTAATCCTGGTGCGATGGCCGACTGATCAAGGGCTACACTAGTCCTGGTGCTATGGCCGACTTATCAAGGGCTAAACTAGTCATGGAGCGTTGGCCGACTGATCAAGTTCTATACTAGTCATGGTGAGATGGCCGACTGATCAAGTGCTAAGCTATTCCTGGTGCGATGGCCGACTGATCAAGTTCTAAACTAGTCCTGGAGCGATGGCCGACTGATCAAGTTCTAAACTAGTCCTGGTGCGATGGCCGACTGATCGAGTGCTAAAGTAGTCCTGGTGTGATGGCCGACTGATCAAGTTCTAAACTAGTCCTGGTGTGATGGCTGACTGATTGAGTGCTATACAAGTTATCGTGCGATGGCAGACTGATCAAGTGCTCTTCTAATCCTGGTACGATGACCGACTGATCACGGGCTAAGCTAGTCCTGGTGCGATGGCCGACTGATCAAGGGCTACACTAGTCCTGCTGCTATGGCCGAATGATCAAGGGCTAAGCTAGTCCTGGTCCGATGGCCGACTGATCAAGGGCTAAACTAGTCATGGAGCGTTGGCCGACTGATCAAGTTCTATACTAGTCATGGTGAGATGGCCGACTGATCAAGTGCTAAGCTATTCCTGGTGCGATGGTCGACTGATCAAGTTCTAAACTAGTCCTGGAGCGATGGCCGACTGATCAAGTTCTAAACTAGTCCTGGTGCGATGGCCGACTGATCGAGTGCTATACTTGTCCTGGTGCGATGGCCGACTGATCAAGGGCTAAACTAGTCCCGGTGCGATGGCCGAATGATCAAGTGCTATACTAGTCCTGGTGCGATGGTCGACTGATCAAGTTCTAAACTAGCCCTGGTGCGATGGCCGACTGATCAAATGCTATACTAATCCTGGTGAGATGGTCGACTGACCAAGTTCTAAACTAGTCCTGGTGCGATGGCCGACTGATCAAGTTCTAAACTAGTCCTGGAGCGATGGCCGACTGATCAAGTGCTAAAATAGTCCTGGTGCGATGGCCGACTGATCAAGTTCTAAACTAGTCCTGGTGCGATGGCCTATTGATTAAGTGCTAAACTAGTCCTGGTGCGATGGCCGACTGATCAAGTGCTAAACTAGTCATGGTGCGATGGCCGACTGATCAAATCGTATGCCATAATAACTAGATGGCCATGGCCTGTATGTCGTGCCCGCCGAGGCATTTGATAGTACAAACAATTTTTTTATTGCAACAAAGCTTTAGCCCGTTGACGTAAAAACATGCCGCACCCGCCGAGGCTTTGATAGTATACCCAAAAACTTTAACTAAAAAAACACTTTAACCAAAAACTTTATCCTGAATGCACACCAATGTGTCGACTATATCGCTCTGTCTGCAAGAGGGCCCAACACAAACTTTAAGGGAAATTTCAATGGAATTTGACCGTGACATTGGGCACATATAAATAATAATGAAAATATGGGTGAAAAATACACAGTATGTGAAGTTTCGAGTGAATTGGTGAAGCGGTTTCAGAGATATAGTGTTCTTAAAGGTACATGCCAACTCAGTAGGCACAAAATGTTCTTTATATCAGAGACATCATCTGAGACATTTTCGGGCAAAATAAACATTAATTCACCATTAATACACATATTTATTGGCATTATTATACATTGTATATCCGATGTAAACGTCCACACTGCTATCAGGGGCGATAACCGTGTTTCCTTAAAATGTTACCAAGACATTACTATTTATTTTTTGATGTGCAATGATCGTACTTTATAATCTGTCGAAAACATTATTTTTTCAGGGGATCACATTTAATTAGTATAAGTAATTAAAAAATATCATGCCCCATTTGCCTATGAAAATAGCCTGATATCACCGCGTGTCACTATTAGTGAAATAAACATTACTAAATGATTATATCCATATAACGGGCACTCGTAATGTTTAGAACTTGTGGAATTATACACTTATTTAATTCCTACAAATAACTGAGAATACACATAACTTTAATTGTTGTGCCTACTGAGTGGGTATGTACATTTAATTAGCATAAATAATTAAAAAATGTCATGCCTCATTTGGATATGAAAATAGCTTGATACCACCGCTAGTCATTATCAGTAAAATAAATATTACTAAATGATTATATATGGATAGCGGGCACACGTAATTTTTAGAACTGGTGGAATAGTGACACAATTATACACTTATTTAATTGCTATAAATAACAGTTTGTGCCTACTGAGTCGGCATGTACCTTTAAAAACTTTAACCTTAAATCAAAAAAACTTTAACCAGACTCACGAAGTGACGTACATATGGATGTACGTACGTATGTAGGCCAATGTGACAACTATATCGCACTGTCCACATGTAGGCATGTCAACAACTTTGAGGTAAATTTCAAAGTAATTTGACCTTGATATTGGGCACAGGGGTTGCAGGGGTTGAGTATAGAATGAAAATATGGATGATGATAAACACACATGTGAAGCTTCGAGTGAATTGGCGAAGCTGTTTCTGAGATATAGTGTTCTTAGAAACTTTAACCTACGGTAAATAAAAACCAGATGGCCATGGCCCGCATGTCGAGCCCACCGAGGCATTCGATGGTCTCGGAGTATATTTATTTGAAGTTTGAATTAAGGTATGTAAAAACTTTAACGCAAATTTGAAAGTCATTTGACCTTGATCTTGGGCATGTGGGTCGCATGCGTGGGCTATAATATGAAAATATGGATGATAATAAAGAATTATCTGAAGTTTGAAGCAAATCTGAGTAAGTGTTGTGGAGATATAAGGTATGCAAAAACATTAACACAAATTTCAAAAGTCATTTGACCTTGGGGCACAGGGGCCGCATCAGTGGGACACAGAATGAATATATGGATGATGACTAATAAGCATTTGATGTTTCAAGTCAATGTAACTTAGGATATGGTATTTAAAAACATACACCGATTTCTGACGGACTGACGCACGGACTGACGCACGGACGTCATTGTGATCACTAAGTCTCGCTTTCCGCAAGCAGGCTCGGAAATGCGCAGACTATATCGCACTGTCCGCAGGCGGTCGTGACAAAAATTGTCCAACCCCTTTTTAAAGGTGCATGCCCACTCAGTAGGCTAAAAATGCTCTTTATGGGAATTAAATAAGTGCATAATTGTCACTATTCCACTAGTTATAAACATTACGAGTGCCCGCTATACAGATATAATCATTTGGTAATATTTATTTTACTGATAGTGACGCGCGGTGGTACATGTATCGGTATTTTCATGTGCAAATGGGGCATGATATTTTATAATTATTTATACTAATTAAATGCATCAACTGAAAAAAAAATTGACAGATTATAAAGTATGATCATGGCACATCAAAAAATAAATACAGAGACTAAATAGTAATGTCCGTTAACATTTTAAGGAAACACGGTTATCGTCCCTGATACATGTATCAGTGTGGAAATTTTCCTCTGATATGAAATGTATAATAATGCCAAACAATACTTGGTTAATGGTAAATGATTGTTTATCTGGCCAGAAAATGTCTCCGATGATGTCTCTGACATAAAGAACATTTTGTGCCTACTGAGTGGGCATGTACCTTTAACGATAGCTCCGCACTGTCCCGTGAGACCTATGCATGTGCTAAGTTTCATAAAAAATACTGCAAAGGGTGTTCGCGTTATGCTCCGGACAAATCAGTGCGCGAAAAAACAAAGGGAGATAACTAAACTAGAAAATGTGTTCATAGAACACGGATACATATCGCTTTGATAGTAAACAAGGCAAAATTTCAGTGTCCAAAAGGGAGAGATAACCATGACACGGGGTTCGAATCAAAAATCGAAATAAACTTTCCGCATCTACTCATCATAAGGAAGTTACATATCAAATTTCAGTGCTGTAGCTATTACAAAAGTTTTACGAGTTACAAGGCAAAATTTTCAAATTCTAATTCAAAAAGGGGGAGATAATCCATGACTCGGAGGTCGAATCAAAATAAATTTTGCAAATCTACTCATCATAAGAAAGCTACATACCAAGTTTCAGGTGTGTAGCTATTAGGATTTAAAGGTTTTACGAGCTACAAGCCAAAATTGGAAAATTCTAACTTGAAAATGGGGAGATAAACCATCGAATCAAACATACATGTACCAAGTTTCAGGTCTGTATAGCTATTACGGTTTAAAAGTTTTACGAGTTATTAGGTTGGTGACGGACGGAAGAACGGACAAGGGTAACACTAAATGCCCCCTCCACTATCGTGGTGGGGCATACAAATTAGTGAGGCAAAATATGTCATATACAAGTAACTTACCTTAATTCATCAGTTACACATCAGACGATGAATGAACTTTAATTCTGGTGTAGAATATAAAAGTTATTCACTATGTTCAATAGTGCTGCTTTGACATGACGTGAAATTAAAACATGCATGACATGATCTGGAAGAATAACCACAGACCAAGCACGCATATTCATAATCACGTCTGTCGGTTCTTATCCAGCTCCGGTTTCTGTCACCTGTCCACAAAATCAAGAATCCAACATTGTCGCAAATTTAATCCTCTATGTTGGTGTACGTTAGAACAAAATGTCACTTAGCATAGTATCCAAATGCGGGTTGTAATCTCTTGTTTTTCTAAATAAATGCGTCCAACAATCCCTGTAGCTGCTATCGTGATAACAAATGTTAAAGGTTCTGTCAGCGCCTCACATATTGATCTTAATATCCACCATTTTGATTCCAAGTACCAGAATAATGCTGTTTGCATGCGCCGTCGTAGTGTTATCTGTCAGATTCCGTTGTTTATGTAATCAAATTGATGGACAAATGTCTCTCCGCTAATGTCGCCAAGAGCATAATCTGTGACGTTGACTGTAATAATTTGGCATATCTTCTAGCTTGTGAATTTTTGGTTGAATGAACTGATCACTATGGTGAATAAGTGTGTATTTGTGTCCGGTTTGCTCAGTAGGTAGAGCGATGGTGTGGTAAACCAGAGATCCCCGGTTCGATTCCGGGCTGGTGCGCATCTTTCTCACCCTGTGACATTTAGCGCCCAACGTAGTTGCGGGAAGTAACTCTGCAGAATACTCCCGCATCGTCCGTACCGAGAGTTATGGTGCTCTCCGTAGGTTTCCCCTGCAAAGTACCAAATCACATCTGATTTGCACTTCAACTGTTAACTGCGACATATTTTCTGTATTTTTCAATTGAAAGAAATGTCAGTATTATACTTATTCATTTCTGTGTAATAAGTACAGAAAAATATGTCACAATTAACAGCTAAACCTATGGAGCACTGTAACTCTGGGTACGGACGATAATTGAGTATTCTGTTGCCCAACGAAGGACCGCGACTGATAAATACTCCCAAAATTGTACCCAAACATATGGAATTCGGAGACAAAAATTAAACAAGGAATTCGAGGAAGAATTTCAATTTGGCGGAGAAGAATGTCACAGTACGCAACTGACTATGGGGATGAAGTGTGTATGATCTGTGCCTTGTTAGCTTGCTCGGTAGAGCCATTGGCATGGTACGGTAAACATGAGGTCCCTGGTTCGATTCCGGGCCGTTATTTATCTTTCTCACTCTGTGACACAAGTAAACCGTTTTATTTTAAAGAAATGTCTATCACCGGAATAAATATTATCTTCACAAAATTTGATCCGGACCAATAGAAATCAACCGCTGAACAGAACGTTTGCAGTAATAGAAATCTAATTCAAAAATTAATTTTAATTTTTTTTTTATGATCAGGTTTCGAAAATTAAAATATGCTTTTATTTTAAAATTATTATCAATATGTTCACCATGTTATTATGGTTAATATGCAATTCACAGTCTCCTTGCAGCTTGAAATTGAAAGACATTATGAAAAGTTGTGTTGATCTCAGTAATTGTCATGTCGACTATAGGATCGCGTCGAAATAATGTTAACAGAATAGGAAAACGTAATTTGATACCGACGAAAAAGGAAACAAAACGCAAAATTGATGCTTAGTTTTGCCATATTATACCGTAGACCACACATTATAATTTGATTTTAGATGAAAATTAACATATTGTGAGTATGGTGGTTTCTATTAATGTGTTCTTGATATTCGGAACGGCAGTGACGACATTTTTATTTGTCCAAGAAATTGTCATGGTCAAGGTTTCAATGTTTGTCTCGCAATAAGTCGCCGATTTATATTTGCGCACCAAAAAAACAGATCACCAATACCGCTGACTTTCTAGTCACTTTGAATGAAATAGATGGGATAACATTTTGGATTGGAACACGGATACGTTTGTCAACTATATCGATTGTATTGCCGCATTGGTCAAGCAGAGCGGTCCGCTGGTTTGACCGCAGAGCGCAGCGTAAAGCGGTCATTCTTTTGCAGCTTAAAGAAAAAAAGGAGCGTAAACTGCAATTAAAAGCGGAGCGCAGCGCTAACTGCGCTATACGTATCGCAATTCCGCCACCAACTCTTTGGACCGCAGTCACATGATTGCAGTCCGATTGCGGTCCAATTGCAATTAATGGGAACGCGAATTGCAATCCTGCGCTCCAGGAATTGCAATTCGCCTGGTAAGAGAACCGCAGGCCACTCTTTATTAGGGAGCCTGGACTACATGTAATATAAGCATAATGTATTTACTCGGACATATTCCTTTCGTTGAGAATTGTACATGTATATAGGTAACAATGCCCACAAACCACCAGAGATACCGAAATAACACATAACACATCGATATATGAACCGTTATTCAAGACCCTGTGACGCAGACCAGTGCTAAAGGGGCGGCACAATTTTTTTTAGATAAAATGACGTAGGTTTTATTACCAGATTACTGACACAATGGGGCGGCCGGAAAACTTCGAAGAACTCTTAGATTTGTGAGTATTGGAGTATTTTTTTTATAAGTGCAATATAAGTGCGCCCCTTAGTACAAATACTGGATTTGTGACAGCAATTGCTATATTTGAATACAAAAACGAATACAGAGGTATTATATTGTTTGGACTGTGTGTCCATCCGTGCGTCCGGTTAAGCAGTTTGCAGGAGTTTCTCCATTATGCCACCGTGCGGGGTGGGGGGGGGGGAGGGGTGCATTGCTCTCAGAAGTTTATACGTGTATCAATAGCAGGGCTTCTCAAATTTCAGAATGCCAATCGGTCCGGACGTAATTGTCGGCCCGAAGGAGCCGGTACGATTAGGGCTACGCCCCTCCCACCCCACTCCCGCGCCTCTCATGTTTTATCAAAATATTATTTTTGTCTAATAACCATGTTATGGCAGCATATGATAATCGTCTCATAAGAAGATTGTTATGTGTCCTCTTGCTGAATCTCGCGGTTTTTTATTACTGACCCGATCACGTCGTACATACTATGCACGTGCGGTTGTAATCATTGCTGATTGTGACGTTTGGAGGGCGAGACATCAAAGGTTACAAGGTCGTGCCGATCTGACCTTTGATACACACCGACGCGATGTCAACAGAGACACACATTTACGATCAATTACTCAACACATATGTATCCATTTCGTGACATTGTAATATGACGCATAGAATAAAATAGAACTTTATTTAGTAAGATTTGGCTCTGGAATTGTCTTTCGCACATAATTATTCTATAACTTTATGACATCAAAATTTAAAAGTAGGAGGTGCAGAATCCCCGAAAAAAGGTAAGGCAAAAACCGGCGATGCGACACAGTAACCAATAAGATATATCGAAATATGTTCCCTCCCCCACACAATAAACATGTATTGGTAACACATAATAATATTCTCCTAAGACGACGATTATCATTGTTTTTTGTCAAGAATTATTGGTGTTTGTCCACATTTGTTCTACTTCTTAATGAAAGCATGTTTCAGGAGCACATGAGAATCGTCTCCTAAGACTATTTGTACGTGTCCTGTTAGGGACATTTTACAATCTCGTTATCTCGCGATATCGAGCATACATGTAGGTTGATCGGGAGATTGCGAAGTATGATCGCGAGATTGCGAGACGAAAACGCGCGATTCTATCATATTCAATCTTGCATTTTCGCAACCTCGCCCACAGGTGGAAGATAGCGCGTTTTTGCTTCGCGATCTGCATCAACACGCATGAGCAAAACTAACCCGACTTTTCTGTCTGTAACACAAGGTAAGTCGCCCTGCACTACCTGCGGTTTATAATTCGGGTTACAGCAAACTATATTTCCAAAAGCGGAAGGCGAGATGGCGAAAACCCGAGACGATTCTCATATCTGAGACGATTCGCATGTTTTCGCAAGACGGAAACATTGCGAAACGACAGCTCTAGACGAATCATAATGCTGATTGCTTTATTTTGGATTGCGGATGGCAGACGTACCTTTATCCAAACTGTAGATCCCGATGAGCCGGCCGATGAGCCGGCTCAACGGGGTCTACGCCATTCATTTGCAATTTGCATTTGAGATACATGCCACATGACCCTGGTGAATTAATGTGGTACGTATCTCAAATGTAATCCTATTGTAATGGGCGTAACGAAGTCGGAAAAACACCGAGTTGAATTATCACTAAAAATGAAATTGTGCGTGTGAAGACGTGGTAAACGTATGTTCATAAACAGGGTCTCTATGATTATTTGAAACGAAATGCACGACTGTGTATTCAATTTCCGAATAGTTAAAGCATAATCTGCGAGTTAAACATCAGATACCGTCAATCTCGTGTTATGAACGCTTCAAGTAATAAACACGCACGAATACAGATACTATCGATTTATAACGAGGTGGAACATAATGCATGTTATTGACCAGTGATCTAGCGTAGAAATATGTAGAATGCACATGATTTACACGACTTATTTATTGAAAAGATCTGTTTATTGTAAGATCCATTTTGCCAGTAGAGCCACATAAGATACTACTACTACAACTTGTATATGTACATGTATCACTACTGAACATGGAAAGCGAGACTATGCTGGTGTAGGGAGTCTGTAAACTACGAGAGTTGTCCTATCCCGCCTCCAGCCTTCGTAACCCTGGGGAACGATTAAAATGTCAAACTAGCTTCATTACCGTGACCATAGCATGGTGTCTACCACGATCCGACAAAATGGGGTTATTCATGTGTAGACCGAGACCAGACAGTGCCACCGGCCAGTCTATCCACAGGTGGAAGACTCGGACCTATGACACCAAAAAAATGCCTATTAAAAACAATCCCATTACCCCACCCACTTGGTCTCGTACAGTACATAACGTTAATTCAAGGTGAGCATAAATAGCGCTATTATAGAAAGAGCCCTCTTTTATCCGGCTCGCACAAACACAATAAACATCGATTAAATGTATGAAATATGTCTCTGGCAATCGATAAAGGTATTAGGTGTGTGAATATACTCACTTCAAATCGCTGTTTCAAGTATTTATTGAGTTATTCGCGTTTTGATTACCCCATCCAAAGCGAAAGTTGCGTGTACGAAAGAATCTCACACAGAATCGGAGGCCGTCCGGCTGGATTATCGGTCATATTTGGCCGATAGCTGATCGCCAGCTCAAACTAAAGTCGTTCATCATGATCATATACATTAGAGACTCCAACCATACAAAGTTCGTCCAATTGTGATCGTTCGCCGATCTAAAAAAAACACTTTTTTCTATAATTTCGTTCATTATCTGGAACTGGTCAATGCACTATCTTCCATAATACAACCACCGAAGCGTCTATGTAAGAACATCTCTGATTGGTTAAACCTAAAAATAGACGCGAGGACTTTCCCTTTTCAGGGTTTCCGGAAGACATAATCTGATAGTACGCGAATCATGAAAGAAAGTCAATAAAATTAGAAAAAAGTGTTTTTTAGATCGGCGAACGATCACAATTGGACGAAATTTGTATGGTTGGAGTCTCTAATGTATATGATCATGATGCACGACTTTAGTTTGAGCTGGCGATCAGCTATCGGCCAAATATGACCGATAATCCAGCCGGACGGCCTCCGATTCTGTGTGAGATTCTTTCGTACACGCAACTTTCGCTTTGGATGGGGTAATCAAAACGCGAATAACTCAATAAATACTTGAAACAGCGATTTGAAGTGAGTATATTCACACACCTAATACCTTTATCGATTGCCAGAGACATATTTCATACATTTAATCGATGTTTATTGTGTTTGTGCGAGCCGGAAAAAAGAGGGCTCTTTCTATAATAGCGCTATTTATGCTCACCTTGAATTAACGTTATGTACTGTACGAGACCAAGTGGGTGGGGTAATGGGATTTTTTTTAATAGGCATTTTTTTGGTGTCATAGGTCCGAGTCTTCCACCTGTGAGTCTATCTATACACATCACCAACTTGAATGTTCGCAATTCGATCAGCCAATTAGCCAGCCCGGTTTTATCAGATCGGGTCACATACGGCATATACGGATAAGAACATATTATACAATACTGCAGTTGGAACAGTTTGCAGATTTTGATTCTCTTGCGTGTTAGATAAATCAGACGGCTGTGTAGATCCTGATCACACTGCGCGGAAACTGGTTTGAAAGCTGCCCATGCCACTATACACATGACGTATATGCGCAGTCTGACCAGAACCTACCATGTTTATTATCAGTGAAACACCAACCATGCCTTGATATTACATGTCTATTACGGGATTACATGTCTATTACGGGAGTACGCAAAATACGAATACACGTATCTTATAGCATTGTCATGATCATGATGATTGGCTAATGCTGCTTACACCGGCGTCATTGTATAACGCCAACAGACTACGCTACACACACTTATAGTTATATATCTATATTATAATGCAGTGTAGACATGTAGACTGGTGGCAAAACGACGGGGCGTATCTTATCACCATATGACCATAATCAGACTTACAATCACCATATTCACAACCCACGATCAAAGAGCAGGCAAGCAATGACTAACCGTCTTATCGGGACAAGCCCTACAGAGTTGTCTTGCAGCAAGCGTAGATAAAACATGGCGCCAAAAATAATAACTGAAGCACGTTATCCCGGGAATTACCTATAAACTTTGAAGGCTTTGCGCAACGCTAATCTACGATGCGCAACGAAGAAACCTGTTTACACGTGTTTGCAAGGTGTTGATATATACTAGAAAACTATGCAATCACTCAGGAAAACTTTCAGAGCTTCACAAACCACCTGTAAATATAGCCTTTATTATACAAAAAAGTGCGCGAAATATGCATAAACTCGGCAATTTCCGTGCCACTCGTGCCAGTTAATGTCAATACATAGTTACATTCTTACTAATGGAATACACACACTGGTCTATAGCACGAATCAATGCGAATGATGAGTAGAATCTAACTTGAAAAACTGTTTTCAGATTAAAATTCTATTCACCCAACATAACTGACACACGTTATTCGCAAAGGGAGATAATTATGCATGACCTGCAAACATATCGCTATCACGTTATCCCGAACATAATTGAAATCAGTTACACCCCTGACTGTTGAGTGAGCCTCATATAATTAATATTAAGTATGTAGCCACCATACCATATTGTGCATTACAAACCGTAGAAACAAAATTGCTGCCCCGCTCCATTACCTCTCACATGTACAACATTGTGTCAACGTTTGTCTCCATTTACGGAAAATATTGTAAGTTTTGTTAACGTATTTCATGAAATTACGCAGATGTCAGAAGGTACAAAATCACATGGCGTGTCTCATTAACCAGTCCAATGTTCTTTGATACAGACCGTAGTTTTCTCATTGTCCATGTTTCATATTTGCTGTTGTCGTTATTTAATGTTTATGACGTGAGCCAGGAATTGACGATTATAGGTTGTGTATATGTGAAACCCTTTCTTACCTGTGCTAGTTCTCATGTAATGCTGATATATGTATATATGCGTGGAACATTTAATCTCAATTCTGTAGAATTATGTTGTGCGACGTGTATGTTCAAATATTAGCGCCGGGTGGAGAAAATGGGCCGTACGACGTGTATAACTAATGTAGCACCAGATCAGTATGTGCTAACACTGATCGCCCATTCTGTCATAAAAATAGTCAACGACAAACAGCAAGCATATTGATGTCTCATCAGATAGCGTGACTATTCAGGACGATCAGGGTCTGCAATTGCTACACCTACTGTATGGTCCATTTTCACAACACGTGACTTAACAACACGTGGTTTTGGTCTCACGGGACAGTCTGATGTCAAGGAGCGAGGAATAATCTATTTTCACCCCTAGTGTTTGGCGTGAACCATTTGATTGAAAACATTCTGCGAGTCCCTTTCATGACAATATCAGGCTTGAATCTCCAGAACCCACTATGAAATATTGCCGGGGAGGGGTCGTTACTGGAAGTGCTTAAGCTATCCATAGTGTGCTGGTTGTCTGGGAGCATGCGATGGGTAATTTAACGATCGGGATTCATCCTTACCGGGTGGGTGGTGGTCGGGCGAACGAGACGGCGTAAATTAACGGCATCGATTTCTCCTGATAGGAATCACGATTTGCCTGGTTTGGCCCTCAGGTACGTTTCTATCTTTGGCTCTTTTGTTACCTGGGAGTTGAATTGGGTTATTGCCCATTATGAAAGTAGTAAGATTATTACTGATCCTACTGTTTTTGGGAGGCGCCAAGTGATTCTGGTGTGGTGAGGACCTGGCACCAGATCAGGATTATTATGATTTCAGGGCTGAATATATAGTTTTGTTATTGTAAATATTCAGTTCTGATTTGGGGATCCCCCCAATGTGTATTCTCCTCTAGCATTCTTGTATGTGAGAGTTCAATCTGGTTATACCCATTATAAGAGCAATATGAGTAATATGTGACTGGCGTTGTATGGACCTGGCACCAGGCGAGGTTATTCTAATTGCAGGGCATTTGATGTAAATATTCCATTCTGATTTCGAATCTCCCTTCCCTCAATGCATCATGTTAAATGCTGGATCGAACACGTTGGCCAGGCCTTAAAATAACTTTCTACCATGCAAATATCAAGCATAGACAACTGTATCCAAACTCAAATACCCATCTGCCATGCAAATATCAAGCATACAAAACTGTGTCAAACCCCAAATACCTATCTGCCTATGCCAATAGCAAGCATACACAACTGTGTCCAACCCCAAATACCCATATGCCATGCAAATATAAAGCATACACAACTGTGTCCAACCCCAAATACCTATCTGCCATGCAAATATCAAGCATACTCAACTGTGTCCAACCCCAAATACCTACCTGCCATGCAAATATCAAGCATACCCAACTTTGTCCCACCCCAAATATCCATCTGCCATGCAAATATCAAGCATACACACACAACTGTATCAAATCCAAATTACCTATCTGCCATGCAAATATCAAGCATACACAACAGTTTTCAACCCCAAATACCCATCTGCCATGCAAATATCAAGCATACACAACTGTATCCAGCCCCAAATACATATCTGCCATGCAAATATCAAGCATACATAACTGTATCCAATCCCAAATACCTACCTGTCATGCAAATATCAAGCATACACAACTGTGTCCAACCCCAAATACCTATCTGCCATGCAAATATCAAGCATACAAAACTGTATCCAACCTCAAATACCTATCTGTCATGCAAATATCAAGCATACACAAGCTACTTGGCTTCAATCACAATATTCAAGTATTTTGAAATCAAGAAATACAGTGTAACCTCTCTAAACCGGACACCCTTGGAGGTCCCCAGTGTGTCCGGTGTAGAGAGGTTCCACTGTAAATCAGGCATATGAGCACTTCAATACATGTGGTGATGCTTTGCGATCACGAACAGACATTACGATCGGAGAAATAAAGCAACACAAAATTATCAATAATCAATTTAGAATGTGTCCTGTTTAGATAGGTTTCATTGTATATACAAATATTGGCAAGTCTGAAGCTGTGCCGGGGTCGGGTCGTGCTAATGGTCTCATGAGAAGAATTGCCGTAAAATAACCACACTTCTCATGTGAAGGCACATCATGTGGATTTGGGTAACGGTTTATAACGATATAAGCAGAAACCGAGCTGCAGACTTTTCTGAAATAGTTTTACTGTTGTTCAGCGTTTGCCTAGCTCGTAGAATGTGTCAATATGCATTCATACGGCCCGCACCGGACAGACACACAGCGAAGACTTGTTCGAGGAGGCCAAAGCAAATAAACGAACACGAATTTAAAACGATGTGAAAACGATCGTTTTGTAAATTATTTTCTTTTATTATACGATGCTTCTTTTAAATATCTAGCTTTCAATTATTTAAACGCATATCGTTTATTTCAGTGCATCGTTTTCGTTTAACCAGTGAAAACATCGTTTTATAATTATAAAAACGACAACGATGTCAAATCGATAGCAAGCGTTCGTTTATGGTACCAGGCACATAGTCGGACTGTACAATGTCATGTATATTATTTTGTGCCCACGGTGGAGGACCAGGATATGTACGTGTTCGTTAGTCACGAAATGTTTCACTTTTATCCACACACACATGCATATTTGTCTTCAATGTCAATATGATTGGTGTGAAAATGGACCTTACGACACAAGTTAAGACCAATCCACGCATCCGCGCGGTCTGGCCAGGGTCTACGCTGGTCACCATTCGGTCATTAAAATAGACTTATGATGTCAGTGAAACATTTGTTTCCGCTTTAGCAGTTGTAAGAAGGTACGAAATGACCAGGATCTACATTTGTTGGAAATGTTCATGTTCTACGGTCCATTTTCTCAGCTGGACGCCAAACAATGTTTAACACGTTCAACACTACATACCTCTATATCAGTGTTTGCAAGCAGTGTAGATCCAGATGAGCCGGCTCGTAACGAGCAGTCTCGTCAGGATCTGCACTTTTCCAAGTATTTATTTTAGAAAAAAACACCACACTCTTTTTTATAAATGGACTAAGTCGGAAAATTATTTTGTGACGATTGGATTGTTCGGAAGAACATAACACAATTCATTCTAGTTATTTAGGGGTGAAAGGGTTAAATTGAAAAATAAATGTATATAAGACCGTTTTCGCATACACTGTCTGTATATGGTACCTTCCTCAGACTCAATTGTAACCATACTGTCTTTTTCCACGATTGCCTTTAATGCGAACTTTTTGAATATGCTAATACATTTCTATGACTACTGGGTGTATGCTTGTATTGTCATTCCCGCATCAACCTTCACCGCCCCTCCGTCCGTCTACATTCCGACACGACCGGCAATGTACGTCACGTGCACCTGCCCCGCTATTTTCCTCATTATCTCCACAACCGGTGCGCTGCTTTAACTTGCAGATACCCCCGGGACAATTAAGTAATATCTCCGGCCGCCGCCCTGATATGTACCTGTGATTGGAGAAATTGGATTTATGTAATTTGTTGCCATTGTCGATCCTGATCAAATAGCACCCTCGTGTAGCCTGATCAATAGAGAATAGTGGGTTATTGCTGTGAATGGGAAATAATATCTGGCAAGGCTTAGGAAACGGGATGGGCGAGGCTCTGCCGAGCACATCCCGTTTCCGAGCCGCGCCAGATACTTTTTCCCATTCACGGCACTAACCTACTATTCTATTTATCCCGTCAACACCTACAAATGGCTGTAAAATGCAAATATTGTATTGACTGGATATCAAAAATGTTTCACGGCACCGTGTTTCACGGCACATACATGTACTCACTGAGTTGACGGGATAACTATCTATATTGTTTGTTAGAAGTATGACGGGCGTTTCATTGATGGAATGGCCAACAGTGCATACCCTGATTATAGTCTGTGCGGATGCATAGGCTGATCTGCATCTACACTGGTCGCAAAGCACATAATCCCCCTTTCTTCAGTCACATGCACATATTTGCAACAGTCCAGGAAATAGTTCTAGAAAACATACATTTATGTAATTTTTCTCGGAATAACTTGTGAATGACTAAACTCACGAGGACTCCCGATATGGACATTGATCAGGTAGCGATATATGCATTGGCTGAATACGTACATGTACTAACACAATGTTGTATCAGGCATTGACCTGATACGAATATCCGGATTTTAACGAACTGAAACCTGACGCGTGGGTGGTTGGTCGGGCGAACGCGACGGCGTAGGGATTCCTCCTTATAGGAATCACGATTTGCCTGGTTTGGCCCACAGGTACGTTTTTATATTTGGCTTTTTTGTTGCCTGGAACTTGAATTGTGTTATTGCCCATTATAAAAGTAGTAAGATTATTACTGATAATACTGCTTTTTGGAGGGGGCCAAGTGATTTTGGTGTGGCGAGGACCTGGCATCAGATCAGGATTATTCTAATTTCAGGGCTGAATATATAGTTTTTTTTATTTTAAATATTCAGTTCTGATTTTGGGATTTTCCCCCCATTTGTACATGTAATTGAACATGTAGATGTACTTGTACAGGTAATATATCTGATTTAGTACTAAACCAATTGACCCGGCCTTAAATGACCTTAGCTGTTGATAGGCCGTTAAGCCCCAACAAACAAAATAGTCAATAGTCGAACGGCATCACATGATGTTACCGAATGACGCCAGTGTAATGCCGTCATATAAACAAGTCGGCGTTCTTTCCAACGAAAATCACGTCATGTTTATCAGATATCAAAATACATGAACCTGGTATTCTCTATGTATCAGGTAACCAGCTTTGTATTGGCCGAATACATACTGACTGATAACATATTGCTGTATCAGGTAACCAACTATGTATTGGCCCAATACATACAGACTGATAACGTATTGCTCTATCAGGGAACCAGCAGCTTTGTATTGGCCCAATACATACTGACCGATGACATATTGCTGTATCAGGTAACCAGCTTTGTATTGACCCAATACATGCTGACTGATAACATATTGCTGTATCAGGTAACCATCTTCGTATTGGCCAAATACTTCTGATTGATGCCATACTGCTGTATCAGGGAACCAGCTTTGTATTGACCTAATACATACTGACTGGTGACATATTGCTGTATCAGGTAACCAACTTTGTATTGGCCGAATACATACTGACTGATAACACATTGCTACATCAGGTAACCAGCTTTGTATTGGCCGAATACATACTGACTGATGACACATTGCTGTATCAGGTAACCAGCTTTGTATTTGCCGAATACATACTGACTGATAACATATTGCTGTATCAGGTAACCAACTATGTATTGGACCCAATACATACTGACTGATAACGTATTGCTGTATCAGGTAACCAGCTTTGTATTGGCCCAATACGTACTGACTGAGCACATATTGCTGTATCAGATAACCAGCTTTGTATTGTCCCAATACATACTGACTGATAACATATTGCTGTATCAGTTAACCAGCTTTGTATATACCCAATATATACTGACTGATAACATATTGCTGTATCAGGTAACCAGGTTTGTATTGGCACAATACGTACTGTCTGATGACATATTGCTGTATCAGGTAACCAGTTTTGTATTGGCCCAATACATACTGACTGATGACATATTGCTGTATCAGGTAACCAGCTTTGTATTGACCCAATACATACTGACTGATAATATATTGCTGTATCAGGAAACCAGCTTTGTATTGGCCCAAAACATACTGACTGATAACATATTGATGTATCAGGGAGCGAGCTTTGCATTGGCCCAATACATACTGACTGATGACATATTGATGTATCACTTAACCAACTTTGTAGTGGCCCAATGCATACCGACTGATAACATATTGCTGTATCAGGCATTGACCTGCATTGACCTGTAGCCGATTTCATCAAAATTGCAAAGTATACTTATCTAGCAAAGGGAGTAATCATTTATTTTTCCCGAAATACATTATGTCACATAGAACTAACGACTGCATATATTTGATGATTAAATGTATGCAGAATTATTATACTGAATTTATTACATTATCACAGCCAAAATGGCTGTGATAATGTAATAAATTCAGTATAATAAAAATTAATAAATTTATCCTTAAATTTAAAATTTCTCCCTCAAAGTATACTTTGCTAGATAAGTATACTTTGTAATGTTGGTGAAATAGGCTACTGGTACGAGTATCCGGGTCACAAGATTTTGAAAAGTAACGTTTCATTTGTCGAAAGTCGACACATCACGTTACCGAATTACGTTATTGGAATTACGTCACGGAAACAATTCCGCGTTATTTTCAACGAAACCAATGTCATAATTGCTCATTCTGAAGTGTAAAATATTACACGAGTGATAATTATATATGGAGAATATTGTATGTGAGAGTTGATCTGGTTATACCCTTTATGTGAGTGTTACGATTAGTCGTAATCCTATTTTAGGGAAATAGTGCAGGACAATTGGTAACAATCCGGCACCTCGTGTTATTTTTTGTTTCTCGGTGGATTCGTAGTATTTGGGTTCTCAGCTTTCTGAAAAATCCGGGTGCCATTTGTAAGTCCACTTTCAAGGTCATTTAAAGGTCATTCAAAGGTCACCGTCACCCTATCTCGCATTGGTGTCATGTAATGCTCTACCATCCAGAAATCATTACATATTAAGCCCATAATATGATCTTAATGCATGCCACTATAGATATAGACATGTTTTAACAATAATTCTTGGCGAGTATTCGTGCGTAAAGGTCAAGTTCAAGGTCATATCCTGTATTATAAAGTAAAACATTGCCTATCATATGCCATAATGAACACATTTTAATGATATTGGTGTCTATCATATAGTTATATATGACCACGGATCGATTCGTGAACTTTTCAGAGCCATTGAGGTTGAAGTTTATACGCTAGGGCTCAAGGTCAAGGTCATTGTGAACCGCCAAAATCCACAGAAACCCTTGAAAATGCCATATCACCGTCACTAATTGTCCTTTTTGAATGCTCTCGGTGTAAATAGTGTCATTTTATTATGCACTCCGAAATAAAATATAGTCGTCATCCTGTCTGTCTGTCTGTCTGTCTGTCTGTCTGTCTGTCTGTCTGTCTGGTCGTATGTCGTCTGTGTCTGTCTGTCTGTGTCTGTCTGTCTGTCTCTCTGTGTCGTCTCGTCGTCTTATGTTGTCTTTTCTGTCTGTTCTGTTTCTTGTCTTCTTTTCTCTCGTCTTCTGTGTCTGTCAGTCTGTCTGTCTGTCTGTCTGTCTGTCTGTCTGTCTGTCTGTCTGTCTGTCTGTCTGTCTGTCTGTCTGTCTGTCTGTCTGTCTGTCTGTCTGTCTGTCTGTGTCTGTCTGTCTGTCTGTCTGTCTGTCTGTCTGTCTGTCTGTCTGTCTGTCTGTCTGTCTGTCTGTCTGTCTGTGTCTGTCTGTCTGTCTGTCGTGTGTCTGTCTGTCTGTCTTCTGTCTGTCTGTCTGTCTGTCTGTCTGTCTGCTGTCTGTCTGTCTGTCTGTCTGTCTGTCTGTCTGTCTGTGCTGTCTGTCTGTCTGTCTGTCTGTCTGTCTGTCTGTCTGTCGTCTGTCTGTCTGTCTGTCTGTCTGTCTGTCTGTCTGTCTGTCTGTCTGTCTGTCTGTCTGTCTGTCTGTCTGTCTGTCTGTCTGTCTGTCTGTCTGTCTGTCTGTCTGTCCAAGCCAGAACTTTGGAAGTGGTTTGATGAAGTGAATTTTTGTGTCAATAAATCGCAAGTGAGATTGGTGTGGACCATGCCCTCGAGCAGGTTAACCGCTCTCTCAAGGTCTTGGGTGTAATTACAGGGATAACCCAGAAACCTGGTTCCTGGCTCGTTTCTTCCTGGTTGCACCAGAGAAGTTGCACGACTGGCAGACGAGTTGGAGAAACAAGTTGGCTTTTCAGAAACATGCCCATCTGTCAAGCATCATGAACTGTCAGACGGTGTTGTTAGAAAGCAGGAGGAGAATAATGTAGCAAAGCTAAGAGATGTTATTAGCAGGGTCAACCAATTTCAGTATACACAGAGCAACCTTATCACATTGTGACACAAACTGTCATTCCCAGCGACGTACAAGCGGACTTTTGTAAGTCTGTACAAACTGGTGAAGAAGCATATTCGGAGTTTGTTCAAGAACGCATAAACGGCTCCAGAAATCTTTAGGACAGAATGACAAAAGTAAAACTAAAACACTGGAAAAGTAAGGGCAAAACAAGAAAGGTAAGGATAGGGATTGAAACAGTAGAGCTGAAAGATGATAGATCATTGTTTGCTAGAATGGCGATAGTTGCAAGGTCACGACCAGAAATGGACATTGCAAAAGACATAGGGAACATCGAATTTCCATGCGTGTCGCGTTCGCCTTTCGCACACGATGGAAGCCTCCTACCATGTACAGAAAAGTCAAACCTCATGCACAAACTAACCAGCACATCCGACCCTCCAGATCAGAACTCGGAGGAGGCTTGTAAGGATGCGATAGACGGTCGTGCTGTACTGATTGGTAAATGAACAGTGGCAGTGGTAAATGAACTGAGCGCTAAACCAGTCAAGACATGCAAACAGTTTGCAAATGAATTTGTGAACCGCACAAATCATATGATAAAACAGTATGATGAAGCACACATCATATTTGACCATTATGATGTAGACAAATCTTTGAAGACAAATACCAGAGATAGGCGCAGCAGGGAGAACGAGAACAATTTCATGTATGCAAAGATGTTACACCCATACGGTCATCATTTGTTAAGTTCATGTCGGAATACAAAGACAAAGCATGGTCTGACGCTTTATCTCGCGGATAAGCTTCTGGACAGTTGTAAAGACTACTTAGCCCCAGTAGTTGTGTCAACCAGCCAAGGTGCCCAACCAAACAAACTTGATGTAGAGCAGCTATCATCGACCCATGAAGAAGCCGATACTATCTTGATATTACAAGCTCTGGACGCTGTAAAACGAGGGTGTGATGTTGACATAGTGTCTCCTGATACGGATGTGTTCGTATTAGCTGTTTCGCGATCACAGATGTTGGGGAAAGTTCCCAGAATTGTAACCGGTGTGGGAGCAAAGCAAATGACTATTCCTCTGCTGCCTGTGTATCGTGCCATCGGTCCAGCTATAACTGTTGCTCTGCCCGGGTTTCACGCATTCACCGGGTACGACACGTGTGGGCGGTTTCAAGGCAAGGGCAAAGTCACATGCTGGAACACCTTACAGAAACAGCCAGCTCGCATTACAAACGCATTTGCAGAGCTAGAGCTTGGCAAATTGGACTAAGTTGATGACGACACTGTAAACGCGCTAGAAGAATTCGTCTGTGCCATGTATAAACAGAAAGGTTCTCATGCCATAGAGTTGGCTGATCTCCGATGGGAATTATTTAAAATGTCACAGGCGGAATCTGATAGGCTTCCACCCACAAGAGGCGCGCTGCTCCAGCACACCCTCCGTGCTGCATATCAGTCACTGGTATGGGTTCACTCTGATGATGCTAAACCAAATTACCCCACACCAACTGAATTCGGATGGATGGTGCAAAATGACACGTATGTACCCGTTGTTACTACAATGGAGCCCGCTCCAAAAGCAGTACTAGCACTTGTACGCTGTAGTTGTCAAATAAGTCAGTGTTCGACAGCAAGGTGTACATGCCGTAAATCTAGTATTGTGTGTACAGAACTTTGCAAATATAGTCTGAACGAAAACACATGTGAGAACCACCCAGACTGTCATCCAACAGTACCTGATATCGAGTCAGATAGTGATGACGATTAGACTTACTGAACAATACTTATTTCTTCATACTGGTGACATATAACCGACCCGGATATTGACAAATAGTAATTGATACCCAAAGGAGAGTCGAAGAGCCCGGAACTAACGATGAATGTAATTAATATGCCAAGCATAGCTCACGTATAGCGGTAATCGAAGTCTTCAACACGCACACAAGTGCACTCTACGACTAGCGGTATGCACTCCCAAAAAGCAGGATAAAATACGGCGAGAACACAAATGATAAATGAAACAAATGCCACACAGATCGAAAGAATGTCAGAGATATGCTAGTATATGTTTCAGTTCATAGTCGATCAGCACAATTCCCTAGTTTATTATAAGTTTTAAATATAATAGGAACGACACATACTAATATACATGTCGCTTACAAATCTAAAAAACATACATTGTCTACCATACCCACTGAACTGGAGACAATTGTCAATAAAGGTTCAAGCTCAATTGTATTCCTATTTTGATGATCAATAGTATTGACATTCTCACAGTGCAATCCTAGTATTCATTAAGGCGCACTGTGTTATTATATGCAATAGACGTTTTGTACCGAAAATTAAAATTAAAACTAATTTTGACACTTTTTCGACTTCATGTATGTTCAATGACCTTGGAATTACCTTTAGAGTATAATTTTGAATCACATTCGCGCTGGAAAGTTCATTCATTTAAATAGGACCATGAAAACCCATTAGATACAACGCCAGACTCGTTAAAACCTGACCAGTTGTGCATTAGATATAGCATTTTCAATGTATTATGCATATTATTGGAGGCCAAACATGACATTGACCTTGGCCCTCGTCCTATAAAGTTAACCCCAATCTCTCCAAGACATTCATTAATCGATACGGAACAATGGAAACAAATAAGATAATTACCAAACTTTTTCAAATCGGATCGTTTGTGCCGAAGATAAGGCATTCTCAAGGTTTTGTGCGTATTTTGGGGATCCAAAATGACATTGACCTTGACCGTTAGAGTATAAAATGAAACCTAAATCGCTCTGAAAAGTTCATTAATTTATCCAGGACTATGCAACACCTTAGTATAGCCACCATGATCATTACAACTGTTCATTATGGCGTGATAGAGGCAATTATTTACTATTTTTGGGAAAATTACCTTGAAAATGACATTGAACCAAACAGGCGACACGTAATATTGTTAAAACGATCTATTTTTATAGCGATATATAAGAGGAACACATTTCGTACTTTAAATGTGACGAATTATCTGTGGCAGAACCTTTTATGATATCAGGTCGAGATGGGGTTACGGTGATCTTTGTATGACCTTGAAAGTTTATGAAAACAATGGCATCCGAATTTTTAGGAAACCTTAGAGCATTGGGGTTACGAAACTACCGGGTGCCAACAATTAACATGAAGTGCCGGAATGTTACACATACACTCACATTTGCCCCTGCACTAGAAGGGGCCACGTGATTTTTATGTGAACCTGACACCATGTCAGGTTATTCTAATTTCAGGGCTGAATATATTTTTTCTCGATGTAAATATTCCGTTATGATTTTGGTATTTCCGCACCCCCCCCCCAATGCAGCAGGTAAAACGGGATCGTACCCGTTTGCCCGGCCTTACATGACCATAGCTGCTGATAGGCCGTTAAACACCAATAAACAAACAAACAATCAAGGCGCCTGAAAAGTAGAGGATCATACATGAGTGCTTAGTTATGATATTTATTAACTTACTGATTTCATAAGAAACCGGACGATTCATTATTTAGTGCATACATTATAAGCACAGCTAGCATCATGCATTGCAGCTGTATTGATCATAATGTGTTTTCCGCAGTCTAGTGTACACAGTGTTTTTATTACACACTGAGAAAGTCCTTTTCATGTGGATTATCTCCCTGATGAAAGATAATCCCCTCAGCAAAGGGCGGTATTTAAGTTATTATACCGGAATATTTGCATGGACATGATTAAAGTCGCTATTTTAAAAACACAAACAGAAGCAAAATGCGTGTTGGCTTGATAATCCGCCATTTTATGTTATGTATGCTGGGCTGGTACCTGGTTTCTATTGTAATACTACAACAGGGATGACACGAACTGGGGTAACAGAACTATACATTCCTTATGAACCGAGAACATAACCACGTGATCACGATGAACGGTTTTAAACAGTCGATACCGGTCAGTCTGTGAGATTGCATGCCTTAACGCATAACTTAAGCACCTTTTCCAAAATTATAATTGATTTTGTAAATTAAGTTAGAAACGCGACAAAAATCGAGAAATGTGCCATATAATTTATGAGTTGTCATTTTTTGTCAACATTCCACACCAGTCATGGGATAATTCTCGTTTTTCAGAAATCGCTTCAGGTAGAAGTAGCGAAATGGGTTTTCCTATTGCTTTCGCAGATCCACGATACCCAACCTAGACGTGGATGTGACTGGAGAAATGGGGCTTATTGGATGTGTGACTAGTGCAGCTCCTGGTCAAATAGCACACTGCTGTAGCTTGATAACAATATGTATTGCTTGTTAGAAGCATGATGGGTATTTCATCGATGGATTGGCGAACATCGCAGCTCCTGATCAGACTGTGCGAATGCACAGGCTGATCTGGAACACATTTGTCGCAACATCCATAGCCAAAGTGTGCACACGCGGAATTTATACCCGTTATGAAGTTATTAATCGTTTGTCAACTATGTCGTAATTTCCAAAACGAAATTCGTTGCTGTTTTTGTATGGCATTTTTTCAGAACAATGTCGGTGTCGTGCGGAGATGCGATGCTCCTGGATCGCTTGTCTGTCATTACCCAGTAATGACAGACAAGCGATCCAGGAGCATCGCCGAACACGACTACCAGAAAAAGTATACATTGCAAGCGCGGTTTTATTGCACTTGTTCATTTATATTTCGGAACAACGTCACCGCCGTACGAAGTTGTGGTAAGTCGGGAAATCGTGTGCATTCCCACAATCTCGTGAACCGATCGGCGTTTATTATCCATATGTTTTACACTCGTCATTGAGTATGTCATCGGCTACTGATAACAATCAGGAAGTCTTCCTTGGTGGAACGGGTGTGTCGCTTGGTGGGAATTGCATATACGATATCAAGATACACACCTTTTACTTTGTTCTATTATTAGCCAGAACATGGGGCGTATAGAACGTACCCTCTCTGCATCCATACCAACCCCACCAACCCCTACCAACTCACACCGTCCACCTGCGTGGGACTTACGTCGGTTGTTTTAAGGTCATGTCCTGCAGAGCAATATGCGTGGGGATCATATATGTATACATGTAGTTGTCACAGCACGGTAGATGACCACCAGAGGCAGGAATGCGTTTTTGATAACACACTAATTAAGTTGCATTGACCTTGGGACGAGTGATGGTGTTTTCCAGCCGAGACTGGTGAATTTCATTGTATTTTCACAGAGAATATCAGGCTAATGTCTTTTGATAAATCTAGCAAGTTTTATCAGGCAAGGTTCGGAAGCGCGTTCAAATCCAAAAGATCGGAGATGAATTATTACCGTTTCCGCACCGAGGCTGATAAACCCGATACTCAAGATATATACTATTCTGTTATCAGGTAAACTACTTATAAACTAGTTATGCTACAGATTGAGCAAATATGACGTGGTTTTCGTTGAAAAATAAGGCAAACTTCTTTGCGTCAGTACTTTGACGTAATTCGATAACATGTATGTCGTTCGACCAATGACATGTCAGCAACAGTAGTTTTGAATCCAGTCTGACCTAGATAAGCTTATTTACAACTTGTTACCAGTCTGTGTCTGTGCAAACCGTGCAAACCGTATTACTTGATAAATCTTTCTTCTAGAGTTTCGAATAAAACCGGATAGTCTAGTATTTGTTCATGGGTGGGTATGATCATACACGTGACTGTATTTGAACATCAGAAAACAAAATTAATATATGACTTTGACTGGAGAAATGGGGCCTCTGGGTTTTGCCATCAGTGCAGATCCAAATCAGCCCGTGCATCCGCAGTCTGATCAGGACCTGTACTGTCCGCCATTCCATTAATAAACCACCCGTCATAATTCTAACAAGCAATATAGGTCGTCTTCAGGCGCAGGCTACAACAGTGTGCTATTTGACCAGGAGCTACACTGGCCACCACACCCATAAGCCCCATGTTCCTAGGCACAGCCACATATTTGTAGAAGCGGAAAACTTGGTATCACTCTCAACGCTGTAATACTTGTAATGTAATTGATGGCCACAAATCCAATCTTGTTGAATGAGTCGATCTGTAAACGGACTGTGGCCACATTCCCTACATTGTTATATATTATAATGAAGATTAGAACATAGAAAACACTTAAGTTTCGTGGATATATACAATCGGTTGATATACAGTACGGGGTCTGATCATATCAAACGCTCTTTAAAATTGTCTCCTCAGTTTTATTCTTGAGAACCATAGCCACTGATTGTCAATATGACATCTACAATTTATGATTTTTCATGTTTTATTGTTGAGAATGATACCCACTGGTTGCCAATATGACATCTACAATTTATGATTTCTCATGTTTTATTGTTGAGAATGATAGCCACTGATTGCCAATATGACATCTACAATTTATGATTTCTAATGTTCTGCTTACCTTCGAGTTTCAACAACATTCCGCTGTTTGTCCAATACGAAATATATATTTATTTCGTTTCGAAATAAATTCAATAAGTATGGTTTGTTCGTGTTTGGTGTCATTACACAATGGTCATTCATGAGACTTACCAATGGTTTCATTCAACGACCTGTACATGTATCAGTTGGGCCGCCTGGTGAATCACGCTCCTAATCCTATTGCCTTTAGAGGAAGGGACCAAGTGACTTTGG
>CM055280.1:49543964-49600295 GCA_029237695.1 Conchocele bisecta | reverse complement strand
ACCAAGTGACTTTGGTGTGGTATGAACCTGACACCAGGTCCGGTTATTCTAATTCCAGGGCTGAATATATCCTTTTCTCACTGTAAATATTCCGTTCGGATTTCGGGATTTTCCACTCAATGCAGCAGATTCAATCAGAGAGCGAACACGTTGGCCGGGCCTTAAATGACCTGAGCTGTTGATAGGCCGTTAAACATCAATAAATTAAATCAAATCATTTTGTTGTATTGGTAATCCTCCTCCAGTGACTAAATGGTAAACATCGCAGGCCATGATCAGACTGTTTGGATGTGCGGGCTGATATGGGGCTATGCTGGTCGCACACGTCGTAAGGTACATTGTCTCAGCCGATTGCACATTTAGGAACGGTGTTTCGTATTTTGGCATTTTATAAATTGATGTTGGTAGGTGATGTTGGGAAGGCAACCGGCGTCATGACGACAGACAACTAATTCGAGGCCGGTCATATCGTGTGTCAATGCACGTTTGATCACGCTGTATATGTGTGTATTTTAATTAATAATGCACCAACAAAATATACTCTATTTACTAACACATACTATGCGCCATGAACATGTATCTGCGAATTTAGACATACGTGGTAGTATTATTTTATTTGAACTAAGTGTGTTAGAAGCGCTACTTTAGACCAGAACGTTTACACAGACAAACACATCACTTGTGGACAATTAATGTTCAAACCTCCGCTTGCAGACACGGCTGTTGTGAAAATGCACGCGCTAAATATAGCCAGTCAACTTATACCCACTCGGCATGGGGCCGCCAATAACAACATATTATGTGCCGTACCTGTATTGTATTGAGGCGTGGATTCGATAAAACGCCAGTTATCGTAGATCGCTATTTCACAAATACAACCTGAACATGACGTGTGATTTAATAAAGAAAATGAATCAGATCAACTGACGGACATGTTTATTTGCTCCGGGATTTTCCTTAATTCTTCTTCAATACTCATATCGCAGGCGAAGATTCCTTCATTGGCTACCTCAATGTCGGCGACTGCCCAAGACAGCTGATAACGATGCTTTGACCATAGTAGGTTCCATTCGCATATTGAGTACAATCATGACAATAGGCCATGTAGTTGGTATATTGTATATTACCAGACCCATGGTTGGTATGACGACGGTTGTGTGCCAATAACGTACAGTGAAACCTCTCTAAACCAGACACCCTGTGATGTAACCAATGTGTCCAGTTTAGAGATGTTCCACTGTAAAGCAAGCATTTTGCCATTCTAAAACGTATTTGGATGCAGATTTACAATCATGAATATACATTATCATCTGAGATAAATGACCAAAAATACCATCAATAATAAGATCACTGATCGTATATTGTTGTTAGATTTAGAGAGGTTCCACTGTATATATACATGTAAATAAGTTACGGGCCATTAACTAATTTACATATAGCACTGGCGATACCCAACAAATTATTTTGAGAATCACAAAACAAAAAACAAAATGCTATGAGGTATTTCAGGGAATGCTTAATATCTTTTTCTGAAGCATTCACTGTGTCATCCATATAGTTTTGATTCATCAATACATGTAGCTACATACATGTACATCCGCATTTGTAGTATGCGCAATTTACAGCATATAATAGTGTGGTGCGGATTTGACAACACAACCTCCAAGTATTGAATTTTCGCGTTTTCGTCCAAATATATTGATAATTATGTAACATTTACGAATAACTGCATTTTTTATAATCTTTAAAGCCCCAATACGGCTCAAGTTGCCGAATTTGGCCTCCTATTGGGTTTTCTCACACATAAATCCAACAGGTGTCTATTTACACACACTTTGAAACTGTTTGCATTCATTTTGGTACAAAAATGAGTTTGTAGTCGATGAAAATATCAATATTTGTTGATAAACAAACAGCAGGTGCGTGTTCAAAGTCCGATCGATTTTCCGATAGAAGCTCGGGTCAACTGCTCAACTCCCTGATTCGCGGCCGATGAATTCCGATAGCCGGAGTTTATCGACTCGCTTCCTAGCCGAAGCCGTTGGGTTACGGAAATTAATTTGTCAATATTGACATTTTGCACTGAGTGGTACACAAAACAAGTTTTTGTTGTCTTCACATTGCGATTAAGATGTAAATCTCAAGACTTGAGATGTATCTATTAGGCAGTATATGTTAGTTTTGTGTACTAAATCAGTTGCCAAACAAGTTTTTGTGTTTGAAAAAATCGGAAGATTGTAATACTGAGCCGTTCAGGGCCTTTAAATTCATTCGAGAAATCATTTTCTATTTGTGGCCAATCCCTCAAGAGGCGATGCGGTTGGTTTTAACAAATTTGGAAATATGCGGTGCTGTAACAAGAGAAGGTGGTTATGGTATTTGTGGCCAGCATACATGTACATGTAACTGATGATCTGCTATGAACGGCGGACAGTGCAGAACACAATTCCCTAAGGTCAGTTTCGCCAGACAAAGCCACATGTCAGTTGATATAATTTGTGTTGTTGAATATACGTATATGATAAATAGCATAGTATGTGTTGTGAATGAGGAACCTAGCTACGCATGTGTATGTAACGGGATGGGCGAGGTATATATAGCACACTATCTGATGTATGCTGCTTATTATGATTTAGTCCATAACTGTCTACATCAAATTCAGCATTGACTCGAGTGTTTCGTATACAGTACTCTCGGCATAACTCTCGATATCAGCATAAACTTAAGTAAGTATTACCAAATGCTGCGCTGATATACTTAGGTTGACACATGCGATAATCTATCTCTGTGTGTATTGATAACAATGGTTATGTTCAATCCGTCTGCAATGATAGTGTAACGTTCGCCCCGGGTTTAACCAGACGAACAGATGAATCGTTGAGAATGACACACCACCATCATTAATTACGAAGATATAACAGTACGTTTTTATGAGACGAATATAGTGTATACTTGGTCTGTCGGCAGAGTAACGGGATATTACGTGATGTTTAGCGATTTTAATATCAGATCTTCTTTCACGGTGATACGGGTACAAGCGGAATATAATCTTATCAATTCCAGTCATTCATTGATTCAGTGGTAATAAATTTCTGTACTGGTCAGGCAGAGTTGATATGCATGCTGATCTGAGGTTACCGTGAAGTCGCAAACGTCTTAAGGGGCCTTTTCGCAGCAGGCATCATGTGAAATCTAGTTGACATCGCCGTATACCGATTTGCTTGCCCTAGCTGGTAAGCTATATTTGTTAGATCGATGATAGAACGTCAGTCATAACATATAAAATGTACATCGTTGCATGTTGATGTTTAAGAAATAACTTTTGGAAAATAAATAGTACGACTGTAGGCGGATTGTAATTTTTGTCGTGCCCGCTTGAGAACAGCGCGATATAGTCGGCAAATTTGCGTACGTACGTCCGTACGTACATCCCTACGTAGATATGTACGTACGTGCGCCTATGTTAACATTTTTCGTTGAAGTTTATGGTTAAAGTATTTGGTTAAAGTTTTTTGGATTACTATCAAAGCCGCGACTCAATTTAACGGCTCATAGAAAGGTCGCAATGTTTATTTTGTCATAGCTAGCTGGTTATATGCTATCGAAAAAGTCTTCATCCGTTCGGTAAGCTTGTTAGTTCCGGATTATTGTATTGTGCTGGACATATAAATTCTGCAGCTAACGTGATACTGGTATTTTAATAAAATTAATGACATATACATAGGGAATCACATTGTTATCGTGACATATTGATACTCCCGTGGATATATAATTTAAACACTATATAACGAACATTCCTCATCAGATACGAAGCATTATAGTGAACGGAATTTATAGTAAGTATTGATGATTTCAGTTACAGTTTGACAGTTCGCGTTCCTTAACTACAATGTACTCATGTGACAGCCTTTAAAATTAATGCCAATCAATACAGTAGATCAACCAGTACAAATGAAAGTATGAACTTAGATGTCGCTGTGACGTTTTTACAGATTGCAACTATGTTACATTATATTGCCAAATTAAATAATGTATGCTACTTTTGTCGTATCAAAAAACCACTACCCACCCCGGAACCAAGTAGAAGCCTGGATGACAGCGAACTATCATTTTGTTAAAGTTTTACGTTGATGTTTTTCAAATTTCTATATCTATGTGACTGCTTGCGATATCAACTTGAAAAATCATATACACATTGTTCACCATTCATATTCATTGTATGCCCTACACATGGTGACCATGAGCCTAATATCAAGGTCAAATGACTTAGAACTTTCTGTTAAAGTTTGATTTAAAATGCTATATCACTGTGACCGCTTGGGATGTCAACTTCAAACGTCATATACACATTGATCACCATCCATATTTTCAGTGTATACCCTTCCCATGCTTCCCATGATCCCACGGTCAAGGTCAAATGGTGATGTGTTTTCGGATTTTATAAAATGGAGTAGTATTGTCAACACTACTTGGTATGATTGATCTACAACTAAGGCTCTTTCACATATGAGAATGTGCATACCCTGTGTCAAATATTTGTTGTGATTAATAAGCATACTACACCAATTCCCAGGGTCAAAGACGTTGGGGAGCATTTGTCGGATTTGCCGACCATCTACTTTATTCATTTATGATAACGTTACATAACGTCATGCGACGCCAAACTGCTCCGTGGCGACGTAGATGCCTATGAATAAATGAGCACTGCACAAAAGAATACGATTTACTACATGGTACCCATATGTTATTGTTTGTACAACCGGATCAGCTTTCTATTGATATATGTTTTAACCGATTTAACCAAATGGTTCCCACGATATAAACACAGTCATGCAACTTTAATTGTGTATGTCGTATTTCTGTTTCAGCGTCCGGACAAGAACAATGGGGTCGAGCTGTACATTGCATAATATTACATATCTCCTAGTTGCATTCTCAATAACAATACATTTAACCGCATCGAACAGTGCTAGCCTGTCATCAACACTCAGTGCTAGCCAGACATCAACAGCCAGTGCTAGCCAGACATCAACAGTCATTGCTAGCCCGACATCAACACTCAATGCTAGCCCGCCATCAACAACCAGTGCTAGCCCGATATCAACACTCACTGGTAGCGCGACATCAACAGCCAGTGGTAGCTCGACATCAACACTCACTGGTAGCCCGACATCAACAGCCAGTGTTAGCCCGACATCAACACTCACTGGTACCCCAACGTCAACAGCCAGCGGTAGCCCGACATCAACACTCAATGCTAGCCCGACATCAACAGCCAGTGGTAACCCGACATCAACAGCCAGTGGTAGCCCGACATCAACACTCACTGGTAGCCCGACATCAACAGTCGGTGGTAGCCCGACATCAACACTCAGTGCTAGCCCGACATCAACAGTCAGTGGTAGCCCGACATCAACACTTACTGGTAGCCCGACATCAACACTCAGTGGTAGCCCTACATCAACACTTAGTGCTAGCCCAACATCAACAGCCAGTGGTATCCCGACATCAACAGCCAGTGCTAGCCCGACATCAACAGCTAGTGCTAGCCCGACATCAACAGCCAGTGGTAGCCCGACATCAACAGCCAGTGCTAGCCCGACATCAACGGCCAGTTCTAGCCCGACATCAACACTCAGTGCCAGCCCAACATTAACAGCAAGTGCTAGCCCGACAGCAACAGCCAATGGTAGCCCGACATCAACATCCAGTGATAGCCCGACATCAACACTCAGTGGTAGCCCGACAGCAACACGCAGTGCTAGCCAGACATCAACAGCCAATGGTAGCCCAACATCAACAGCCAGTGCTAGCCCGACATCAACAGCCAGTGCTAGCCCGACATCAACAGCCAGTGCTAGCCCGACATCAACACTTAGCGCTAGCCCGACACCAACATCCAGTGCTAGCCCGACATCAACAGCCAGTGGTAGCCCGACATCAACGGCCAGTGCTAGCCCGACATCAACAGCCAATGGTAGCACGACATCAACAGCCAGTGCTATCAGTGCTAGCCCGACATCAACAGCCAATGCTAGCCCGACATCAACAGCCAGTGGCAGCCCTACATCAACGGCCAGTGGTAGCCCGACATCAACAATCAGTGCTAGCCCGACACCAACAATCAGTGCTAGCCCGACATCAACATCTAGTGGTAGCCCGACATCAACTATCAGTGCCAGCCCGACATCAACATCCAGTGGTAGCCCGACATCAACAGCCAGTGGTAGCCCGACATTAACGGCCAGTGGTAGCCCAACACCAACACTCAGTGCTAGCCCGACACCAACACTCAGTTCTAGCCCGACATCAACACTCAGTGCTAGCCCGACATCAACAGCCAGTGCTAGCCCGACATCAACAGCCAGTGCTAGCCCGACATCAACAGCCAGTGTTAGCCCGACTGGTATGATTTATTCCCACTTTAGTTATTTTCCAGTAGTATATGTATCGTTTTACCCAACTTTTTTTCATAACTATCTGCACTTATATGGGACCAAGATAATTTTTAAGAAAAAGGTAAAGGTGTTCCCTCTAGTAAACTCAATGTAAATCTAAATACAAGCGACCCAATTTAGGAGAATGCCGCGCTGTGATCATGTCAATGTTTATGAAGTAGTATAAGCTCGGCCTGTTTGACTAGACTATTTTGGTCGGAGTGTCATGATTAACACTTAATGAGTACACAACTGTATGTTGAGTTTGTGTGAATAGCTATTGAGCTATGATTTATTATACCCACTTTGAAAAAATCATGAGTATATTGTTTTCGCTACGGGTGTCCGTCCGTACGTCCGTCCGTCCGTACAAACGAGAGCTACATTGTGAGGTTAACCACACAGTGATGGACTTGTTAAGAGATGCTTATTCCGTTTTAACCCCGTTATAAATTGCTCTTGTGGGGTTATTTTGTCTTGTGGGGTTGTTTTTTTCTGTACGATTGATGTTTACGGGGTTTGATTTAGGATGGGTTAGGGTTAGTAACCTCACAATGTACGTCTCGTAAGTATGTCCGTCCGTCCGTTTCCGTCCGTCCGTCCGTCCGTCCGTCACGTATTTTGGAAGAAGTAAAACTCTTTAACCGTAATAGGTAGGGACTTAAAACTTGGTGTATTCCTTCTTTAGGGTGTGTAGTTTCTCAAATTGAATTTTAATTCGACCCATCGTCATGGATTATCTTTCCCTTTTAGACTTAGAATTTCCCAATTTTACCGTGTAAGAAGTAAAACTGTTTAACAGCAATAGGTAGAGACTTGAAACTAGCGTGTTCCTTTTTTATGGTGTGTAGATGTGCATGTGAATGTTGATTTTTTATGCGAACCCCGGTCATATAGTATATGATGTTACGTTGCCGATAGCAGCCTAGTGAACTTTTCATATAGATTTTGGAAACTTGTTATGTTTTACTTCCTTATATCATAAGGGACCCAAAACAAGTTGTTTCCAATTTTTCCATTCATGGATAGTGAGTAAATCCAACATGGCCGCCGTACGGTACTCAAAATCTTAAAATCGTCATATATTTGGCAATAAATCACTTTTTGACTCGAGAAAACTGTATTTTTGTATGTTTTCAAAGACAAGGAAGCCGTTGCAATCATCAATTATATTAAAAAATGAACATAAAATGTAATTGGAGTCGAATATACCTAAAAATGTCGCCCTTGGACATCAGGAAAATTAAAATTTCTTATATATTTCTGAAGAAGTGAAAATGACTGATTGATCTTCGATCCCTTGATGCCTAAGAATACATATGTAAACAGCTAGATGTATCTAAAACAAGCAACACTTATGAGCCATCGCATGCGAAAACCTACACCTTGGCGTTTCCACCCAGCATAGCTCAAGACCAACATGCGCCTATTTCCCATAGGAACGACCCTTACTATTAGAAGCATGTTTCAACACTGTTCAAAGGACGGCAAACAGTGCAGGCTAATCTGGGTAGCCTATTGTTTAGTCTATATTTGCCCTCAAATTTGTCCTTTTCATCATTCAGGATATCACTCTTATTGCATGAAATAAACCCAATTATTTCGTATATATGCATACACGAATCGGCATTGTTTAGTCAGCTCCATCACTCTAAAATTCTCCCTCTTCATCGCTCTGGATATCACCCGTGGCAATGTTAGTGCAGGTTTCCTCGCCTCCTTCACACTTGCACAGTTCTGTACAGGCTAGATTGTGGGTTTTGCAGGAGCACATCTGACTACATTTGCTAACTACACAGGAGCACTTGACAAGTTCTACAACAGCTTCTGGTGCTGGAGGTACCTTTGACACTACAGGCACACAGCTGCCATCATCTTAAATATGCCATCATAGAGTTCCTGGATCTAATACCTCTGGTTCAGCTACCAAATTCTGGAGCCAGATGTTGGCTTGACGGTGTGCACGCAATATTTGATCAATGATGGCACCTTGAGTGGGAAACAGTTTCTCTACACCTTGGTTAGATTTGAGCTGTTTGAACATATGCCATCTAAGAGCCTTGGCTGTTGCAATGTTTGAATTGAAGAGTTGGCACACAAACTGTTCACAACCAGAAACTACAGAGTCTGACGGCTGTGCTCCAACACCAAGCCCGGCAATTGCACTGGTAACATCTACACCAGCGCTTAGAAAGGCTTTGAAGCAAGTTGGCTTTCCTTTCCCACGGATATGACCAGTATTATCAGCACCGGAAAGAGCATGAAATCCTGGCAGTGCTCCTGCCTTTGCTGGACCCAGCGAATCGTAAATTGGCTTGAGTTTTATCTTCCGTCGCTGATCTCCAGTGTCCATGTTGATGACACTGTATGGGCTCAGTTCTGGTACACTGTGTAGAGCTAACACTAACACGTTGGTGTCACATGCATAAATGTGTACAACCTTACCCAAACGACTCACTGCCACAGCATACAGAATGAGGAGTGTATCTGCTTCTTCCTGCCTACTTACAATGTTCACCATGTCTGGTCTCGATGATTGAACTCCCTTATGTGTGTGTGTGGTGATCGGCAGTTTTGCGCAAATTGACAGCCTTATTACCAAGGTATAGAACAAGGTTTGCCTTAGTTTCCTTACTGGCCAGAAATTTCGTTACGTCCTTGATGCGTGTAGTATTTTCTACTTTGTACCCACTGCTATGTGCTCTCCCAACTGTCCTGTGTTGTCTCGTACCGTCTTTCAGTGAATTTGAAGCACTATAGTCGTCAAACATTAGGTAGGCTTCACAGTAGTCGCGAGATTTCTTGTCGATGGAACGTACAAAGAAGTCTGACATATGTTTGCATGTTTGAATGTTGGCTTTATGGACACTCATTTCTTGAACAAGTGCCATGCCATCGATTATAATACTGGTTGAAACCGGTGATACCTGGTGCTCGTCTAGTGATATTTCAGTGTTTCCAGACATGGATATGTCCGCTACCATGTTGTCTAGTTCATGGATGAGTGAAGATTTGCTTGAACTCGCTAGCAGGGAATTATCTGGCTTCATAAGTGTGGGATTGATATGTGAAAACTCGTGCTTTCCAACGATATCTTCCAAATTGACTTCTCTCGCTGATTTTGCAATGAGGAGCAAGCGAACAAATAGCGAGTTTGTTGCTTTCAAACTGATAACTGCACCCATTGCTCCAGCTCAAATACTTCAACTTGGGCATTTTATTCCACATATTTTTGTCACCATGGATCCTTTCTTCAACAAAGGCTGTGAGGGCTTTGCTACCACTTTCCTCCATATTTAATATGTCATCCTTTACCTGTTCAGGCATTATCTGTTTTGTGGTAAGGTTGACTAGCTTCATCTCAGAGCCATCATCATTTTCTGATGTGCTGAATGGATTAGCATGTACTACAACGTCCTTTAGCTGCTTTATAGCATGTTCCTGGTGGGTACTTTTAGCACGAGACATTTGGTGGTGTTTTTTTCCACTGTCGGTGAACATGTGTTCAGTTTCTCCAGCGGCCGTTTGAGTTCTGGTGAGCTTAGACAATACTTCAGTAACGTCTGTGGATCTGTCATTATTCCACTGATGGCGCAATCACCCTTGTGCATTTTGTTGACATGCTCTTGTGCTTGATCAATCCCTATGGATGTGAATGGAATGGAATTTGTGTTAACGGTAAATTCGCCATTCTGGAGCTCCTGTCATATTTGTGGATGACTGGTCTGCAGTTGATACATGTGGGCAATGTATTCTGGAACGTTTTGTGCATAGTCATGCCTGTTGAAGGCAAAGAAGTAGATACACATCTTCTCCAATGAAGCAAGATGCAAGACCCAGTTGCGATTACGTGTACATGTACATCGAATGAAATCCAAGAGGCTTGCGACTTGTTTCATGTACATTCGAGCCCATGTATACATAGGATACTTCTCATTGTTCCTGTGAAACTCTGCCAAGTGTTCCTTTAGTTTCAGATCCTCAAGCAGTCTCAGAAGTTAACTATGTGCCCGAGCTACATCAAGTCCGTTTCCGCATGCTTCACTCACTTGTTCGATTGCTGTCTTCATTTTCTGACGAAGCACTGGCTTATATTCCAAGAATGTATCGATCCATAAGTCAAACAAAACTTGCAGTGTTATTTGATGAGCACCCATGCCTCATCCAGACCGCTGTTGTCCAGTGTGGCAGCACCAAGGCATCTTAAAGCAAACAACATTATGTGAAATTGACCAGGGATCAATTTGCAATCAAACTGGTTTTGGAAACATGTGATTATGTGCATATGCTTCTTTAGACACCAATAGACCAACAATAAGTTGTTTCCATTTTTTTTCAGAAATCTAAAATAATTCAAATTGTGTTGTCGTCCGAGGCCGACATTTTGAGGTATATATGACTACATTTACTTTTTTCTGTTCTGTTTTACAAATAATTGATGGTTGAAATGGCTTCCTTGTCCTTGAAAATATACAAAAAGACAGTTTGTTTGAGTATATATGTTATGTAGTGCCAAAGATATGTCAATTATATGATTTTGTGTTCCGTACGGCGGCCATCTTGGATTTTGCCAATATCCATGAACGAACAAATTGGAAACAAGTTTCCAAAATCTATATGAAAAGTTCACTAAACTACTCACAGTAATATATACTACATGGATTATCCCCCCCCCCCCCTTTCGACTTTTCTAAAATTTCCCAATTTTGCCTTGTAAGTAGTAATAGCTATATGTAGGGACTTGAAATTTGGTGTGGGCCTTCCTTATGGTATGTAGATGCACAAAGTGAGTTTCGATTCGACCCCCGGTCATGGATTATCTCCCCATGTTCTACTTAGAATGTCCAAATGTTGCCTTGTAAGAAGTCAAACTTGCTAACTGTAATAGCTAGGGACTTACTACTTAGTGTGTAGATCGCAATGATGTGTATATCGTTATGGTGTGTAGATCGCAAACTGAAATTTCATTTTTTTAATCGGCCCCCGGTCATGGTCATCGGCCCCCGGTCACTGAGTATTTGGGGAAAATCGGTATAATGCGCTGGCGCGCCATCGACTGTGCTCTAGTTTTAGAGTTATATTTACTATACAAGGGACCAACGAAATGTGACATTTGCATGTCCCTTAACAGGGCTAGTGCACGTTTTTCGGAAACCATAACGCAGATCATCACAAGATTTAGAGGCGTCCTAGTGTATGGGGCCTGCATGGGTGGACTTTAACATAAATATAATTATGGAAGACGGTGTGAATTCATGTGAAGTGTCAAGTGAATTGAACTTATCCATGTAGAAATAATGTGTACGAATATCCGGAAATGTTACGGACGGATAAACACACAAATAGTTCATTTTGAAAGGCAAATGTATACAATTATTATAATCATGATAATGTTGAATATGTTTATTGTTCGCCTGGTGGTTTTCTGAACAAATTAAATTTAAACGAACGTCAGAGAGGAGTGATGTTACAGCTATAACAATATAAATGACAATGCCGTGCTTACAACATGTAGGGGACAAGTATGGGTCTAGACTGTATTGCATACGTCTACGTGTTTATCGGGTACATAGCTGTACATTTGCTGACTAATTTATGGTTTTACGGATTCAAAACTACTTTCTTGGATGTTTCCTTTGTCGAAAGATGTCACCTGATGCTACCGAATGACGTCAGTGTGATGGCGTAACATGAACAATTCCGCGATACGTTCAACAAAGCATCAACATTATATTCGCAAGTTCACGGCATAACCGTTTCCCTAGGAATCGTATATCAGACTCGTGTAATGTGATGTCAAATAAATTAGGATCGATTTGTTTGCAATCAGAAATTCTCGTCGAGCCTCATTTCCAAACGCTAACTCAAAACATACCATACCAGCATTGGCTATATTTCATTTAGTTACTTATGTATCATTTGATGTATCTTTAACAGTGTTAACATAGTGGTTTTGTTTTCACTAGTGACATCAACGACACCAACGACGACTGTCACAGATGACGAATCTAGAGACCACTATACGCCGGATATAGGTACGTACATATCTGTATCAGTGAATATCATATCCGAAACTGTCGAAATGGTATCGTTATCGACGACTATCAAAATCAGGGAAACGTAGATCAATTTATTTTAAATTTCATATCCATTCCACAAGCATACGCACACACTCAGTTACGTTGAAATGACATCTTATATTGGTTTATTGTCATTTATTTTGATATTTCAGAACATGTCGATGCGAAGCTGAGCTTTAAGATGTGGATCAATGCCAGCTTTGTTGAGAAGCTCTCTAATAAAACATCAGAAGTATACAATAACTATTCAAGAGAATGTATACAACAGGTACTGAAGCCACACTTTATATGGAGTTGCTGAAATCTGAATCTGATAACTGAAACCTGGTAACTAGGGTACTCTAATTTCCTTTATACCTATGTTACCATAACCTGAATATTGTTTTCTTAGGTATATAATGTCATACGATTGCTTAATTTATATTTGTATTTGCTAAAGCAGCAAACCTAATTATATAATTATACATGTGTTAAAAGAAAACTGACAATGTAAATACAGCATACTTGCGTTGTGACGAAATTGCATAAACTGGCGCTTGCTTAATATTTAAATACAAACAATCTTGTGACAAAGGATGCATTTAAAATCTGATTTTCTAAGATGATCGTGCAATGAAATAGTGCAGATTCGTCGTCTAGCAATTGTATTTTGCTAACAAGACACATGTTAATGAATATATGCCACTTGTACAACAGAGGCATGCAATTCTAGCACCATTTTCAAATAGTTGACGAGATGTTTGCAATAGCATAGACTAACTTGTCACTTGTTAACTTTTAACATGCTACAGTAAAGTGTGTTTCATAAACGTATTATATATCAGAACACAATGGCGTCTTCATAAATAATTACTGATGTGTGTCATGCTAAGCTCGTAAGTGTCGTCATATGTTTGTAAATGAGTTAACAAATATAACACACCATAAAGGATACGTGTCATTGAGCTATAACCTTTTAATTTTAATTTCAGTTGCAAGCACTGTTTAATCATACACCTGGCTACAAAGGGATAGAACTTATTGGATTTACGTATGTAACAGCTTCAAAATTCATATTGATTTCGTACATCAATACATCAATATTGTTCACCATCTGGCAATACTAATACTACAAGTGAAACAACTTTTATTAACAAATATACCATTGCATACTCCACTGCCAGTTACGGCATACACATTTGGACAGACAGGTTACTATTGGAAGTACATGTATTTAGCCCAATTGTGCTCGCTAGTTAACCTCGCGTACTGTCTTGATGTGACGTCTTTATAGTACTATGTATACTGCTATTTACTGTATTGAATGCATGCCACCCATGATTTGGGCACATAATTCTGGTATTAATACAAGGTGCTTTCTGACAAACATGTATGTTCTGACATATAATTATATTTCTCCATATGAGATAACAGTACTCTATTTATGGCATTACTTTATTCTTCAAACTTAGAAGACAAAGTTAAAAGATTCATGATACATGTAGTCGCCGAAAACGACTACATTGCATTTTTATTGAAAGTGTTTAGATCGTTTGTGTAAATAACTAAGTTGTCACTGTTTGTACTGACCAGTATTATACCTTCCAGTGTGGTGTATGAATAATTATGTTTAAATTAAACTGTCTCGAATTCCAATACTGATATATTTTCAGGAAGGGTTCAATCGTCGCCAATTACATAGTGGTAGTGACGGGGAAAGACATCGTAAGCAGAGCGACGACGTACATCAAATTGAATATCATCGTAACAGAGAATCTGTCAAATGTGACAATTAATGGCACTAAACTAAACATAGCACTTACCATAGAAAGCTTTATTAAAACTTTCCAAGAATGTAAGTATGGCTGTCTGTGGACGCAATAAAATAGAAAACATTATACATGTACATACGGCAAATGACTAATGTTGCACGCCCTGAATATGTTGGCAGCCGGTCGGAAAACTATAATTTGTTATACAGCCACATTTAGATCTATTCGTTTTGCTGACAACAATAAATGTATATGAGCCGCACCCTGACAATTTTAATCGTCGTTTTTCCGACTTCATTTACCGCTTTTCATGACGTCATTAAGCCCGGTTTTAGTATGACGCGGTTCAGATGTACTTCGGTAGCAGATTTGCGAACAGAGTAGACTTTGATCAAATTTGATCGCCAATGTTACAATATTTCCTTTCTATTGTGCAAAATACTATACAAGCATTCATGACGGCAACGGTATCGACTTGGAACGGTTACTGGACCCTAGTATTGAATTAAACCAGTTTGCAAGTAACACGCTCTGATACATGTATTCATTTTTATGACACACTGATCTTGGTTTTCAATCAGTGAACGTTTTCAAATTGGGCATATAACGTGCACCACGTACAAATACATATTAATTTATGAGTGGGACGTCCCGTGATAGGCAAACAACGAAGTATTCAAATGTGTATGAAATGTATGCGTCGGGCAACATGAAGTCACACATAAACACAAGTGTACAATATAAACCACCCACATTGTAAATAAATGAAATTTGGCAAGAGCATGTTTAATGACCATAATTCTGCGACGGAAGCGGTGTCGCGCCTGCCAAGGCATTTTACCGTAACATGATCATGGGCATATGTTAAAGTAAGTATCACAAAAGTTGTCAGAGAAGTGCATGCTCAAAACACGAAAAAGGTCAAGGTTGGAGACACTTTTTGACAAGTTTTTCCACAACCATGTGAAGGTCTAAAAGGTCATGGTCATGTTTATTGCGGCATGAGTGTGTTCTAAATGCTCACATGTATCAAGTGTCAAAATATTGAAGCATTCTGCCAATACAAGTAATATTAAAGTTAAATCATGATGAAGTAACTTGTACAAACATTTTGACGTAAAATGTATTTCAACAAACGTGTGAACATAAAAAGGTGAAGATCATGTTAATGGCGGCATGAGGGGTTCCGAATGATCACTTGTATCAAGTGTCCAAATATTGAAGCAATCCGTTAAGTACATGTAGTAGTAAATTTGTATCATGATGATGAAACTTGTACAAACGTTTTGACGCAAAATAAATGGCTATTAGTAAGTGTTTCCGCAAAAATGTGAAGGTAAAAATGGTCAAGGTCATGTTATTGGCGGCATGAGTGTGTTCCAAATGCGTACATGTATCAAGTGTCTTAACATTAAACAATCCATCAATAAACATTAATGTTATATGATGATATATAAATTTGTACATGTACAAACTTGTTGACGCAAAAAAATGGCTAAGTGTTTCCGCAAACGTGTGACGATAACAAGCTCATGTTAGTGGCGACATGAGAGTATCCGAATGATCACATGTATCAAATGTCCAAACATTGAAGCAATCCGTTAAGTGAAATTAAAGTTGTATCATGATGAAGAAACGTGTACCAACTTTTTGACGAAAAACAAATTGCTAAATGTTTCCGCAAAAATGTGAAGGTATAAACGGTCAAAATCATGTTTATGACGGGATGAGTGTGTTCATAATGCTCACACATATCAAGTATCCAAATATTGAAGCAATTCGTCAAGTAATATTACAGTTATACCATAATGAAGAAGCTTGTACAAACTGTTTGACGACGATGACGAGACGGAAAAAGCGGCGACTACAGTCGCGACTTCTGCTGAAGCAGGCGTGACAAAATGGGTTAATCTTGGCCGTATTGCATTGCATCATATATAGGAAAATTCCGCTAGTAGTGACGTAATTCCTTTCACCGATTCACATTTATCACTAACCATCGGTTTGCTGCAGATAAGATGCAAACGCACGCCCGCTTAAATGTCTTGAAACGTTCTATCACAATATATTTCAGCATTGTACACTTGTATTATACGCAAAGACAGCTACGATATATGAAGGGCGTTCAAAATGTTCCGAGGCTGTATCGTTTGCATTTATTTAGCTATCATATTTGTTTCTTGTCTGGATTTGAATATACAATGTAGGTACATCTAAGATGTTCCACTAGATTCCCTACGACAAAAAACAATACACGAGTAAGATACAATATGGCGCAACTCCATATTCAATCATAGTATGCATTAATTTGATTATAATTTATAGAGATAACGACGTGTCAACCTGTCAATAATGATAATCATGTGGTGATAAAAGCAAAAATCATGATTCAAAGCCTAAACTGGTTGATAAAAAATGCCGCATCTATTAACACACGCCAAACTGCAGGCTTATACCTTCTGCCGTTTGGGAGATACATTGTTTACAGCATCATGGGCGTAACAAAACCACTAATATTGAGATTGCTGAAAAATAATAAACTGAAAATTATTAGCGGAAAATGTATCACATAAAACATGTTTGTATACTTTAGCGCATCTACAGCACAGAAATGATGATGTGCTTAAACATTTGACATGAGTGTTTACGTTGGTGAAGTTTTATTTTTTGTATTATTTAATGAATTACGCATTTGCATTTGTGGATCATGATTTTTTATTTTAGCGCCTCAAATGTAATACAAATATGGAGTTGAAACTGTTAGATATCAGAGATAATTGCATAAACAGATACATGTACCATGATAAATTATATTGACGAACTATCCATAGTATGTGATATATGTGAATTTGAAATAGGGGGGCAATTTTGTTTTGATCCACCAGATATACATACGATGCTTGAACCTTCAAATACAAACTACATTATGGTTCTATGCTGTTCTATTCTTATAGTTCTTTCAGTCTTTAAAAAGAATAATCATTTCAACCGTGCTTAAATAGACAGATCACGTTCATTTTCGGTAACATACATTCCCAGTGTTTCATGGGACGAGACAAGGGGGTGTCAGTTCACCTCTGTGCAATCTGCAATATGTAATACAATTACTATGTGAATTAGAATCGTCTGGTAATGGATTTGTTATTCGTCATGCCCGACTGTTGCTGAAGACATGGTTCTGGTATTATTCACAAAAACTTTTTTTCGCAATAAAATCAATATTTTATGGAATTTCATCATGATTTTGCGACCAGTGTAGATCCAGACCAGCCTGTGCATCTCCACAGTCTGATCAGGATCTGCAATGTTCGCCATTCCACCAATGAAACACCTGCCATGCTTGTAACACATAATATAGATAGTTATCAGGCTACAGGAGACTCAGTGTACTATGTGATCAGGAGATACATGAGTCACAAAACCCATAAGCCCCATTTTTCTAGTCACAGTCACATATATGGCCATAGCTCCAGATGAGCTGCATATGTGCTTAAGTAGTAATTAATCGTTACAAAACAAGACAATTGCGTTGGTCAGCGAAAGATGGGAGCTAGGTCCATAAATGACTAAACCCCCTTCTTGCTCTGACCCCTTCAAGTGTATAAAACCCTATTTGTGTCTGTCACAAAACTTAATGTAGCAGGTAAATGTATTGTAGCTTCTGTTTCCCAGAGTTCCAGATAAGCTCATGATATATAACTTTAAATGAGTTTCTAAAACTACACTTATCGTTCTATATTCCGTCAGGGTAGTCTCTATGTCAGAATATGCCCGTTGTCGCCGTGCCGCAATATTCGTTGCTAAGAAACCGGCGTTGATACATTCGACGCTTGCGATCACGTGTGACTGAATGTCATATAAGTTACTATAGCGGATACTTTGTAGTGTATTTTTCAAATGGAATATAACTATGTTTATGTAGTTTTTGTCTGATGACTGGGCAGGATATGGTAGAACTTTATAATCCCGCACGTGCAGGAATGACGTCACGAGTCGCGCGTGATGGCACAACACGTCATTTTGTAAACTTATGGGTCCCACGTCCAGTTCGTTCTTTTAGGCCCTTTCTGGAGAGATCATGTTTAACAGATTGGAATAAAATGATTTGTGATAATCTATGTTGATAACTTTACGGTTTTAACACCAACGGACTATAATTACACAATCTGATTTGTACGAAATTCGTGACAGAAGTTTATATTTTTCCTGTTTCTGCCAGAATGTTTCTTGTCAGTGAGGCTTTACATCGTCTCATTCCTTAGCCTGGCTTGCCTGTTTATTCCGTTTAATAACTACATAGTTTTGCTTCTTCATTGACCTCGATGAAAGACACGAATGTGTATTCATCATTACGATGTATTTTGGGCGATTTCTTGACGACTAGAAAATATCACTCTTTTTTCTCTGAACGAAAATTATCAGGCACTCACCTTGCGGAAACTGTTCTCATTTTCAAACAATTTGTTGACCTTATACAAAATATGTTTTAACTATGTGGTATGCATGACTAATCTATTCCCGTTGCAGTTGCACAGCTATATCATTTATTTGTATAATTTTCGCAACATTATCTGCGTCTGTAATTGAAATCAGCAGTTCCCATATTTATTAGTCTCCCGTCCGGCATTGAATGGAGACACGTGTTTTCTGACAGGCTGGTAAAGTAGCACTGGCTTCCTATAAACGCGCATATGGCGTATTTTTCCTTCTATTTAAATATACCGCATTTGTTTTACGTTAGTGATTCTGACCGTGGTGCCAGACATGACTTCATAAATGATGACGTCATTATGACGTCATGTACTGTATCGACACCATGAGCGTTACATAAATACGAATAAGGTTAATGAATGCAATAGCCAAATTTTATTCAAGTTGGATGAGTTGTTAGAAAGATAATGGTCGAGTGACACTACTTATTGATCCATATGTGTGAACTAGGCCATGTGCTAACATATTTCAAACAATGTGGTATCTGTATGTCATAAGCTCAATGGAAGCAGTGCTTTAGAGGTAAATTAAATACTGCATCAACGCTTCATACACATAATTCAGAGAGCGACACAATGCTAGACGAATACATTAACGCGAGCAGCTCTCCTTCATCTTTGTGGGTTATGACTCGTGGCAATCCGTGGTACTTGAATAAGTGCAGAACTTTTGTCAAACGTCCAGGTAGATTCTTCTACAATTACTTTCATCAAGTGTGCCACAAATGCGGTATTCGTACAACTGAAGCTACTTTCCACATGCTGTATGAATGCAAGCATTTGTAACTGGATTGCTATATCTTAGACAAAATAACAGTAATACCTTTTTGAAGATTGCTGTTTCATTTATACACCATGTGGGAAAATTATTCGATTTTGCGTAGATCAACATTACAAGTGAGAGTCGTGCAGTAGGTCGTGTACATTAGTAAGATGGTGCACATCTTATGTATATACCGGGCAACATCACATGTGCGTACTAAACCAACTTCGGTACCTACTATAAAGGAATGTATGTATGTATGTATGTATGTGTGTGTGTGTGTGTGTGTGTGGTGTGTGTGTGTGGTGTGTGTGTCTGTGCGTGTGTGTTTGTCTGTGCGTGTGTGTGTGTTTGTGTGCGTGCGTGCGTGCGTGCGTGCTGCGTGCGTGCGTGCGTGCGTGCGTGCGTGCGTGAGTGTAAGCATGTATGTATGTAAATTATTAGATTTTGCGTAGATCAACATTACAAGTGAGAGTCGTGCAGTAGGTCGTGTACATTAGTAAGATGGTGCACATCTTATGTATATACCGGGCAACATCACATGTGCGTACTAAACCAAGTTCGGTACCTACTATAAAGGAATGTATGTATGTATGTATGTATGTGTGTGTGTGTGTGTGTGTATGTGTGGTGTGTGTGTGTGTGTGTGTGTGTGTGTTGCGTGTGTTTGTCTGTGTGTGTGTGTTTGTGTGCGTGCGTGCGTGCGTGCGTGCGTGCTGCGTGCGTGCGTGCGTGCGTGCGTGAGTGTAAGCATGTATGTATGTAAATTATTAGATTTTGCGTAGATCAACATTACAAGTGAGAGTCGTGCAGTAGGTCGTGTACATTAGTAAGATGGTGCACATCTTATGTATATACCGGGCAACATCACATGTGCGTACTAAACCAAGTTCGGTACCTACTATAAAGGAATATATGTATGTATGTATGTATGTGTGTGTGTGTGTGTGTGTGTGTGCGTGTGTGTCTGTGTGTGTGTGTCTGTGTCGGCGTGCGTGCGTGCGTTCGTGCGTGCGTGCGTGTATGCGTGCGTGCGTGCATGCATGCATGCATGCATGTATGTATGTATGTATGTATGTATGTATGTATTCCCCACTATTGAGTTTGTGAATTGTTATCCAGTTTTAGCATTTTAGTTGCGTGGTATTTGATGGTTTTGAACTTGCAGTTAGTGGGGTTATCTACTTGGTTGTAGGTGGCTTTCGGTGACAGAGGTTGTATTTGACGACTTGCGTTCCATTTCCGTATGGCGTATGGTGGGCTGAGAAATTAATACCTAATGTGACGAGATATGCGAGACACGATCTTGGATCCCACGTTGTGCAAATTAGAGACGCGAACGTATCTTTCTTTGGTGAGGGATAGGCATGAACTATCTGATATATCGAAGTAACATTACTAGTAGTGCACGATTGCCGAAAATACCATTTTATGGAACATATTATAGGACGGCTATAATTGTACATACAGGAGTATGCATGTGATAGGGGTGATACGAACATATTGTTACAGTGAAGTCAATGTGAGAACATTATGGTATATATGGTATCGTCCTTGGAGGATGGACACCTTAATTGACGCTTTGTGACACATTAGTGCACCCGTCGACAATTAGTGATACATTGCCGTTGGGAGAGAGATGTATGGTATATCGTATCGAACGAGTATCTTTGTGTCACGGCACGTAACTGACTGTGGGGAGGAAGTGTGTATTCGTGCCCGGCTAGCGCAGTCGGTTAGAGCGATGGTACGGTAATCCAGAGCAATACAGTGATTATCTGTGGGACAATCTCGGAGTATATATATCAGTCACGGTCCCTCGTTGGGCACCAAATGTAACAGGAAGACAGGAGTGCCAGGTCCACTGCCTCGATCGACATCATTGACTGATGATGAGACAGGGGTGCATCGTTCCCGATCATCATCTGAGAGTGAGGAGACCGAGGACTACACATCCAGCAGTAGACCTCGGCGCCAGACGAAGCAGCCTGCATGGATGACGACGGGTGACTGGGTTTTGCCACAAGCACAGGAACACGTATTCACCGTACCACGAGACCAAGTGATACTGATGTAGTGGGCAGACAACCAAACTACCGTGAATGATACAGCTACCACGACTATGACATGAGGCTTGAAGAGTGTAAGAGTGGCGGGTGCCAACGTACCTACTAGCTCTTCGAGATCTGCCATATGTACTGACGTTCATTTCTCCCGTCGCTTAGGATAGTTATATGTGGAATTATACACAGGACCTTTAATTATTTACCCCGGTAATAGTAAATGTGTGTGTAATTAGCATATATACACAATGTTACATGTTGCGCTTAGGCTTATGAATCCATATTGGAAGGGCCTCGTGGATATTCCTGGGGCCTCTTAAGTTAACAAGCTTGTACTCAGCTTTTACGGTGCTACTTAGTTGTTAAGCTAGGAAGCTATTAGGGGCAGGCACCACCAATGAGTGCCAGGCTACAGCTAATTGTTTTGTATGTACTTAGGTGAAGGACTTGGCGATATACCCACATTCCTTGAGGGAGGCGTGGGTGGTGTATCGACATTGATGTGATGTGTGTTAGCATCGTCCTTAATGTAAGGCATTTGCGGGCTTACATACTAATCTACATTTACGAGAAATCGTCGTTAGTCACATGCCATAATGTGCCTGGATACCGTGCCGTTTTCTCATGTGATACCTAGTCATATTCTCATGTGATTCTAGACCCTCGTCATTGTCATTTCTCTTGTCATTTCTTATGTTACTGTGTCATTACCATCTTCTTATTTTTGTTTGTACATGTGCATGTATGTATAATATGAAAATCGGGACGACATTTTCGCAAAGCGGGGGAGTATGTGGCAGTTGGAATTTGTGGGGGGGTTGAAATAAATATACAAAACCTGTGTTTGTTATGTATTTAATCCCATCCACTTCCTAACAATTTCTATTGTACATGGATTTGGAATTTGGGGTGATGAATTAAAATATATAAAACTTGTCTTTGTGATATATTGTAATTCCTCCCACTCATTGACTAATGTAGCCTTTCTAATGTGTATACACCCTCTTTGTAGTCTAGTAGCGGTACCTGTAGGTCCAGTCAATGTAGCACTTTCATATTTACCTGTAGTGTACTGGACTATTACAGTCCAGAATAGGCATTTGTTGACTGGACTAGTGCAGTTCTTTTGTTAGGAAGTCACCTGACTAACATATGCATGTTGCATGCGCACGCAGCTTTTCCGTTCACTGTTTTCCCGACGCCATATTGATTAGTTCATACATTTTGTACATGTCAATAATAATAATATGTCATGGTAAATATTGTATGTACAGGTAATGTTTTGGGGTTAATATAGTGCATTGTCTTGTCCCCAGGGATATATGCGACATCAAATATTCATTTGTGTCACATATATCGCTGGAGATCTATTCCAAAATCCGTTGTCGTGAATTGTTCGCATCACTGTTTTCCCGACGCCATATTGATTAGTTCATACATTTTGTACATGTCAATAATAATAATATGTCATGGTAAATATTATATTTACAGTCTATATCCACCTCCCACGTATCTACACCCGTCCAAACCAGATAGAGAACCCCCGATTTACTCTACCGGCCTTGGGAATCGCTAAGACAGAGCGACCAACCCGGCCACATTTGTGACATTTGAGTGGACATTATTATGAGACCTAAGTGGACATTGTGACATTTGAGTGGACATTATTGTGAGACTTAAGTTGACATTGGGACACATTTATGGACAGTATTGTCACACCTAACGTGGACTTTGTTTTGAACATGTTATGTCATAATCGTGCAATGTGTTTTACGTTAGACATATGTTTGCATCATTAGTTATTAAAGGTACATGCCCACTCAGTAGGCACAACATGTTCTTCATACCAGAGACATCATCTGAGACATTTCCTGGCAAAATAAACATTCAGTCACCATTTCCCCACGTATTGAATGGCATTATTATACATTTTATATCAGACGTAAATTTGCACACATATATCAGGGGCGATAACCGTGTTTTCTTAAAATTTTAACAGACATTACTAGTTATTATCTGTATTTATTATTTGATGTGCAATGATCATACTTTATAATCTGTCGAACTATATTTTTAGGTGACGCATTTAATTTGTATAAATAATTAAAAAATATCATGCCTCATTTGCATATGAAAATAGCCTGATACCACCGCGCGCCACTATCAGTAAAATAAATATTACTAAAAGATTATATCTGAACAGCGGGCACTCGGAATTTTTAGAACTGTTAGAATAGTGACACAATTATACACTTATTTAATTCATATAAAGAAAAGTTTGTGCCAACTGTATGGGCATGTACTTTTATTTAAGCATGTGTGAAATTACTTGACCACTTGTATATGCGTTTGTCCAGCCACCCCAGATCTATTTAAAGAACCTGTCCAATAATTGCGTGATTCCCGTCATACAATTTTGTGACAATTATACGCAATTGAATACTTTGAATTGTCAAGTCTTTATCATGCTAGGATCGAAAGTGGTAGGAATTACACGGCGATCCTCGGAATTCCTACACATTTATTATCCGTTCAGATAAACGTGATACCAAAAGTAGCTCGGCTTGCATTCATCATAACTTAACCAGGCAATAGCAAGGTTTAATTGTTCTTATTCCAGTGGAAGAAAACATCTGCGCTGCATACAAATGGCAAAAGATCTGTAAATACGGCTTCCATTGCAGCCTTTTGTCTAAAGACAGTGTATTGTGCTCCAGCATGTGCCCATTGCAGCCTCATTGTGGCCAGCATGGGACGTGCTACTTAGATTCATTTGACGACAAGTTTAAATGCAGGTTAGCATAACTGTCCAGCTCCAGTACTACCCCCTTGTCGTTCGCCAATGATGATTTAGAAAATCATGTCTCCCGTGAATGAAAACTAACAACGCATTCAAAACTCATGCGGAATTCGATTTCATATGAGCTGTTTTGAAATCAGTATCAGCAAAAAAACAAAGATGCGTCGGATAAGCAAGGAACATATATAACGCCAGAGACATAGCCACCGGCACGTGATTTAGTATGTGAGACTTTGGCACGAATTACCTCACCTCCTTTCAAGCTATCAATACTCTTTTTTATTGTAATATAAACACGTTGAGTGAATGTTTACATATTTGTTTACTAGTATGAGGTCAAAGTTATGTTATACCTGATTAAAGTACGTGGAAATATAGTTATATTATATGAACAAGTATTCATGAATAACAATGAAAAAACAAACAGTTTACATAATTATTAATGTCATTGCTTACTTTACAGATGCCACGAAGAAGACGACCACGTGTACAATGGTTCATTGTGCACTGTCAAGACAGAAAAGTTGAAATTGGAATCGAAATACATCATAGCGATTAGCGTGGGGAGTAACGGGGTAGTCATACTGGTGTTGGTGATAATCTTCATTATCGTCTACAGGCGGAAACACCGCCACAGCACCACGTCTTACTTGTAAGTACACCATATGGATCATGGCGGGGAGTGGCGGGGAAGACATACTGGTGTTGGTGATAATCATCAGTGTCGTCAACAGACGGAAACACCGCCACAACACCAAATCTTACTTGTAAGTACAGTATGTATCGAACACGTCGTATGAAACTTATAATGCAAAATTATATTTAATTCACAGTGTCTTTTCTGTCATATTATCTGTGAGTGATTTTCTCCCTTAAATAACAAACTGCCACATAATAACAACTGAGGGATGTTCTAGTTCATGTACGATATTTGGCCAGTATTTGTGTAAAATATGTGAAATGGACGTTTATTTAAACCAGCACAGTCTTCCAAATTGTCAACTAAGCAACAACGTTTCTTATAACGTGAATAATAGCAAAATATCATAATACAATACATATGCAGTTGATGCTTCAGTATTATTCACATCAAAATGTAGAGACATACATGGTGATTTGGATTGATGGTGTGTGCTGGTTGCACATATAGGTGCATGTTCTTATAAGTGGCTGTAGAGGTGTGCATGTGTTGCACAAGTGTCAAAACATTCAAGTATGAAAGTACAACGCGGCGTTTTGTAAGCAGTAAGCACTCGAGATATTGAAATTTTCTTCACATTCGTGCTGTTTATGCATTGAATGAAGAACTTTAAAACATGTTCTCTTTTTATCACCGAGTGACGCTAGTCCTGTGCTTTACTATGACTACTCATAATGGAAAACAATGTGTTAATGTGATAGCGATCCGCCTGGGTAAATAACATCGAACAACATTCACACCATATAAAGTAGGTAAGAATAGAGCGGCAATGCGGTATCGTTACCGTTCGTTCTTGTCCAGCTGACGTTGTTTAAGTCCTCGATCTGTCAATCGTATGTAAGAATACGTGGGATGAACGCTCGTGATGGACCTTAATAAAATTTTGTAAATATGTTTCTGAGTTTGGACAATCACAAGTAATGTCCAGAACAACAATTTGCGGAACATTCTTGCTGTTGGAATTCCTGGATTTTGTTGGTTTGAAGTCATGTTGCTACGTTTATATTAAGTAACATGCCGTCAAACCGACAACATCCGCAGAGTATAACACGCGATGATGCCCAGGAAGTAGTTTTAAGGAAAATGTACTTTTGCAAGTTCGGTAATCATTTTATAAGACCGGTCTATATCAGCCGGTGGCCCAAAAATTGTATCTTTTGTCTTTGATTGCAGAGACGACACGAACGACAACAAGCGGTCCGTCGTCATGGACGAGCTACGACTTGATAAATACGTCAACCCTTCCAACGAGTACATGTCAAGGACGCCAACTCATGATGGTTTTGAGTCGGGGTTACCGGATATGAAGTATATACAAGGCAAGGAACACAAGGTGGTGACGGACGACACCGGAACTGAGGTGGGTGGTGTATTATAGGGTATCGCCAAGAGTTTCCTCCCTTGTCTGATAATGAACACATAGTTTAATTACCAATACGCTAAGCGTATATAATAAGGCAAACCAACTGCATAATAACTACTGAACATAATTTTAGACAAACCTGTACTGTACTGTGAACACATTGTCAGTCATGCCTGTATTGTGAACATATTTTCAGACCTACCTGTACCAGCCTACAAACTTCTCCAATCCATTCTCCCGGTCATCTTTGGAACTGAGTGACATCAGCAAACCTCGTCATGAATCGATTTATGACGTCATCGACACGGAGAAACAGGTAAAGAAACACTGTCACATATATGAAGGCAAGTAATGCTTAGAGCTTCAGCTTGTATATGCGGACAATCGTGCTCTAAGTAATGAAGTTCACACCCTTGTCCATACTATGTCTGTTTCTCCGAATAGTCCGTGTCCAAACTCCGGAACATGGGTATACGTGGGATAATCTAACATACCGAATGAATATCGGGTGGTAGGGCCTCTGGGATGCAGTTGTGTTTAATATGTCCACTATAATTGTTGACAATCTAACACGAATGGGGAAAACCGCATGCAAGTAATCCATCTTTGTCACAAGTTATGTAGGTTTTAATTTTTTATATTTTATATTAGACGACACTAATCATGTAATTAACTTATAGACCGCATACTGAACTTAATTGTTTGAAAGTGCCTGATGTCATATGACGTCAAATCTAGCGACGTCATTCAACGCAAAATGGCGACGTCCACGCTATGTAGAGTTGGTATTGTATCTGATTAAATCTCCGATTTATTTAAGATGAGCTTCAATATATGTTGGTTTTAGACTCCAAAATTGTCATGATACGCATTAACATTATAATATATATGTCTTTGTCGTTGGTTACATCGCATATACTGCAAAAATGGACTAAATTAGGCTCGATCGACAGCGATTTAGATTGTAAAATGCACCGCCATCTTGAATGACCAATCAGAGGCCGCTTTTATGGGTAAAAGGTGAAAACATAAAGACAAAAACGGCTCTTCATGTATATTAGGTTACTTCGGAGGGTACATATTTATTCACAATAATATTTATTTTGATGGAAAAACAAATATCCCAAGTTGCATTATTTAAATGAACTTACTGTTATGTCACACTTCATATGCATAAAAGATGCAGAAATAAAAACATCTATAACTTGCATGCGATTTTCACCAGTCTTGTTAAATTGCCAATGTCCATAGCGCGCACATGAAACACAACTGCATACCAGAGGCCCTTGAAAAGTAAAATACAGAGATAGAGAACAGTGTGCACCATGAAGTTCCAAAGATACGATGAATACACAAAGCGCTTATTTCTGACAATAGAAAGTCAGCGAACGTAAATAAATGCAGTCAAGCTCGAACATACAAAGAGATGCGAACAGACAACTAGCGATGTACGGTCCGAAAGGAATGAATCGTATTACATAATAGTGGCTCTGACATGAGTGATGATTTAGCATGATATTTGTTCAACAAGTATTCTGATTTCATAATAAACGACGAAATGTTAAAGTATATGTACTACATAAGCACAGTGATATCAGTTACCCACTACATCAATGCATACATATACATGTTAGAAAGTCCCTAACAAAATAGTTTCCATAGTTCTTGCATGTGCCTGAAAATATAAATTTCAAACTTAACGCAACTGGGTCTCAGATGTGGATCAAATATGTGCAAAACAATTGATAACATATCATTTAACAGTAGATTTGTGATGGTCTTATGAACATATATGACCCTGAAGAAAAAAAAGTATATTTAATAAAAAAGAAATGGTATTGAAAAAATACACATAGACATGAATTGTATAGCAATGTCAATTATTTTCAGTATGTGATAAAGAGACCCACTTTGAACCCATACATAACTCCAGTTGCGGGTAAGTACACGTCTGGGTCGCCGGTACACAGATGACAGGTTGACTCTCACCTGCCTGTCTAGTTTCTAACATGTGGCTGTGACTGGAGGAAAGGGGCTTATGTGATTGTTTAGCAGTGTAGCTCCTGATCAAATAGCCCAGTCACAGCCAAATATAATTAGATTAGAAGACCACCGTCATGAGAAATGTTTACGTCGACACATACACATGGAGCTTTAAAATTACAGCTGGGATCAATATAGAGGCTCATCATTATTCTGCGTCTACAACCATCAACGACTGTAGCCCTTTAGCGTCAAAACCACTGTACCACCATTGAACTTGAGCATTGTGCCTCGTATATCAATATGTGTTTCGCATTTTAGACTGACAATAACATTCATTGCTGAGTGCACTATGTTATTTGATCAAATAGCAAGGCGTTGCTGTGATCAACAGTGACAGACAGCGGATGTAGCATGGCTTTTCATTTTTGGAACATAACGAGTTATAGTTGTATAATGATAACACAATATATGTATACATATTAGTTAGGTGGATGATCGACAATTGTTCAATTCACTTGCGGAATTACCTAACCCTAACACTGGTAACAACCAATTATAGAAAAACTAATACTAGCAATATTTAGATGTTTAATCTATATCAGATATTTTTTCAGACGACTCTTAGGGTACAGAAATACAATATACTTGGTGTGTAGACTGACCCCCAAAACGTAACATAAACATGCCACCACAATATCTGTGTTTTACATTTCAGAAGAGCCAAGAGGAATATATCGTCAAGGAGTCATCAAGTGACGTGTACGTCACGTGTGTGTCTTGTGTATAAATAAAAAAAATCAATGCGAAGAAGACCTTTAGGCTATAAGGAAAACTGTAAATTAGACAGTTTCAAATTTACAACGAATGACAATGCAGCACAATATAACTGAATAGAACATATATAGTTTTATCAGTACATACGTACGTATGTTTATCGTGGACCAATCGTGTCTGTCCCGCCGTCACAGCAATTGTTTCTGTTGGTGGGCAATGTATAGGCCATTCCATCCTACCGTATGTACGATAAGCCGCTGCTGGAATTCAGAACGTGTCCCGATGCCGCCGCCTATACGACATTGATATGTGCATTATGTTTCTAGTTGTACATGCAGTCAGAGTTAGGTTACATACATATACCCTGGTAAACACGCTTAATGTTGCGCAAACTAGCGGTTGTATTCTGTAATAAAATGTGCATGTATTGATACTTCATTGCACATTGACTGTAGAAGAAGTGTACAGCATATTTTTAATTAACATGTACTCGGCTAGTTTCTTTTGAGATCATGCTTATCAGGCAAGTCTTGCGAAGTGCGTAGGAATCTATCGTTTAGACAACTCATTTTTGTATGTAACATATATAATTCATTTATTTATTGATTGGTTTGCTGGCTGGCTGGCTGGCTGGTTGGCTGAGACTTGACCGACCGATTAAATTGATTATTCTGGCTTTGATTGTAATTTTGGTAATGTTCCGTTTCCACCTCGATATAGGGAAACACACGTTTTGTATATATAAACTATGCATACAATCAAAAAGGTACTGGCTCCTCCTGCAGTTAAAAATGGTGTGACACATTCGTCCTTGTGTTTTTCTTGTATTATTGTATCGTGCTTAGTAGACAATATACATTCATTACTAACGCCCGACATGCTTCTAACAAGCTCGTTATATGCTACATGAGTGTGCTATTTGATCAGGAGTTACACTGGTCACAAATGTCATAAGCCCTATTACTCCAGTCACATCCACAGGTTGTTCCCATCTCAGTATGTCGCAGATGTCGACGCCGTAAACAAAAATAGCATCTGTAAAATGCCTCGGTATGTTCCGAGTAACTATTCCACGTGGATTATACTTCCGAAGAAGGTCGAATTTGCTGTCCGGATACGTTTCCAGGACAACATGAAATTGACCGAGTATGATGACAAGTAAATCAGTCTACACTGCCCGAATCATAAAGCTCATGACACTGTTTGCCAATACGTCGCCCATATGCACCATTATTGACTGACTTTATAAAATATGACCTTTTGTTTCAAATGTAGTAGAATCATACATGTGACTGAATATATATATAAAGTATATCTGGCCCTGTTTTTCTGTTTGAGTGAATTATACAGAGCATTGAGCTGCCATATTAGTTTGTACATGCTATCGGACTGTTTCACCACAGTTTAGCAAAGGATCAACAAACACTTCAGATATCAGATTGTGTATATAAAATTGATGAAGACAACACATATGCTTTTGTTATAATATTAGTGGTATGTGTCAAGCACAATAAGAGGTAAAACTGACCGATGGCTTATACACACTAAGATGGCCGACATGGCAACTCCATGCCCCGTGTAGGATATAGTAGGAAGAGAATATTCACATGTATGTAATGCTTGTATCCCATCACATTTACCAAGCAATGATGCATGAATCATTGGATGATTAGGAGCCCCAGATATCCGCTTCACCGTCGCCACAGTTTCTAATTTTCTCAAAACTGTTGGTGCTAACTTCCTCTTCTACAAGGTTATACAGGGTGGCCCAAACAACTTGGACACTTTTTGTAACACATATATCGCCAGAAACAATAAATATTGTAATCTTTCCAGAATTTGACATACATATTGGTTATCACATTTGGCATATGAACAGTATATTTATTTTATCAAAACTGCACGTTTACTGTTGCCATGATGACGCCATTGGGTCAAAATCTAAAATAATATATTTGTACATAGCTCTGCAGAACTGCTGTACAATGGTACTAAACCACTTTCCTGCTGCAAAAGTTGTTTAACTACACTACATATGTCATAGAGTAATAAAATATGGTCGCAGTCATAAAATCATCATTTACATTAAGCTTTATATGCTGCAAGTTTGCCTCAAGTTTGCTGACATATGTGTCTCTTTGACATTCAGTTACCCGGTAGTACACGTGTAAGATATGTAGGACTGCTGTTGATATTTAACCTAACCATAACCCTATTTATCTGGATAATTTTGCTGTTAGCTAACATTTATTTATGAATTTCGTCTCTTCAATATACCATTCATTTGAATCTTTCAATTAAAATAATGGATACGGTACGGTTTTTCAACTGTTTCACAAAATTCTCAACAATGGAAATTCCAGAGTGTGACATAGTGACGTCATAGTCATAGTGGCGTCAAAATACATGCCAGAACAGTAAGCAATATGTATCATTCAATAGACGAGACATTCACCGATATCTCAAAAGATGTATAGGTTACAAAAAGTGTCGTTTTAAGGGCCATCCTGTATACGTGTTTTTAACATGTGTCCCGTATACAAGAGAAATTTAATCCTCATGGCTAGCTCGCGTACATCGTTGTTGTTAAAACAAAGTTTGTTTCATTTCTGAAATAGTTATTAGGCTATAAGTACACGTGCATATACCGATAGGCGAACATGTGTCGCTGTGTTACTGACGAATGATCGAATACACAAGATTGCTCCGAAATGCCTGGACAGGACCGACCGATTACACTGATTATTCTGGCTTTGATTGTAATTTTAGGAATGTTCCGTTTCCATCTAGATATAGGGAAACGCACACTTTTGATATATAAACTATGTGTAAAATCAAACAAAGTACGGGCACCTCTTGGAGTTAAAAATGGTGTGACACATTCGTCCTTGTGTGTTTCTCTTCTTATTGTATCGTGTTTAGTAGACAATAGTACGGGGCGCCAAGTGGGACATGGCTCAATTTTGTCAGCAAAATTCATTTTTGTACCTATAAACTTGACAAAAACAAAACAAAATTAAATATATACTAATTTTGTCAACAAAATTCACATTTGTGCCACAAAACACAATTCTGTGTCACAAAATTCACTTTTGTGCCACAAAACTCAATTCAGTGTCACAAAATTCAATTAATTCAATTCTGTGTCACAAAATTCAATTCTGCATACGTTTCGTATACGTATTTGCATACGTTTCGATTATATTGCCCAAATATGGCACACGCATGTAAGAAAGACTACCATTGGTCAGAAACTGGACTGGAGAAATGGGTCACGGTCACAATTGCAACTTTAGATGTCACAAAAATGTAATAAACGCCTGCACAAAGCGTACAAGGTTGCATCTTCATATAGAAATTTACGATTTTACTACGTTTATACACAACATATGTGTGTCTATTTTAAAACAATTCAAATGCATAGAAACGTTACCATGGCAACCAATTTCAAATATCATTTTAAACAGTGTTTTATATACAATTTTGCGTCATTGAGTCAAAATTACCATTTAATATTTAATATTGTAGTGAGTCAAAAGTGAAAAGGTATTGAGGTACATGTATTAGCAAATGGACTGGACAAAAAAAAAAAAAAACTATTGATTTCAATGGTGTGAATTTGAACATGGTCCATTACGCAATAGGGGTGGCCGCCCTGGCATCCGCATACGCATACATGATTAGTCACAATAAGATTCTTGGATAGAATTAGAGGTATATATTTTGTAATCATAATATAACCAAAATAACTGTCCATAAAGAAGCATAATATTGATATATTGGGTTATATTTTCGCATTGAAATATTTAAACCTGCAAGTGTACTCCACCATCTAGTAAAATGGACTAAGACCGATCTCAACCAATCAACGTAGAGATGACATAGACTATCAGTTACTCAAACTAATTTTTGTGGACAAAGCTGACTTTTGTGGACAAAACTGAATTATGACCCACAAAACTGAATTTTGTTCACAAAACTCAATTTTTTCTTACAAAATTGAATCCTTTATAACAAAAATGAATTTTGTATATCAGAATTTTACATAATTGGATTTTGTGATTTTTATTGTTACAAAACTCAATTTTGTCTGGACAAAATTGGTTTTGTACACATAATTAACCTTTCCTGCATGGCGCCCAGTAAATAGACATCCATGACCAAAACATATAACGTTAATTCTCATAAATGTTAATCTCTGAACTTGCTTGTGATAGCATACACATTACCTGTTTCTTCCATGATATCTTCTTAATGTAGTATATGTTTGTATCATTGATGTTGATTTTGTTCATTTGTGGCTGTTGCTGGAGAAATGGGGGCCTATGGGTTTTGAATCCAGTGTAGATCCAGATCAACCTGTGCATCTCTATAGTGTGATCAGGATCAGTACTATTCGCCGCCTCTATCAATGAAACGCCCGTCATGCTTCTAACAAGCAATACAGATCGTTATAGGCGACATGAGAATGCTATATGATCACAACCCTCACTGGTCATAAATGTCATAAGTCCGATTTCTCCAGTCACATCCACAAGTTGTTCCCATCTCAGTATGTCGCAGATGTCGAATGCCTCGGTAAATTCTGAGTAACTATTCCACGTATTTTATCCTTCCAAAGAAGGCCGAATTTGCTGTCCGGATACGTTTCCATGATGATGACAAGTAAATCAGTCGCCACTGCCCTAATTATAAAGCTCATGGCACAGTTTGCAAATGCGTCGCGCATATGTACCATTATGGACTGACATTATATAATATGACCTTTTGTTTTAAATGTAGTAGAATCATACATGTGACTTAATATCTATATACAGTATATCTGATCATGTTCTTCTGTTAGAGTGTATTATACAAAGCATTTAGTGGCTATCTCCACATTTTAACAAAGGGTCAACAAATACTTCAGATATCAGATTCTGTATATTAATTTGATGAAAACAACATATAGCACGCTGTAGTCTGATGTCTCTTCACTATGTTGCACCAAAGTGTGTTCATGCTTTTGTTATAATATTAGTGGTATGTGTCAAGCGCAATAAGAGGTAAAACTGGCCGATGGCTTATACACACTAAGATGGCCGACATGGTAACTACATGCCTCGTGTAGGATATAGTAGGAAGAGTATATTCACATGTATGTAATGCTTGTATCCCATCACATTTACTTCCTCTTCTGCAATGTAATACAGGGTAGCCCAAACATCTTGGACACTTTTTTTAACATATATATCGCCAGAAACAATAAATATTTTAATCTTTCAAGAATTTGACATTCATATTAGTTATTACATTTGGCATATGAACATTATACTTATTTTATCAAAACTGCACGTATACTGTTGTCATGATCACGCCATTGGGTCGAAATCGGAAAAAAAACACATACCTCTGAAAAACTGCTATAAAATGGTACTAAACCACTTTCCTGCAGCAAAAGTTGATTTTACTACATAGAGTAAGAACATATTATCGCTGTCATAAATTCATCATTTACATTAAGCGTTACATGCTGCAAGTTTGCCTCAAGTTTGCTTACATAGGTACCTCTTGGACATTCAGTTACCCGGTATTACGCCTGTAGGATGTTTGCTTTTGATATTTAACCCTATTTACCTGGATACGTTTGCTGTTAATGACAGGGTATATATAACTAACATTTATTTATGAATTTCGTCCGTTCAATATATCATTTATTTGAATTTTTGAATAAGAATAATGGATACGGTACAGTTTTTCAACTGTTTCACCAAATTATCAACAATTGAAATACCAGAGTATGACATAGTGACGTCATAGTCATAATGACGTCAAAATACATGCCAGGACAGTTAGCAATATGTATCATTCAATAGACGAGACATTCACCAATATGTCAAATGATGTGTAGGTTACAAAATGTCAATGTTTTAAGGGCCATCCTGTATACGTGTATATAACATGTGTTGTTGTTGTTGTTGTTAAAGCAAAGTTTGTTTCATTTCTGAAATAGTGATTAGGCTATAAGTAAACGTGTACATACCGCTAGGCTAACATGTGCCACTGTGCTGCTGACGAATGATCGAAAAAACAAGATGCTCCGAAATGCCTGGACCAGCTATTTGATGCCTTTGTTGTATTAACGCTAAATTATGCTTGTGAAGTTTGTGGTTTTAGTAAATTAAGCAGAATAACACACTCCCCAAAGCCGATAAATTTGCACTATATAGCTATATTAAATACATATCGTGGCTTTACTTGACTTGTATTTATTATAATCTTACAGATAGTTGGTTTTAAATTATTTATGCGCTCTCCACTCCATGGGAATTTTAGGCCTCCATTGGGGGTTAGGGTTAGGGTTAGGGTTAGGGGGTTAGCTTGGCTACTTTCTATACCGCTAATTCGAAATTGTCTGACAACCTACATCCCCTTCCGATGCTACAAAATGATAGCCGAAACAACTGTAGTCTGCACAACAAATACGCTGTAGCGTGCCTGCCAGAAATCTATGCCGGAATCCTGTTGTTCCGAAATAACAAACACTTTGCCGTTGCGGTGAGTTGGCAGCAATTCTGATGTCTGTCTGTGGTTGTTCCAAGTCTTGTCGAATGCAGCTGCCAGGTGGCTCCCAGAGACATTAGTCAAACAAGGTAGCATCACAATAGCTTGCGGGGACAAGGGCTTCCGCGAACAGGGCGACCTGGCTGCAGTCAGACGCAAAGATGTCCACACGATCCTATTCAACATGGCAAGCATGGGGAAGCAAGTCTGCACCTGGGTTCGCACGACCGAGGCGGGATACACTGTCCGAACGAAAAACTTTACAACACAGTTGTCTCGAACTTCGAAGCGGGAGAGATTCGCGAACCGGTCGTCGACTACGTTGGCTGCCCGAATGAACACATGCACCCATCCTTCCAACATATCGACGTAACCCTAACAAAACCCCAACATAACCCTAACCCTAACCCGACGTTGGTCGGGCGAACGTGACGGCGTAAATTAACGGTAGGGGTTCCTCCTTATAGAATCACGATTTGTCTGGTTTGGCCCTCAGGTACATTTTTATCTTTGGCTCTTTTGCTACCAGAGAGTTGAATTGGGTCATTGCCCATTATAAAAGTAGTAAGATTATTACTGATCCTATTGCTTTTGAGAAGGGCCAAGTGATTCTGGTGTGACGAGGACCTGACATCAGTTTGAAGCCAATCGGTCAAACGCTAAAGAAGCATATTGCACAGATACACCAATGCTATGGGTGGAATAATCAGATTGATTTTATGAAATTGGGCAGTACAGCGATGCATGACAGCTGCACATACAAGAGCAGCTTTTAGTAAGATATAGCATCATAGTAAAACTGAAAGATGAAGATAGAGTACACAAACAGGTATCACAGCAGGTAACCCGATCAAGATGTAGCAGATGTGCAACGCGTGCTATCAGTTTTCAATAATTAGAAACACCTATGTGAACAATCCACTGAGTTGCACATTGTTGCATTTGGTGTCTTTGCATCTGAAAATTTGTGTGATGATCCCATAGATGCATATGCAAATGGTGACCATCAAATGAATACAGTTGTAGCTGAATTCATTCGAATTAAAACTTAAGTTCTGTGCTCCTCTCACTCAATTGAAGCTGAAAACATTCAATAGTGAGGCACATTCAACTAGTGTTAAGATACCTGGCCAGGAAAGTCAGCTGACAGCAGACAGGAATGTGTTTGCCAGACTTCTAGTAACTGCACAGACTTGCTGTTTGGATATTTGGACAGCAGTGGAATATGAATTAGGACCATATCATTAGTCAATTGTCACTACTGATGGTTTATTGGCCAACACAATGATGGACTTACTAGAGAAAGACACTGAACTGATGGAAAATGTTCCAACAAATACAGCTAGAATAATTAATGGAATGGTACTTTGCAAGCACTTTCAATTATTCCCGTTTTGTTTTCTGAATTTGCGACACTAGTGTTCTGCCGTATCACTAATGGAATAACGACACCAAATAATCAAGTGGACTTTGTAGTAGATCACTTTTCAGCAATCTCAATTAAGAACATCGAAAGGATGGAACTTTCGAATGGTAGTATCTTGCAGTTTATAATTTCAAATGGTTGACAGAGGTCCCATGCAATTAACGAATTTGCTGTGTGATGGCGAAAATAAGACAGCACTCGATGAATGTTTAGTAGAAGAATGGTAAGATCCTTGGTTTACTAACACATTGAAAACCGTTAATATTTATGTTGCACATGGAGATCTTTGTCACAATCCCAATACTGTGGAAGAATATGCACACACGTATGACATACCGAAGCTCTATTTAATGTAAGAAGCGGACACGGGCATTTTCTTGCATGAACTTCATGCTGCAGAACATGGATATGGCTGTATTGTAATAAGAACAGCTAACGTTGGTGTATAAATATTGGCATGCTATCTACAGAAGCACATTCGAGTACACCTGTTCGTCCACACGGGGACAATGAATCGCACACGATATGCCAATATCAATGCAGTAACAGAAAACTTAATGAATACGTGTGCCATGCATTGCCATGTATTCATGCATTTACTTGGTTGCGATTCAACTAGCTCATTCACAGGCCAATGCAAAAATGGTCATTTGAATTGGTTTTTTTTTGGAAATAAAACCCAATGCGATAGAATGCGAGAACTTGGTAGTTCTTTAAACGAGAGTTTAAAGCTTGTGAAATATTGTGAAGCTTTGTTTATACAATATATGGAAGCATTTTAAAACTGATGTTATTGATTTCCGGTACTCATCACTGTGTCAGAAGAATATTGAAACACATTGGATTCCACCTACTGCAGATATTCTTGGCACACATGAAGCGAGAAAAAGTATCAAGCAACAATTTAGAGCTGACATGTTGAACGATAATATAATACTATGTACTAACACTTGTAATTGTGGTAACAATGTTGACATTGTTACAAATTCCAGCGATGACTCCAATGAAGACTATGTATGACTAGAACTGGAACAATGCAATAATTAACTTGTCTCTTGCATTAATGTCTGAATTTACAGTACATGTTTTTCACACAGTTATACTCCTACAACTAGTTATGATGGTGGCGGTATCAGGTCCTCAGCTTGTTGAACCATCATTCCGTTCATTTATCACAAACTTAACGTATTCAGGAATTGCATTGACATTTCACATATGCATTCATATACTGATTCTCCATAGCTTTTTCACCTAGTCGGTGTTATGGCCATGTAAATGATATATTATGAAGCATCGCTTACTGACAGATCTATTTATCAATCCACCTTCAAATCTGTACATACTGAATACAAGATTGGTATTCATCGAAGTAAAATCATAATTTCATTAAATTGTAGTTACGTGTATATATGTTCAATTCATTGGATACAAGATATCACTTTAATCATTTCGGCTTGTTTGGGCCAGTGATGCATTGGCCGATAGGATATGATTCTGACTCGGTCACTAATCATATATGTAATCAAATAGTTTACCTATTACAACATGTGCCAAATATTGTGCTTCGCAATTTTGGATAGATAACGATTCACAATCATTTGGCTAGTTAATGATTTGTAGTTGTAAATGCATACCAGTATGCTGGTCAAAATGCAGCAAACCATTTACTCATCAGCCACCAAACATTATGAACATCATTTGAAACAATAACCATGAATACATGTGTATTATATTGAAAACATTTATTTTAATATGCTGATTTTTTTCTGCTTTTTTGAGGAGCACAAAACCATATGACAATCAATATATAGCTAATATGGCGTGGTCTAGTGATAAAGCATCCAGCTCGCAACTGGGTGGTCGATATGGCTGTGTTGGTGAGCTTCCAGCCTACCCGCCTGATACCTGGCATATAGGATATGAATTGGGAAAACTGGCTGGCCCGGTCAATAGGGGTGACACTATAATAAACAAAACCGAATTATCAATATGTTGTAATAATAATTCATGATAATTGTATTGCAACTAACTAACAGCTATTGGGACATCTACATCTAGCTATATCATACATAACTAATTGCTGAGCTACATACATGTACTGATCGTGTCTAGTGACCATTTGCAAAACTAGTGTAAACGAATCTCGGTATTTGTGTTTGGTATATAATCCATGTGTATACTGTTTAGATAACAGTGTATTTATTGAGTTTCAAAAATTGATATATCCCGGTATCAAGTCAGCACATACAGTATTCAATGTTGCATTCCGGAACCATCGTTGATGCATCAAACAAACACATTAGATCCGTATCTGGCTGTACAAATGTGCTGTCTAAGCAGGAACTACATGTACAGAGGTCAAAGTCTCAATAAGCCCACTTTTCTCGTGACATGTCATATAATGATACTGATGTTTCTGCTTTGGTTCCATACTTACAAGATACTATCCAGTATTGCAATGTGGGAAACTCTCACGTTTGAAATTGAAAATGACTGATGTTTTATTAGAAATACTACGCAAATGTATTATGAGTGGCGGCCATATTTAAATGCAATATATGGACCAACGTATATTATTATTGCCATTACCATCTGATTGCCAGAAATGATGACAGTGATATCCGCGAAAATCATTTGAATAACTGGCTTGGTTAATAAGATATAGCAAGAAATATCTCCAGATTGGCGGCCATTTTGTATTTCAAAAAGGCAGGAAATGTTCCCACAATTGGGTTGAGTGATCAATTTTCAAGATCCAGCATATGTTAATAATGTTTTACATCAAAATTTGTGTTACTCTTATTACAAACATAACTTTACTAAACACTACGTATATGTATGCATATTTCGTAATAGCAGTCACATTATTTTCCTAAAAATGGGTACTATTTATCTCCACTTGATTTCACCACTTTGGGAAACTTTTTATGACTGGCAACAGGCAGATTCTCATAGTAGACATATTTTCCTTGAAGTTTGTGAAAAAACATTAAGGGCAGAGGGGGGGGGGGGGGATGCAACGGAATCCAAAAAATATGGGTTTCTCCCACAGACTATATATGAGAGATTGGCTTGAAACTTCAAGTGCATATTTTTCATCATTCAATTTTTATTATATTTCCCGCCCTACCCATGCTCCCCTGTGCCTAAAGTCAAGGTCAAATAATTAGTCATTACGGGATACATGCCATTGGCGATGTTCTTGTCTAATTAATGGAATAGTCTGAAAATTATCACGGAAGACTCTGGACATTCCTGATAATTAGACTTGAAAGGGCTAAGGGGTAAAATTTGAAGACAGTTCACTTGCTTGACATAGTGATGACAATGATCATGATGATGTCTATGTGTGCGTTCTTCCATCACTACACTCATTTTTTCTTAATGTTTTAATGACAATGACATGAAATATATTTACTTTCAAATGTTATGTATGGACAACAATCTGACAATACCTTGCTATTTTCATTACTGACAAGTATAGATCCTGATCAGTTGCAACATTCATTGAGCTTTATAGTAATGATTCATCTGCATTGACATAGCCAACAGTGTAGACCCTGATCAGAAGTTAGGTAATGATCCGACTAATGGATCAACATCGAGATATGGCATGCGAAATTGGACTTAACTGTATGTCCAAAGTTATTTCCGTCACCCAAATATATATCTGAATATATAACGGATCAGGAATTGTCTGTTGACGCTACGTATACGTTTACGTCTCACTTTCCCTTATTGTGGGTGAGACAAAAATGCGGCTTTGGGCAACATTTTTGGATAGTAAAACAACACAACTGTCCCACTTGTTTCATTGAACTTACTTTAATAATAGCTATGTCTTTAGAGACCATTTTTTTGTAAATATCTACATCGATTGATGATAGTTCAAATGGTCATTTCAGTGAGATGAAGAAATCATTGAATTTGAAACATATATTTAGCTGCGCGTTTTCCGCTGTATTGGCAACAGCTAGGTTACACTATATCGCTACACCACGCTGCACATTAAAGCTGTGCGCAATAGCATTAACACTTCGCATACTGAATTTTAGTAAATTATAGAAACTAGATGGCCACGGCCAGCATATCACGCCAGCCGAGGTATTTAGTTTAAAGATTATATAGTTTATTTCATTTGGATAAACACATGTCATATATACACATCATAGTATTGGATAATTGAGGAGAAAGCAAATAAACTTGTATATTACCTCTTTTCTATGTATTTGATGGTCCCACTGGGCCAGTACATATATATGTATATGTATCTGGTTAGAGCAATCATATTTGTGAGAGCATGTATTGGGTACTTAAAACACAGATTTTACAAAAACTTTAACGAAAATTTCAGAGTAATTTGACCTTGACCTTGGGCATGGGGGCTGCATGGGTAGAAGTATTGAAGATATTGGGTAGTTAAAAACTTTAACTCAGATTTAAGAAAAACACTTGAACCAAAGTTTCTAAGTAATTTGACCTTGACAGTGGGCATGAGGTCCACATGGCTGGGCTATTGGATGAAAATATGGATGACGATGATGAGGAATGTGAAGTTTCAAGTCAATCAGACTTTGGGGGTAATAATAGCGGGTGTAATAAAAACATACAGGGCGTTAACGTTCATAAATTGCTACTGTATATTGTTATTGAGAGACAATTCTACAGCATGACATAAAAATATAACCTTAAACTTACCGTATAAAGTGAGTATTAGCAAAAATGTTAGGTCTCTCTCCACGAAGTAGAAAGTAAACAAAGACACTTCAAAGTTCAAACGCACATTTGGAAACACTACTCTGTCATAACTATGTATGTATGTATGCAGTGTAATGAAATGTAATTAGAGTTATGTACTCATAACTAACATGTATTAACTTCAATAAATGGTCTACTATTTATAAGACAGTGGGAGTGGAAGTCAAATATCACACAAGTTGGTTACTGGATCCAGTAGGTTACCGGTTAATTGTTTCATAATTTGGAAGTCCTTACCTTATTTGATTTAAACGATAACAATAAGTCTCCATCATTTCTAGAAGTCTAGTTTATGAAATCTCTTAATGTGGTTTTGATCTTAATTTACATAAGAAATTCATTTTTAAATCAAAATAATTGACGCTTTTTTTTTGAAAAACGCGGTTATTGTTGTTGTTGTTGTGTGTCTATAATCACTTATAATTCAGGCGCTTATTTTTTGCCTCAATCTCTCTACCATATAATGTCCTGCAACCCATATGTGCATGCATAATTGTCCATGTGTCTGTCAGTCTTTTGCCCAGTCTGTGTATGTTGTATATTAATTATGTTTGTTTTTTATGTGCATGTATAATAAAATTGTGTCTGTAATGTGTCGGAAACAAAAAATTGTCCGGTGCTTATTTTGAATTTTATTCTTGTTTCTACTTAAAATCATGTTTTGGCAGCATAGTAAAATTTTCTCAAAAAGAGTAGATTCGAAAGCGCTGCTGAAACATGATTTTATATTTAGAACAAGAGTTCCGAAGGGCAAAATATACGCCCGTCGAGGCAAGGCCAGTCAACAAGGGGATCACTGAAAATCAATAGGCTTCTTCATCAAATTTGGTTAGGGTTAGGGTTAGCGTTTTCGATATAGTCCCTGAAACAAACGAGTGATAGTTTGTGGACTTAAAAAATATAGCATAGGTATTACTTATGACATATTATAAGGTATGATTTCCAGTCATATATCAGGCTATTCATTGATATTATGTGTGATATTCGTCCGAGGGTTAGGTTTTTGTCTAACTCAATATCTCGTGTTCTAATTGAGATATTAAGCTCAAATATGGTGCTCTTCTTTAGGCAGTGTAGGCAGTGCCGTGTGCAAAATTGAAGTCGGAGACTAAATGCGGATGGTGCCACGTGACCAACTATGGTGTATATTGAACCGTAATATTACTTAGTCCTTAATCGAACTTAGTCCCTATACAGGCCCTATATAGGTTAAGTTAGTTTGTATTACCTTTTTTCGAACTTAATAACTCGTGTTCTAATTGAGATATTAAGCTCAAATGTGGTGCACTTCTTTAGGGGGCAGTGACCAGTTAATTTAAAATTATCCATTTCACGCCCTCGGACAGTATGTATTTAATGCAATATTCCAATAAGTGGGCAGACAGCAATATGCGTTCGATATTTGTGACCTAGACACTCTAGAAGCTGTTACATAAACACAAATATGCTGCTCTTTTAGTGCTCCTTACCTATGCAGGAATGTGAAATATCTCGGTGCAGCCTCTTTAAAATTATCCAATTCTGAGGTAAAATATTCACTTTAAAACCTTGCCGTGCCACGTTACTTGCGGAACTACAGATTGAATGTTGCATGTGTTCTCAATGATCACCCAGAGGCAAATGTACTGTCATGGTGCAAACCAGTTCCCATCCATGAGTTTTCTATCAAATAAATTATTGTTTGAAACTCCCAGAAAAATCTGTTGTTTTGATTAGTTTTTGTCACAACATAACAATTCAACAGTTCAACAACAATTCGTATTTGCCCATTTCTGATCAATGGGAACAGGTCACATGGCCCTGGAATGAGCATTCATCAATTAATACGATGCAAAATCTGAATAAAATACAAAATCAACTACAAAATAATAATTAAACAATTAAAATGAATTTTAATCAGCAGAAAGTGTAACATTTATCAATTTCACCGGTGCCATTATACGAAACTGGCGGCTAACTGGTCACTGCTACCTGCATACAAACCCCTTTTGTCACTGCACATTTTCTGTCATTTGCTAGTAGGGTGGTCAATTCCAAACAGAATAAACCTAATATTAAATGTATATTGTGTAGCAATGTATGTCACAAATTAATTTTAAAGGTGGTGGTACATATTTGGGTCGAAACAGCATTTTGCTACAACAGTGTTACTGCCGATGTGTTGCTATGTAAGGAGGCGCAAACTATACGAGCATTTCATTACACTGCTTAGCAAGCACTACAGCTGCTTCACATGTATTAGTAAGATATGTATGTGACCTTGAACCAGTAAAAACTATGCATATTTTAGAGAAATTATCGGTAGATTTGAAAATTTTCATAATGTCACTGACATACAAGTTCTTTCAAGGGCCCTCAGTAGGTTCAATACCCTACTCAGAGATAAATAATACACATAGTAGCATATTAATTGATGTTTATTGCTCGTCAATAAACTTAAAAACTGTAAAATAATAGCTATCAGACAATAGCAGAGCTCTACCATTTCACACCCACTGCTGCGACAAGTCCACATTCACAGAGTGCACATTTAATGTAAAAGGATGGAGTGAATCGAGCATAGAAAGTAGGTCAATGTCAGTTCAATGTCACATGTACATTGGCTTCATATGAGTACCACAAATTGATGAAGTAGCACAAGCATGGTCGGCTTAGTGGCTGTATTTGGTGCGAAACGGACCGAAATACGTAAAATGATTTGTCAAACTAGCAGAAAATGTAGGTCAAGGTCGAATGAAGGTCACCGGAGAGACAATGGTTTAAGGTGGATCACAGCCGGGCAATATCGGCTTTCAGAGTATAATAGGGAGGGTAGCTGGTCAGAAAAATGGAAAAAAGTAACTCTGAAACAAGTGTACAGGCAAACAGGTCACTGTTTACGAGACCGCGGGCCAACTAGTTTCAGCTCAATGTCCAAATGCACTAACCGATATGCTATTTATTTTTATTCGACTGGTCTGGTTATTCTTGCCAGGTGGCTACCATCCAGGTACAGGCTAGCAGCAGCTTAAATGGAATAAGTGACACACACAGCCGAGTCTGGTAAACTAGAGACCTTCAGTGAAAGATGAGGTACTAACTGTGCGGACTAAGGCGGTCAATCTACACAAAATAGACATTTCTGTTATTAAGTAGATCTACATTTAACACACATTCAGAGAAATGTCCTTCAACTACACTTTCCAGGCTAATCTTTGTGCAACACAGTCAAATCCGTCCAGAAAATCTTCAAGATATCAAACATCAGAATTTCACCATGATTTAGTTGTTGTATTTTCAGCTTGAGAGGCTTCCCTGTTAAAATGGCTCAAAACATTCATCAGACACATGTCAGCTGTCCTGAAATGGTATTGTCAATGTCGATAAATGTTTACGTCAACATTGAAATGTAACAAATGACAGAAATGGCAAATTCAAGAAATCATGTTTTGCCTTAAGGGGGCAGTGACCAGGAAAAATTAAAATTGTCAATTTCACGCCCTCGGACAGTATGTATTGTATTTAATGCAATATTCCAAATAAGTGGGCAGACAACAATATGCGTTAGATATTTGTGACCTAGACACACTAGAAGCTGTTACATAAACACAAATATGCTGCTCTATTGGTGTTCATTACCTATGCAGGAATGTGAAATATCTCGGTGCAGCCTCTTTAAAATTATCCAATTCTGAGGTAAAATATTCACTTTAAAACCATGCCGTGCCACGTTACTTGCGGAACTGCAGATTGAATGTTGCATGTCTTCTCAATCATCACCCAGAGGCAAATATACTATCATGGAGCAAACCAGTTCCCATCCGTGAGTTTTCTCTGAAATAAATTCTTGTTTGAAACTCCCAGAAAAATCTGTTGTTTTGATTAGTTTTTTTCACAACATACCCTCAATTCGTATTTGCCCATTTCTGATCAATGGGAACAGGTCAGATGGCCCTGGAATGAGCATTCATTAATCAGTCAGGGGTGTAACTGATTTCAATTATGTTCGGGATAACGTGATAGAGATATGTTTGCAGGTCATGCATAATTATCTCCCTTTGCGAATAACGTGTGTCAGTTATGTTGGCTGAATGGAATTTTACGCGCTAAAAACAGGTTTACAAGTTAGATTCTACTCATCATTCGCATTCGATCGTGCTATAGACCAGTGTGTATATTCCATTAGTATGTACTGTAACTATGTATTGGCATTCACTGGCACGAGTGGCACGAAAATTTGCCAGTTTATGCACATTTTTCGCGCACTTTTTTGTATAATAAAGGATATCTTTACAGGTGGTTTGTGAAGCTCTGAAAGTTTTCCCGAGTGATTGTATAGTTTTCTAGTAGATACCAACACCTTGCAAACACGTGTAAACAGGTTTCTTCGTTCGTTCGCATCGTAGATTAGCGTTGCGCAAAGCCTTCAAAGTTTACAGGTAATTCCCGGGATAACGTGTTTCAGTTATTATTTTTGGCGCCAAGTTTTATCTACGCTTGCTGCAAGACAACTCTGTAGGGCTTGTCCCGATAAGACGGTTAGTCATTGCTTGCCTGCTCTTTGATCGTGGGTTGTGAATATGGTGTTTCGAAGTCTGATTATGGTCATGAGCACCTGTATGCACCGTAAAGTACACATGGTAGGCGTGATTGATAATTTATAAAAGTCGTACATTTCGTGGAAATACATGTATTTTGTTTACATCAACTAATTTTAATAATAACCTAAATGGGCATTTGTATGCAACTATCAATTAGCGACCTGTCTATCTCCTGATTAGCCATCACGCACCTACATCCTGACCTATTGACAGGGATATATACTGCTTGCTGGAGGCAGGGTCAATGCATGGTTCGTGTTTCACTGATTAATAAACATGGTAGGTTCTGATCAGACTGCGCATATACGTCATGTGTATAGTCGCATGGTCAGCTTTCAAACCAGTTTCCGCGCAGTGTGATCAGGATCTACACAGCCGTATGATTGATCTAACACGCAAGAGAATCAAAATCTGCAAACTGTTCCAACTGCAGTATTGTCCAAGTTCTTATCCATATACCCCGTATGTGACCCAATCTGATAAAACCGGGCTGGCTAATTGGCTGATCGAATTGCGAACATTCAAGCTGGTGATGTGTATAGATAGACTGTCCGGTGGCACTGTCTGGTCTCGGTCTACACATGGATAACCCCATTGTGTCGGATCGTACATATATCGTGGTAGACACCATGCTATGGTCACGGTGATAAAACTAGACTAAGTTTGACATTTTAATCGTTCCCCAGGGTTACGAAGGCTTGAGGCGGGATAGGACAGCTCTCGTATTTTACAGACTCCCTACACCAGTATAGTCTCACTTTCCATGTTCAATAGTGATACATGTATATATACAAGTTGTAGTAGTAGTATCTTATGTGGCTCTATTGGCAAAATGGATCTTACAATAAATATATTTTCAATAAATAAGTCGTGTAAATCATGCGCATTCGACATATTCCTACGCTAGATCACCGGTCAATAACATGCATTATGTTCCACCTTGTTATAAATCGATAGTATCCGTATTCGTGCGTGTTTGTTAATTGAAGCGTTCATAACACGAGATTGACGGTATCTGATGTTTAACTCGCAGATTATGCTTTTAACTATTCGGAAATTTAATACACAGTCGTGAATTTCGTTTCGCATAGTCATAGAGACCCTACGCGCGGAGCCTCCCACCGGGTGGTGCTATAATTAATGACTCTTATATACTACTCAGATTTTCCTCCATTTTTATGAGAATATTTATGAGAATGGGAGTAATTTTAATTTTTCAAAACACGAAGGGGGAGTAGGCATAATTTTAATTTTTCAAAACACAAACGGGGGAGTAAGCATAATTTTTTAAAAACACACCTACTGTTCGGCGGGTATGTATGAGAACATATTTTTCACCATATATTTATGACATGAGAAGATACACCCTATTAGAGATAAGAATCCCTATGTTATACTCAGTATATTACAGCAATCTGTCATAACATTTATTACAAATAAACTTACACCCTATTGAAGATAAAAATCTATTGGTTATACTCAGTATAAGTCTACCATAAAGCAAATGAGAGAGCAAGCTAAGAGTTGGGGAATTTCCCTAAGAGGTTTCATACTCAAGAAAGATATAGCAGATAGGATAAGTGACGCGCGAGCCATCGTCTACGAGGAGAGGCTGCGACGTGCGGTTTCGACCGGACGACTGCCCGCTGACCCTGAAAAACGCTCCGAGAAATTGGAGAACGAGACGACGGCCAGTCTGCGCGCCACTGCTTACGCGCAGCGTGTAAAAGAAGATCCCAGCGCGCGTAGAAAACCACTATTCAAGGCGTACTACAATAAGATTTATCAAGGGTTGGTTGGGAGACCTCCTAAGAGTAGGAGAGATATCGCCAGACCTTTGGTGGAGGAGGGTCCCAGGATTCTCGCCGAAGAAGCCGAAGTTAGGGAAACTGTTGATAGGGTAGGAGGAAGATAGTATGGACTTTCGAGAGGGGGGTAGATGGGGAGATCGCTAATCGCATAAATGAATAAAATTCTTCGTCAGAGATGACCACGGCGTGTTATCTGAGGTATTCGTGCTCGTATCGTATTAGGAACATAGAGACCGACGCTACTATGATCTATCACAAACAATCAAAGGGCAGTCCGTGGATAAACGAGATCGCCAAAGCCGAGAGTTGGATATCCGATAGAGAGAAAGGTCGAATGGACATCGACAAAGTTGATAGACCAAACACAAAATGGACCTTCGTTCGTTGGATATCGGTCGAGGTGAAGATGATCATCGACGCTCAACAACTTCTCATGGGAGCGGGAAAACTCCCAGACTGGTTAAGACAGAAGGGAATGTATTCCGTCGACACGTACGACGACTACTTGTGTCTGTTTAGGTGCATAGCCATCCACCGTGGAGGGAGACCAGACCGCTGTTGTGAGAATGCACGAACTCTAGCTAACGAATATCTCGGTCACGATAACGGACCGGATAGTAAGGGAATTCCCTTGAAAGATATTAAGAAGGTCGAAGAGCACTTCAAGATGGGCATTCGCGTTTACGAGCCCACCGATGAGGGAGTGTGGTACCTAATGAAGTTTCCGGCAAACTACGACGCGGTTGGGGAGAAGAAAATGACGATAGGAATGTTTGGAGGTCACTCGTTCCTCATAACGAACCTCCGCAAGATGACGAACGAGTACGGGTGCTCCGGATGCCAACAACGGTTCACAAAGTCGTGTAACATGCACAGGCACGCGACCACCTGCATGGGTGGGAAGACCGTGGTGACATGTCCAGGTAAGAGGGTAGAGAGACCACAGTCGGCCTACGAGAAGGCGTTCTATCCTAAGGGATCAGCGAGCGCGAGGTCGATTCAATGGTTGAACAGAGAAGAGGAGAGTGTGGGAAAACACATACATCACGCCGACTGTGATCACGGTGGTGAGAGGTGGGTGGCCGGCGATCCGGTCGACGGTTACTGTCACGAGACTAAAACCGTGTTTCAGTTTCACGGATGCTACTGGCACGGGTGTCCGAGGCATTGCATGAGAGGTAACGCGAGATCGCTGTACAAGAGGACGAACATTCAAGACGCCAAGATAAGGGATGAGGGTTACGAGCTGGTGGTGATGTGGGAGTGCGAGTGGTTCAATGATAATTTTGATAAAATTAATACCTACTATCCACAATCACCGCGCGAGGAGGAGACGACTCTGTACCCTCACCAGATAGTCTATGACTTCGAGGCGTATCTCGACAAATCAAAAACCACTCAACCCACCAAAGACCTTACCTTCGAGGTCGAGCACGTTCCTATATCTGTGTCTTTGGGGGATACGATGCATGAAGGGATAACCCACATCTGCGAACGAGATCCTGACACGCTAGTCGAGAAGTTCGTGACCGAGCTACAGATGAGAGGCAAGGCAATCAGGGAGGGGGTTAGGAAGACGTATCTGCCGGCCGATATAGATACGCTATCGAAGTCTCAGCAAGCAAAGATTGTCTCTTGGATTGACCAAGTCCCGGTGGTGGGGTTCAACTGTAACAGGTACGACCTGAACCTCATCAAGCAGTACTTTGTCGAGAAGTTGGCGGCCACCGTGACTAAGGTGATGGTCGGAAAGAGAGCCAGCACGACGATGTTTCTGTTTACCCCAGAGTTTAGATTTCTCGACATCATCCAGTATCTGGGACCCGGTACCACGTACGACCGGTGGGTTAAGGCGTACGACTGTAAAACGATAAAGTCTCACTTCCCGTACGAGTGGTTCGATAGCGCGGACAAGCTCAACCATCCGGGGCTGCCAGACTATCCCGAGTGGTACTCGAAGTTGAAGGGTGAGTTCCTACTGTCGTTGTCCGAGTGGAAAGAGTGTAAGAAGGTATTCCAAGAAAATGGGATGAAGACGTTCAATGAATGGTTGCAACACTACAACGACTTGGATGTCGGACCGTTCCTGGAGGCTCTGACTAAGATGACGGAGTTCTACAGAGGAAGAGGTGTGGATATACTCAAGGATGTTGTGTCTCTGCCCGGTGTTTCCCTTCAGTACCTACTTCGTGGGACGATCGATGGGAAGGCGGACACACCCGAGCTGTGGTCGCCGAAGTCTGAAACTTATGAGATGATGAAGCAGGGATTGGTCGGTGGTCCGTCCATAGTGTTCTCCAGATACGCAGAGGCTGGCAGGTCGACGATCAGGGGTCAGGTAGGTAGTCGGGAGGAGAAGATGTGCAAGGCGGTGATGGGGTACGACGCCAATGCGCTGTATCTGTCTACCCTGTCGAAAGACATGCCGTGCGGGGAGGAGACGATATGGACGTGTGACGACCCGGAAAGACAGTCGTATATAGACTGTTTCGTGAGGAAGGTCAGGAGTGAAAAGTGGTTCGGATTTGCGGAGTTGGATATAGAGGTCCCGGAAACGTTGAGAGACAAGTTCTCGGAAATTTCACCGCTGTTTGTTAATCGAGAAATCGATGAGAACGAGGTTCCGCAGCACATGAAGGACTACCTGGCCGGTACCGGGAGGAAAAGGTCGAAGGACAGAGAAAGCTCGTGGGGGCAATGTCGCAATGTCCGCCAAGAAGATGATCATATACTCCCCACTGCTAAAGTGGTATCTGGAGCACGGTCTGATCATCAAGGCGGTTGCATAGGGTGATAGACTACACGCCCGGCAAACCGTTTCAATGGTTCGTGGAAGAGGTCACCGCTGCCAGACGGACGGGGGAACGTAGACAAGAGCAAGACGGTGTTGGCGGAGATATTCAAACTGGTTGGCAACGCGTGTTGTGGCAAGCTGATAGAGGCACACGAGAGACACCTGAACACCACATATACGAAGGATGAGAAGACTGTCGACCGGGCACTGAGGTCGGCGTGGTTCGAAGACCTGGAGGAGATTGGGGAGGCTTACGAGATATCGAGCAGGAAGACTCGAGTGGTGATCAACAGACCGTTTCAGTGTGGCATAGCGGTCTACCAGTTGGCCAAGCTCCGGATGCTGGAGTTCTACTACGACTTCTTGGACAAGTACGTGGATCGCGGAGATTTCGAACTTATACAGATGGACATGACAGTATGTACTTCGCGTGTCTGAGAAGACGTTGGCGGAGGTGGTGAGAAAGAAGATGAAGAGAAAGTTCAATAAGGAGAAGACCGAGTGGTTGGCGTGGGACGCGTGGAGCAACAGAACTCCGGGATTGTTCAAGCTGGAATTCGAGGGAGATAGACCATCGCTCTGTGTAGCAAGTGTTACTACGTGAGTGGTGACGGAAAATCTAAGCACTCAGCCAAGGGGATGTCGAAGAGATCTAACGATCTAACTTGGGGAAGATACAAGAGTGCTCTCGAAGGGGGTAGGGATATGGCGGAGAACAGGGGATTCCGAATGGTTAACGGGGTGATGAAGACGTACAGGCAGGAGAAGTTGGGGTTGTCGGCGTACTACGACAAGAGGAGAGTGATGGAAGACGGGTTGCACACAGAGCCTATAGGATAGGTAAAAAAAAGAACTCTGAAAAAAGGATAGAATACTAAAGACTCTAACGATCCGGGGGTAACTGGGTGTCAGAAGGTACCATAAGAAGTTCTTCGCGAACAAAACCGCGAGATGGACCATCAGCCAAATAATAGAGCACGGGCTCATCGGGTTTGGTAATAGAGCGATCTAGATGATATACATTGAGAGACCACACGGGATCAGTCGCGCGGCGGCTGCCACCTTCAAGCTCTCCCGGTTGATAGAGGTACCGGACGTCAATATCTGATGGAAGCCGCTGCTCCTCTAAACCAACGGGTCGCCCGCGCGAGACGGCAGAGGGCTTGCTTGTCACCCTTTTAAACTTGATAGCATCTACAGGCTTCTTACCTATCAATCTGGTCACCTCTCCGTTCAGTGCGGAGACCACGGCGGGCAGTCTGGCCACCCACTCGGTCGATCGCGAATGAGGTTCTACAAGTTCTTTAGCGTATTGGTGTCCGAACAGTCTCTCAGCCAGGGTTCGATTGAAGCGTTCCACGATCCCTGGTCCGGTGGATGTTGACGCGGCCGCGTCTGATAGAAACTTTATGCTTAGACAATAGATGAGAGACCGCGCCCATGAACTCGCGGCCGGGATCGACCTGGAGAAGATTCGGCCATTTGAGAGGACTCCTCTTATATATTCGGGAAAGAGCCTCGGCCACTTCCTTAGACTCTTTAGTGGCCAACGGCTCAGGCCCCTTATAACGACTCGATACGTCAACGATTGTCAGTGCGTACTTGTACGTTTTGCGACCGGCGCGATCGTAAGGAGAAACAGGAGATCCGCTTGGTGAACTTGGTTCGGCACCGGTACGTCCAATTTCGGGCGCGGAATATTGTGAGGCGCGGGTAAATAGATCTGCCAGATGGCCTGCTTCTTGAGCCATTCCTTGACAGCGTTTTCTGAAACCTTGGTCGCCGCTGCGAGGTTCTTGATTGCCGCGAGTCCCTTCCAGTACCCGCGGGGGCTATAGTACGTGTTCGCTAGCTTGCGTGTTAGTTTGGTATCAAGTTTGCGCGTGTTCATCGTATGCGAAGTATTCTAATATATCGGACAATCTCCAACATGCCCTCGCCAGTTCGTCCGGTAACTGCGTCGTTAATAATAAACCTTTGTTGGAAGTTTCGCTGCAGCCCCAATCGCGTTTGTTGGTTAACAGGAGCGGGGAATCTAACTCGGAGGAATCTAACATCCGCTTTGCGAAAAGGGTGGCCTCTTTTTCGTCCTCGCGCCACGTCTCGAGACAATCTCGGGCCAGACGAATCATACTCTTTGCACCAGGTAAACGATGTTTTTGGGCAGTGTAGCCTACATCGATCATAGCGTCATAAAGTTCGTCAACTAACATCGTTCTATATATATATTTTTATAAAAAAAAATTGTTTTAATTAATTAATTATTTTATATAGTAGCCGACGAGACCCACCACACCCATTCCCACGACGATGAACGCGATCTCACGGTTTTTGGGCCTCTGACGGTACATAGAAATCTGAAAGTTGTGGCTCGCGATCCATTGGATTGAGACTTTTGTGCGGATATGCCAGCGCGTACTCGCGGTTGGCTTCTTCAACGTTCTGAAAAGTTTGCGAGGCGTGATTTTCGCGGCGAAGCTCTTCATTGACCCAGTCCAGATGGGCGGTTCGTTTTTTCGACCACGCTTCCTTTGCGCTATTGAGTTGTTCTACAGCTAAATCGTGACGCTTACGCTCCTCATCCACGTTCGAGCTTTTCATTTTAGAGAATATAAAGTTGCTACCGCTGAACGCCAATGCGCTTACGAGCGCACCACCTACTATTACTGCGATTGAAGCCATTTATTTCCATATATTAACTGGTAGAATTCCAGCTTTAGCTAGATAATCTCGGGTCCAAACTGCGGCCGCTACATCTAAGGTCGCGAGCCCTACGTCTCTCACAGTAAAGTCCAATTTGGGAGCGGTTCCTCCTAGGGCCATCTTTGATAGTCGAGCATACCCGATACTGAAACCCGATATCACCACGGCGTGATAAAGCGCATTCACTAACATTTTACCATCTTGTTCAGCCATTGTTATAATTATTGCAGTAGTAGTAAGGGAGTCAAAATGATACCACATACCGTGGTATCGTTTATAACCCTCTATAATACCCCCACCACCCCCGAAAATCAAAAAAATTGGTTAACGAGGAAAATTAAAAATGGGTCTCCCGACAGCAAATTTTATGAATTTTGGAGAAAATAATTTTGAGAAGAGGGAGTCCCAATTATATTGGTAAATGACTTTTGAAAGTATATATTGGTGTCATAAATACATCATGTTTTTTTTCACGTCCAATTGAACAGAAAAAACAAGTACCAATATTATTAGAGAAAATGGATAATACAATACAATTTGAATTGCAAATTTTTAATGACTGTGTTAAAGAAGTTTACGAAGCTTACGGGGTTATAATCCTGTATATAAATTCTATAAAATGAGAACACTAGGTGATATCGAATACATGAAATACCAGCGTAATTTATTACGCTCCGATAAAAAACGTTGCATTTGCAATATTATACCGTTTAATATGTCAACTATACAAGAGGCAAATACGAACATTAAGACAGATAATGCGTATCGGATATGAAACTAAGGTGTATTATACAAAAATTTTAAACCCCAACGATTCGTTTACGAATGTACATTTCTACGATATCGCTTTATAAAGATATTGAAAAATTATTATTGAAAAAAAAACAACTACTAATTAATTTATAGCCGAGTGTATTTTTCGTTATCAAAGGTATGTAAACTGGCAATCTGAATTTATCAATTTTATCAACCTCGAGCGTCGATAGGAACGCCGTTGTCATGCAGTGTTTACCATAGCGACCACATTTGTAGGGATAGAAATAAAAAATGTTTAGCTCAACCGCGGCGCGAACCCACGACCCTCGTCTCTATAGAGTATCGCCTTAACCACACGACCACGAAGGCTGTTTATGATAAACACTACCTAGTGTTGTACAATTATCGATTTACGACAATGTTTCAATTACACGGGTTATGAACCATGCGTAAATTGATAGCCGAGGTAAACAGAGCCGAGTGTATCAATTACACAGACGGTGTGTACAGTGTAATCCTAGACTGAATTTGTTATGCGATTACGGCGTAATTCTCAGTGAAAAACACATGTTGCATAGGTATGTAATTTGTTTACTGCACCAATATGAAAAATTAATTATTTTTAAAAAATAAAAAACACAATGGTGCTGTAACATTTCTTTCGACTTTATCTCCAAGTTTTTCCCTAAATTTATCCCAATCAGTACACTCAATCTTGGGCATGGTGGCGCTTGCCTTGATTCTTATATCATTTTTTAATTTTTCATATCTCCGCATTTCTTCCACCACGGATTCAAACTCTAAATTTGATATTTTCTTATCGGCCAACGCTTTGGACACCATAACGTCGATGCTATTTTTCTTAGACCTGGCGAGAACGGATATTCTATCATGTTTTCTACATTTTTTCTCGAGTTTCCACCCGACGCCCTAATTACCATACACAACAACACAGAAACGGCCGACACCGCACATAAAATCCCCGCTACGGGAACCGTTATAATGGTGGATATAGTTGCAGCTGTCCCCGCCCCACACAACACAGAAACACTCGCCAGAGCCGTGCTAGATACTTCAGCATGTTCACCGCGCGCCTATATTTTTTTAGCGTTTCTTTTTCTATTTGTATATTCTCTAACTAAAATATCCTGCATAGCGACGATATTATTCAACCTAAAATCTGAACTTCTTTCGTTAATTGTACACAGTGTTGATGGAGTGGTATTGACAATTGGAAGCGTTGATTCGTTCATATTTAAATTTTACAAATTTATTTCAATATATTAGTATTTACACAATAAGTTCAATTAACAATGAGACAATAGTGGAAGAACTCTCTGAGTCACCGATTTTCGTAACAAAGTTAATAACACTACCTTTGGAAAGTCTAATTCGATCATCACCGGCGAACGAAACCACCGTCGAAATATCTGCAGAGATTTTAGTGACTCCAATCCCCCGTTCTTCCCCATCTACTACAATATTTATCGCGACCGCGCCCACAGGTTTACCACTAGCATTAACCGAGCAGACCGCCATTTGGATAACTTCACCCGCAGCTGTCATAGTGTATCCCCCATATTTATTACTCGCTTTGGCACCGAACGAATATTCATAGTGCCCCTCATCAATGGGCCCCGCTTCTCAGCCCAAACTGTTATGACACGTTTTGGCGTTTTCATTGTTTTCACTATTCCGGCAAGCGCCCTGTTTGCGTTATATGCCTCAGTACGAATCTCATAAGAGGCTCCTC